>JAHVYC010000002.1:192670-930508 GCA_020623665.1 Calonectria multiphialidica
GGGGGCTAAGTACAAGGTTCGCCCTCGTGGCACAACAAAAGCAATTCACAAAATGACGGGCCTCACGATCGCCAGCCGCCACAAGGTATAAATTTTGGACAATTGCACGGAATAATTTCTTGAGCAACAATACGCGAATTTTCACGTGTCGGGAGCTTGAAAGAGCTGGTAGATTTTCAATTTGAGAAGAAAGACGGGGCAGGGATTCATCCAGTGATATTTCGGTCCCATGTTGAAGAACACTCATTTATGTAATGCTTCTGCCACTCCTGTGACGTGCCCGCCACCTTGCCACGGCGGGATTACGTATGGCTTACATCTCGTCCAATGGCCCACACCGTCATAAATCTCGGTAACGCTTTGCCGTCTAGTGGGCCTGGCCCACTAGACTGTGGCGTAGTCTTGGCTCAGCTGGTTGGACAAGCCGTAATGCAGTAGTGCACAGATGGAAATGGCTGACTGTCATGAACAGCTATTCCACTTACCTCTTCATGTGATGCTTTAGGGCGAGAGATTAAGAGATGACATGGAGATTCCAGAAGTGTCATTTACTTCCCAAGCACGCTCTTTACTCCAGCCCCTTGCTAATATATGGCCGCTCATTGGCTACCGACGGCCAAGAGTTTGAGCTACTCTCCATCTGGTCCAGCTCAAGGCCGAAAAGGGCAAAGGCAATCCGAGAGCCGATCATTAGGAGCGAAAAACGGGAAAATCCACTTGGCGCTACGGTTAGATCGGCCTCGGCCTCGCCAAGCAAATTTTTTAGGGGCAGCGCCTCTACGCATAAGGCGGATGCTTGGTGTGGTTCTGGATAATATCAAGGCATGTGTGCCCCAACAGTTTAAACACTCTATTTCCCCATGGCTTCAGAATGCCAAGTGGTGCGATTTCTCGTCCTGTATTGACCCATACCACCCTCTCCCGTCACAGAACGCTTCTACGTATGCGAAATCCAGGCCAACCCGAAATTCCACTGCAGGGCTTAGGCCGGCGCCAGCGACATGGCCCGGGAACGAGTAGCGGGTCAGCTCCAGATTGATTTCGATTTTTTGGAGGCATTCGTGTCTGAGCAAACTCCACACCACGACAGTCAGTAATATCACCAGCACATCATCAATGATATTGCATCTAACGTTTAGCAGAAGAAAAAAGCGGTGCACCTGGCGACGTGAACCCTCGTGTTGAAGATCGCAAATTCACGTTTTTTTCTTCCTTGCGGAATTCAATCACCCATGCTACAGAATTGGCCGACCTCGTTAAGCCTGGAAAAACACTTCGCCAACTATTTGAGCCACCTGAGCAAGATGACGATGCCTTGTGGTGGTTGAACCTAACGGGAGCAACCAAAGAGGAAATACATGCCATTTGCAAAGCCTTCGGAGCTCACCCGCTTACTGCTGAGGATATCACAACCCAAGAAGCACGAGAAAAGATTGAGTTGTTTCCATCATATTACTTTGCTTCTTTTCGCTCCTTCACTATTTCCCGAGGGGACGATGGGGACGAATATGACCCTTGCTACGTTTATGTCGTTGTGTTCCGGTCTGGAGTACTTAGCTTCAATTCAGCACCAAACCCACATACTTCACACGTCCACGCAAGGGTTATCGCTGCCAAAGACAATATGAGACTGAGCAGCGACTGGATCTGTTATGCATTGATGTAAGAACTCTCAATTCGCTACTAACTCCGGGAGCTGACCTTGACGCTTACTAGTGATGACATTGTTGACTCATTTCTTCCGACGATCCGTCAGATTGAGCGCGATGCCGATACAATAGAAGACGAGGTGTTTGTCATCCGTGACAACGATACCAGATCATTCTTCCAGTCCATGGAACGAGCACGAAACAACGGCACAGCACTGCTACGGCTCATAGGCGACAAGGCAGACATCCTTCGAGGGCTCCTCAAGCGCTTCAGTGAGGACAATGTGACCAATGCTAGCTCGCAAGTTGCGATAAATCTGGGCGACGTTCAAGATCATGTGGTGACGATGACATCCAACCTACTCCACTGCGAGCAGATTCTTGCCCGAGCACATAGCAATTACCTCGCGACATTGCGCATCAACAAGATGAAACAGGACGTCAAAACAAATCGCTTCTTGGGAAAGATAACATTGATCGCTTCTATTGTTGTGCCTGCCAACTTGGTTGGTAGCATCTGGGGAATGAATGTGTTGGTGCCATGGGAAACTCACGACACAGGGAACTCCCTTGCTCCATTCTTTGGAATTGTGGGCGTGATAGTTGCTTTTATTGCTCTGATTACAGGATGGGCGAGATGGAAAAGGTTGGTGTGATGCTAATCTGGAGAGAAGCGGGAACTACCCGGTAGGGTATGTGTGCCCTCCCCCCGTCCTTGTAGTGGTTGAGAAACACGCCATAAATGAGTGTCATATACAATGAAGAATAATAGAGAAGATTTAAGAATAGAATATTTACTAATGCCGGTTTGGATTCACATTCTCACGTTTTCACCCATTGCAGAGGAAATAGCAGCAATACAAGTAGTCAAGATAAATTCACCCTGCGCGAGGCGGGCAAGCACTATTTTGTTTTGGAAGACGTGTGGTGGAATATTTGACCACAAACCAACTGGATATTCCCATGGAAAATCCGTTCCATCATGTACCAGACAGTGCTGATAAAATTTAGCTACAACAGAGCAAAACTCCGAGTATCTTCACTGGGCCTAATTCCCGACCATTGTAATTTTGTGTGGTACTTCCTTGGTGAAAAATATTTCGCTCTTTCATCTGGGACTTCTGCAGGTTGTACCTCATGCTGAACCGTGTTGGGATCGGCCGTTGTTCCAGCTCCCCGACTGTATGTCTCAGGGCACGGCTGACGGGCTAAGACCTGTTGCCAACGGCTTGTACCCATGATGCAGGCATGATACCTCTCCTTCCTTACATTAGGGCGGAACTTTAATTTTTACTGTAAGCGAGGCCGTTTTATCAGCAGAATTTGTTTTAGAAAAGGTCTTGTGCCTGATTATGAGGGGTCTTGCCTGCCCGGTCCGACGCGGAACATCGGTCCTATTAACCTTGACGGTTTTTGACGTGCCACATGGTGTGCCCCAGTCAAAAGTACCCATGAGACAAGGGGGCTACGGCATCCATCCATCGTTACATTAGAAAGAAATTGCAAGTCTGTATCGGTCTGGAGTTGCATCTCTGTACACTCTCTCCTTTTCTCAAAGTGATCCGGTTAGTGAATTGAATGCCTTTCAGTCTTAAGAGTGACGGTCTGTCTACTACAGTGTTTTATCCCTTAATGATATACAAACGCATTTTTGATAACAGTTTCTGTCTGGGACAGGCTGAACGGGCTATCCTAGGTTTGGCAGCCAACAAGTTGAGAACTAGTTGCGAGTTAATCCTTGCCGATTGGAATAAGGTAATATGAGGTCATCGTAGTATCTGTGTTTAGTATTGAGTTAAAAAAGTTCAAATTCTACGTTCAGCTTTTGTTTCTTTTTGGTACATTATCGTGAGACTTCTCTCATAACGTTATAGTTTTGTGGCGATACAATTGTGTCGCCAAACAGCCAGTCGTACAACATTGTCCGAGACAGGCTTTCTGACCTTTTGCAAATTATTTCTTATCTAGTTAACCGATAGCTGAGACAAAACAGAGATCAGCTATTAGATGCAATATGAGATGGTGGGTGAATGTCAACCGCGTACATATATCAACATACTACATCACTTGGCTCCTTGCAGAAATGCGTTGAGTTATCCCATTCTTGATAATTAGTAACAAAGAATAAAAAAGTATTTTGTAAGATTAATATCTTCTAGCATTACTAGATTCCAGTGTCTCGAAATGCATCTCATTGTCTATCACGGTCTGAATGACAGGACATGACGAATCGGTGACGTAGCTTTCGTGTTTAATTATCATCGCAGAATAAGCCGACATGTCAGTCACTTTTGGCATCTATTGTAGGATGCAACATGATAGAATCCCTGTCTCTCCTTTCCATTCTATTTTCTTTTTAATTGGAATATTTCTGAATCAAACAAAGCCACGCTGAGTTGACTAAGCGGTGTAGCTCTCGTTTAGAGTTTTCATTTTGCTGCCTGAGACACTTCTTGATCAGATGGTCTTTCTGTAATTTCATGTCTCATGCCATGTGCAAGTAAAATGTTAATGATGCAAGCAGATTCAGTATCTTTAGAGATAACTATTGTGGTAAAGTAGTCGAGGCATAATGACGGAGTGTTCAGGATAAATACCTGGTCGTCGGTCGCTTCTCAATTTCAACTAGACAGCGAAAGACAATATACAACAATTTAGCTCCACTTTCGAAGAACCATGCGTTCAACATTTATCCTCCTTTCTCTTCTACCCATTGCGGTCTTAGCAGTACCTTATCCTCCAGAAAAGTCGTTCTGCAATACAGACCGCACCGTCAATCAGTTAAAATCCTATGGTGCAGCATCTTCCTTTTGCGAAAGCCACCTGCCGGCCACGACCAAGTGAGAACGAAACGGGTCTCGTCAACATAATGACACACTAAAAGTGAACCTCCAGGACCAAAACTGTAACGGTGGCACCAGGTGCCCATTACAATACCGAAGGTGTCGAATTTCATAGGACTGTTACCATCACCGAAACCAATGTATGGCCGTACAGTATAGCTATTACTTGGATTTATTATCTTAACATATTTCCAGGTTGCGACTAAGACCGTTACCTCAAGCTCCACTTCCACTATCACCTGCTTAAACAGTGCCTATACCGCAACCATTCCCACTGCCACCGTTTTCAAACGCTATTACGATGTTGGCCGCCCCGAGATTCCAAACGACTGGGATTCTTCTAAGATTTCCCTTGCCTGTTCTTGTTTATCTATCCACCCTCCAACAGTGACAGTGACCAAATTCAAGACCCTGGACGAATATGAGCCGTGAGTGAAGGTTCATCACTGATGCACATAGAGCATAATTTTGTCTGACTGACGTCCATAGCAACGAGAGGCCGTATCATGACGCAAAGACTGTCACCAAGACAAAACGGATTACTACCACTATAACTGCTTACGTGGAGTCGACAACATTGGCGTCAAATGGGTTGTTTTATCGAAAATACGAACATACGTACAATGCGAATACTGGAAACAAACTTGATTCCACTTTCTTTAAGAATAAGGAGCCAGACTGGACTGGAACATTACAAACTCTGACTTTTGCGTCACCAAACTGGCCTTCAGGTTCTACCATGCTTTCGCTTCCCGACGGAACCCCGGCTTTCCGCTCCGACCAGTCCGCTATTCTATTTAACGGATTCTTTATTGCTAAGCAAACGGGAACATATACATTCTCTTCCTCTAAGGATCTAATCGACAACTGGGGATACCTTTGGGTTGGCCAGACGGCGTATAAGAATTGGAACAATGGCAACGCTGCATATAAGGCAAGCAGGACGGTCGAAGGGAATGTTGGTGGTTCTTATTCTGTGAAGATGAATTCTGGTGATGCTATTCCTCTCACTTGGCTCTGGGCGAATGGTTTGGGCCAAGCACAAAGCGATTTCAAGATTACGACTCCCAGTGGAGCTTCTACCAAGGATGGGACTGGGTACTTTATCAAGGCTTGTTCTGAAGACATATTCGAGTAGCGTCATTTCAACTGTACAAATTCAATGGCCAACCTCGAGATTGCAGAAGGTGGATACCATCTCTGACCGACTGGTGCTGTCGGAACAGAAATGGAGTCACAATCCTAGTTAGACTACTTGATATACATAGTAACATGAACCTCCAGTTTCTTTGCATTGAGAATGTCACAGCTTGGCCATGACCAGAACGCATGGTTTAATGATTAGTGAACGACTCTAGAAGGACAAGAGAATTACATGCCTCGACCCAACTCCTAAAACGTTATCTTCGTATGCTATATCTGACTTCACCTTGGCCAAATTTAAATACATTACATGACTTGTTTTGAAGGTTTCAGGAGGAAGAATACGGGGAATGATAGCAAACATATTCATAGTTACTCCACATCGACTAATCTCAGTTGATCATGATACAATTTACCTATTTATATTCAAATGATAGGCACCTGAATCACAGATATTTTCAAGGACTTCATTAACAATATTGTATTTGAGTGATATTCATGCAACGTGTTGATCTAATTCATTCACACACTTTGCATTAATATGAAATTGCCATGATATCATCGTTTATTTTAGTGGCTATGTAAAATATTAGAAAAAGATTTTGTGGTTTTTTTGGGGGTTCTTTCATCATTTTTGGTTCCTTCAACATGTTTAGGGTATCCCATGTTGGGTAGAATTTAGATGCTGACAGAGCTGACCATAACATTTTGAGCAGTTTGAGGTACTACTTGTTGGTCATCGCGCTCCAAATTCAAATCCAATCCACATACGGCCTGCACTCCACCACGGATGCTATCTGCCTGGTGTCCCTTTGCTCGCAAGACACTGGTAGCAACACGAGCAGAATCGCCATCATAACACAAAATCAGAGCATGTTTGCCTCGGAGCTGAGAGCAGATTTCGCTATCCTTCGAGCCGAGCCTGGAATCCAAATCCTGCCACAGGGATGCAAGCACAGAAGTGTCTGAAAATGGGCTCTGATTGGCAGAACTAACAGCAGGGAAGTTGATGGAACCGGGAAGGCTGAACGTCTCATAGTCTTCGGGCTGTCGTAAGTCAACGATTATCGTGTCTGGTGCGGGAATAATAATTTGCTCCCATCCTTGCCGATCAGTGGAACGTCTTTTGGACATGAAAATTAGAATATCTCTCGCCAGTATTTTGTCAAGGCGATAGAATTCAGCAAGTGCAGTCAAGGGATCCTTTTCCCAGGCCTCGTCGTATCTATACAAATCGACGCCAATCAACTCCTGAGTTTGGATTAGCCTTGAATGAATTAGAAGAGGAAAACAAAACTCACAGAGTTATTCAAGCTGGGGAAATATTCGGGACCCAGCTTATCAAAGTACTCATTGATATACTGGTACGGCAGGTCACAGCACAAAGTAACACAGTGAATCTTCCCGTCCTCTCCGGCAAGTTCAGATAGTGTTCCGGCGGCTTTCCGTTTCTCGATGAGTTGAAAAAGGCCTTGCAGGTTGAACCCGGATGATGGTCCGCTGACGATTCCGTGGCGGCAAAGCTCTAATGATAGTGAGTATGATCGAAAGGAGTCAACTTCTTCAATGTGGTCGACAGCCTCCTTCCAAGGGAATTCGACAGGTGCTAGAAGAGCGAATGACCGTGGCCCGGGGACCCTGTCACCGGCAGCTGTGCATACACTGTCAAATTAAAATTAGCCAAGAAAATTTATCGACGGCCTCGTGGTACTTGCCCTAGGCGGTAGACGGAAGGTTTGCTCTCCTTGAAGAATGTCCCCAGTCCCGTCATGGTTCCTTTAATGACCGAAATATTAATCTCAAAACCCGAGGGAAATAGTATTGCAGGGTGTTCATAACATACCAGAGGTGCCCATTCCAGCACAGATGAGATTAATTTCGGGAAGCTGTTGTAGGATTTGAGGACCAGTCCATTGAACGTGGGATTTCCAATTCTGCGTTATCATGAGCTGCATAGTTCTGGGGTAAGCATTCGGCAATTAATCTTACATTGTCATTGTTATACTGGTCAGGGTTGATTACAGAGTCAGAACCCTCTGCCCAGCGATGGGCAGCACGGATACCTCCTCGCTCATCAGTAGGCTCTGGTTGAGAGGGTCCTCCGAAGAGTGTGCTGTTATAAAACCGATTAGCAATTTACTCAGCTTATGTCATCAAGGTCTCGACCTACATGTTAAGACCAAAGAACTGCATCAATTTCAACTTGGCAGCTGAAGTCTTATTGCTCAAGAAAGCATGCACATCATTTAATCCGAAGAACACTTTGGAGATCAAGGCCATAGAGACAACAGTCGACCCGGAGCTGTACTCTACTATGGTCTTGGTCTTTCCTGGCTGCACTCCATTTTGCAGAAGATTTAATGCTAGTACAAGTTAGAAGAATAATTTTAAGATAATCTCTTAAGGTACTGTACCTGGCATAGATTTGACATTGTTTGCGGGGTGCATCGTCATCATTTTCGCGTAGATGTGGACACCATCTTGGAGGTAAGGATTGAGCTCCTTGGGCAGCTCTACGAGAGGAAGAGGAGGTGCCACATCAGGATTGAAATAATCTCTGACAGAATCGGCGCCTCTATAGACGTTGAGATGGTTTCTCTTCTCCATGCTGGCCGTCATGTTACCCTTTAGCCAGTTCGGGGTGGCTGAATGTCTGTCGGGTTTGAATGAAAAAAGAAATGTTTGATTCAGATATATTAGATGTCAAGGCACCTTGGTCTTTTTCATGCCGACGACATTCTCGTGTAGCTGTGCCGTGGCTGAGAAAAAGCATGCGGTTAATTTTGTCGCACCTGGATCGCCAAGACGTCGGAACTAGTCGATGCCGAGATAAGAACCTTGATGCCCTCGCCTTCGGAGAATCATTACCTATTGGGTCGGGACTTTTTATCCTATGAGTCAATTGTAACCTTTGACCCATTTGCTTTTTCCCGTCCTTCTTTGACGCATCTAGGGCTGATGTTAATGATTCTCGCACCAGGCTTTGTGTGCACTAACTGTCGGTTATGGGGTAATCCTATTGGAGAGGCGAATATCTCGCACCCGCATCTACTAACTCTAATTAAACAGCTCTAAACACCTCTAAATATGGGTCAATTATCCTTGCGCAGTGATCAATGCATGCCTGCCGATCTAATTGCCAATACGACATCGCATCAGACACCTTGATAGCTCGGCATCCCACTGTTGCTCCATAATCGCCTTGGCAAAAAAGTACTACGGCACGTATTCTACCTTGGGGGAAAATTAAAAATGCCAATCTGTTGAACGGCCCGAGGTTTGCATCTCGGATATTTGAAATCCTACTGGGTCCAATGCATATCCACCTTAGATCAGAGCCAAATCCCTACCTGTCCACCGCTGTAGTTCGGCAGTCAACTGGCACTACGATTGTTTGCTCCACCCTCGTGAGTCTGTGTACGTTACACGGAGGGAGTCTAACTATTTGCCATTCCCTGTCACATAGACCATCCTGGTTATAGCTGCATAGTCGGCATCATATCGGTGAGATTTAGTTCTGCCGTGCCCGAATTCGGATCGTGAGCGAATATACTTAGGCTTTATGATTTAACCCACACCCACGCCGTGGAACGTTTTTCCATCCCCCCACGCTTTCTAAACGCCGTCCTGCCGTTCTAGTCCATCTGCTCCCGTCGTGCGTGGATCAGCATCCTTCGAAAATCACCTGCCTCGGCACGCAAAAACGTGACACGATGCAGCAGCAGCCAGCCCATCCAGAGAGGCGAGACTCTCAGGTGATGGCCCCCATCCCTAACGATGCAAATTCGAGCGATAGTCCTGAAGACAGCCCTGTCAACGAGAAGAAAGAGAAGCATGAGTTCAATGAACAAACTCATTATGTGCCGAGAAGCACCATCATTATGGTATGATCGACACCTTGGGATTTGTTTAGAAAGATGGATCATTAAGGCTGTACGCAGATTTTTCTGGCCTGTGCCAGTGTTGACTTCGTCGCACTCATGGATCAAACAACACTCGCGGCAAGTTTAAGCATTATTGGCAATTCTCTCCACGCCAGCCAGGAAATGTCCTGGATAGCCAATGGCTACTTCATGTCAGTAACTTTCACTAAAGAAGTCCATACGCGATCTTTTTTTAGCGACTAATTAGAGGTTAGAACTTCCACAATTGGCCAACTTTTATATGGTCGGCTGTCAGATATTTGGTCCCGCAAGGTCATTCTTATGATTGGATTGGCGATATTCTTCTTTGGATCTCTGGCGGCTTCGCTTGCTCAAACCTCCACCCAACTAATTGTGTTTCGATGTTTCACTGGTTTTGGAGGCGGAGGTCTCATGACGGTCGCGCAAATGATTGTCAGTGATGTGGTGCCTTTGCGCGAAAGAGGAAAATATCAAGGCATTCTGGTAAGTTATCCAAACACCAATCACTACTGTCTAGTTTCTTCATTACTTCTATCATTCTAACAACATATTAGGGGGCTGTAACAGCACTAGCTAATGGCATAGGCCCCGTTGTTGGTGGTGCCATTTCTTCCAAAACCAGCAGTTCCTGGCGCTGGATCTTTCGCATGAACCTCCCTTTGACAGTATTAGCCACGGCATGCGTGCTCCTATTTATGCCTTTGAAGAAAGTCCTAGGAGACTGGAGGATGTAAGTAATCTATCCAATCGAAGCCATCCTCTAGACTAACCACACAAACCCTAGCAAATTGAAAGCCATTGACTTTGTAGGCATTTGCTTGGCTTTGGCTGGTACCACGGGTATAATGCTCGGTTTAACCTGGGGAGGTGGCGAATACCCGTGGGCATCTGCAGCGGTCATCGTCAGTATAGTCGTCGGCTTCGTTGTATGTGTGGTTTTTGTCTTTTGGCAGTGGAAGGGCCCCGACTACCCGCTTGTACCAAGTAAGACCCACGTCGGGTTCTCTTTTTAACTGGCTAACATTTCATAGTGAGCATCTTCCGCGCCCGTATGACAATTGGAGCTTGCATTACGATGGCCATCAACGGTTGGAACTTTGTGGTCCAGGTATACTACATTCCTACCTTTTACCAATTGGTTTATAATTACTCCGCCACAAAGTCTGGAGTCATGCTTCTGCCTATTACGCTAGTACAGACGGCCAGTAGCACGCTTTCAGGCCTAATTGTGCACTGGGTCGGACGGTATAGAGAGTGTATCTTGTTTGGCTGGCTCTGCTGGACCGTTGGCCTTGGTCTTATGTCGACTCTGGACGAGAATTCTGGCCTTGGCAAGCAGGTCGGCTATTCCTTGCTTATTGGAGTTGGAGTTGGAAATACACTTCAGCCGTACGTCGTTTCCCACCTTAAACTGCACTTCCTGTCCGTTAACGAAATGCCTTTAGGGCTCTAATTGCGATCCAAGCCGGTGTTCCGCGAAAGGATATGGCGGTTGTTACCTCCTTCCGCAAGTACGATGCACCCCTAACCCCTTATATTTTTCGTTCTGGTGATTCCTAATGCTGATGTTATGTTGCAGCTTTGTGAGAAATCTAGGCTCAACGTTTGGACTTGCCGTGTGCGGCACAATTCTGTAAGTTCTTACCCGATGGCCTATTTCCTACATGCTAACTAGCTGTCAGAAACAATGTCGTCAAAGGTTCACTTCCCTCTTCAGGACTTGACCCAGGAGAGTATAGCCTTTTCTTGGAGAATCCAAAGCAGTATCTGGCTACTCTATCCAAGGAAGATGCGGCACGTGTAGGCGCTGCTATCTCACCTGCCTATCAGCAATCCTTCCGCATAATTTTCTATGTTGGAGCGTCACTTGCAGCTTTAGGATTTGTTGTTGCATTTTTTCTAATGCCACAAATCGAACTCAGTCGGCCTGATGATGAAAAGCTAAAGGAAGAGGGTCGCAAAGCACGTACAGAGAAGGACTAAAGTATTGAACGCTGGGTATAGATTAGATAGACTTTAGAGCTTCGGGTAACAATAGAATAGAATAGACTTGCTTAACTGTCATCAATACGTGAACGGCTAGTTTTCGAGGGTTCCGTTACTTGCTTGAACATATCATCTCCACGAGTGTTGAATATTGTGTCACATTTTAAGAACTATCAAAGGAACTGTGGACATTAGATTAGAAAACACAAATGACCTTTCAATCATGAAAATCACCATGGTGGTTTTCGCTTTTTCTTGATCATCAATCTATCAGCTTGATCCTTGATTCTGCAGTCACTGAATCTATTGGTAGCAAAGGAAGTATCTGGATTAGTCTAGAGCAAATGGTATATTAAACAGTCTTGTTCACTCCAACCAAATTACAATATTTTATTTGTCAATCACACAACTTGTACCCCACGTTGATGGTAATGCCGAGGTCGGGAGTCCTAGTGATCTTGGCATAACAACCCTTGTCACCCAACCATGTCGATCACGGAGATCGCCAGATCTATCAAGGTTTATGGGGCGTCGGCATTTGCAGACAACGGGTCGTGGGATCCAGACTAGAAGGTGCGGAATAGAGTCGCACATTGAAGAAGATGGGGGTTCGACCGCCACGAAGTTGGCAGACAAGGATCAGATAGAATTAAGTTGTTCAGTTCCCGCTCTGTTGCATCGGCTCTATCGCCAAAAAGGGTTGTAGCTTTTACGACACATATATGCATAATCATAGTTTCGGTGGTCATCAAGGTTCTCACTCAGACATCAAGGTTAGCTTGTCAACGCACCTTAAACGAATTTGACCTCTGAAGACCAATAAAATCGAGTCTTACGTCAAAATTTGCATATTAAAAGAATCCGCAAGATGCAACCCCAGCGGGACGAGCCGGCGCGGGAGACCCGCAAGACTCTTTGAATCAAACCCCGCCAGTCCCACCAAATCACAGCACAAGTCCCAATACGGTGGTTGGAATGACTACGATACTGAGAGTATTTCTTTCTAGGATGGTCAATTCGTATAGATCATTTCCTCTGAATGTTTACTAGGGTTCTCAATCGGACATCAAGGTGACCTTGCTTGCCTCGATGAAGCATAGAACCGCTCGCGCAGTATGGGAACAGCGACATTGAGTTACATGCGGAATAATTGGATGAGTCTGCAACATGTCTATGTGGAGCTTTTTTTCAGCTACTGTAATAATCGTAAGTGGAATATGCGGATCATTGCGCGACTAATGGGTTCGCGAATGAGGCTATCGGCACGAGATATCCGTGGTGGGACCTTGTAGTCGTGATAGTTTGGAGGATCGCAATTCTCGGAGCCGCAGGGAGGCGAAACATGAGCAGTGAACTAATTCATTGCATGGCCAATATCAACACTACTGGTCAGTATTTTCTATAAAGACATTACGCCAAGCCCAGTAAGCATCGTCGTGGTGTTGTCAACCTTGTTCAAGATTTACATTCTTCATCATGTCTTACAAGGCGTCTCCACGCATTCTAGCCCTCCTGGGTGTCGTCTTGGCTCCTATCGTGGCCGGGAATACTCAGAAGCCTCTCCTTAAGGATTTTGACGCTCTTGGGGCATGGTTCGATGGGGTAGCCTCTATCAATAGCACAACCAGCTCTGAGAATCTCAATGCCAAGAAAAATACGTCTATTGCCATTATCGGTGCTGGTATTACGGGTCTAGCTACTGCCCTCATGCTGGATAGCGTGGGTGTGCATAACTGGGAAATACTGGAAGCTAGCAACCGTGTTGGTGGCCGCCTCCGAACCATTTATGTTGGTGAAACACAGGAATGGGCAGAGATGGGGCCCATGAGGCTCCCTCATACTGTCACCTACAAAGACACCAATGAGACGCTCGAGTATTCCGACCATGCCATGACATTCCAGTTGGCGGAATGGCTAAACGAGATGAATAAGGCCAATCACTCAGACCTGAAGATTGACTTTATCCCATGGATTCAACATTCTCCCAACGAGTTGCTTGCACTAGGCACAGGCAGGCATCAAGATGGCAGTATTCCTACACGTGCGGATATTGCAGCAAACTCGAGCCTTGGAAAGCCAGCACCCCTCTCCACCCAGGAGTACAAGGATGTAAAGGCAAAAATGAACAGCATTCTGTTGAATCAGACCACGCTCCAGGAAATCCAGCGAGATATTTGGAGAGTCCATGGACGTGTCATGGAGCAGGGATTGGACGAGATCAGTCAGCAAAGCATGATGCGAAACATGTGGAACGCTAGTATCAATGTGACAGATGCCATTGGGAGATCGACAGACTACGACATCTTTTGGGATGAGATGCACCACAACTCAAACCTGGCACAGGATGGCGGCTCCAGTGCTCTGGCAGAAACTCATTGGAAGTGCGTTGATGGAGGCTTCAGTCGGTTTTCTGAAGCCATTGTGCCGCACGTTCAGGGTCGCCTCAAGCTGAACCGCCAGGTCAGGAAGATAGAGGCCATCACTGAAGACGGTGATGTGACAGGCACAAGGCTGTCTTGGGTAGAGCCCGATGCGAACAGGACCGTGACGAAACCCAAGCCAGGCCAGGCAAAGGACTACGATTACACAATGCTCGCGGTACCTTTCACCATGACACGAATGATGAGCTTGCCCTCATTTTCATCTGTGCTGACGCGTGCCATGTCGGAGCGCGGGCTGCGATTCAAGGACGCCTGCAAGGTTGCGCTGCTCTTCAGCGAGCGATTCTGGGAAAAGGGCGACCGTCCAATCTTTGGTGGTTACTCGACCCCTCCAGATGCTGACATTGGTGCCCTATACTATCCCGTATACGGTCTCAACGAAACGGGGCGGCCCGGTCTGATCATGCACTACCGCGGCGGTGATTGGAGCAGTCGATTCACCAGCCTGAGCGACCAGGAACACGTCAGCATGGTACTGGACGCGATTGCATCGCTTCACGGAGAGGAAGTGCGCGACCTTTACACAGGCGACTATCAGCGTCTTTGTTGGTTGAGAGAGCCTCACATTGCGACCGCATGGACGCGTCCAGACGTGGAACAACACAAGCTGTACATTCCTGCGTACCACCAGACCGAGTTCAACACAATTATGATTGGAGAGCACACCGCGCCGACTCATGCATGGATCAGCTCGTCTCTGCATTCTGCCGTTAGAGGTGCCGTGCAGTTGCTGCTGGAAATCGGACTGGTTGATGAGGCGAAGGAGCTCAATCAGCGATGGATGGGGCGATGGATCCAGGCGTGAAGCATGGCTAATCTGGAATGAATAGGGTCTCCAGTGACCCACTGCAGCCGACTGTTCAGTGTTAGATCAGTGTTAGATTAGCCTCTAGACTAGACCCAAATACAATACTTCTCTAACGAGACCATTGGGTAATCCTTCTGATGTGTCACAATGTAATTGACCTTTGCATCGGTAGACGGGTAAATTGAATGTTGGGTGGAGATGTGTATGGCTGCCTGCTCAATTAACAGGGGTGCGGTGCCATGGGTCAGCTTCCAGTTCGCCTTTGTCCAAGTCATTTGCTTTGACTGCGACATTGGTGTCGGACTATAGTAGTTCCGCGTTTAAAGCACAGGATGCTATGACTACAGGTCTGAGGTTGCCAAGACATGCTACAACAAAGATCTCGATGCAGGGAGATGGCACCATGTTCCCGTCTCCACCCACGCAAGACGACACTTCGCCAGGCCATTCAGCTGCTGCGTCTTCCCAGCCTTCGACTCTCAGGCGTATTGCTGCCTGTGGGCCATGCCAGCAGCGCAAAGTAAAATGCGAGCGCAAGTTTCCTTGTTCCAGTTGTGTCAAGTCTGGCGCACAATGCGTGCCCGCACCCGCATCCTCACGTCAGCGGCAGCGCCGATTTCCAGAGAGGGCCCTTCTAGAGCGCCTTCACCGATACGAGGAAATCATGAGACAGCACAATCTAGATTTTGAGCATGCTGATGGACGCGCATACAAAGACAAGAAAAACAGCCCTGGTTCAAGTAATCAGGATCCAGACAAAGCTAGACATGAGTCATCGCCAGTCTACGAAGCCAAGTATGCCAGTTCTCTCTAGTCAAGCCTTAGTTCCGTTGTTGACCTTACAGGGACTTTTGGGACGTGATGAGCAAAGGTGTATGTATTATATACCACTTTAAGACCCATAACTTACTTGATGGAATAGTTTAAAGATGATGACGCAGACAGCGTTTCCTCGTTCGAGTACACGGGAGAGAAATGGGCAAAAGAGGCCTGGGATCAGCTTTATCAAGAGACTGGCCACTCTCTCCTCGGTATCCGCAGAACCAACGTTGATATTTCTGCTCAACACCCCGAACCAGTGCACATGTTCAGGCTATGGCAAATCTACCTGGATAATGTGGACCCGTTGCTCAAAGTCACGCACACTCCCAGCTTACAACCACGCATCATTGAAGCCATGAGCAATGTGAAGAAAATCGATCGTGACCTGGAAGCGTTAATGTTCAGCATCTACTCTATAGCCATTCTGACACTTGAAGAATCCGAGTGTACTACCTTGTTCGGTTGGGAAAAGGAGGCTCTGTCGTCTCGCTTTTACTTTTGCTGTGAACAAGCCCTCTCAAACTGCGGCTATCTCCAGACCAGCAACACGGACTGCTTGACTGCATTGTTCCTATATTTGGTACATGTCCCTATTAAGATAACAAGAAACATCTGCTCACACTTTCTAGGTCTCTCTCGGTTCGACTATAGATCCTAGATCCTTGTCATCTATGCTTGCCATTGCCATGCGCATCGCCAAGAGACTTGGTCTTCATATTGAGGCGTCGTATAGTGAATGCAGCGCTTTGGAAGCCGAGCAACGCCGCAGGCTTTGGTGGGCACTTCTACTTTATGACTCCCGCATCACTGAAATGGTTGACCATAAGAGTACGGAGCTGAACCCTTCATGGAACTGTAAAGTTCCTCTGAACATAAATGACTCGGCCTTGCGACCAGAAACGAAGGAGCTCCCAGTATCCGATCTAAAACCTACCGAGTCCTTGTTTATTGCGGTTCGTGGCGAGTTGGGCAATTTCATTCGCCACGCCGAGTTTTATCTCGACTATGTCACTCCAGCTCTAAAATCAGTTGCTAAAAATGTTCGGGGAAGTACGTATTCGCATCATAATGTGGCTTCCCTGGAAAAGATGATTGAAGAAAAGTATCTCAAGTACTGCAACCTTGAAAGCCCCCTACATTTTATGACGGTCTGGCTAGCTCGAGGTTTCTTGTCAAGGTACAAACTCTTGGAGCAATACGGGCACCCATCAGCAGAACACTCAGGAGTGGACCGCGATACTGCCATTTTGCATGCGTTCAAAATGCTCGAGAACGACAGCAGGATTCTGTCTTCGCCGCTTACAAAGAGATTTTCCTGGCTACTTCGGATCTACTTTCCACTTCCTGCATATATTCACATCGTGCGGGATCTGAAGTCCCGGCCGATCAGCAAACTATCAGACCAAGCCTGGGTTGTAATGGCTGATAATTACGATGCACGATCCGATTCGTTATATTCAGCTGACAGCCGCCTTTTCCAGTTCCTTTCCCATTATATTCTTCAAGCCTGGGAGTCCCGGGTAAAGGCGGGTGAAAAAACAGGGGAGCAAATAGCGACACCCAAAATTGTGTTATACATCAACAAAGCATTGGCAGAACGGCAGCTGAATGATCCGGACAGCAATGTCGAGCCAGATCTTACAAACGCAAATATGACTGATCTTTTCGCAAATTTGCCAGTGGAATTGGATCCTACGATAACGCTACCTGGAATGGATTGGTCTAATGTCAATACAATGCCAATTCCAGGAAGTGGTACGGACATGTCGGGCCATATTCCTAATGATGTGGACATAAACCAGCTCGATCTATCATCAATGGGATTCGGTTATGATGATAAATCAGGCTGGTCAGGATATTAGACTGCAAATGGGTGTGTATAGCCATGCTACCAATAGCGTTTTTATGAGATTAGACTCTACTCAAACGAAAATTTCCCCTCCTTGAATACTATTACCAACCCGTGGCACTTGTAATATGCCGGCCTCGACGAGGTCGATCGCTAATCTAGCCAAAAGTCCATCACAGCCCTTGGCCGCCAAGATGCCCACAGCGACTGGAAAACGTTCCGTGTGATTTGTGATAGTACTAAAACTTGATACCTCTCCAATCGGGAAAATGAAGTCGGGACACTCTGAGAAAACAGACATACGCGCCGCCGAGAAACCCACGTATGGCGTCGGCGGGGCTATGCCGTACTGATTTCGTGGATTCTGAGCACCAATCTTTCCGGGGTATAATATAATACCAGAAGAACACTGAGAAGAATCGTTGGCGGGCGGAAGTATGTCGGAGTTGAACCAATCCATAAACTTTGTCTTGTTCTGAACAGCTTCCTCCCACGAGTAATTAGCAGCCCATGCCCAACGTGCCAAAGGTGCAGGATCCACAAATGGTTGTCGGCCATCATATAGTTCAGCATAACGAGCATAAAAGTCGTCTGTTACCTTTTCCTGTTGGCCTTGTCCAGTTAGAACTGGATAGGTGATGTTAAGCATTATATTCAAGCTGTCGTCATCAACCCAGCGATCAGTCAGGTTCAGAACATCGACGTGGCCATCGATATAGCCTGCCAATCTCGAGGCAAATTCGTTCAATAATCGACCAGCTTCGGTACTAGAGTTCGGGAACGATACCGTCATAATCTTTGTGGGATAGCTTGGCTTTGTATCAACCATAGAGGTATAATTTGTGCTGTACATGACGGTTTGAAGTCTTTCCCACACCACTGGGTCGCGAACAAGGAATCCTATCGTATCAAGCGGCTCAGATAAAGGCATAATGTGGTCGGGGGAGACAATTCCATGAGAGGCCCGATTACCGAAAACTCCGTTGACACCGGCAGGACTTCGAATACTACCACCTGTATCTGTCCCAACAGCCGCATCCAACCACTCGTAAGATGCAACGGAAGCCCCTGCACCAGAGCTTGACGAAGATGGATCCTGGTAGCCATCTCCACGAGGGTTAAAGGGAGAATGGTAGTCAACCCAGTCTACTGTAGCAACCTCGCTAGTAGCAAACTGAGATACCCGCTGGGTGCCAACGATAACGGCCCCAGCCTCAATCAATCTTGAGATTGCCGTGCCGGTCACATTTCCAGGTGGGTACAAATGATACCAAGCCCTATTTCCATTCGACCTCTTCACCCCAGCCAAAGAGAATATGTCCTTGACTGCAATTCGAACTCCAGCGAGTGGTTGTGCTTTGGATTGTTCATAGTACAACCTAGAGGGGACTCCAACCGTCAATGTGGCCGATCCTGGAATCTTTGCTGACAGAATTTGGAATGTTCCATCAGGATTGGCTAATAGGGGCTCATTGAAGGCTCCCGCAAAATCGTCGTACAGTCGATAAACTTTGTGAAGATTCCCAGTCTCCTTGTCCATAAAATACGGCCCTTTTGGGACCTTCGATGCTGCCTGATAGCTAGCCAGAGCTGCCAAGCCGTAATTGGTCAGCTGGTGGTCAATGCCGGCAGTGGTGTTCAAATTGACGGCTTGATTAAACAGGGCAAGCTGCAAAAAGCCGTATTGGAAAACGTCGTCGGTTTTGTTCCAGGTTTCTACCAATTGAGAAAGATCATCCGGCCCAGTGCTGTCGGGTATAACTGAGACTGGCACAAATCCAAATAAAGTGCTGACATTCTGTGGAATTGGATGCTGTAACTTGACATTGCCAGTGCTATGAGGTGAAATATAGTACGATACTTCATTAAAACGCACTGTTAGGCCAGTTGGTATGATCTGTAAGGTGGCATAGGCAGCCTGCCCCAGGAGTAATGAAACAAAAAAAGACCAATTCATTGTCGCTTAGAATGGCTGCACTCCACAACTGGAAATTCTCAAACCTAATTCCATATCAATGGTTGATTTTTGGAGAGTAGACGATAACTTCCAATTATTATATTCCTTTTTATGAGTACTGAAGGCTGAGACCTCAATCGTGGAAAGCCAAAATTGCTGCGGCCGATTTACCAAGTAAGGACGCATCGCACCTTGATAGCCAAGACGAAATGTTTAGCGTCGGATTGACCCCTGTTGGTTCTTGCAAATCCCTTGTCGAAACAATTGGCGCAACCCGGATGGAAATTGGCGATCACTTGCCAGGAAAGAGAGCGTCTCCACCAAGTGTCTTTCAGACTATAGCTGTGTGGTTATTTGTCCGTCCCGGTCTCGGAGCCAACGTTGCCTTGTCCACTAATGCTTCACTCTGGTGCTTCTCGTAAACATGCTGTCAGTGTAGTGTGTTTGAATACACACCCCAAAACCCTCAGTCATGTACCCCAACCCATGAGTGTGCCAAATGTGGGGCGAGAGGTCCGTAACTGCAAACGAAACAGAGTAGAGCGTAATTTTGCACGAAATAATAGTTGGGTGGTTTCCATTTCCCAATGTGGCGGTATTAGTTAATATAGCTTACATTCAAGCACAGGTAAATCTCACTCTTCGCCTCACATACCCATACCCCTGACTGAAGCGCTACCAAATGTGCTGAACAACAATGTCTACTTGGCCAAGAAAACATAAACAATGAGAGAAGCTTCCAGGACTATTCCAATCGGAACTTCCTCTAAATTACCAAAATACAGATCATCACCACGAAAGGATGTGCACGAGTCACTAACAAGTCATGTACTAAAAGTTGCAGTCAACTATTGAGGACGACGAGCCAGCCACATTTCTCTATGGACCCTCTATAAATCTATTTTTCTCTGGAACGACAGTTATGTACAACTTGTTCTGCCTCGGGAAAATGCTAACCCCACTTTATCCATTCTCATAGCTCAGTGTACGTCGCTATGCCATAAATGGTGTTGCGCGACTCAAAAGGACAAGTCAAGGATCTTATCTTAGTCAAGCCAAACCACATTGGCAGGGCCAGCCGCTAGGTCCAGGTGGGCAACAGCGGAGGCCGAGGTCGAGCCATTCGATCCTTCCTCAATCTTCCAAACCTCGACGAAATTGGCGGCACTGTCGGTAATGGCAAAATACTCCTCGCTAAATTTGGCAGGGGACACGGCGTTGGCGGATCCGCCGCTAGCGGTTGTGGGCACCAAGAACAGTTGCTCCTTGATTTCACCGGTTGTATCATCGAGCGAAAAGGCGGAGACGTAGCCAGGCTCGGAGCTCTCGCGAGAGCGTGTGGCGGCGATGAGATACTTGGGCGAAGCCGTCTTGTCCGTGGGCACGGAAACAAGCACTTCATCAGCCCAGTAGGAAGAGGTGTTGGTAAATCCTACAATTCGAGTTAGTCTTGAAAGGTTGATTCTGATGGCATAGAAAACTTACCTGAAGGAAGAAGAGAGTATGTGACGTTGGTGGCGGTGAGCTTGCCGCTCGCCTCAGACCTGCTGTACACAGCAACCTCATTGGCTTCCTCGTTCAACACGTAGACGAAGTGGCCGCTGGGGTGGTACTCCAGGTGTCGCGGGTTAGCACCCTCTGGTGCATCAATCTGCTGCAATTCCGAGACCTCGCCAGACACGTTGTTGTAGCTGTGAACCCAAACACCGTTACCCATATCATCGGCCGAATAGATGAAGTCGCCATTGGCGCTCAGCGAAGTGCCGTGGACACCAGCCTTGCTGTCGTAATCCAAGGTCGAGAAGGCCTCTACCAGAGTTCCTGATTCATCAACTGACATGGCGAGACTCGAGCAACCAGTGCTGTAGGGGGTGCCGAAGACGGTGTAAGGGTCTGCACTCGAGGCGGCGATGAAGTTGGCATTTGTGCCTGTGGGTTGTCACAGTTAGCAAACTCCACTAGTTAACGCTAATTTCCCGGGTTCTACATACAGTTAGAAGACAGGCTGACGTTGCTCTTGTACTCGAGGCCAAGATCCGATGTGATGGCATAGCTCTGAAAGTAGCCTGTGGTAGCGACGTAGAGGTTCTTCTTGGAGTGCTATTCGATATAGTCAGTCTCCAATCGTCCAGTTGCCCGTGATTTGCATCATCTTACGTCAAGGGCTATCCACTTAGACCCCGAAGAAGCCTGAGTAGTGACATTCTTCACGAGGGACAGGGACGAAGTTGAGTCGTCGAATTCGAGGGCGAGGATGGCGCTTCCGGCAAAAAAGCCAGAGAACATGGAGTGGGTGTCAGCCAGGACATTGCCACTGAGGGCCATCAACGATAGCAAGAAAGATCGGGAAGCCATTGTATAAAATCGATATCTCTTCAAGAATTGGCGACTTATGGAACTTCACCAACGGTCTACGGCATGCTTAAATATATATCTCTTGGCATCGGTAGAAGCGTCGACACGGACCAGTAAATTGCCAGGTCTGGTCCTAACACTGCCTCTAATTGGCCGCGATTCAAGATGCCGCTAGATCCGGTTGCCGAATGACGACACTGTATCCGTATGGATGAAACAATTGGGACCATTTCCCCGTCAAGTGCCGCGTGGAAGGTGACGCCGGGATGTGGGGGGTTCGATCCGCCCGGCTTTATGCACAGAGCACAAAACACCCAATTGCCTTCTGTAGATCCTCATTTTCAAGCTCAAAACGCGGTGCAGGCGAGGGGAGGCCCGCGTTCTGCAGTGGGGCATTGGGAGCCTAGACCCGGATTAGCCTTTGTTAGTCGGTAATGGCCTCGTCATCATTGGCTCCGCCCCCCTGGAAATAAGTGTGGGAGACGGGGAAATATCATTGCGCCTTCCCTGAGTGCTATACATGAAATTGCCACGCGTTGAGAAATGCAACAATAGCAAGGTCGAAGGATACGACGAAGATTTCAACAAAGTGACTACTTGAAATGGGATATGTCGCAGCAGACTGAAAATACTTTTGTTCATCAGCACTACAAAGGATGCACGGGATTCTTTTATACCGAAGAATAAATAGCGCAGTAAATGATTCTCTACTGTAATTTCATTATTTATATGCTAGATGTGCTTCATTAAGCCTCGGATATGCAGCAGCATGACATAAAAGTCTTCTGTTTTCACAATACCAGGGTCACCGACTCAAGTCTCTCTAAGGTTTCGAGTTGTAGATCCATATTTTGCAGGAGTGCGTAGTCATTATCCAAAACATGTCTTGGCTCCCCAGAATCGTTACAAGCCCAATGATGGAGATTGACAAAATACCCAGCCAGGAGGCGGGAGTATTTCACAAATTGAAGATCACTAACAAGTCTCACATTACTTCATAATAGACCACATCAATTATGAGGTTCTTCATTTTACAGTGAGGTAAAAAGAAAGTCAGCTCCTTGTTTGTTTGGCGTTGATGGTGACGTTGTGTGGCGAGAACGTCTGCACAGCCGCAAACGCGTACCTTCGAATGCAATCAACAAGGCCGGCCGATAGGTTCTCTAGAAAGGCCTCCGTGCGTTTAATTCCCCTCTGGATCGGGAAGGGAGCTTATATCTGAGGTTATTTCGCCCCTGCTTGCAGGCGGTGTCCCAATCTGAGATGCAGAAAAGGGTAACAAGTAACGGCTACAGGGAATAAACCACTAAAATTATCACGTGTAAAACTTTAATGCGTCAAGCCCATTATTGATCCCACTTGCCGAACGCAGGCCAAGTATTGATGAGGCTATGTCGTAGCGAGTCCAAGCTCCTGGTCGGCGATTCCGGTCCCAACTAAGTTTACATGGGGCACCGGGACAGACCAATTCATAAATTAAATTCATGGATACGCCCAATAAGGCTAACGAGGCTACCAAAAATGCCTATGACCAAGCAATACTCGCATTAAGAAAAAAACCTAATACAACCTTCGTAATCTCCACCCAGTCAACCTCAAAGGTCGTAATGCGCGTACTCAACAAGGAAATATGCAACAGCAGGAGTAATTTTGCATGGCACGCTCTCAGAGGATGCGTCTGATAGCTCTGGGAGATGTTCTAGCATTTTTTATTCACTAGTTGATAGATCGATGAGATATTCAAACTGAGCACAACCTAAAGCAATGTGAAACGACTTTTGGTGGGGTCAAATTTGGCGTGCCAAGATTGCGGGGTGACTACACAACGAATCTTGGCAAAAAACACTTACACACCCTACATTTTGTTTATCGGCGAAACAAGGCAAATAAATGAATAAGAAATTGGATGCAAGCAATAAATCACTACATATATCTGACCAGGGAGCGAATAGCACTTCTAGTTAAAAACTGGAATGAAGCTATAGGGTAGGTCTCATTGTTGTGTTGAAATTTCTTCCTCTGCAACCCTCTTACCCTTCAATAATACATTTTCAAAACTTCAAGAGAAATATTATGCTTGGTAAATAAAAGTGATTGACGATATTTCCATACCATGGCAGTTTCCATATGGGGGTACTCGATTACTCAATCGAACGGTTATGACCACTGCATCGCGTTCATATCAGAAATACCAAAGTAAAAATGAGAAAAGCTCTAACGTTTTTTTAAGGTCAAGTGAATTGAGTTATGTGAATCGATTCATGAAATAAGCTCAAAATCCCGGCGCGGATGCGGACGAACTTCCTTGTCCCTCGAGATGATCCTGTTGTGCCGCCATGCGTGTCAGCCAAGTCACAGCCCCCAAGAACTGGGGTCGCGCCAAGTCGCACTTTTTGGGACACAACAGCCCCCAATGACCCCACTGAGGGTGGAGAAGCTGGGCAAGCACACAATTGATTGGTGCTTCTGAGTTGTGCGCCGCGTCGGGATGACGGTTTTCTGGCATTTAAGTGGTTGCAAGCGAGATGAAATAACAAAGTGGATGATAAAACGACAGCCCTACCAGTGTTTGACTGTCGAGCTTTGCAGCCATAATGCGCTCTGAGTGGAGGTGTTCAGGCGCTGGGCCAATTGCACTGAACGTCAGAGACGGGGCTATTTTAAACTAATGCGCAGGTCGTGTCAGATCGGCGGAGACCATGGCCCAATGTGGTTCCGTCGAGCGCTGAGGAACATGCCAAGACGCTCGTTGTTCACGAAAAGCAAGCCATACATTTCAGCTCATGGTCAATCAGTCAGCTTCAACACGTGCTGTGCTCCCCATGCCCTGGTGGTTGGCCAATATGCTAGTGCTATTCTGGGCATTTCCATGCGCAGCCTGCACTGTCGCTAATGACAGTGGTTGAATGCAACTGGGCAGTGTTGACGATGTGAGACAAAATCCATCACAAAGTTATATATATAAGAAAGAAGCCCAAGCCTTAGGTTTAGGCTATCTTACGGAATAACAAACAGCTTCATCTACTCCTCCGATACAACGCAGTATGAAGGCATCCGTTGCAACAGCAGCTTCCTTGCTTGCAAGCTGGGCTCAGGCTCTGGTCCTTCCAGACAGCGATGTCACCTCACTCCTATCGACAAGATCTTCCTCTTTGAAGTGGACCCCATGCGATCTGGATTTTGATGATCAATTGAAGGAAAATATCACAGAGCCGATCGAATGCACAACACTTGAAGTCCCTCTAGACTACACGAACCCCAACACTAGTAAACCTCTTCAACTTCAGTTACTTCGAGTCAAAGCAAACAAGAAACCGTTTAAAGGCAGCGTCTTATTCAACCGCGGAGGCCCTGGACTTGCCACCGTTGACAGCTTAGCCACGAGAGGCCCCACTCTTCGAGAGTAAGCAAAAGTTTCTGCTAAAGATTGGAAGGGCGCTAAATTTTCCTTTTTAGTACACTTGGTGGCCATTTTGATGTTGTTGGATTTGATCCACGGTATGTTAGACCAAACAACCTTCCCCGTGATGCATGAACTAAGTATTGTAGTGGAACAGGTAGAACTATCCCGTTTTCATGCGGCCTGGAATCTACTTCGTCGAATTCAACTTCTAAATTCCGTCGAAGTCTCGAAACCTTGCCGCAGACTGATACATGGCCGATGATTAGAGACTTGGGCTGGTTGTCGGCTGGTCAACTTGCCGACGGTTGCTTTGAGGCAGAGAAGGAAACTGGTCGCTATATTGGCACGCCGTTTGTTGCCCGAGACATGATTTCAATCATTGATGCTCTCGGAGAAGACGGAAAGCTAAGGTACTGGGGAATTTCCTACGGCACTGTTCTCGGACAAGTCTTTGCGTCAATGTTCCCGGACCGGGTCGATCGAATTCTGCTTGATGGCGTCCTCTTGGCCAACGACTACGCCTCCAGCAACTGGAAGACGTCATTGATTGACACAGAAAATGCTCTTACTCACTTCTTCACTGAATGCATCGAGGCAGGACCCCAGTCATGTTCATTGGCCAGTTATTTTGGCTCAGGTACAACAGCCCAAGATCTTAAAAAGGCACTTGGCAATCTCTTTGATGAAACAATAAATGATTCCAGCCTGCCTTCTGGCTTGTCAAAAGAGGAATATCCTTATGGAGGTCACTCAATCATCGGGAAACTCAAGACTCTGATAACCGAAAACCTGTATCAACCCGCATCGTACCCTACGTTGGTAAAAATCATCGAAACCGGGCTGCAGAAGAAATGGACAAACCTAACGAGTTTCCCAACCCAACAAACAGAGTCCTATTGGAACAAAGGCGGGATTTCAACTTTCGGCATTCGGTGTTCCGATTCATCCTTTCGGGCTGAGTCCGCAGATGACTTGTACTCTGCCACCCAAGCGCAATTAACCCAATCTTCCTTCGCAGACGGCTATATGGCCACGCGGATATTGTGTTCTAGGTGGAAACTTGATGCCGCAGAAATTATCGATGTGAACAAACTGCGAAATGTGAAGACAAAGCATCCAGTTTTGGTTGTCAACGGAATTTATGATCCCGTCACTCCTATTGCGGATGCGTGGGAAGCATCCACCCAACTCAGAGAGAGTAGAGTCCTACTTCATGAAGGCGTGGGTGTAAGTAAACCCTATTTCAAGCAATCTATGTGGTCGAATTATGAACTGACCTGTATATTATAGCATGGGTCACTCGCTCACCCCTCAAAATGCGTAAAGAATGTCATCTCGGAGTACTTTGACAATGGAACTCTGCCTAAGGTTGGCACCACATGCAAGCCGGACATGTCTGGATTCGAATATGCTGCCTCTATTTAATATGAGTAATGGGAGGAGAACTGACCAGGGCATTTTGTAATGAGAGATTAGATCCCATGTTGAGAGGGCGGTTTGGCATAGACATGTAAATACCTAAGAATTTTGCTTTTAAGTACCCTTTTAGACAAATATTAACAAAATTATGATCATAATTTGATAGAGGCATTCTCGTGGAGAAGACATACTGGAGCCCATGTATCGTAATTTGCCTCTCTGCCCGTAACATCATTCAGCGTTTCCGGGCTTGGAATGAAAACGTATATCCTCCTGGGCCAAGGTTCATCTATGCTATTTAGAGACTTATACTACAAATTGAAGTGCATCTTTGTAGATAGCTGACATCTGGATCTCAAACTAAACCCCCTCGCTTGAGGTTTTAGTGGCCCCAATGTCGACGACCCCATCATGATCGGGCTTTTTAGATGTCGCAAGACCAGTCTCCGGGTCAACGACTCCATGCCCACTCTTGGCCAAGCGGATCAGGTCTGGATTCTCTGCTTTGAGCCTGGCAAATGTTTTCTCAGCGTCCCAGTTCCAAATGCTATCGCTAGCAAAAACAAGATCCATCTCCTCTAGTGTTCGCTGATTGGACTCAGGATAGAGCGCCCACACGATAACAATGCACAAGACATTGACGCCGCCAAAGATATACAAGGTCTTCTCATTGAGTTTATCGAATATAGTGGGGAGAAGCAGGACCTGTGATTTATCTTTTTTAGCCGAGATAATTTCACACATGTCCAAATGGAGTTGACTCACTGTCCATCCGTTCCCAATCGACCATCCGACAACACCCCAGGCATTTCCTTTTGCGCGGACTTGTAAGGGGAATATTTCGGCAGGATAAAGCCATGGGACTGTAAGCCATGTTGCTCCAAAAATTGCGGTGAATAGAAACACAAAAAAGGTCGCGGCACCACCGAGTTCGGATCGATTACTAGGTCCGGCATTGATGGTGGCGCGGGCGAGGCCACCAGCACAAAACATGCAGATTGCTTGTCCAACTGCACCCCAATACAGGGTCCAGCGGCGCCCAATGCGATCTAAAGTAAATACACAGATCAAGGTTGCGAACTGAAATGTTAACCCTGCGCTATACTAGGATATGCGTATTTTAGAGAAGAAGGGCTGCTTACCATGTACGTGATGTTGTTGACACCGCTGACCCAAAGACGCTGTTCAGAGCTAATTCCAGCAATGGTAAATATGGTAGGGCCGTAAATGGTGATACCTGCAATGCCAATCCACTCCTGAAGAATTTGAAGCCAGATGACAAGCTGCACTCGACGAGCGGTATGTAATTTTCCAGACCCAATCCCAAAAAACATAGCGAAATAGCTTTGTTGTTTAGATGTTTCGTGTTCCATATTTCTAGTGTTGATTATGTCCTGCAGCTCTGCCTCGGCAAGCTGACAGTCTTCACCCTCGGAGCCCCGCAGTCTGCCTAAAATGAAGCGGGCTTCATCTTCACGGCCAACCTTTACGAGCCATCTGGGTGATTCTGGCATGAACCAAATGATAAAGAAAAGTACGGTTAGTGGAATTATTTGAAAGGCAATGGGAAATCTCCAAATAAAAGAAGAGTTGGGGTCCTTGTATTTGGACGTGCCACTATCGAAATATTAGCAGTAGGTACTCGGGGCCAAAATAGACCAACTTACAACTCGAGCCAATACGCAACCACAACACCAAAAATATTTAGTGTAAATTCTATAGAGACGAATTTACCCCGGGACGTATGCGCGGCTATTTCTGTGGCCCAGACTGGAGTGATGGCGTTCAATACACCGGTCCCAATACCGTTCAAAACTCGTGCTGGAACCAGGGTTAGCCAGCCGTTTCGGAAAACCTGACTTGGAAAAGGAATTTAGAGTGAAAGCGCACCACAAAACATCCAGTTCGAGTTTTGGGCCGCCGATTGCAAAGCAGCAGTGAATATGGACCAGATGCAAGCAGCGCCGATAGTTGTGATTCGGCCATAGCGATCGCCGAACCAGCCTCCAAGCAAACAGCCAAATAGAGTGCCGGGTAGATAATAAACAGCTACCTGGCACGCGGGTAAGCTTAGAAGATAATGATTTGATTGAAAGGATTGCTTACAATTCCCCCCTGCAGCATCGGCTTGTCCACCACGACAATCTGATATTCTTCATCCCAATGACCAAAACCCATCAGCTCGGCATAATGACGCGCTGTATTGACACCACCCATTAACCCTTGGTCGTAACCAAAGAAAAATATAGATATGCCGGCAACAAAGCACACAGTATTGAGCAATGAGCTCTTGTAAAGCTTATTGGCAACATTGTATTTGGCTAGTGGACCTGTAAGTTTTGTCATTCTAAAAGATTAGGGGCGAGAGCTACAAGCCCGCAAGTACAAGCACAAATTCTCTTTGACGAGAAATAAAACAGAAAGTTTAGAATGGCTGAATGACGCGTAAAGCAGGGATCAAGATCGGTTTTATTTCCAAGGACAACTTCACCACCCCACTTCTTGCAGTATGAGCGAAATATATTAGGACATACATCTTGTGGAGCGCCCGCACATTAGTTTGACCATGTTCATCCTCCTGGAGCCCCAGAATCTCCACTGCTAGTCGGGGTCTTCTGATTAGCTCTGCAATAGCTGGAAGAGACAGCCTGTTTGATTCTCGAGTCATCACAGTGGGGCGGAGGCTATTCGGCTTGTTGGATTGGACTCGGCTTAAACCTCGGCAACCGCTCATGCGAGAATCATATCTTGTTGTGGATGGCGACGTTGCAACGCATAATTTGTGGACCGTTGCAACCTCTCAGCAAGTCAGCCCATCGTTTCCAAAGTGGTGCAGAGTCAGCCAAAGAGAAACAGGAAAAGCAAACAGGTTCGGATGGAGGATGCGTAGTACTCGGTGGAATGGAACCGAAACTCGTCTGGGATGGGCCAGGCGCAAAGGGCGCAACACTCCATTACGATGCTGCCTGGTGGTCAGATGACACACTCCTACTCACATTTCTCCATTAACAATTATATCCATTTGCATCACTATTTATCATGAGAGGTTTATATTAGAAAAGGCTCTGATGGACTAGATATTATGGGGGTTTTATATCAATTTCTCAGTGAAGTTTATGTCTATTAGAAAGATGATATGTACGCATTGGAGCCGAAAAGATTCGAAATAACGAAAGTTATTCTCTATATAAGTATTCTAATAGCTGCATCACTGTTCAATCTCTCATCAAGATGTGAATTAATATCGTATGGCGAGCAATACTGTTTTATGATCCTGAGAAGTCCAATTCTTCAACCTATAGAGGTACCCAAATCGCAGCCCCAGGCAGTACAATTTTTATCAGTTGTTGATGGCTAGCAAGTAATATCCAGCAATGTGACAGCAATAACAGTTCTTGAATATATGGATATTACAATCCCCTATACTGCAAACACGAGGGGAGGCTTGCCAGAGTGAAAGCTATGGCGTATTATTATCGGAAAGAAGTATTTTCAGGGTACGCTTTAGTGTCTCCTGACCCTCATCCCACCCGGTTTCAAGCTTTTCACCAAAGTCCGACCCGTATCGATTATCTTCATTTAACAATGCTATCCTGGAAAGCATTTTATACGCCTCGCTAGCAAGTCTGTTCTCCACACCCTCGTTCGTATCTTCCTGCCATAATTTGTGAGCTTTATTTTCATATTCCTTGAACGGAATGTCAACAATGGTCCAGCCATCTAGTTTCAGATCCTTGATGATGTCAATTAGCTGGTTGGTGGTTAAAGTATGACTTGCAAAATAAGCAGCTCTGTTTTGATATTTCTGGGGATTTCTCATCACGTGAACGAGGGCTTCTCCGTTTAGAGCGCGCCTGCTCATACTGAACTTTTGGTCTCCCGAACCGTAGCGTGTGATTACCCGGTTTTGCGCATTCAACCAAAAGATCCCCTTTTCAATGGCCCAATCATACCATACACCAGTAATTATAGCTGTCCAAGACAATCTATTATCTGATGCGGCAATCGCACTTTCAAGTTCACGTTGCGCCTGTCTCTTGGTGTCGAAGATAGAAATCTCATGCGCATTCTCATTGAAAGTATCACCGCTAAAATCAGGGGTGATGATATGTTGAACGTCGGCCGCCAGACAAGCTTGTACAATTACGCCTTGATAGGCAGAGCTGGCAGGATTGAATGCCTCAACCACGGCATCTTGTCCCTGGAATGCATCTGCAAGATCAGAAACATCGGCGTAGTCTGCGGTTTTTGCTACAGTTCCCTCAGGTACAGTAGCCTGGCTATCCTGGCGGGTAATGCACGTCACCTCAAATCCAGCAGAAATGAGGGCAGGGACAAGTGTTTCCCCCAAAGCACCGGTAGCCTGAAAATCTTGCGTTAATTATTGAGACACAAGAATCTGGAAACTAGTTGGACTGTCTTACACCGAGGATAGCGATCGTCTTGATGGAACTCATGTTGATTTATAACAAATGATTGATTGGGTGTTTGCTGGGAGGATTGTAGCTTGCAAATTACAGAAAAACAGCCGTCTTTAAATGCTCAAATGATCCCAGCCTAATATCTCGCGTTCAATATCATTTGTATTGTTCTCACCAAGGCTCATTAGAAATGGCATCCACCATTGGATGGTGTCATGAACATCCAATGGAGTGACTAGTTCCGGACTCCACACACACCAAATGCATCGGCCGCTACCCTGTCCTGCACAAAAACTGGAGCATATTTAACTGGGTTTGTCAGCCACCACGGTTGAGAACACAGGACCACCACTGAGTTATGCATCGGCCGATGCATCAAGCAGTGATAACACCCAAAGGATTCACTCATCAACATGACTTCTAGCATACCAGTGCTCAGTAAAGCATCCCACACGTGTGCCAGGTGCCGTGCTCGAAAACAGGGGTGCGACCGAGCGCTTCCAAGTTGTTCCCGATGTGCTTCGTGAGTTTTCTTTCAATGCGAAGAGGCTGGATATGCCTAACAGTCAAGGCAGGAAATTGATACGTTGCAACTATTCATTGTCTACTGGAATTCTGGATGGCTCCCATGATTCAATGCGGCTCACCGCCTGGGGACCATGTGGCTTTGATTTGACATCCCACGGCCAAGCCACATTGCTCCAACTTTCTATCGACCCAGAAATGTCTGGTTTAGAAATTTGGGCGCAGAAGGTGATGATGGAAGCAAATGCCACGATACCGAATCTCTTTTATGAATACTCCAGCTCCATACACCCCTGGTTGCCACTTCTCACACCAGTGCAGCTGAAAGATGGCAAACATATGCACTCTTGTGAGGGAAGACCAGCAGAAGCCCTGCTATGCTTAGTTCTGCTCCTTGTTAATAGCTCTCCATGTTCTCATCCGGAACATGTACGGTCAAAGAGACTTTATAAAATTCTTCGGTCTTTCCTTCTTTCGGTTCAGAATGGAGACAAATTCGGGCTCATTATGGTTCAGATGCAGGCCCTCATGGCTTTATATGAATGTGGCCATGGGATGGGTCAGCAAGCCTATGTGACGCTTGGATCTGCTGTTACTTTGGCAAACGTCTCAGACCTTGTTCATAATTATGAAGGAGAAGATTCCCTGCACTGGATGGTTTCGCTCCTTATAATAGACAGGTATGGTCAAGGTAAACCCTTTAGTCAGGAAAGAAATGCTAAATCGAATGCATACAAGGGTAATTGCTCTGACATATATTGACGACGAATGGCCTTTGATATGTTCTCCAATGAGCACTCTATGCAAGCGAGTTGACTTGATACTAAAGTCATCTAGTAGTGTAGAAGAAGTGCTGGAGTCTTCGGCTGATTGGAAGATTTATCTCATGGCACAAGTAGTACTACACTCTGGAAAGATTCTTGAATATGTATATTGTTCAAAGAACAATCTGGAGCTGGGAGCGAACTACATAACACTTAGTGAAGACTTTGAAAACGTGGTCATGCGCCTAATAAGGCAGAATGGAAGTCATTCGATACCGTTTTGTGATCCCATCATGATGTCTCTCCGGTAAGGCCTATATCCCTTCAACTATTCGCCAGGATAAAATAGATATTAATTGATTATTTTTCTCAGATGTCTTTTAATCCTCCATAAAGAACGCGCTAGGAGCTCAGAAGCACTGACGTGCTCACGAGACGAAATTGCATTGCACACCTCACGCCGCATAGCGTGGGACTCTTGCAGCGAGTCAATCAAAGCAGTAAGCAACTTGGACATATCTCGGCTATCATATGTGTGTCTAGCTTGTACTTTCTCTATCGCTCTGAGCATAGTGGAGGACATAGGAGAACATCTTCCCCCAGAAGAGCTTCAGTGGATTCTACCAGAATTAAGGACGCTTGGTAAGAGATGGGCCATAGCTGGTATGTACGAGTCCACAAGAAGGCAAAGAATATCGGAATTACTAGGAGGGCTCAATGTAACAGAAAAGATGGCGTAACATAACGATGAGCCAACTCTAATGCTTTGGATTTGGACCACGGCTTACTTCGTAATGTCCCAGAATGTTATCTGAGGTGCTTGGAATTTTCATTAATTTTTTAGTTCAGTGTTAATGCGAACAATTGATGCTTGGAGTTCCACAAATACCGATAGTGATACATGGGCAGAATAAAAGAAACTCATAGCCTCAGTTCAGAGATAGTTGGCAACAGGATCCAATTCATCAGATGTTTTTAATTCAACAAATAATATGACTGTAAGAAATTGACTAATATGATGCATTCCAACCCTCTTCACCATTCATTTTGGGTGCTTTAATAGTGATATGCTAGTTTCAATACGCACTTCATTCAAAAGTCAGAGATAAATGAAAATAAGAAATTTCACTAATGAAATTGACAATCAATATTTGATCCAAAGGAGAACAGCGATAATGTTAACATTATGACACTGCTAACCATCCTGGTGCTCAGCTTTCGTCCTGGGCCATCTCCAAAATATATTAGCCCCCGCGACACCTGCCAAGGGATTCCCGTCACCCTGTGTGGCGTTTCCATATTGCTCTTCAAACCCGCATTTGGTATAGAACTCGTCTTTGCCGAAGGCGCTGACAACCGATGCGCAGATACCCTCAGCCTCAGCCTGGTCAAGTCCCCATTGCACAAGCTTCCGGCCTACCTGTCTCCCCTGGAAATCTGGGCGCACTGCTAATGCTTCGAGGTACCACGACTCAGAACGCTTACCACTCCATATAGTGTCGAAGTAGGGATATGCCCGCTCCACAACGTCCTCCTCTTTGGGGTCGCTCGCACGGTTAGGCCAGGCCCAAGCATGAACTTGCATGGCAACAGAAGACAAAGGCCTCAACAGATTTCCTAGTTGGATGGATCAGTTTTATTAGATGCTCTTTGAAGAAATATCACGAAGAGGTATACTCACGAGGATCCAAGTACCCGCACTCCAGCTTCTGACCCCCGTCTCCTAATCTTGCCCACTGCGCTACGCCGACAATAGTCTCCCGCCCACTCTCGTCTTTGTCCACGGCCACAAGCCATCGCCACCGATAATCCCAAAAGTTAACACGTGCCCGTCGCAGCCAGTACAGGTCTACATCGTTGGGATATTCGTTACGATTAGGATGTATCAGCTCGCTAAACAAGTTATCCTCCCAAAATGCCGTTGCCATTACGTGAGCAATCTCGGGTAGCTCTGAGTAGCTCGCATAGCGCAACGCTACCTCAGACATATTTTTATACGAGTGGCGATTGGTTGTGACAAGATACCCCGTTTCAGACAGAAAAAGCACAGAAAACAGTGCAACCAGGCTGGAAGAAATTAGGGTGACTGTTGTGGACCACTACTGAGAACAATAGTCCCGTCCACCAATGACAGCAATACTAGTAGAGACACCAATGTGCGCTGAGATGATGTGCGTGAAGGCAGCGAATTGTAGGAGTATGCCACAGTATTCAAATTATTGTGTGAAGAAGGATGCTCGATTCCCACTACCTGATAAATGCAAAATTGTTTTTAAATCTCTGGCAGGTGAGCTGGCCCCTGCATGGCCGTATCCTTGCTCTTCGGGACCAACCAACCAACAAAGGACGGTAGCATGGTGCTCATTGAGGGTGATGAATCCTCCCCTGCTTCTGCATGCAGAACGTAATCGTATACGTTCAACTTCGGGGGAGTCACTTGAAAGACATGAGAACTAGCGTAGAAATGGCATAGTTCAGCGCGAATGCAGGGTTTTAATTACTGCTTCTATTGTGGACCGATTGGCCCGGGTGATCTCTACCCTGGCCATCCGGCTGCTAAATTGCGGCCCTCGCTACGGAGCCTACAAGGCCTGAAGCGAGAACGCGTTTGGCCACATGCGCCTGCGTACCCCCCCATCCTCAACGAAACTGCATGATAATCGCTTCGTTTAAAAGCGCTCAAGCCCTGGCAGAAAATTTTCTTCCAGGAAAAAGCAATGATACCAAGGCATCCAGGCAGCCATTGGTAGGATATGTCTAGGGAATGATTCCTGCACGCACTGGCCATTTCGTGATTAGAGAAACGACGGAGAGTGTGTCAACACTGTAAAATGGTGGGCAGCGGTTGACTAATAGATTAAGCTCCCGAAGAGCCTCCTCTGTGGTGGCCGCAATTGATAGAACTGGAAATATATGAACCAAGATGGATTTCTGTCCTAGTAACCCATCCAATACATTTATCTGATTTATTTTCTCCTACACAGAAGCGCTCAACGATTTATGGATTGCTGGTCTTCATGCGTAACTCTCCATTCGACCTCTTTGTTGATGATCATCTCTTGGCTGCCAGTCCGAGACCCTTCTTCTTCCGATATATTATCTTGGCTACTACCACCATAATTATGTGCCACCGTAGCTTGGGTAGAGAACCGATCTGGCCTCCAGTTGTGCGGCCGTCCGCGGTGTTCGCTGTCAGAGCGCCGCTGGACAGAAACGGAGGTTGATGCTCCTGCAACTACTGCTACTGTAGAAGAGGCAGTCTTTGACCGATTGTTCTCTAGTGATTGTAGAGGATAGGCATTGCTTGATCCGTACATGCTGAGATCAAATGCGATTGGAAAGCCCATTCCTATCGAGAATGATTTCAAGAAGTTCTTTAGGTTTGGCACCGTGGCAGAAATGAGGGACCAGACAATCATGGCTTGTTGAGACAACAGACTGTTGGTGACATAAAATTGAGGTTCCAGAGACCCTGAATATCTGATGACATATGCCAAATGAAGGATAGAGAGGGCAATCAGCGGAATGCGGAATGAGAACGCCATGGTAACCTGACATTTGCGGGTGAATGACATAGTGACAGTCCAGGACAGTCGCACCACAAGGGCCCAGGTGAAGATCTCAATTAGGACGTCAACCGCTGTTATTACTGCCCACCGCGCATTCTAGAAGTGATTTTTATCTTGTTAGATACTCCGTCATCTACTGCTGGGTATTGCGACACTCTTCCTTGCATACCTGGTTGGGACATTGCTTGACAGCGTCCAGTGTCAACAACGTATCGGCGCGGCAGTTTATCAGAAATGCCAAACAGGAGCCTATACCCCATATCACACTAAGAACCATGAGTCCAATACAGAATAGTCGACTCTTTCCGGTCTTGGAGCCGATGATTCGCAGGATGAGGGCGAGGACAGAACATTTGGCGAGGCTCAGGGTGAGAAGGGAGAGGATAACGGCAGCGACGGTGGACTGATATTCGGTGGGTTAGTTGATGGAATAAGCGGTGGTTCTAGGGGCCAACCTTTGAAGATGTTGCCCATTGTTCGGGTGGCGTGATAGAATTGAACTTTCCCAAGCCATTCTTCAAACCAACGAACACGGCAATAGATTGACCCAAATGCAAGACCTAGGTGACCCACTAGTCAATCTCGATACTGGGTATCATCCGGATCGGGTCGGGTTCCTTACCGTTGCCAGCGCAATCAGGATATCATCAAAGCCGAACATCTGGTATTTGATATACGCTCTTGCCATAACCACAAGCGCGCTATAGATGAGTGACAATATTGTCAATATCCATAGATGCCCCGCATGGTCATTGGAAGTAATAGGCGAGAAGCGAGGAGAACCATTATCCGATGTTTCTAGATTCATGGCTGAGGGAGACCTGCAGGTCCGACTCGAGAGGGTGGCGGTTGTACAACATGGCACGACCGAAAAGAAAAATGAGGAGCGGACGTCCTCGAGAGGCAATAAATGACTATTAATCTCTCCGTTTCATCCTTGCGGCGTGGCTGGCATGACCGTAGAGAAAACTTCCAACCCATGAACGGTCGTGTCTTGGTTTAAGCATAACGCCACAAGATATCTGGCCTCCATGCCTCGGAGCCGAGTAAAAAAGTTCGTTCTCGTACAGGACAAATACTAAGCGAACCTTCCATCCTGAGACTAGGGTGCAAAGAAAGGTTCTCGCGTTGGTGGTATGCCCTGGTCAAGATTCATCGTCAACATGCACCAACGCGCACATGTACTCGGTACATTACAATACCCTTGTCAACAACACTGCATCCCTTTTCGCTTTGTGGCTTGCCCCCACTTTCTCATGCTGCGTATATTTGCGCGAGATTCCTGCGTTCCCACGGATATTGACAAAAAAGTGAGACACGAACCCACGCTGGCATTTCCGGTGCTTAGATGCCCGCGCTGGAGACCGGAAATCGTGGGGGATAACCGTGCTAGCAGTCGAGTCTCTACCCTGGGAGCGGGGAGGTGGGATTGCCGTCTGCACAATGCTGGAGCCCCCTGCATGCTACGTGTAGGGGTTGGACCAGGATGGACCAACACACGATGCATCAAGCCATGTTGGGGGCTCGAGTTTCGGATGTACATCCGCACGAGGTTGCCGCTAACCCCAACTAATCCTGTGGTAATAGTGGTGCTTGGCATTGCGACTGTCACTGTCGGACCATGCATGTCTAACGCGTGCATCCCCCTTCCTGCATTTCTAATGCAAGGCTACCTGTAGTTTTTTTTTCTTCTTTTCTTTTCTTTTCCTTTATTGATTACTCACACTCTCTTTTACTCTATTCTTTTGCGTCTCTTCTAGTAAATCCTGCTCTCAAGGGGCTAGGAAAGGCGACCAAGATGTCAATTGGCGATAAGGAATCGCCTGGCGTGCATGATGCCGCCATCGGCCTTGATAATGATGTTGACGAGAAGAAAGGAAATGCGGCCGATCGCGCGGACATGTATCGTATGGGAAAAGTCCAGGAAATGAGGGTTTGTGCCAGCACCTATTAACAGTATCTCACTGAGCTTCGCTGACACAACACCTCAGAGAAACTTTCGTTTCTTGTCTATCTTTGGGTTTTCCATGATTCTGATGGCGTCATGGGAGTTCTCTCTTAGGTAAGTTTGGCTGACGAAAGGTTACAACCGGTTTGGTGGCTGTTTAACTGACTCAACCTGTCCCAAAGTGTCTCTACTATTGGACTTGTCAATGGTGGCACAGCTGGGCTGATCTGGATGTTCTTTATCTGCTGGGCAGGATTCCTATTGGTAAACACGTCCATGGCTGAGATGGCTTCAATGTGAGTGATAGGCAACCCCACATGCACCCCTTGCACACGCATGGGCATATTGCTAACTGAAGCTTCAACAGGGCTCCCACAACCGGCGGCCAATATCACTGGGTATCCGAGTTCGCACCACCGCAGTACCAGAAGTTTATCAGCTACCTCATGGGGTGGATGTGCGTACTTGGGTGGCAGACATCATGCGCGTCCTCTGCGTTCATTGCTGGCACCCAGATCCAAGGCCTCGTCGTCCTGAACTATCCTGACTACACTCCTGAGGCATGGCATGGTACACTACTAAGTGTAGCCGTTGCTGCATTTTCTGTGTTGTTCAACACTGTCTTGGCCAGAAAGCTTCCACTGATCGAAGCCATGATTCTTATCATTCATATCTTCGCCTTCTTCGGCATCTTGGTCACTCTCTGGGTTCTCTCGCCAAGAGCAGACGCCAAGGCTGTTTTCACGCAGTTCAGTGATGGGGGAGGTTGGGGTAGCTTGGGAGGTTCAACCCTCGTGGGTGTTCTTGCAGGCGTTTTGCCACTTCTTGGTGCGGATGCAGCTGTCCACATGTCTGAGGAGCTGCGCGATGCCAGTCGAACCCTGCCACGTTCCATGATCATGACTACGGTATTCAATGGCGCTTTTGGTTGGATCATGGTTATAACCTACTGCTTCTGCATAGGCGACCTAGAGGAGGTCATCGCCTCTCCAACCGGCTACCCTTTCATGCAGGTCTTCTACAACTCGACACAGTCGGCGAGCAGCGCCACCGCGATGACCGTATTTATTGTCGCCATGACGGTGTTCTCAAACCTAACTATGGTGGCCACAGCGTCTCGCCAACTCTTCGCCTTTGCTCGCGACCACGCCGTTCCCTTCAGCCCTTGGTTCTCCAAGGTGGCTGTGGGATGGGATGTGCCCCTAAATGCCATTCTAACGACTTTCCTTATATCAAGTCTTCTTTCCCTCATTAATATCGGCTCAGCTGTTGCACTGAACTCGATCACCTCCTTGGCGACCACTTCACTTCTCTCCAGCTACATCGTCTCCATCGGCTGCATGATTTGGAGGCGATGGACGAAAAGTCCGCTCCTGAGTTCCAAGTTCAGCTTAGGCCAATGGGGACTCGCCATTAACATCGCCTCCGAGCTTTTTCTGGTCGTCATCTTTGTCCTGGCATTTATGCCTTCGAACCCCAACCCGACGCCGGCAGAGATGAATTGGAATATTTTGATTTACGGTGCTGTGGCACTGTTCTCTTTGGTATATTATTTCTTCCGCGGAACTCATCGTTATGAAGGTCCGGTAGCCTACGTCAAAACCCTTCAGTAGAGGGAGAGAAGCATAGTAAGGTGTCATCAAATAGATGGCCCTCTGAGTTCAAAAGTTTGACCAATTTTATATACCATTCCTCCCAGCAGGTTCATAGGGACTGCCCCTAGAGGAGTCATTAATTTAAGAATTTTCAATCTAGCCAAACTGTTCAATAACATAAATTCATTGTGCATCTTCGAAAAGCTGTGACTCGGCCGTTTCAAGAGCTTGAAAAATTCCACAGTCCCCTTAGGCATAGTTTTATTGCCTAGTCTTGTGAATGAGTCGTCTGCTAACTCCGGATTAGCCAATATTTCTCGACCACAAAGTCACCGATAACATGACTTTTGTTATAAACGATTCGGAATCGACGGGGGAAACTCACACCACGAAGTTCAGTCGAGCTTTGAACAAGGATATGATCTCGCCAGGTAAGGTCTCGTTAACGAACGCCGCAAATATGGAGGGACTCTAGTAAGCTCAATGGGCCCCAACAATAAATTGAGGGGAGACAACCAATTTTTTATTTCCTTCAGAGCCATCAGCCATGCACTTGGCAGAGTCCTCCACCGTTTTCCGCCAAAGACATATTGGGAGAGGCCGCCGATCCCAACCACGGCGAAAACGAATGGACTCGCGATAAATACTGCCCCTTGTGTGAAGTTAAGTGTGACAATCAACTCATCTCCACTTTACAGACCATGAGGAAAGTTCGAGCAACGATTTAAGACGCTACTAACAGAACTTTAGAATCCAGGGTATCAATAGGCCGAGGAAACGCGCTGACTATTTGCAGACGGATGCGTGAGGAAATCAACCCTCAATAGTTCCCTGATGCGCTTGAGGCTGAGAAATCCTTTAACAGATTCAGCGAAGGATGGAGTTTCTTGAAGGTTTTTGGTACCTTGGCCTTCACCCAGGGAGTTTATATTAAGATCCCCACACGTATCTCTATCAAGGACGGCGTTGGCCCCTTTCCTGCAAAACCCTCCAACAGATGGTGTCTTCCAACCGCCGCGAAGCTGGATTCCATTACTACTTCGTAAACTTCACAAATCTTCTGCTTCCCAAAACACATTTCTGCGGAACTGGCACTGTCAACGGACAAGGTGTTCTGATCATATCGTATTGCTCATGGGTGTACCATTGGCAGTCCCTTGCAACCCTGGGAACCAAGCCATGTGGAGCGATTGCTCAGTGTGCTAGCTGATCTGCATGGGTGGACGCGCAATGGTGGTTGCAAGACTAATAAACAAACAAGGATGAAACACGGCACCAAGCCGGGAAATTATGTACAAGCTACTTTTCACGACTCTTTTAAGCCTGAGTACCATGCGTATTGGGTAGCCCTCTTGGACCGAAAATGTTGTTCGCCTGTCCGTAAGTCTCTACGTGACCAAAAACGAATGGCGAACGCATACAATGCTCTATGGAAACACAGGGAAGCAGATTCAAGCTACCAATCTGCTGTCCATGACGATACCCATATTGCAAGGCCTTTCATCACAAAAGACAGCATGCCCGGTTTTATCGACTGGCAGACCCTGTAAAATGGACCGATATTTCTCTATATAGCCTACCTTCTTAGTGGTGTACTGAGAGTGGAAGACCGTCGTAAGCACGAAGGCTCTTTGGTTGAAAGTGATTTAAAAAGGCTCTATCGGTCCAAAACTTAACAAACACGATACTTGGGATGAGTACCGACGTTGTGTCCTACCAGGGTTTGACCGGTCCCTTGTTCCCTCATTTTGGCAGCCTGAGGAATATTTTCCCTCATGTCCGAGCGTTACCGTGCAGCAATTACGGATCAAAGGACAATGGAACTGCTTAGCGCTGAAGAATGTGGGATCCATTCGTACTCAGTCACCTCGCAACATATCGGTCTTAATAATTACCCTCATTCTCAATGTAAAACGAAACATCAATGGTGCGAACATGTAGGCAGCCATCGTAACAATATGCCTTGAACCCTGCTAGAAAACCTATTTAGGCCCTTTACTAGGATGTGGCAGTTGCTTTCACGTAATTAACCAATAGATTATTGTGGCTGTTCAAAGAATATGACGGCAATTTGCCTCAAATGATTTTCGATGATGATGTCATGGATGGACGGGAACCGGTTCACTCGGGCGTCAGAGGTCCCAAAATTGAACCTCAGCACCCTCGAATGACATCTATTTGCGTAAGATTTGTGCTGATAGGCCAGAATTCCCTCTTGAATGAGTAATTATTTGCAAGAGAGGTAAGCTGTCCATTTATATGTAGAATCTCCGAGGAAACCTATTCTCTAATTGCATCACGGGAAAATAGCGCCCGGGGCCATTGTGACAACTCGGACATGAATTATCTCGCACTTTATTGCCGACGAGGCCCTTGTTTGTATATGTCCGCAGGGTCCACTAGCAGTGTGGACCTGCGCGTCTCTGCGAATAGGGCGCGAGACGGCTTGGAATCTTCGGGCGTTGCGGTTGTAAAATCTTTAATACCATGGCCCGCAATATGCCGGTTCATCCGCCAAAGACGGCGTCATAATACCAGCCCCCAACTACGCCATGTCAGCGCTAGCCATCCAGCACTTCCGGCTAAAGCCATCTCAGCTGAGTTTTGTAGATTCGACGCTAGCACATGCAATAGAATACATGCCCGATTTGCCCAAATTGCTTCTTGCTGGCAACTCAGCCACGTCTACATGCGTCATGACCCACCCCATAAGTGAAGTGATTGTCCATAAAGCGGTGGATATGCTCCAACTTGCATGCGAGCGTTTTAGATCCAGACAAACCAAGTCCTTCGAATATGTCCATCTTGCGCGTGTTGACTCTTATGAGTCTTTGGTTGGGAGTTGCTGTGAGCTCTCCCTATGCCACGGCCCCGTCTCACGGCCCCATCCCACCAAGTAAGGACCCATGGTACTCTGCACCAGCTGGATATGAAAAGAAGAAGCCTGGAACAGTATTGCGCGTGCGACATGCGCCTGGAAACTTGACCACCATCACGGGCAACAGCTCTGCTACATATAACATCCTCTTCCGTACGACCGACAGTCGGTACAAGCCAACCTGGGCTGTTACAACTCTGCTGGTGCCCAAGCTTGGTCCCAATAGTACTGCATCCACCCTCTTCAATCAAGCCGCCCTTTTGTCCTACCAAGTGCCATATGACTCGGCCGACGTTGATGCCAGTCCAAGTTATGCTTTATATAGCACTGATCCGAGCACTTCGCCCTTTGGTGCTGCTCTAGGGTTGGGACTTTTCGTTTCCGTCCCGGATTATGAAGGCCCACTGGCCTCATTCACCGCAGGCGTCATGTCCGGCCATGCCACGCTCGACTCCGTTCGCGCCGTACTCTCTCTTGACCTGGGTCTAAACACATCCGCGCCCCGAGTCGCTCTCTGGGGTTACTCTGGCGGTGCACTCGCCAGTGAATGGGCCTCCGAACTCGCCGTGCAGTATGCTCCGGAGCTACCCGGAACGATCGTCGGTGCAGCTCTGGGTGGCTTGACGCCTAATATCACCAGTGTCCTTGCATCAGTATCTGGCAAGGTCTCGGCCGGACTTGGGCCAAGCGCCATTCTGGGCATTACGAGCCAGTTTCCAGAAGTTCAGAAGTATGTGCTATCATTGCTGAATAAGGTCGGAGTTTATAATGCGACTGGCTTCCTGGCTGCCAAAAGCTTCACCGCAGCTGAAGCCGGTGTCGCGTATGCGGGAGTTGACATTTACGACTTTTTCGTCAATGGCTCCGACACTTTCCGAGACCCAAAGATTCTGCCGATCATCAATAGCGATGGAATCATGGGTTACCACGGCGTGCCTCAGTGGCCAATCTTTGCCTACAAGGCCATCAATGACGAAATTAGCAAGGTTTCCGACACAGATGCCCTTATCGAAAGATATTGCCAGGTTGGCGCCAACATATTGTATCAGAGAAATTCTGTCGGCACTCACGCTGAGGAATATTCCTATGGTCTCGCTCCCGCGGTGGAGTGGTTGGCAAGTGTTCTGACGGGCACATATGCAAAGACTTATAAGACAGAAGGCTGCACCATCCAAAACGTTACGAGGAATGACACTTCAAGCCCACTCAAGAAGCGTCACATGACTAACGATGTATTTAATTTGTGGTAATATGGAAATTCCATTCGCAAACCAACATAACTTTACAATCGCGGAAATACTGGGACGTACATAGTTGATATAATGGACTGATGTAGTCAGGGTTTTGTCATATATTCTATTAAATGGTACAAATGAATTACCTGCTATGAATCTCCAGTCAGATTCCATTCCTGAGTCCATGATAAACCATCAACCATCTTTAATCAATGTTGAGAAAGACCATCTCCTAGTGCAGTCTTTTTCTGTCCATAAATATGACAGTTTTATCGTTCAATCATAATTTAATTAAGACTTCGGAAGTAAATGCTCCAAAATACTTCTTCCTTAGAATATGAAGCTTCGCGCCGAGAAAGGGTGGATTATCTATGTGCTGCAGAATACACAATTCCTCATCAAGGGAGGGAGAGCAGAGCCTTTACATAATTTAGGCAAACAAGATTCCCAGAAGCCTTCTTTCATGGCACACAATGCAGTCAAAATCCCCATATTCATTTGAATACAAGAGCATGAGACATAGACACTACGACTACGATGCGATGTTGGTTGGACGTATTATGAGGAGAGTAGCATTTTGTCCTTAAAGCCATTCCTGTAGGAAAAGCACACGGCCTGAGAACCCTTGGTACTCTCTGGACTCTTTTGCATTCCGTCGACTTCGCATGTGAAAAGAACTTGCAACAAAGAGACCCCTATCAGTGTCCACACCTTTCTCATGAATCTCAGACCTCATCGTAGCGGCGTCCGAAACCGTCCGCATTTTGTAGGCGCGTACCACTGCTGTAAAATTTTGCTTCTACCGCCTCATTCTTAAGAAGTAAAAACAAATGACAGATCAAATTTTGATAAGGTAGCTAAAGATGATTGACAATAACCCACCAAATATGGATATATGTCATAGATAAGAGTATGAAACATTGACGTAATGCTACATTATGGATTGTTCACTAAAGGAGTACAGGCAGCTAGCCATTTATTGTGAGCTATATATGCGCTAATATTGCTAGCACCTCAACGTAGGGTACCCCTACACTTTTGCCAGTGGTGTAGCGATATTTAGAACGTGACACCATTCAATATCCCTTTTGAGCATGGACTTGGCTACCACATCTTTCAACTCCAAACATTTTAGATATAACCGGGCTAAACACATCAAAATTAATATGCATCTGTACACTGTTGCAGGTGGTTTTATTTTCTGTTCATTGCTTTGCAATGTGGAGTTAACGGAGTTGATGGGCCTGAGCTTCTGAGACATAACATGATTACAGCCACGAAATGAACTTGACAAGTCAGATTGCACCATAAGACGAGTGAATCATCGTTCCGTTAAAATATCCATTTTTCTCTGATGACGCCAAAGCCCGATGTGCCATAGGAAAGCCCCGCGACAATGACTGAAAGATCGAGCCAAATTTCTCTAATGGGCCCTGCAGAGATATATCTATCAACAGGAGCAACAGAGCCTACTCGATGCCACCATGGTTTACAACAGTTCACCACTGATTAGGCCAAAAAAGAAAAAGAAAAAAAACCCCGCCTCTTCAAGGTATTAGACCTAGCTATTCAGCTGGGCAACCAAGTCACCCATCGCCACTAGTGATAAATGACTAGGATGGAGGATCTGCAAATCAAATTAGTAGGGAGTCTTGGCCTATCAACCTTGTCCGATGGGCCAGCTATTCCTACAGGGGCAAAGAGCCAGGCCGAAATCCACCCTAACCCCTACCTCCAACAGGGTTCTGTCCAATTCCCCATGGGGGCTGAAGGCTTAGTACCAAAATATTGCTTTGGAGGATGCAGCGGTGGCGTGCGCTCAATGCGCCATTAAACCCATGACATCTCCTTTCCTTATCTCAACCAGCCATTTAATTATCCACCCATCTGCCGAACGCGCGTACGAAGTTAGGGACATCTAAATTTTTCGTAGGTTGAGTTACTCAGGCTCAATCCATGAGCGCTGGCCTCGAAAAATGGTCACAGCATACTCGCGGATCTCTTCGTCCACCTGATCTCCTTTCACCGATTCGAAACGCAAATGAGCCCGCACCTTGCATAGGCTTGGTGACCCTCCTGTACCACGATGCACCATGACCAACTTGACACCTAATCTCTGCATTTCGGTTGCAATAACGTTACCATGCGCCACACTCGCCCTAGGCCTGAGACTTATCGCACGCCGCATCACGCCAGCCGGGTATGGCTATGACGATGTTTTCGCCATCATTGCCTATGTAGGATTCCATCTTCCCCACTGCCCTCAAATATTGACTGACAGCCGGTATATCTAGACTGGCTCTCTGGCCTACACTGTTGTAGGATTGATCTGTATGCATATTCTTCGGTTATTATCACGAAGTATTGCCGTATCTGGTATTTCTGACTTTGCTGTGTAGGGCTGCACGACTATGGATTGGGCAAGCCAATTGCCGACGGACCGAGAGACTTGACTTTAACCCAGCGACTTGAGAAATCCTGGTTAATGTTATGGCTCGGGAGCGAAACATACTCATTCGCCATCGCCTTCTCCAAATTCGCCATTTTAGCTCTATACTGGCGCCTCTTCAAGTATTCCGGAATCCGCATTCCGATTCAAATCCTCTCCGTCCTAACCGTCTGCTGGTTCATTCTGCGACTGTTCATGGTGAACCTCCAATGCATACCCATCCAAGCCCTCTGGGATAAGTCTATTGAAGACGCACAATGCAATATTCACGAATCTACCTTCTTCTTCTCCACAGTACTGACACATGTCATCATCGACATCGCCATACTCACCCTTCCCGCAATCGAGGTCAGGAAACTGCCTCTCCCAAAAGGCCAGAAGGCCGCCGTCATTGGGCTTTTTATGTTTGGAGCCTTGTATGTATATCTCGCCCCCTTTAATCCAGTCGAGCTAACGTAAGTTAGGGTTTGCATAATCTCAATCTTTGTCCTTGTTGAGTCTTGGAAATTCAACTCCAAGACGCAAGAGGTAACTGTGGAAATGGGAGCTCATGTCGCCTGGGCGGCAGCCGAGGCCAATATGGCTGTAATATCAGGTATGTGCAATTTTACCTATCCGGATATTCTTTTTTAAAATCTCTGATCTTTAATCCAGCGTCATTACCAATGGTTCGGCCTGTTATTCGAAGAATCTTGCCCAGATCGTTTCTCACCTCACATGATGAACAATCGGCCCAGTCCGCGGCCTACGCCAACAAACATATGAAGCTGGCACCCATTAGAGATCACACGAGTCATAACCCTGACGGGTCAAGCTCGACCCGGCGACTGACCTATCAAGAAGGCGACCTGCCATACCTAGAAACACACGGCATCAGCCTGAGTCATGAACTACCATCAGTCGCGTCCCAAAGTCGCACCAAGTATCCACCCTCTAAAGATGCGGATGGGAATAAAGCAGATGTATAATATTAAATAGTTAATGCAAATTATACCACGTATTTTCGACACGTAGCCTTTTGGAGTGAGACATGCATGGCTACACGTATGAACCTAGAGGAGCATCCGTCTTGTGTTCAGGCACAATCGCTCAAGTGTGATTGGGTGACGCGAGCCCGGCGGGGGTGAGTGGAGGCCACTCGTCATCTGAGTCCTTGCGGAGGTGGAGGCGGTGGTGGAGCTCCGCAATGCCCGACCGTCAACACCACTTTGTTGACATCGGATGTTGACAAGAGGAATAAGGAGAAGTCTGGCGTTTAAAAATGCCTTGATTGTGCCTGAACAGAGTTTTAATAAATCTGGCCAACATCTTGGTGAAAAAAATATATCCACACAATTATCTGGTTGACAATTGCTCCAGCTACTAACCCCCCTGCCCACTCAGTAACAAGAAGCCAAGAAATCGCAATGGGCTCTCTCGGAAGCGCATTCCATGACCCACTGCCGTCTAATGGCTATGAAATTCTCGAGAAGCCCAGTCGCTCAGGCAGAAAACTTCGCATCATCTGCCTCGGGGCTGGCGCGAGTGCACTGAATCTTGCCCATGAAGTCGACATCAGTCCGCTCGACCTTGAACTCGTTTGTTACGAGAAGAATCCTTCAATTGGTGGGACTTGGTATGAGAATCGTTATCCAGGCTGTGGGTGTGATATTCCCTCGGTCAATTACCAGTTTTCATGGGCACCATCGTCTGAATGGACATCTTAGTATGTGGCTCCCCATTCATTATCACGGAGTCCACATCCGTACTAATAGAGTGATAGTTATTCCGGCGCGCCGGAAATTCTCCAGTATTTTAAAGATGTCGCTGAGAAATATGATTTAAACAAATATGTCAGACTTAATCACACTGTGGTTGGTGCCTTCTGGGATGAAAAGGACCAGATGTGGACGGTGCGAGTACAGAAGGGCGATGACCCGAGCCAGGTCTTCGAGGACAAGGCGAATCTCTTTGTCAACGCCAGCGGCGTTCTCAAGTAAGTTTTAAAAATCCGAACTCTGGTGGGGGTTGAACTAATTCTTTACTCTAGCAAGTGGAAGTGGCCTGACATCAAGGGTCGCGAAACCTTTCAGGGAAAGATGATACACAGCGCCAACTGGGACAATTCCGTGCCCCTCGAGGGCAAACGGGTTGGTGTCATTGGCGGTGGATCTTCGGCTGTACAGGTCGTACCAAACATTCAGCCTAGTTAGTCCCTGAATTTCCCCAAAACGCTGACGGCAATGTGATTGATCCTTTTCTAGTTGTGGGGGATATGAAGTGTTTCATTCGAAGCGCGGCTTGGATCACTGGTAGTTTTGGACAACGGTTTGCAGGAAAGAACGGTGCCAACTTCGAATGTACGTATCGATTGCACGATGTCCCTATTCTGTCTGCAACACAACTGGCTAATCAAGACAAATAGACACTGAAACGCAGAGGGAGATCTTTCGAAATGACCCAGAGAAGTACCTTGCCTACAGAAAGAAGATTGAATCAGAACTCAACTCGAGATTTCGCTTCATCCTCAACGGATCTAAGGAACAGCAAGAGGCCAGAGCGGCTGCGGAAAAGGACATGAGGACGAAACTTGCCTCCCGACCGGAGATTGCCGACCTCATCGTCCCCAAGAACTTTGCTGTTGGATGCCGTCGCCCAACACCTGGGAATGGGTATCTTGAGGCGCTCTGTGCCAGCAACGTCTCCGTCGTCTCCTCTAGTATTGTCGAGTTCACCCCCAAAGGCATCAAAACCGAAGATGGCGCAGAGCACGAATTCGATGTCATTGTGTGTGCAACTGGGTTCGATGTTAGCTGGCGACCCCAGTATCCCACAATTGGCCGCAACGGCGTCAGTCTTGCCAAATACTGGGCAAACGTCCCCGACACCTACCTATCATTGGCTGTTGCCAACTTTCCCAATTATATAAGTGAGTCGCATATGCTTTCTGTGAATGGCATCTTCTTTGCTAATACTATGAAGTCTTCAATGGTCCTTTCGGCCCATACGGCCATGGTAGCTTTTTGCCCATCACAGAGACTGTCGCACGCTATGTGATGCAGCTACTCACCAAGATGTCCGAGGAAGAGGTCGCTTCTTTCGCGCCTAAGGAAGAAGCGGTAGCAGACTTTGCGGAGCATCGCAGAAAGTTCTTGCCTCGCACGGCCTGGACTTCGCCATGCCGATCGTGGTTCAAGCAAGGCACCGTTGATGGTGAGCCGATGATGTGGCCTGGCTCAAGAATCCAGTTCTTTGAGACGATCAAGACCCCTAGGTGGGAGGATTTTGATTTCAAATACACTACTTCTAACCGATTCGGATACTTTGGGAACGGTTTTGCGGCGAGGGAGGGCGATGGCAGGGATTTGACATGGTATCTGGGTTTGATGGATGGTCGCGATTTGCAGCCAACCCTTGCTGATGAGGACTTTGAGGATTTTATTATGAACAAATAGATCCGGATTTATTCATGCAATTGATTACCATTTTCATTTTAATACCACCATCTTCACTCCGCCTCTAATCGACAAAGTGTTCATTGAATAATGATAATTTCTAGCAAGATAATGTAATGAATGAGGTGTGGCATGCGTTAGTATGTTGTGCAATAGCCTTTTGGTCCCATCGCACAAATGCTGGAATGGGCTGTATGGAGAGCCTTCTAATTAACACTCTAAAGTGCTCGGCAGCAGCGATTGAATTGATGAATCGACTTGACCGTCACAACGTACAAAGGACTTTTATGGTTGGGAAATAAAACTGATATTGTGTACTAAGCTAATCAAGTATCAGAGATACGAGAATACGCAATTCTCGATCCAGAGGCAATTCATCTCAAGTAAGATGATAAGATGAATACCAGGAAGCATCTTGTTTTGCCCCTCAAATTCGAAACCTCCTACAAAATGTAACGAAAGTTGGGTTGCTCAAAATCCGTCAAATCAAGAAACTCGGTACCGGTGGTAGCCGTCTGGGGCTCCTCGGCAGCTTTCTTGTCGCGTCTTCTATTCTCAAGGACATTCACGGCACGGATAGCTACGATGGTCAGGGCAGCGCACCCATACATGACTGCGACCATCATCTTGCCATGATAATACTCCGGTGCCTCATTGGAGCGGAAGGTCTGCGGGCCAATCCAGTTGCCAGCGGCGTAGGCCAAGATTTGGAGACCATTTACGGTGGCCTTTTTGGTATAGCCAAGGGTGTTATTCGAGATCATGACCATTATGAGGCACCATGAGGACCCAGCTGCTCCGATAAAATAGTATCCGACAAGCAATGCAGCCTTTGCGTGCAGGGGAATGAGAATCATCATAATTCCACCAACCATCGGGATTAGAATCGCAATGAAGGCAAAAATGGATCGGTCTAGGAACTTATCCGAGAGGTACGTAAAGAACAATTTACAAAAAATGTCCATGACCCCAGTTGGCATGTTCAGTAGCAGAGAAAGCCGGTCGCTGAATCCGAATGACTTGATGACAATGGATCCAAACGAGGTGATTCCGCCGTTGGGAATATTCATCAAAAGGGAGAACAGGACGTAGAGGTAAGTTCGCGGATCACGGAAAGCCTCATAAAACTGAGGCCACTTCCACTGACGACTGCCAATGCCCTGAAAATTTCCACGGATACGCTCAATTGCAATCAGCTTCTCTCGTCTGTTGAGGAATTTGGCGTTGGTCTGGTTGTCGGGCATGAAGAACCAACAGTACACGCCCGTAATGACGGTCGGGATGCCGAGGACAAGATAAAGCACCTTCCAAGTCGCAATGGCAGTATGCTTCACCCCCGAAAGTCCGTATGCAACAGGTCCAAGGGTCAGCAGAGCCAGGCCATTGCAGCTCAGCCAGAAGCCCACCCGCTTGCCTTGCTCGTTTTGCTTGTACCAGGCTGAGGTCAGGATTATGAAAGCAGGCGTGACTGTGGCTTCCAAGGCGCCGAGGAAGAATCTGACACACAAAAGCCCGGCATAGTTCATGGCAAAGACATGGCAAGTGAGGACGCATCCCCAAAGTAGAATGTTGGCAGATGTGTATTTACCAAGAGGGAGTGCTCGGAGGAGATAGGTGGTTGGAAATCTGCGTCTTGTCAGCCCAAGTTTATCTCTATAGACATATTGCAACTTACTCCCACAGAATGTAGCCAGCGTAAAAAATGCTTGAGGCCCAGCTATATTGCTGGCTGGCTGAATCCAATTTTGTATCCTCCCGGATCCCCATGAGCGAGGCATAATTGAGGGACGTCTTGTCTGCGAACTGCAGGGCGTATATCCAACAGAGCAGAGGCATCAGAGCCCAGTCGATCTTTCGCAGCACAGAGCTCTCTTCCTCTGGGATGAATTGGATCTCCTCTCCGCCAATAAATGCAAGGGCAGGGTCAGCATCAGTCACAGATGGCTTTTCTACCACTGTACCGTCCTCGACATCGGTCATTGTTCGGATGGCTTCAGTGCCATCTTCAAGGTTCCCACCTGAGCTGACTTTAACATCGGAGGGCATAGTGTTTGCCGAGGCGGAGATGAGAGAAAAGGGTGAAGATTAACGGATGAAACAATCCAAGTGGCAGGATATGGAGGAAATGGTATGGACGTGGTGGCCTTAAATAGATTCGTGGGCGCCAAGGGATCTATATGAGATATGCCAGCCTCACGGCTCGTCTACACCGTTGCAAAGAGCCAATGCTCTATCAGTTGGTATCTGGGGGTGGAGGTGCGACAATTCGATTGCGGAGCTGGATGGGTCTAAAGTCTGGGGTAGCAGGGGCTATGGCTTGGATCCACGGCTATGGTGACCAGTCAGATGCTTTGGCAGATATCTAAACAGAGATAGCAGAGATACGGGGGGCATCCCAGACCCTTGGTCCAGCCCTTGTTAGTGCTCGCGAGTAAGGGTGACGCTGTCGACTAAAATTGAGGAGGTGGTGGAGCTCCACATGAATGAGAAGTGTGGACACTGTCTCTGCTCACTAGTCAACGCCTCTAGTCCGATTCGCCCAGCGAGGTGTTTATCACGCGCCTGTCATGGCGATTTTGCAGTCATGGAAATATTGGAGTCGATACTCCGGTGCTTTTGATAACTCTAGTAGAGAAACCCGGTGAAAGGTAAATTTCTCTGTGGCAATTCGTGGTCAAAGAGGTTTACAGCCTCGGTGCAAAACTCCTCTTCGTGATCAGGGCTGGCTGTGACAATAACATTCTGCTGTAAACGCATCTAAATTTCCATATAAATCGATACAGAATAATATTTCTATACTACCACATCAATTAAAAATGCACTAGTTTTATGAACACATGAATGACATGTACAGCATGCCAGTTCGAGCCATGTTAGTTGCGTCTCCCCATTAGGCAAGGCTGGATGAGTCAGCCACACCAAATGATGCTCCAAACAGTTGAAGGCTGCCACCCTCTCGAACAACGAGGAAGAAAAACCAGAATGGATCATATGACAATTAAATATATGATTTAAAATACATTTCAACATGGATCGGCCTTTTGCATGTACTGCATGCCCTCAAAAGTTTACCAGAAATGTACGTACATGTGCTACAGAGCCACACAACCATATTACCCCTCTTCCGTGTGTTAAGTCGCTTATCTCCTCTTGGCCGCATTGCAGGAAAATCTAGAGCGACACAAACGTTCGAGTAAGACTTGAGTGTCCGTGAATGGAAGTTGTCCAGCAAGCTAAAAACAACTCAGAACATCAACAAGATGCTCGCGATCAGTTTGAATGCGGCCGTTGTCCCGCCCGGTTTTCTCGGAGAGACGTTTGCAAGCGACATGCAAAGAGTTGCCGAGGACAGAGCAATCGACGTCAGACGAGGTCCAATACATCTCGAGATGAGGCACAGCTGCCGGATCTATCTGGAACCGACGACGCAATCTCGTTTGGCACACTGTCTTTGATGGCCCTTCCAACATCCCCATCGGGGACCACTTGGTCTGGACCAGCATCGAGCACCACGTATGCACTTGTTTCCTGGAATAATGCCTTGCTTCTGTGGAAGAGTTCTAATTGAAGAATCCTGTAAAGTTCAGCACAGTTAGGCGCTCACGCCCACATTGCGGCATACTTCAAATACTTTCACCCTTCATTCCCGATTCTCCATCATCCGACATTTGCAACCACAGATGAAGGGCACCCAACAGCATTCAAGTCGATAATCATCGCTATCGGAAGCCTTTACACCGCCCAGGCACTTCCTGATGAGGAAAGAGAAGCGTGCGTGCATGAAAGCCAGGCTCTCTGGAATTCGGGCCGCATCGAACTTGAAGGACTTGTACGCCAAAGCTGATTCTCATTTCCCTCTAATACCTATCATCTAGATCACGTACTGACTTTTCTCATGTTGCAATCAGGCTTCATTCGACTGCACAAGCCCTTCAGGGATCTCGATCATGCAAGCTTGGCTCTTGCATGTCGTATATGGTGCCTTCATGGGAGATAGTGATACGTACACTAAAGCAAAGACCATGTTGAGGTCTTTGGTCAATGTAAGCCCGCAATTCTAGAAGATGTTTTCTTTTCTCTCGAAGTTGACATTTAGTTTCAGACTGCTCAGGATCTTGGTCTTTTGAGGCAGGCAGTCGCTATATCGGGGTCTCAATCATGGGTTCAAGTTTGCAGTGACGATTCGGTCCGAAACGATGACCAACTACTTCATGAACAGTGGATGTGCTATGTCAATGAAGAATCAACAAAACTCGCCATGCATGCATTGCTGTTCCTGGACTACCATGTTTCGTATCCTTGCAATATTCGGTCTTTGACTTCTGCCATCGACTTTGACTGGGAGCTGCCCTATTCCAGTACACTTTGGGATGCTGAAGACGCAAAAGCTTGGCTGGAAAGAATTACCAACGAGCCACGAGTACTGACACTTCTCGAGCCCGATGATTCGTTAGGACTGCCTCGCCTGACCATAAATCTTACCTTGGCGACGCAGTCCCTCATGTCAGACTGCCCCAGCTCTTTGGTCGCTGCGGCTTTGTCTGCATCCCCAATCGCAACTTTATTCGTAATCACCAACCTCGATTTGCTAATCAGAGATATGACGCGGTCGTATTATCAGCTACCGCCAACATTAGAGGACCCATCGGCCTATCACATATTCACACAGTCTCAAAATCGCCTGTTCAATGCAGCATTGCGAAATCTCTCCAATATCCTCACAGAGAAAAGTCCCACGTGGAGCGAATCGGAGGAGCCCATATGGAACACCGTAAAGCATATGCTACTGGCCCTCAGGATATCTTTATACAAACCAGATGATCTTTTAATAGGTGGAATCGTCGACAGCAGTATTGTTGGTGGCCTTACAACAGCCATCCATCTAACACTGGGACGGTATACCGAATCACGCAGATCCATACAGTCAATGCTGCGGCAGAATTCAGGCGATGATGCCGTCCTTATGATCCTAGAGGATGCTGTCGACGCCCTCCATGTTATCTGCAGCCTTACTCCGCAAGAGGTGCTCCTGGAAGCGCCTTGGGACACGATAATAACTCACCGTATTCTGCTTGCCATCTGGCGCTCGCTGCGCTGGGCGGCCGGTGACATGCGCACGAGAATGGCCGAGGGTCGACAAGGTCAGCGCCGCTTTGACACGCCAACGGTCATATATAATGCCATCATGGAAGTCATCGTACAGCATGATCCACAGCAGAATCAAAGTTGGGATTGGAGTCAGGCCGCGGTTACGGAGACGAAGTTCACCGACGTCATGTTGGAGTTTTGGAAAAGAAGGTGTGTGTGGGCAATCGGACCAAGTATGGTGACCGTGGTGAATGAGATACTGTCTTCCGGGTTCTAGATGGGAGCGTGCAAAGATGTAATATTAGGTGTTTCAATACGTGCCATGTTCGCTGGGCACAAACGTCGATCATCTGACCTTAAATAATGCTGTGTCGCTGATAAGCCCTGTTGATTGTGGAGGCGGAGCTCCGCCATCATTCAACAGACATAGCCATTCCTGCTACGACTTTCCGGCTATGGAGGTCAGACTGGCAATGAAACTCAGCAGATATTCCTCCGCCCTTAATTTGCCCAAATGTGAGAGGGAAATAACAAACTGGAGGTTATCTATCTAAAGTTGGATGAAACTTCTACTATCGGCAAGTCACAGAATGTCTGTTTCTTTTTTTGGGGGGCCTCGCAGCTCGCGCATAAGCTTTGAAATACAAAACTCGTCAATTTTCCGAGGAAGCAAAGATTTCAGTGCTCTTGCTCAATTGATGTAGTGCTGCATTACTTTCCCATTTTGTTTAAGGCTCCGATAGCAGTGTTGCCAAACCACCCACAATAAAACCATCATTGACAGCAAAGCCCAAACTGCAGATTTTACGGGATGCGTCCTGGTGTCCAATAACACAAGCAGAAAGTATCAAAAAGAGTAATTCAAATGCTCATTCGCCCAACTAATTTAGCGAGGAGTGGGTGCAAATCAGCTATTGGCTACCAATTTAAGCGACGAACGGTGGCTTGCTTCTGCCTAGAGCTAGCTGAGTAAGGCCCTTCGCCGTAGTACGCTGCTCTTAGATGCCACGCAATCAACATCCTTTGCCCAGACACCTCATCATGACAATCTACATGGTCAGCAATTTTCAGATAAGCTCGCCATTGACTAAATCTCAGTATGGAAAACGCTCCGTTGGCTCTCCGCACGATTCAACCGCCGGACCAAGTCAGTTCGCCTAGTTCAGTGACTTGCAGAACCCCCTTGTCAAATTCCGCCGCGACCCCAGCGAGCACTACGGTACGTGTCCGTCGCAAACCGATGCCACGAAAAGGACACAAAAAATCTAGAGGAGGTTGTCTTAAATGTAAACAAAGAAAGGTAAAGTGTCAAGAGAATACGCCTATATGCACCAATTGTGCGCGGCTTGGCCTAGGCTGCGAATATCCGAATTCAAATCAGAGCAATGCCTCAACCACACCAACCCCCTCGGCACCGCTTCAATCTACGGGAGCTTGCTTTACCATGCAAGACTTCAAATTCTTTCACCATTTCGTCTTCCACGCCTACCCGCCATTGCCGCTTCAAGAAAATACCGTTTGGAAAGGCATCACAGCAATCTCTCATCATGTAAGTGTTGCATGCCATCGCATCATCGCTTCGTTTTCTAATTTGAAGTTTGACTTCTTGAGCCATGCAATGATTGGGCTTGGGGCTTCGCATCTCTCCCTCTTGGATGGTGAAGATTACCGTGCTCAAGCATTAACTCATCGCGTCACGGCAATCAAATCCCTTAATCGGGCAATGAGCAGACCATGCGCTTCAGAGGCAGAAGCAAATGCGCTATATGCGACGCTCATGGTTCTTGCTTTCCAGTCATCATATATGCTTGACGGCATGCGCGACATCTTTCCCATGATTCGGGGCTGTTTTCTTGTTGTTACAATGTCACTGCCACAATTTACTGCAAATATCTTGCAACAGTTTTCATGGCAGAAGCATGCCCAGAATGTCCAGCATATCAGCCAGGACCTTGTTCTCGAGAACCCTCACTCCCGTTTCCTAGACGATGCCTCGAACTCGCTCAATGATTTAGAGCCCTTGTGTCACACGATGCTGGAGAAATCATATCTTGACCTGCTGCAAAATATCGTTGCCTTTGCCAAGGTTTCTTTGGTGAATTGTATGCTACCTTGTATCTGTTGAGCGAAATCTAGCTGACAACACGTCTCTTAGCGATCTTGACAATTCCACAAGCCTATGCCATTTTTTCTAACCCAAGTCAATCCGAGTTCAATTCCTTCATGAATGATAATAACTTCACTGCCCAAATACTTATGGTCCACTTTTTTATATTCGAGTATGCTATCGGAAGCCAGGTTCTCGAACCAATTATGAAGGCGTATCCATTCAAAACTGCTATAATTACTGCCTGGGTGAAAGGAGTCGAGAAGTCAGTCCCGAGCACCCACAAAAAATACATGAAATGGCCTATGGAATTTGTGGAGTCTATTGTCACGGAAGATTCAAGATGACTGTGTCCTTCTGGTTAGGAGTATTGTAGTGGATGAGGAATGACTATGGCCATTCTCTTGTATACTAGATAGAATTGTACGATAGGCTGATTGATTTTCAAGTAGACTCTTCTTATTCTTACACTCGACTATAAAAACAAACTATACAATCTCAAAGACTCATCGCATTACAACTGTGAGACATATTCGATGAACCTGCTTAGGTATGGCACTTCTTTCCCTTGCCCGCGGAGCTCTTTGGGGTTGCGGAACTGGCAGGGGCATATGCGCTGGATGGGGTCTCAGCTGCTGCCAAAGGAACAGAAGCGGCTGAGTTCGGAGTGGCTACCGAGGTTGCGAATGTGACTGGGGTTGCAAAGGATACGGGAGTCGCAGCAGATGCTGGAGTCGAAAAGATTGCCGAGCTAGCGACGGGTGTAGAGCTCACAGAAGCTACTGGGGTTGCGGAGCTTTCTGAGCTACCAGAATCAGCTGAGCCGGAGCTAGATTTTCTAGTTCGACCTGTTAGCGTCGTATTAGAATGATCATGTCTAAAGACAAGTAAAGTTTAAACTCACTTAACAGAGAGGCTGTAAGCAGAGGTCTTGAAAACAGCGTTGGTGCCTAGTGTTGTGTAAGTTTGGGAAACCCAGTAACATTATTCTTAAAGCATACCTGTGAAAGGCTCAGTTCCAGCCTGGAGGCTTGTAGCATACATGCTGGTGCTGACACCTTGGTTCGAAGTGAGGTAGGTGAAGAACTCTTTCAAGTCTCCATCAAAGCTCGTAATTGTGCTGGTCGCGACGAAGGAGAAAACTGTAGTATCTCCGTTGGTACCAGAGTAAAGCTTCCAAGAAGAGCCAGCAATGGTAGGAGTGGCGACAGGCGATCCAGAGCTGGAAATAGGGCCAGCGCCACCATAGGCAGCAAGCCAAACCATAATCTCGTATTTGTTATCAGCGCTGGCAGAGGGTGCAAGCCAGAGGTCGTAGGAAACATCGGCCACAATGTCTGATCCAGTGTAGCTATCAACGGAGTTAGTTTTCAGGATAAAGTCCAAAACCGAGAGGGCGCAAGGTTAGTGGGGAATAGAAGGTCCTGTCATAACTTACGTCCACTCCCACTTAGAGGGGATCGAGCTGATAGCAGAGAGCTGTGTGTTCACATCTACGACAGCCACGTTGGAGTATGACTTGACAGAGCTTGAACCTCCAGCCCAAGTCCATGAAGTGGACCAAGAAACAGAGTTATCCGTAACCGAGTCGAATGTGGTGCATTGAGAACCAGAGGTTGCCTGAGCGGCGCCCCAGTTGTTGTGATAAATGGTGTAGCCGCCAGTTTCGAGAGAGCCATAGCTGCTGCACCAGGTCGTCTCACGCTTCTCAAGTACGCGGGTGGGAGAGGCGACCGCAAGAGTGGCAAGCAGTGCCGGGAGGAAGTATGAAGCCACCATTTTGAAGTGTTTTGGAGTAAAGAAAGGCTGGTAAACGTTTAAAAAGAGCGAATCCTTTGGAAGAAAGAAAAGAGCGAAATAACTCGACCGGCGAGAACTAAAAAGACAGTATTCAGGGCAAGAAGAACAATGTTGTTGAAAAAAAAAAAAAAAGCGATAGAAGCTGGAGATGGTGACTCCAGTCTATATACGTCCAACTTTGTCCCTGACGAGGATGGACGAAAACAGATGATGCTCCAATCACAGCATGTTCTCCAAACGGAGACGTTAGCGATCATCTATCACTTATTCTGGCATTCATCCGAAGCCCACCGCGATATTTCATCTGAAACCATGTCCTTCTGTGGGGCTCATTGGGCTGATGCCCGTCATGGATCCGCCCATAATTGCGTGGAACCGGGAGAGACCAGGATTTTCCACCAATTGAGCGTAGCGCCCCCTGATTTCCAAACAACAACCTCCTGGGGCAAGGTTGTTTGGCCATACAATATGGATAAGTCGGCACATCTAGTAGGGTTCATGCTTCACAGACGGATATTGAACGCGGGCTTAAGCAGGCCGCTATCGAACCTTCCACCGGGGCGGCACTGGTTTGCCGCGGCGTTTTATGGAAGCGACACGCACCCCAGCGACATCCCCAGGCACCGTCCTATCATGATCGCATTCTCGTGCAGATCATACCTCCGTCGTCAATCCAAAACAGGCTACCCCGTTTGGTATGTCGAATTCGGTTGAATCATGTTTGATCTTCTTTGAAACGTTCGCATCCACGTGGTGTAGCTGTTTTTCCATCACTAAAAGCTTGGGTGCAATTTATGAGGGATGGTGTATCAAAACACTAGAGGCGGTCCTGAGAAAGTTTCCTGTCGCCGGGCCCAGCACTCCGCGGCTGTTAAAAGCACCGGTGTGTTTAATATTGCAGGACGCTTTTATAAAGCTCAGGTGTTCCGTGAATGGATTAGATCAAGGGCAGTGAGTTTGAGGAAACGCTTGCTCATTACCAGACTGCATTTGTGGCTTTGCGGGGGGGCTCTAATCAAATTTCCAAAAGTCCAGGGCGCTCTCCAAAATGTTGGTTTTGTGGCCAAACATTGATAGTTTGGTTGAAAGAACTTTGGCCCTTGAGCATTATCCCGTGAGCTCTCTCCTCGAGAATACGGGAAATGTGAGCTCTATTCAGCTTCTCATCTAGAGGCGCAGGTCCTATCATCTCTGTTTCTTAGTAAAGCTAGCCCCTCATTCGGGGAATCTAGAACACAAAGTACAATCGCAGGTATCTATCAAAACTGAACAAGCAGTACCAATAATATACGTGCTTCATCTCAATATATTCCAAAGGGGGCCCAAGCACTACCCCACGATGACTAAACGCAACGAAAAGCCTTGTTTTGCAATGCGTATCCAAAAAAATAAAGAGGGGCGAATTTGCGTTATTGGATCATCCTTTTATGCTTATCCTTGGAATTTTCTCATCTAAATTCGTGGATCATTAATATACAGCGTACGTCCAAGCTAGAGAATAGCATTTCCAACATCTAGCCAGCGATGGCCCACCTTAGTCCTCGTCCGGCAGGCCAACCATTACCAGAGAATCCTTCCACAGCCTTGATTCATTTTCCTCGTTGTATGTGTGCTTAACATGGGTCGCGCCGGCCAGGTCATCGTCCAAGTTGCCGGAACCAAGTGGCGCCACGGTACACTCTGATAGATATTTGCCGCCCTTGCCCTCCCACTCCCGGCCGATTGCAGCCCACACGGTAGTAGCCGCTCCTTGTTCTAGACTCTTCCAGTACCTGGTCTGCCTCGGGTCCTGAAGGATGGCCTGTGCCTGCTGGGGAGAAAATTCTCGCGCCAGTCCGGTGTGGATAAGGCCCGGGTGCAAGCTAGTGGCGTGCAGCCCGCGGCTGCCATAGCGCCGCTCAATCTCGTTGGCCATGTAGACAATTGCTGTCTTGGACTGTGAATATGCAAAAAGTGGATTATAGCCTCCATGCTCAAAATTATAGTTGCCGCTGCCGTTGAGCGCATACCTCAAATGCGCGTCAGAGCTAATGGCCACAACACGGGACTGGAATTCAGGAGTGCTGCCAGCCAACAGGGCCGGCTTCAGGAGCTGGAATAGCAAGAAGTGCGACAAGTGGTTGGTTGCAAAGTGGAGTTCAAAGCCGTCTTGACTACGCTTCAGCCCGGGAATGGTCAATATGCCAGCATTGGTGATCAAAATGTTGATCTTGTCCGCCTTTTCCAGGATGGTTTTAGCACCGTCTCGTACACTGTCAAGCGAAATTTGATCCATGAAAACCAGCTGCATTTTATCAGGGTTAAAAGATTCACCCAGTGCAGCCTTTGTCTTTTCCGGGTTTCGGACCGGCAAAATAAAGGACAGTCCTGTTGCTGCCAGGGCACGAACTGTCTCAATACCAATACCGGACGAGGAGCCGGTCACAACTGCGAGCTTGCCCTCGAGCTTTCCTTCCATATCAGCATCCTTGACAATCTGCAAAGCGGTTGGCCGGGCATCTCCTGGGCCATTGGCTTCGGCATGGGCCTTTGCGTATTTAGACATTATTTCGTTCGGCTTGCTGAGATGTGTTGCTGGTGCTGACAATATTAAGTTAACGAATTCGACTACTGCGACGCCTTCTATTCTGCTTTCCCCCAGGCGATAGGCGGGGGCGATTCGCCTCACACTTTATACTTGGCTCTGGTTCTAGATTCAGCCTTGCAAGGGGTCATGTAAGATTTTAAACTTACGCCTCCTGTGTTGATAATCTAATTATAATATAGGTATTGAATAAAATTGTGAAAAGTGGCTCGGCAAGCGTTGATAATCCGAGAGTGCCGACGGCTGAGTTGCCAAGCCAATCAAGCTTGACGACGATGAAGCTCAGAACTTCCCTTCAAGATAGACCAAGCTTCTTCAGGGTTGGTCCTCGATATATTTCCAAAGCCTTTTAAATAATTACAGACAATTCACCACCAAAATGTTCACTGTCAGTGTCTGCGCTCACTGCATTAGCGCAGGGGTGCCCAGGAGCCTGTGCGAACATCCACATGGTCATCCACGACTAGCAGGGATTGCTGGTGCTACACGAAGTTTAGTAGAAACTCAATTACGTGGTATTTGCTCTGCATTTCCTCTTTCATCCAATTTGCAAACGCGTTACCTACTCGGTTTCGCTACAGAAGGGGAAGGGAAAAAAAAAAGATGACGCCTCCTCTCTCTTGATCGACGGCAAATCGGCCACTTCAGAACAAATGGACTGAATGGGAAAGGGCGATTCAGTTTCCACTGAGTTTTGAGTCTATTTTTTCTCCTAGAATAAGCCGGGATTTTACACAACTAGTGCGCTATTAACAACCTTGGATAATACTTTGACTTTCGAATCGTCCCAGTAACAGATAGACGAGGCTTACAAAGCGGAACCTGCAACCTAAAGAAGGTGCCCGAATGCGCCTTGCTGTGCGTGAGACTCATTCTATTCCGAGCCAGCCGAATGGACAAGTCTCAATACTCGTCGTGAGAGCAGATTTCAGCGCGCACGGTAATAGTGGTTATTGGCATAGCCCAGCTGAAAATAACGAGCCAAAGGGGAATGCTAAATGAAATAAAGACCATCGCCTCTTGAAAATAACACCCCCGTATAGACGCCCAATCAGATTCAATTGGGACCCCTGTTGTCGGATAGAAATCCGAGTCCGTGGCGCGATCTGCTTCATAGTACGGCGGTGCAAAAGCAGGGGGGAAGTCAAGTTTCATGCATGCACATCATGTCATACTCATCTTGGCACTCGAATGTGACCATTCTGCTCATCACCAAGAGGGATGACAATTTCCCACGTGTTCTCCGCGATCTCGCAGTCTCCTTGACCCCGATACTGACTCGATCCTGTCGGTGGCTTGGTGGGACAAATCTATGCGAAAGGCTCGGAGATGGAGACAGTTGTGAAGAGCTTCATGGTTAAAGAATAAATATTTACCTAAATCTAAGCTTGAAAATAGGTTTCGTGGCATCCTCAAATTCGCATAAATAGTAGCTCGGGGGCCTGACTTCTCGAAACAAGTAAATGTTCGAGGCAAATAAAATACATGCATTCAGCCCAGTATGTCAAAGTCTGGCGAACCTATCAAACTGCAGGCGTTTTGTTTACTTCCCTGTCGTATTTTCTCTCGGTCTTGCTCTGTACAGGTTTATTACTAACCCCTTCACCCGCATGTTTGTGCAAGTGGGGTTCCTATTAGTCCGCGGAGTATATATAGTTGGCTGCCCCCGTGCGGTTCAAAGAATGATCATAGTCCTAGCGATCGGGCTACCCAGTGTTGAAATCTTGAGCTAGGAGAAAAGGGAGCCCCCGCCGCTGAGTCAGTTACCCTGTACGTGAAGATCAGGGGCAGCCAAGATCAAAATTGACAGGGCTTCCTGGATACAGTACAAATACTCTCCTGGATTCCTTTTATTGACTTGACGTATTTGCTTAAAATCCCCTTTATCCCTTGAATGCACAGGGTAAAATGCGCATTATATGATGGCAGCATCTAAACTCCGAAAAGTATACAAATGGACGTGTGCGAACCCTGAGGATCACCCGTGGAACAAACAAAGATGAGAAAAATGATAAATTCTAGCAATTATATACTCTTGCCCGTTCTTTTAGGTCTTCCTTGATTCACTGCTTATTCTTGAAACAGAATCTCCACGAGAAGGTCACGATCGAGGCCATGACTCCCCTCGAGGCTCTGCTCCTCATGATCCATGCTAATTAACCATTTGCAAACCTATCTAGGCTCAGCTCAACTTCCTTCTTCTTGTCGAATTTCATTCTAGTGAACGAATCGGAAGTCCAGCCTCTGCTGCCCCTCATCCGTAGAATGCAAGACGTAGTCGTCCTGCTCCTGCTTGGTCAATGCATTCCACTTGCGGTCGCGCACCTTGTTGCGCCAGACGTAGAAGGCTTTGACAAGGTAGAACAAGACAATGTTGAAGGAGCAAATGGCCAGCAGGATCTTGTTTCCGCGTCGGTACAGGGGCGCGTCCTCCTCGCGGTAGATGTTGGAAGCGATGATGTTTCCGGACTGCACAAACATGTTGTACAGCGCGGCGCTGATGGCTCGCGTCCGCACGCTGTTGCTGTTTTTCGCATTCCAGCCGACCAGGATGGCGTGACAGTACGGGTAGCTGAGAAGACCCGTGATGAGCGCGTAGCGCACCCACGGGCTGATGGTGGCGGGCAGGACGACGAGAGCGACTAGCCAAGGGAAGATCCAAATGTTGGACATGGACGACAAAATACCCCGCTCCTTGAACTTCTCGGATAAGAAGGTGATGATCAGAAGGTTGACAGCATAGAGGAACTGCGAGGGAATGGCCAACAGGTTGGCTTCAAAGGTGGAGAAGCCGATCTGCCTCAAGATGTACGACAGGTAGGTGCTGAGGGGCGAAGGGGGAATGTACACCATGAGACCAATCAGGTACAGCGGCCACTGCTCCCAATCTTTGATGGCCTTCCACAGCTTGGAGAGGTTGACGGCTTCACTGTGGGGGAGTTAGCGCTGCTCGCGAAAACGGTGTTGGAGTCGCATTTCTTACCGGTTGTTCATGTCGCCCTTGCTGGGGTCATCACGGAGCAGACGGTTCACCATGATGTACTCCTCATGCTCACTGAACCACCCGTCCTTGCCCCGGAACCAGTTCTTGGTCTGGCAGGGACCGGCGGGCATGAGCACCCACGAGAACAGGCCGACGATGAACGTTCCGATGGCTTCGAGAAGGAAAAGCCACTGCCAGCCGCTCCAGCCCAGAACTCCGCGCATCTCCAGGACACCGGCGGCAATCAGAGAGCCGAGAATGTTGCAGGTGCTCAGCGCAGTCCAGAAAAACGCCAGTCTGACGGGCAGCTCGTTTGACTTGTAAAAGTAGGTGAGCCACAAAACAATGTCACTGAGTGTTGTCAGCAAACTCATGACTTTCCTCTCCCCAATTCACACAGCGGAATTAGACTCGTCACTTACGGGATAAACCCTCCCATCAGAAGACCCAGCAGACATTTGATCGCATAGTATCCAGCCCTGTTCTTCAGCGCGGCCTGGGAGCCGGCGACAATCGACCAGCTGCAAATCAGGAACGGGATCCATCGATCGGCACCAAGCTTCTTGCTAATCAAGCCACTGGGGAGCTCTGCGCACAGGAACGAAACGAGAAAGATCTAGTTACGGGAAGGGGGGGTCGCAAGTCAGTCTCTCACGCTCAAGTACAGGTACAAACAAAAACGCAAAGGGTTCTCCACTAACTGTCTGGCCGTAGTTGAAGTCGTTCGTGTCCATGCCAATCTCGGCAAGCTAGTGGTTGTTAGCGAATGGGGAGCTTTCTTTTTTTTTTTTTTCCGTTTACACGCGGATCGGACTTGCCATGTTGTCAGAGATGGCGCGATTGATGTTTCGTCGGTGGAAATCGAGCGAGAGGAACATGACCCATGCCCAGAGGCAGATGCGGAAGTCGATCTGTGGCGGCGGGCCGTTAGCTAGCGTCTCGACTACTTCCGCGGGAGGGGGCGTTGTATATGTCACGGTACCTTCTTCACGAGCTTGGCCTCCTCCTCGGGAGCCCAAGTGTAATTGGGATCGAAGCGGTGGCGGTTCTCATACTCTGCCTTCTCGTAGATCTTGCGCCAGCGGTCGGCAACGTCTGGGTCAGAGAAGACGTGGCCGCCCTCGGTGGTGGACGTCTCGTTGCCGCTGTCATAGTTGGCGGCGGAGGTCGAGTCCTTGACAGCGACCTCCTTGGTGTCCCGGCTGGGACTCTCAACGACGCCCATGGATACAATGCTTTTCGAGTCCGCGGAGATGCAGCAGCAGAAGGACGGTGCCGCGGAGATGGAAACCACACGCTTGAACCGGGAGGGGGGCGGATGAGACAAAAACGGGCTGCATGTTCTACATTATAAAGAAAGGTCCCCCGGCCGCCTACGCTTCACCTCCCTCCCAACCCATGGCACTGGAACCGTCTGCCCAAGCCCAGGGACTCGGAAAAGGTTTCTTGGCTTCTCTTCGCCACGAGGGCTCGATATGTCGCGATGAGGTCTGGATATCACCTCAAGCATGGGGGAAACGCGGCCATCCATGAGACGATTCGAGCCCAGGCTTTGGCCGGATCCCAGTAGTGTCTGGGCACCTACAGAGAAATTCTCTTCCCCGGGTGCAGAGCACAGAGCAGTCGCCAGCCCGTTCCACACCGAACCACGGCCCACGAGCCAATTAAGGTAGCAAGATAAACATGCATCGCCTAGAAACAAGGTTGTTCAAGGGTCCCTGGGGGTCAGCCAAGAAGTACTGGCCCCGGGTGTCATTGGCGAGGTGCTGCCGCGAGACGGGCACCCGTTCTATCATGACTGGCGCCGTTTTCTAACATGACCGGGCATGGCGAAGCCTTTCCTATCAGAGGAGGTTTGGCGGATGACGTGCGGGCTAGTTGAGGGTGCTAAGCAGCAAACCCAATCGCTGAGGTTCCCGGCCGAGATCCTTGGAAAGCAGTTATGCTTATTGGAGCCGAAGTGTCCGCTGGAGAATCTTGGCCGATATTTGACAGAGGTGGAGACGATTTGGTTACGAGTTGGTTGGCTGGTTGGATTGGGAAGGGGGGGAAGAGGCGACAATAACAAATGCCAGGCTTCTCATTCGATACGATCTATTTGGTTGCAGCAGACTATACAATTCGGATACATATATCCAGATAACACACAAAGACTTGTAATTGTTTCTCTCGTTTCCTTTCCTTTGTATTTGTGGCCATGCTTCTAGAATAAAAACTCACATCTTATCGCTGTGCTCCGTTTCCCTCCCCATCGCCCGATCGTCGGCATACTGATTGCGTGACTCGGCCCTTGGGATTGCGACACCAAAAATGCGCGGGCGCATCGACCTCAGATAGGCCGTGATGGCGCAATGTGGCAGCGCGTCCCACTTTGGCTACGCGCAACGAAGCCTCATACGTCGCCGCCGACGTCTCGCTGCATTGTTCCCCCAATTGCGTGATTTGGCCCGCAATGTCGAACTGCCGTCGCCCTCTGCGTGCCCTCCCCATCCCCCGTCCCCTCTCGCTCTCTATCTCTCTCTCATCCCGTCGCAATGGCTCCTACTCTTGCGTAATGGTCGAGGGGCAATCTAGTTAACTCCGCCCGTCACGGATCTGCCCCTCCCCCCTCAAGTCCCACACAACGGGGTGCGAGACTGACCTCTCACCTTTGAGGCTTGGCTTTTGTGCCCATCGCCGCGATGACGAATCGACATCGCCGTGGTGTCCCATCCCACCAGAGCAAATGGGTGTTCGGCACATCTGCCTTTCCCCGCGCTGATGTTGACATCAGCGTCCATTGACGCCATGGCGATGCCGACGCCCGAGATGGTGAGGGTGCGAGTTGAAACGAGAGAGGAGGGCGCAGCGTATATAAGGGCCCCCCCGCGGCACGCTCAGAGCTGGCCGACGAGATAGAGAGAAAAAGTCCCAGATAGCAAAGCAGTCAGCCAGCCTCAAGTCGAGTTCCTGGGTTTCTGAATTGGGTTCATTGACGAAATCTGACCCCCATCTTTTGCACACACACACACACTTATACCACTTATACATCCCACACATATACACATACATACATACACACACAAACCATGGCCCCCTCAGCAACAGAAACCGTCTCCAACTTGGCCAATCAGGCCGCCAACCTTAAGCTCTACTCGGGTGGCGTCGAGGGCGCCTACAAGGAGCTGGCCCCCGTTGACTTTTCCAAGGAGGCCGAGGAGCAGGGCTCTGCCGAACATGCTGCTGCCAAGGTGAGTTTGTCAACCCCCCCAACTAGTTGAAGAAGACATGCAACCAATAAGCCAAAGGCCCAATTCCCCGACTAACACACACACCTCCTCAACAGTACCCTCACTACCTCCCAACCTGGAACAAGGACCAGACCTACCCTCCCCTCCAGCCCTTTGAGCACTACGACCACGGCAAGGACGCCGACCCGGCCTTCCCCGACATCCTGACCAAGGACGCCCGGGTGACGGACCTCACGCCCACCATCGGCACCGAGATCGACGGCGTGCAGCTCAGCGGCCTCAGCGACGCCGGCAAGGACCAGCTCGCCCGCCTCGTGGCCGAGCGCAAGGTCGTCGCCTTCCGCAACCAGGACTTCGCCGACCTGCCCATCGCCGACGCCCTCAAGTTCGGCGGCTACTTCGGCCGCCACCACATCCACCCCACCTCGGGCTCCCCCGCCGGCCACCCGGAGATCCACCTCGTCCACCGCGGCGCCGGCGACAGGTCGCACGAGACCTTCTTCAAGAGCCGCGTCAGCTCCGTCGCCTGGCACTCCGACGTCACCTACGAGGAGCAGCCCCCCGGAACCACCTTCCTGTACATCCTCGACAACCCGGAGACGGGCGGCGACACCCTCTTCGCCAACACCGCCGAGGCCTACAACCGCCTGTCGCCCTCCTTCCAGAGGCTGCTGCACGGCCTCAAGGCCACCCACTCGGGCATCGAGCAGATCAACGCCAGCGTCCGCAAGGGCAGCGTCAAGCGCCGCGAGCCCACCCTCACCGAGCACCCCATCGTGCGAACCCACCCCGTCACCGGCGAGAAGGCCCTCTTCATCAACCCCCAGTGTAAGTCCCATATATATAGCCCTTTAAATATCACAATTGCGTTTCCCCCCGAAACAAACTCAGCTAACATTTCACCAAAAAGTCACCCGCGAAATCGTCGGCCTCAAGAAGGAAGAGTCCGACGCCATCCTCAACTTCCTCTACGAGCACATCGCCTGGGGCGCAGACTTCCACGCCCGCGTGCGCTGGCAGGCCGGCACCGTCGTCGTCTGGGATAACCGCGTCGTCCAGCACACCGCCATCGTCGACTGGAAGACCGGCCAGCGAAGGCACTTGGCCCGTATCACGCCGCAGGCCGAGCGTCCCTACGAGACTCCTTTCGAGGGTTGATTTTTTCTTTGGGTGGGGTAATGATGTGATAAAAGATAAATGATGCCATGTACTAGATCAATCCCGCGGCATATGGACCGCGCAAGGGATAGTAAATAAAATTTTGTTAAATTCGTAAATCTGTCGTCTTGCTTTTCTGTCCACATAAGTTTTGCTCCAATTGTCAATACATCATGAAGGATGAGGAAGTGAAAGAAAAGTATACCAGTCAATGCGGCTCCTGAATGAAGCCGTGTGTCTGCATAGCTAGGCCTATATATCAACCGATAGTCACCATTGTTGCAGCTCATCCTATATGTATGTAATAAACGTGGTCATTGTATGTCATATACCTGGGCTCTAATGATATCCCATTTCCCGACTGAGTTGAGTCATTCAACGTCTAAATCTAACGCCACATATGCTTCCTCAACGCCGTTATCTACACCCATACACTTCCCACCTCTAGAAACTCCCTCGGGCTCAAGCACACTATCCAACATCCGACCTTCTAAAGCGTGGTGTTCCAAAACTGGTGGGCCAGCATTGTAGCCAGCACCCCGGTGCCGTATTTGCCAGCGTCAATCTCATCCTTCCACACCTCCCAAGCCAGCCAGCAAACGGCCGCCAGCTCCATTACGCTCAACACCGATCCAACATAAGTAGCTGTGCTGGGTGCTTCCTCCTCCTTTGTATCATGGCTCGTTTCACCAGTGACTCGAAGGGCAATTGTTCCCGCGGCAGACATCATGGCCAGCTGTAACTCCCTACCAAATGGAACATTGACCGCGACGGTCACACCCCAGAGTACCAGTAGGCATGCGATAATCACAAACTCGACCCCGAGAGGCTTTTTCGGCTGAACGGAAGAGGCAATGTCAGAAGCAGACCATTTCGTGGTCTTCCTGGGAGATGGCCCGGGCTGGTCTTGCTCTTGCTCTTGGCTCAGACTGAAGCTCGAACCCAGGAGGTCTGCCAACGAATTGGCCTCGTCATTCTCCGCTGCTGGGGCAAAGAAGCTCGGGGGCTTGAAGGCGACGTTGTTCGTTTCCTCGGCCTTGGCCTGTTCCGCTGCCTGGCTGCCCGATCTGAAGAAAACATTCTCTTTTTCCACTGGTTTGCTCCTCAAGATCGGCGCATGGGGGTTGCGCAGTCGCTGGGCCGGGTTTGTAGGCGCTGCAGGGACCTTGTACCAAAAGGGACTTGACTCGGGATTCACGGGTGCCTGTCCGAAGGCCCGGGTAGGACCAGAGGGTGAATTGTTGCTAAAGGCACGGTGAGGAGATTGGGACTGAGTTGGAGTCCAGTCCATCTCGTCCCCGTATGCAACCGGTTCGGCTCGAGGAGGCGGGTTGGAAAGGCCCAATGAGCCCATCTGGCTGAGCGGGCTCTCCTGTGTCTTGATGGGGTTGTTGGGTGGGTAGGGGGGTGGGAGCGAGTTGACGCTCGGCATGCTAAACGGGTCCCTTTGCGGCCGTGGTGTCGTCGTTGGCTCATCTAGGGCTTCGTTTAACAAGTCAGAAAAGGTCTTTGGCTCCTCCTTCTTGATGGACGGCCTCCTCTTTGCCCGCTTGGGCGACAAGACCGGCCCATCAGATTTAAACAGGGGTGTCGTATCGACCCGGATCGAGCCTCTTGCCAGGGTGTATATCTGCAAATGTTAGCACAGCCCTGCAGATCGGTCCCGAAATACATACCATGTTCATGACCACGGCCATGACTACATGGGCGCTCAATTGAGCACCCCTGGACTGGGCCCTCCCGCCATCCATCTGCAGGACCTTTTGGAACAGGAAGCGGAAAAATATGATGAGCCCTTGGAACGAGTACCACTGTGTGAAGCCCAGGAGATGCCGAGTGAAGCCACGGGTGACCTGCACGAACTTGGGATTCCACCACACGGACAGGACGCTGGCTGCAAAAGCTCCCTTGATTAGGGTCTCGGCGGGGGGCAGAAATGCGACGGCCCATGTGAGGCCGGAAATCGCCAGAGTCGGCCAGCTCCTGTCGTCGGGATCGTACATGCCCTCGTCCGGGTGCTCCAGAGCGCGGGAAACGAGCCGCAGGTGCCATAGCATCTGCAGCACCAGTCCTCCCCACCAGAGTCCCCGTCCCAGGCTGTTGGCCCAGTCCAGCCCAGTCACCCTCCCGGCGCCCGTCTTCCTGCCCCGGCTCTTGTCCATCATCCGCCGCAGGTGGTCCGTCTTGGCCGTGTACCCGGCCTGGCGGATTCGGCTTTCTACCCGCTCGGCGCACTCGTCGCATACCTGGGGGTATCGTTCCTCGAGGCCCTTCCGAAACCGGTAGTAGTTGCGCTCGAGCTCGGGGTAGTCGGGGTGCGAGGGGTCATCTGGGAGGTACTGCGCGAGCGAGGAGGTGAATAGGCGCTGGTTCTTGATGCATGTTGCGCAAAAGGTGCTGTCCTGGGATGTGGTGGGGGAAGATGCTCGTGATGAAGCGAATCGTGTCGCAGGAGCTTCGCGTTCGGTCGCTACCGGGGGGTCTGTAATGTCTCCATTCTGGAATTCATCAGCATCGGTATGTCAATGGGATTCGGCTTTGCTTTGCGTGTTGGGTTTTACCTCGTCTAGATAGTTTGTTGCGTCGCAGTACAAACAGAGAAAATCACGGGTGATGCCGTCAAACTTGGTGTTGGAGCGTTTACCGCAGTAAAAGCAGGTCAAATATCGTGTTCCTCTGAGGCGGGGCATTTCGTCGTCATCATCAAAGGCTCTATAAGGCCGAAAAGAAAGAAGAAAAAAAATGCACGATAAAGGCAGCGTCGGGTCCCGCCGTCTGGGTCGGCTTCCAAGCTGGTCCTCGAGGTGAATGATCCGTTGGCGATGATGAAGGTGCCAGATTCTGCCGGGCGGTGGCACCCAAAAACATTGCAGTCTGCAGACCAGGGGGGAAGGGAGAACGGACCCATAGCTCATGGTCGTGTGTGTGTGTGTACATGTGCCGGGGCGAGCCGCTCAAGATGGGGTCGCTCCTTGGCGGGGCTCTGCAGGTGCCAGACGCCTAGAAGCACCCTAGAGCGCAGTTGCTGTGCTGGACGAGTCCCCTGTAACTTAGCATGTGGCACAATGCGGAGGTCACGTCACCACTGCCGACGGGGACAACCACCGAGTCACTACCGCTGCGACCACAGCTGGATTTACAAGTCCCTCCCCTACTACCTGCGAGCTGTAAGCTGCAACTGGCAGTTGAGCCTCATCTGCAGCTTCACCCACTCACTCCTATATACCACCACTGCTGGCGCCATCACCACCACCACCACCACCATCACCGCCGCCTCGCCAATCGCCCGCTCCTTACATCCCCCCATCGCTGCGAGGGCTCGCATACATCGCCCTCCATAAAAATGCCCTCGACATGACGCCTCTATCCTCGCCTCCGCGCTCCTCGGTCCGCCCCCTGTATCTCGCCATCCGCTTTTCCACGTCGCAGCCCGACCTGGACCTCGACATCTCCAACCCGCAGTCCACCACCGTCCTCTCCCTCAAGCACCTCCTGCGCTCGCGCCTCAACTCGCGCTCCCGCCTCCGCCTGATCCACCAGGGCCGCCTCCTGCCCGACGCCTCGGCCCTCAGCTCCGTCCTCAGAGCGCCGCCGCCGCCGCTGCCGCTCCCGTCGCAGCAGGATGACCCCAAGGGCAAGGGCAAGGGCGTGGACGGCGGCGCCCCCGTCTCCCGCGTGTACGTGAACTGCTCCATCGGAGACGAGCTCACCAGCGAGGAGCTGGCCGAGGAGGAGGCCGCCGCGAGCAAGCCCCCCGACGACGCACAAAACGACGGCACCAAGCCCTCGACCACGACCCGGCCCCGGCCCCGGGGCTTCGACCGGCTGCTCCAGTCCGGCTTCACCCAGACCGAGGTGGCGACGCTGCGCACCCAGTTCACCTCCATCCACACCTCCCGCTTCACCCCGGATGCCATGCCCTCGCCCGACACCCTGCGCAACCTCGAGGATGCCTGGATCGACGACAACGCCGGCGGCATCCCCTCCGACGCCAACCCCCTCGAGGACGAGTACGCCGGCATGGCCTCGGTGCTGGAGATCCTGTTCCGCGCCATGATGGTCGGCTTCTTCTTCCCGCTCGGCAGCCTCACCTGGCTGCTGCGCGAGGAGGGCATCTGGAGCAAGCGCTGGCAGATATTCGTGGGCTTCGGCGTCGTCTTCAGCCTGACAATTGGCTTCATCATGGGAATATCAAGCGACCGCTCGTAGTTGTTGGCCATCGCGCCACGTGTATTACTAAGGATAGAAAAGGCGTCAGGGCGTTTTTACACAGAGGAACTTTATACGGTATATTACGGGGGATATCGCGGGCTTTTATAGAATCCATTGCGGCAAATCCAGACCACCGTCTCATAAAGTCCACGGAGATGCAACCAACCATGGTCTTCCCACACGCCAAAACTCCCTACTGAACTTGTGATGGTATAGAAAACAACATCCACATCATCATAACCATCCCTATTTTTTTTGTTTATCCACCTCCTCCTCTGTCTTAATCTAAAGATACAAACTCTGGGCAGCAACGATGTCCCTGCGGATCTTCTGGAGACTCTCATCAAACTTCTTGGTCAGGTCGTCGTTGCCCATCACCTTGGCAGCTTGGGCCATCTGTCGCAACAGCTCCTCCAGTCGGCGGAAGAGACGAATAAGTGAGCCTTCGTACGTGTTTGTCATTTTGCTGGTTGCGAATTAGCATATTATCCAAAAAAAAAAAAAAAAAAAAAAATACATGTCTTGTAGATGAGTTGACTTACCAAATCTCGGCAAAGGGGCGTCCCTGGGCCCATGCGTAGACCGTCTCCATCAGCTGCCACTTGAGCTTCTGCACATACTCCTCCTCGTTCATCTCGAGCTTGGCCTCCTGGCTGACCTTGGCGATGATTCTCGCCTTGGCCTGCACCTCGCGGAATGGCTTCTGGAGATCCTCCTTGAGCGCCGACGTCTCCACCTTTTCATCAAAGATGAAGCAGCTCAGGACGGCAGCGCAGGTCTCAGGAGTGAGCTCGTTAAAGAAGCGGTCGAACAGCAGCTCAGACAAGAGCAGCTCGTGGCCCTCGGTCGACGAAATTTCACAAGCGACACGGGCCTTGAGCTGGACAACCTCGGAGTCGTTGATGAATCCAAGTCGGCGCAGGACACGCTTGCGAGACTTGAGCTCGTCCATCTGAGCAATGCTGTGGGCCTTGGCAATGGCCTTCTTCTTCTCCTTGACCTTCTCCGCAAGCTGGACCTTGGCGTGGTACTGGTCCCAGAGCGAGGGCAGCAGGGGAGACAGGTGCAGGGGGTTAGCGAGGAGCCTCGACTCGAGAACTTCAATCTTGCGGAGCAGCTTCTTAAACGAGTCATCGGTGATCTCCATGTTCTCCAGTGGGTCAAGGACGGGCAGACCATCGGGGAATCGTCGCTTCACCTCAGTCAGAGACTTTCTGAGCTGGTCTCGGTCCTTGTCAGACTTGAGACCCTCCTTGGGCAGGAACAGACGGATCTGGCTGATGGCCTTGACGCAGGTGAGCAGACAGGGGACCACAACGTGGATGATGTCGTCCTCGTCAGCGGAAGGCTTCAGGCCAGGGGGCATCTCATTGGCAGGCTGGCCAGGGGAGAATTCAGCACTTGACTTGGAGATGGGGAGCAGGACATCGATGATGTACGACTCCTGGGGGATGTGCTCAGGCTCGCCGAGCTTTGGTGCGCGACGTGGCTTGTGGTCGACAATAACACCCCAGCCAAAGTCAATGCCTCCTCCAACATTCTCGGGCGACTCCTTGGGGTTGAAGATCTGGACCAGACGACCGGGCTGGAGGAACGAGAGGCAGTAGTTGGGGTGCTGGATAACGGCGCGCATGTCCTTGGTGTAGGTGTTGAGCTGTTGGCGGATCTGGTAGTAGTCCTTGACGGTGGCTTCGTCAGGGATGGACGTGGAATCCCGCTCCTGTTGCAGCGCCATCAGGTCCTTCTCGAGAGACGGGACACTAGCCGCGTTCTGGAACTGGTGGAAACACCGCTCCAACATGAACTCGGGAGAGATGGCCTCGATTCGGAGCAGGTTCAGAATCATGTTGTATCCTAGGTAGAATGCCGAGTTGAGGCGGTCCTGGTGGCCGGTGACGATTTCCTTTGCAGTTTCGGGCTCCAGCTTGTCGTCAATCATCATGATGACGATACCTCGGGCATCCAGACCACGACGTCCAGCTCGCCCAGCCATCTGAATGTACTCGGACGAGGTGAGCGGCCGCCTCTTGACACCATCCCACTTTGTGACCTGCGTGAAAACGACAGTCTTTGCAGGCATGTTCAGACCAATGGAGAAGGTCTCGGTGGCAAAGAGCACCTTGATAAGAGACTCCTGGAACAGAATCTCAATGGTTTCCTTGAGAATGGGTAGCAGACCTGAGTGATGGACGCCGATGCCCCGCTGCAGCAGAGGCAGAAGGTGCACAATCTGGGGCAGGTCGCGATCCTGTTCTGACAAGCTCTCAATGGCACTGGTAAAGACCTTGTGCACCATGGCCTTTTCCGAGTCGTCGTTGAAGCTCAGTCCAGAAATGTTCATGGCCATGTTTTCGCACTCACGCTTGCTGAAGTTGAAAACGATGACGGGGTTGAACTTCTTCTTGATGGTCATTCGGATGATCTTGTGGATGTCTGAACCACTATCTGCGCCGCCCTTGTTGGTCTTCTTGTTCTTGCCCTTTCCTTTCTGCTTGGCATTGATGTCCGCGGGGTCGGCACCCTTCCTGTCCTCGACCTCCTGCATGACGAGGTTGAAGTTCTGCTCGTTAAAGTTGCTCTTCTCGTCCACTACCAATCGTGCACCGGTGCCGCCAGCCGGGTAAAAGTAGTTCTGGAGCGGCGTTGGTCGGAAATCGGTGTAGACGACGTGGCAGGCCTGGTGGTGAATCTTGGCAATCCATTCGGCGAACTGGAACGCATTGGGGATGGTGGCCGACAGGAAGACGTAGCGCACCTTGTCGGGAAGCATGATGATGGTCTCCTCCCAGACGACACCTCGGGTCTTGTCTCGCATGTAGTGAATCTCGTCGAAAATGACCCAGGCGACTTCTCGCATAATCTCGGAACCGCGGTACAGCATGGATCGCAAAATCTCCGTCGTCATGACCAGGCAGCTCGCAGTCGGGTTGATGGTGACATCACCAGTCATGAGTCCAACATCGCCGAAAATGGCCTCAAAATCTCGGTACTTCTGGTTGCTGAGGGCCTTGATGGGACTCGTGTAGATGACTCGCTGGTTTCGCTTCAGACATTGCGCAACGGCGTACTCGGCAACGACGGTCTTTCCGGCGGAGGTGTGGGCGGAGACCAGGACGCTCTCCTCGCGCTCGATGGAGGCCACCGACAGGCTCTGGAAGGGATCGAGTTTGAAGCTGTAAGTTCTCGCAGGCTCCTTGGGGGCCTTGTGCTCGGACAGGGGGACGTATTCGTAGTCCAGGTCCGGCGGCAGGGCGACTTGGTGCTGGATGTTATGCGACAGGACGAGGGCGGAATCCTGGGGCACAAAGGTGGCTGCGCCGGCAACCTCTCGCGACTCGGCCGTCTGGAAGGTGTCGGTCATGACGGGGCCGGCGCCGTCTTCCTTTTTCCTCCGCTTCTTGTCCTGCTGGCTGGGGGTGTCGGATTCCTCCTCTTCAGAAGCCTCCTCCTTGGACGACTCGGTTGCGTTGTCCATCTCGACATCCTGGTCCTCCTTGGAAGCATCGCCGTTGATGGCCTCGTCGGCCTTTCTCTTTTTTGTGTGGTCGCGATTGCGCGTCTTGGGGATCTGCTCGTCCTCGCTGGCGCTGGGGGCCTCGGCCTTGGCCTCGAAAACGTCGAACATTTCATCCATGCTGGCGGTGCTTTGGTCCCGAACCCCGGGCCTAGGAAATGTTTTCGTGAGAGCAACAAAGGGAGCAAACGAAAGTCAAGGTTTTTTTTTTCCTGCTTCTCTTTTTTGGGTTCGCAAATAGATTGGGTGCCGAAAATGCAGAGGTGCCCAAACGACGGCTCTCGGGTCCAGATCACGCATACAGCCTCGTGTTTGCAGCCGCGTGGTGTATGCTACCAAGAGGACACACAAAGGAGAGATCTCGATCGCAAGTCCCTATGGGTGCGACACGGCATAATAGACCTGGCTGGGCTAAAAAGTTGGATTGGCTAAGAAAGTGGGCTGGCGGCAGAAAAAAAATGGCACAGCAGCAAGAGCTGCGGGCGGTGAGGGCGGTTCGGTAGGTACAAGGTACCTGGGCTGCCGGAGTTGACAAAGAAGAAAATAAAAAGGTACGTACCGCCGATGATGGCGGTTCCTGCCGATGGGCGGACCTTGAAACTTACGATCCAACCACAGCCGCCGCAATCACATTAGTCACCTGGTTTCCCACGTGACCTTCTCTCTGCCAGGCGTTTTCCTTTCGACCTCAGACCACCTCGTCCGAGGTCATCCACGCCGTTCGACTCTGCAAGCTCTCCCCGTCGCATCTCCAATCGCCACTCTACGTCGCCCAAGGTGCGTCCAGCACTCCCGCCGAGCGCCATTGAGCCCGGTTTCTGGTCGTCCGGAGCTAATTGACCCCTCGCAGATGCTCTCCCGCGCTGTCGCTCGCACCACTCCTTCGCTGGTCGCCCGCCGAGGCTTCCACAGCACCCGCGCCCGCCTCTCGTCTCCCTACCACTACCCCGAGGGCCCCTACAGCAACATCCCCTTCAACCCCCGCAAGAAGTCCTTTGCCTTCACCTACTGGACCTTCATGACTGTCGGATTCTTTGCCCCCTTCGGCATCTCTGGTGCGTGGTTTCTGGCCGCCCGAACAAGCCTCGAGGCAAATACTGACATGCGATGCAGTCTGGCAGACCTACAAGCCCCAGTAAATTCGCGGCTAGCGAGTTGCCCTGGTGCTTGTCCATTGACAGAATTGGGAGCTCCGGCGGTGGAATGTTGTGTATATAACCGAATAGACATCACTCGGTCGCCTTCGATCCTTGCGTTAATCTCATATGTTCCTACACCACGCGATTCCGAATGTGACGGTCCCCAGTAGATTTCCGAGTCCAACAATCGGCCCATGCTCGACAATCGGGTCCCAATTGGGCGAGTGAGTACATTTGTAGTGGCATCAGGCCTGATCCGGCCCAGGGTATTATTCTCTCTATTGCATGCAGTGTTGTACAAATAATACACAGGTTTTTTTTCTTTCATTCCTTCTTCTCTGTACATCATAACCGTGACCCATCCTTTTTAAATCGCCGGTGCGACGGCCCGTCCCAATTGCCCGTCCCTGACATCATGTCTCTGCCGCTGACGACGTTGTCCAGCATGCTGTGCAGGAACTCATGTCGGTCAGGTGGGATATCCCAGCGGGCAGCCAATGCGTCAAACGTCCGCACAACAGCCTCTTCAGTGGAGCATTTTTTTACTGCTCGCAAGGCCCAGATGACCAGCCATCGGTCTATACGAAATCCCCTTGCACCCTCGTCCTTGGCTTGGTACAAGGCCATCAAAACTCCTTCAAGTCGCTGTTCGCTCCACTCCGAGCTGGCATAGCCGCCGTGCAAATAGAATCCCTTGAGCAGGATTATGAATATAGTAGGGTGGATTGGAATCTTGAGATACTTCATCTCGTCCAAGAACTGGGCCACCTTTGGCAAATCGCCCACCCGGACTGCATAGTGGTCGACGAACAGCTTGTAAGTGTGGAGGTCTGGCGCGAGCCGAATTTGTTTCTGAAACAGCTTTTGCATTTCCGGGTGTTTCTTGCCGACTTTGGTAAACATCATCAGCACCTTGGTGACAACCCGGCTCATCATGTAGTTGCGCTCGGGTATGTGAGCCGCCATGTCGTGGCCGCTCTTCATCCGCTCATACGTCTCTTCCGCTGCGGCCTCCTCGCCACACCTGAGAAGCCCGGACACGACACAATTCAGAACGACCGTGTCGACCATTTCGCCAGCATCCACCATGTCTTTGTACGCAGCCCGGATTCCTCCCGAGTCCTGTTTTAATCCAAAATAGTGAATCAGGCTGACGTGGTGGTAACGATTATACGAAATGCCGCGGTTTTCCATCTCTTTGTAAATCATTTCGGCGAGCGTAAAATTTCCAACTTTGCATGCGACGTCGAACAGGACGTTGAAGGTGACGTCGTTGGCTTTGATCTTGGCATCTCGCTCCATTTCCCTCCACAGCCGCAGCCCCGTTTCCATCTCCACGGACGTCGCCTGGACGGTGTACTTGGTGGCAAAGGCCAGGGCCAGGTTCCAGTGCAGCCGGCGGAGCGTCAGCCCGGCGTTCTTGACATCCGCCAGCAGGGCAAAGTACCGCAGCATCGAATCAGAGTCCCGCTTCTTCACCGTCCCCATGACTTTGAGCAGCCTGTCGCGCCATTGCCAGGTGAGGTAGAGCATGCGGGGTTCGGGGAGCTGCAGGTAAAGGTCGTAGATGGGTTCCAGGCTCGCTCGGGTCGGGTGTCTCAGCCGGTACGAAATTGCCATGCAGAGCTTGTGAATCAAGGCTCTCGTCTCGGCATTGATCTTGAATGTCTCGTCCCGGGACGGATACTGAACGTCTTGTTTTTTGTCAGAGACTTGTATTTTCTGCCCGTCGGGCTGGGCGTAGCCTCTGCGGTAGGGGTCTTGGTGAAAATCGAGGTATTGCTGCACGCCGGAGTCGTCTTCCTGCCGGACGAATGACATGAGATGCTTCGGATCCTGGCCCGTCGGAGGCATCGGAGGCTGGAAGGGCGGTCTCGTGGCAGTGGCGGCGGTGCTATAGGGCTTGTGGGCATGTCGAGCTCGTTGCAGAGGAACGGTCCGCGGGCGGGCCTCGGCGGCCGGTGTAAAGGTCGAGAGCAGCCATAGCGAGCTTCTGCGGCAGCATCTGTTGTCGGGCTTGTTCCTGGTCCTCTGGGGCTCCCTCCGGATGGCGGCATCGCCGGCAGTGCAGAGCGGCCTCCTCGCAGTGGCGACGCCAAAGCCGGCGGCCGGTCGACTCGAGAGCACCGCACAGACGGAAGCGTCGACTCGACTGGGGATTTTCATGAGCTCGTCGTCATGGTGCGGTTGCCCAATGGCAGCTCCGTGCTGTGGCGGTCGCGCGCAGGCACAGAAGCAGCAACCGGGGACGTGGGCGGGAGCAGGCGGACGGTGCGGGAGGGCGAAGACAGCTGGGTTCTGCGGGAGTTGATGTTCAATCGAGGCTGCTGTGGGACCTTTTTCGCAGTTGGTTTTTTACCAACCAATTCATTCGCCGGAGCGTTGGCGCCAAGCTCCGGGCTCCCGCACCCGCCCCGGCCGGCCTTACGATTCGCCGACCTGCCAAAATTTCCCACTGCGACACCACCAGACCACCGACTGAGCTGGCTGCGCAGAGAGAGAGCCATAACCCTCATATCGCCAATTGACCGAGCAGTACGTCGCACGCCAATTGCCCCCCCTCCCCGCCGCACCGCCGCCCGCTAACCCGCCTCCAGGACATTGGCCATGGGTGGGCGACAGATCAGGCCCGCCAGGGTCTACCAGACCGTCACAGAGGAGCTCAACCACCGAATTCTCGCCAGCTCGCCCTCCAACCCGCCGCCGTGGTACGATGTCATGACCTCCGTCCCCCCCGCCGAGACGCTCGTGCGGACGCTGTCCCCCCACCGCGGGGGCCACCGCCTCGGCAAGAAGGGCAAGAACCTGTTCCGCCCCAAGGAAATCATCTACATCGAGGACCGACTCCGGAGGACGTTTTACAAGGACCACCCGTGGGAGCTCGCCCGGCCCCGTGTCGTTGTCGAGTCGGACGGAAAGGACTACCAGCGCTGCAATTGGAGCCAGGGCCTGCGACAGCCCGGCATTCCATTGACGGGAGAGAGGCAAGTCATGCCACCATGCCCGCTCGCCCGCCCATGAAGGAAAAAGACTAACCGGGATACAGCGTCGTGCAACGCCAATTGCACCTCATGAGAGAATCCAAGATGCCCCAGAAGCAGGCCTACGACCAGGTCCGCAAGGAGTTTTACCGCTACCGACAAGAGGAGGAGATTGAGAAGCGCGTGGCCGTAGAGGAGGCCCGCCACGTGGGGGCCTACTTTGGCAAGACTCGCATCGACGTCGCCAACTACCTCGAGGACCGAGAGTTCGAGAACTGGAAGATCTGGGCCGGCAAGGAGACGGAGAAGCAGGAGGCGCTGCGCAACTCGGAGATCGAGAGCTTCGGCCTGGAGGAGGAGGACCCGGAGGTTGAGCAGAACGCGGACCAAACCGCCGCCAAGGAGGAGGGCGAAACGACGAAGGCATGAATCAAGTCTTATGTTGGAGGGGAAACTCCCTCGTGTACACACTCTGTATAAAAACAAAAACTATCCATGTAACAGAAGCACATGCATTATTTATGCTCCCATCCTGGGTATCCCCCCCCCTCGCTTCACCCCTCGCTTCACCCCGCGCGCCTCTCCTTCCCCTCCTCCTCCCCTGCCTAGGCTGCGGGGCGTCGAGAGTTGAAGACCATCTCTCCGGCGTTTCCAACCCCGTACTTGGCGGCCACCTCCTGGTGCTGCACCAGGAAGACGTCGGCGATGCCCGTGTAGTGGATGAGCTTGCCGGTCAGGCTCAGCGTCGAGATGCGCGCCCACGACTCGATGTAGACGAACTTCATGGAGTCCTGGGGCACGAGGTAGAACATCTTGAGGAGGTGGGCGGCCATGGCGACGAAGAACCCGGTGGCGGGCCCGTTGGAGAAGATGTGCGTGGGATACCGCAGCTTGGCGCCGACGGGGTTCGCGGGCGGCGACAGCAGCACCGGGAAGATGTCGGCGATGCTGAGGAGCGCCGAGGCGGGCGTGGTCCAGAGCGGCTGGTGCACACGGCGAGCGCGGACGACGAAGCACTTGTCGTAGGTGCCGGGGCTCTGGCCGTTGGTCTGGCTGAGCTCCTTGAGATCAGCCTCGTAGTCCTCGAGGTGGTTCTCGGACATGGTGTCGAGGCTGGAGATCAGATAGCGCCGGTGGAAGCTGGAAAAGTTGGAGAACCCATCGTCCATCATCATGAGCATCTCCTTTGTGTGTCCGCCGGAGCCCAGGACGAAGAGGTAGTAGTCTGTCTCGCGACGGCGAGTGCCTTGGGCGCCATTCTTTTTGAGACGAAGCGAGCGGCGCCGCTTGTTGAGCTGGAGATGACGAGTCTGCGTCGCAGTTAGATCAGAATCATCAAGTGGTTTTGTAAAAAATGAGTGCCGCCTACCGTGACGAATATGACAAGGGCGACTATCAAAAGGGCATAGGTCTGGACAAGTAGCATCCACGACGGTATGAGCAAGACAGAAACGACCCCGACGGCAGCAACTATCCCGCCTGCTCCGGCCAGGTATATGGCGCCAGCACCTGGCTTCGTGGCGACAGACATGCTTGTTTTATCTTTCTTTTTTATAACGGCGACATGATTTTATACCAACAATTTGGCCTGTATTCAGGGTATTGATGGTGTATGTGAGTTGATGGTGAATCTATGCTGGTCAAGGAAGAATGGAGCACGGGCCACCCTCGTGAGCTGTCAACAAGTCATACGGGCTACCCTGAACAGGGCTGTCGATGCTGATGAAAGGATGTGCCTTGAATCTGACAATACTTCATTGATTGAATGAATAAAGGAGGATAATAGAATCATTGTGTTTATTTTATTTTATTTTTCATCGTGGGATATTAACATGCAAAGTTGAGACTATTATTCATCTCTTTCATTTGTGATCAATGTCTCAGCTTACATGCCATCATCGTCTCCCAAAGTTCCCTTTTCAGGTCACGGAGGCCAGGTTGTGCACAAGACATATCCTTTCAATTAAAAAACCAGACAGTCTTATTTATAAATTAAATCCCGTACAAAGAATATGATCAATAGTCCTCCCTACAGGAAACCTTACAGTCGCTTCTACAAGTCCATCAAAAGAAGCGCGTCTTTTTTCGCTTTGGCACATCGACTTCCACATCAACGTCCACGCCAACATTGCCAAGTCTCTTCACTGCCTCCCATCCAACTGTATTGAACAGTTCATCCATACCTTGACCAGTCGAAGCAGAACATTCAAGATAACCGCAAGCGCCAATCTTCTTGGCATGGAAACGGGCCTGGTCATGTAAGTCAAGTGTAGTTGCATTGTCCGTGTACGGCAAGCATACCTCAGCTGAGCACACGCAACAAGTGGGGTATGCACTCAGTCCAGATGGTGTATAAGCAGAGCTCTTACGGTGATCCACCAGAAAGCATTGATCACGCAAGTCCTTCTTCATGCCTAGGAGATATAACTGCGGTTCAGACGAGCCAGGTTGAGTAAATCCGTGTGCGGATGCATGTTGCCACTGTTCCAGTTAGTGAGAGACCGCGAGGACCACGCGAGAGCCGCTAACCCATTGCACAATGGTGTAGATGGAAATCTTGTCTGAAATGTCAAAGCAGAGAAAGATGGCATCCCAGTTAATATACGACAGAAGCTGAATTGTGTTGAGGTCCGACACGCCTGAAGTGTCCCACAACTCGATACGGACGGGAGCTCCGTTGCAGACTCTGTCGCTTGTATAACTTTCGTACAACGGGCGGGCAAACCCACGAGTCTAGGGCGTCAGCATCAGCGAGGGCTTGGACGGGCCAACTTACATCAGGGAAATAACCATAGCGTGCGCGACTAGAGAGGGTAAGTTAGCGCCAGATACGAGGCTTCGCAAGGGAACGCACAATAACAAAGAGGTTTGTCCTGAGGACTTGCTTCCAACAAAGAGGAAGTTGAGCTTGACTGGATCTGGAATAGGTTCTGGCATAGCACATTGAAGTCTGCGTTTCCGACTGAAGAGGCCCAGAAAGCCCCTTCTCCGGCTATCTGGCCTGGTACTAAACGAGGTTGAGGGTCGGTTGGAAGATACAGATGGCTGCCTTGACGGGGCCGAGGCTGGTTGAAAGTTCAGGCGCGTAGGTGGACGATGGACAAGAGCGTCGTTTTGGTCGCGGAATGTCTGGGATGAGATCGATCAATCGCTTGTAACTCGCCAGGAACAGCCGAAAAAAAAAAAAAACTTACAAGACGGGTGTCAGGGCGCGATTCAAAACCATCGTCCTCAAACGGATCATCCCTCTCGAGACGACTCGGCACGCGAGTGCGCTACACTCGGATGCGGGTGTCGAGATCCATGGCGATGTGATGATGCTGTAGAATGGCAGAATAGTAGAATAGCACAGTTGAAGCAAGAAGAAACGAAACTACAAGTTTTTGAGCGGTAATGGAAAGGAAAAGAGAAGAGAAGACAAAAAAGATGGATGCGCATAGAGGAGAATGAGTGGCTGTCAGCTGCCAACTGCCGATGAATCATGGCAGCTGCAACAGCCTGACAAAGCATTGAATGACGACTTGCTCGCGGGACAAGCCCGCCGTGTTTCACCCTTTCCATATCTTGGACTTTCACAAATTTCCACATATACCGAATACCTTTGCCCTGCAGCTGAATCCTCGTAGGGAATTCGGATAGCGTATGTCACATTCGAAAGTATACATGGAAACTCGACAGCCAAATCAGACACCCATCGTGTTGCATCACCGAAGTAGCCTCCAAAGGCGCCGTCATGCTCTTGACCGTGCCTCCTTTCATTCGCACCGTCTGCCAAGCGCCACGGTTCCGCCCGGAAAGCTTTTTCGTGGTTCAATAAGGCCCTTGTCTTTTACGTGCTGTCAGTAACAATATAGAACTATTCATTCCTCTTCATCTGTCATCTGTCATCGCACCATCGCATCACCATCACCAATAACGGATTGGGCTGGCTTTTGGTACTCGTGGTTGCATACGACTTTTTAATTACTCATCATGCGCCGAACCGTTTCACTCATGGGCCCTTGCTCATCCGTCCGTGTGGCCATACCATCACGTACGAAACCACCTCAAGCGACTGTGGTATGGCCTCCATAGAAAAGAAGGGGAAAAAAAGAGCAGTCTTTGTATACACTTTCTAGCCTTTGGCTTCGCCGTCGATCTCAAATCTACTCGTTTCAGCCTCTGTCATCTGGTTCACGCATGCGCGATACGAAGTCGTGTCAATCGTGACCATCGCATCGTACGACAAGAGCTACTTGCGCCGCTTACAGAGGTACCAGGAGACCAGCCCGTGCCTCATTACATCAAATTGAGCGCCACATCGGGTCGAAACCTTGGCCTTTTTTTTTTTTTTTTTTTTTTAAACGGCACTATAGTTTCGGGTGCCTCATACGACATGAAGTGGCGCTGAAAAAAAATAAATTATGACATCGAATTCGAATCTTCATCACAACTGAACAGAACGGTCGCAAGTTTGAGAACCCCAAATCAAATTCGGTTTAGGCTATGTATGCCATAAGAAACCTTATTATCCGAAAAATAGGCGATTGATTTGTGCTTGTCTTGTCTATTATCTTTGCTTAGCCTGCCCCTTATCTCATGTTTCCCCTTTTATAATCCCCCCTTTAGAACCGCCCCTCTCCCTCACCCCGGCGAGACTCACATATGCTTCAATTCGAGATACCTATTCATATTCGCTATTTTGCGGAAACAAGAACCGGTTCCTGGCCCTAGCCCAGTCTTATCGCCTAGCCGGGAATAACCAGCAAAACTCAGTGGAGGCAATCGAGTGGGTACGGCAACTCAGTGCCGAGAATACGGGGTAAGGCTCGAGAATGGCTTCATCGTTTACGGGGGACTCTAAATGATAAGGTAGATAGAGGCCCTCGGTCCCGGGACCGCCCATTGCTTCGGCCAGGGCCAGTCTCACTTACACCAACTCCCGCTCAACCACCGGCCCTGCAGAGACTCGCTCGTGTAAACAAAAGCACACACGCACAAATATGGGCTCCGTCATTTCCAGCCTCCGCGCCACGCTCTTCACCGTCTCGGCGGCCATCAGGACGCTCGCCGCCCTCAATGCCCAGTTCAAGGCGCTCATCAAGCGGGCCGTCTCCCCGCCGGGCTTCCCCGTGGAGTCGCCCACGGCGTCGTACTGGCTCGACGACCCGCCCTTCCCCGAGCTGTGCGACGTGCAGGGCCCACAGCAGCCCGAGACTGACGTCGTCGTCATCGGGAGCGGCATCGCGGGCGCGGCCGTCGCCAAGACGCTGCTGGAGCTGTCGGACCGGGACGGCACCAAGCTGGGCGTGACGGTGCTCGAGGCGAGGCAGCTGTGCAGCGGCGCCACGGCCCGCAACGGCGGCCACATCAAGTCCACGCCCTACGAGATGTTCGCCTTCTACAGGAAGAGGCTCGGCCCGGAGCGCGCCAGAGACGTCATCAGGCTCCAGATGAGACACCTCCCCAGCCTGCTGGACCTCGCCGAGCAGTTCCCCGTCAGCGAGGCCAGGGAGGTGCAGACCGTGGACGTGTTCGTGGAGCAGAAGGACCTGGACACCGCCAAGAAGCAGGTCGAGGAGGCGAGGCAGTGGCTGCCCGAGATTGAACACCAGATTTGGAACGGCGAGGAGGCGAGGGCACAGGTAAGGAGCGCTATGCCGCTGCTAAAACTACACAAGCGCCATTGCTCACGCGGCCACAGTTTGGAGTCAACGAAGTCATCGTGGGCGCCGTGTCCTACAAGGCCGGCGCGCTCTGGCCGTACCGGTTGGTCACCAGCGTGTGGGACGACCTGCTCAAGCGGTTTCCCGGCCTGACGATCCAGACTCACACCGCGGCCACGGAGGTGAGACACAACCCCGGACGCGGCCCGTACCCGTACGACGTCCAGACGAGCAGCGGCGTCATCAAGGCCCGGCACGTCGTCCACGCCACCAACGGCTTCGCGCCGCAGCTCGTGCCGTTCCTGCGCGGCCACCTGACGGGGGCCCTGGGCCACATGTCGGCGCAGCGGCCGGGCGCCTCGTTCCCGGCGACGGGCGGGGGCCGGTCGTGGTGCGTCATCTACAGCCCCGGCTACGACTACGTGACGCAGCGGCCCGACAACGCCGACGGTTCGGCGGGCGACCTGATGGTGGGCGGGGGCTTCTTCCGCAGCCGCGAGCAGGGCCTGGACCAGATCGGCGTGTGGGACGACAGCCGCGTGAACGCGCTGCCGGGCATCCACATCCGCGGCGTCATGCCCATGATCCACGAGCCGCGGTGGGGGGAGGGCGGCCTGACGAGGAAGGCCTGGACCGGCATCCTGGGCGTCACCGGCGACTTCCTGCCCTTCGTCGGCCGCCTCCCGGAGTCCCAGGCCGGCGGCAAGGGCCCAGACGCCGGCCAGTGGGTGGCCGCGGGCTACAACGGCGAGGGCATGGTGTGGGCCTGGCTCTCCGGGACCGCCCTGGCCATCATGATCCTGGGCAAGGAGAACGAGCAGTTCGAGAAGGCTGCCGGGCGCCCGGCCGGCCGGCTGAGGGACTGGTTCGTCGTGGACGAGGTCAAGTTCGACTCGGCGAGAATGAAGCGGTCAGCATTACAGAACCTGGCTGATACCGTCTGAGGAGAGGAGGACGTGGGCTGGAGAGCATCTAATAAATATGACAAGACACTAAATATGAATTTGCATGCATATATGGGAATACAATGAACAAGGCATATACTGTCGGGGAGGAAAAGAAGGGACGAATTGATACTTCCTTGGCCTCAACCTCTTTGCTTCAATGACATAGATCTTCTATCTGTTTACATGTTACGCAGTCATTATTATTCCACCAAATGTTCACTATGAGACAAGAGATGGCACTTGCAGCATGGCCGCATCTCTCGTAATATCGCCACATCTAAAACACCAAACACGTCATGTCACGACAAACAAACCAGGAAAGAAGGCAAGTCATATACGTATCGGGACCTTTCTAATTGCATTTTTTCTAACACTCTAGGTTTCCGCCGTACCCCCCACCTAACTATTCATTGCCAAAGCCTGAAGATTCGCAGCAGTCAACTCCCAAGCAAAAAAAGAACAAACACAAAAAAGGACAATCATTCTAGTTGCGTACATAGTCCACAACACTTTCGTAAAGCAAACATAAAACATGACCAGGTAACTCTCCTCGTCCCCTTGTTTCTCTTTCCGACTTCGCATTCTCACGGGTCCAAAAACAAATCAATCAAAATGGAAATACGTTGGAAAACCCTCCCTTCGGGTCCGCCTAAACAAACACGTCTCCCTCCGTCGCTTTGCGCCAAAATTGATGCAGGGTATTTTTTGTTTCCGACAAACAGAAATAAAAAAAAGTGAAATGGTCATGAGACACGTGTCCTAACGCGGCCTGTTTTGTTTGTTTTGCTCATTCCTGTCGAAGAGGCCTTTTAAACTCCAGACAGACTCCCCGTAAGAAGGATTGGGAAAAGAAAACAAGGAGTAATAACCGAGGGGGTGAGAAAGAAAAGAAGAGAAAAAAAAAAGGGCTGCATTCCCAAAAGTAAAACACGCAGGCTCAAAAAGATTAAAGGGTTAAAAATAAGAAGCGTGGGTATCAAACTCCCGTCATCGTCGAATAGAAGAATCAGATCATCAAACGCTGACCATCCCCTCGTCGTCATCGACGTCCTGGAGATGGTCCATTGGTGTGGATAGTCGTCCGCGAGGGTCGAGTCCCAGCTCTTCTCTCACGTCTCGCTGAATTTTCAAAAAGTATCGCTTCAAGCTGCGCAGCCCCTTCAGGAAGCCACCGTCCGCCTGGTCAGGATGCTGAGGCGGGCAGGGCTTGTCGTCGATCTTGTCCAGGGGCGTTACGCTGTTGGCAAAGTCTGCAATCTTGAAGTCGATTTCGCGCTTATTCTTCTTCTTGGATCTTCGCGTGACCTCCTCCGTGTCTGTCGCAAAGTCCGTGGTTGAGTCGTAGATCGTTTCGTAGTCGGCCGTGTCCTCCGATGTATCTCCATCGTAGAACATGAGGAGGCTGGCGGCATAAAAGCGATATCCTCGCAGTCCGCGCACAATCTCCTCCAGTTTATCGAGCTTCTTTAGGACAACAGGGATGTGGCGGAGGATGCTGTGCAGGTCCAAGCCATTGTACAAAAACTTTTGAAGCGCCCCCTGGAATTCGTCGCCGGCCTTCAGCCTGCGCCCGTAGTACTTGTCCTGGAAATCGTATGTCTCGGTCTTTGCATTCCAGACCTGAAGCCCGCAAATCCGAACACCCAGCTCGGATGAGGTCGTGGTGCGACACTTTTCCTGCTGCGACTTTTGTTTCTTTGGAGAGGCCTCTACGCCATACTGCCGAGTGCCCATTTTCAAGTCCATCATGCATGGCCTTTTCATACCTGCCGTCAGGTCTTCCAGGAGCAGAAAGTACTCGACACGGTGTCGTTGTGTCTTGGCTTCCTTGGGGTTCAAAGGCCGGGGAATCTTTTTGAATTCGGCAGATGGGCTGGGCATCGCAGACGTGACGCCTGAGCTGTAGGCGGAGTCCGTGGGCTCGGGGACGGGGATGAGGTCCTTGACACCGTTCGTTTTTGGGGAACCGTGGGGGGTAACAGGCTTCGGGTTCGAGGTAGGCGCGTCTTCTTCGTCTCCCTTGTAACCCGCATCGTCGGCTTCTTCAAAGTACTTCAGGTTGCCTCTGGATTCCCGGACATCACCAGGCTTTCGTCGGAGTCCACCAGCAGAGTATCTGCGCTTCTTCTTGGAACCTACGGGATTCATCATCATCGTCTCCGGCTCTGGCGCACTCGTTCCGGTCACGTCCTTGATCTCCTCGGGGTTGTTTCTCTCAGGCTCAGATTGCACGCAATCCGGGTCAGACGCAACATCGTCTCGCCCGTCTATAATCTGCGTCCTGGATTCGCTCTCGGCCATCATTTGTTGGTCGTCGCAAAACGCCAAGTCACGCCCACTCAAAAGGGCAGGGTCCGAGTTGGAAGATCGGAGAAGGCGCTGCAGAGTGGGTCGTGGGATGGATCTTTGGTGAGGCCGGCGGTGTCGCTGAATTTCGACGGGCTCCTTGAGAAAGGCGTCATTGAACACCTCGTTCCGCAGCCGCTTGTTGACCGTAGTGGCGCCCCAGCTGTTCGGCCTCTCGTCCATTGGCGGGCGGCTTGGAACCTCGGAATCCAAATTGGTCGAGACATGAGTCGTGGAGATGCTGCGACGTCTGAAGGAATCCGGAAGTGGGGTCGGCTGGAGCAAATTGCGGGGAAGAATATGCTTGTTGTCGTCGAATGTGACGGTGGGAATCGGAATGTTGCTGTTGGCCAGGGATTGACTGATGACTCTGCCGTGAGTGGCCTTGGGCGCTCCTTTTTCCGACTCGTGACGGCTGGCCACCTGTTCTTGGGCCTTCTTCCGCTCCGCGGCCGCAGAGTCGTCCTTTTTGGAAACGCTCTTCCGGCGGCTCTGTTTCTGAAAGGTGACATTCAGGACACCAATATATCTGAAAGTGTGTTAGTTTCTGGGTTCTGCAGGCAGCGGACACGTTTCATTGGTGGCTTTGAAACAGCGCAGTGGTGCGAGTTCAAGAGCCTCAGAGCTGGGGATTTTCTCAACGTACCGGGGTAAAAAGGGCAAAAGTTCACGGTGATAGCTTTCAATCGTCTCGTAAAACTCATTTTCCCTATTGTTGAGCTGCTTACAGACGGCCCTGCGGGAGAATCGCCACAGGGTGGTGTGGCCACCAACCTGGTGCTTATACGGGATGAGCTCAATTGCCTCGAGCGGCTCAGGGGTGTGGTGCTGGTGTTCATGGACATGGTCTTCGTACGGAGTCACGGCATTAGGTGGCATGAGCGCGGCGGCGCTCTTCACTTCAGATTCATCTTCGACAAAGGGGCACTCGTCGAGCTTGTCGACGGCAAGATCCCCACGCCATGGGATGAGGCTCTCGCGGGATGGGAGGCGATTGAGCCCGTACGGTGCTTCATCCTTCTCCTGAATCTCAATCTCGGGCTCGGGCTCATCGGCCTTGACGAGCCACGGGTGCTGCTTACTTTGAGAGAGGGACCGCGTCCGGGTTGGCCTCGCGGTGCCCCGGTCTTGGTTTATCTCGCCTACGCCAGATTCCGGCAGTTCCTGGTGGGGCAGGAAAACGGCCGACGAGATCTTCTCCTCGCCTGATTCGTCTGCTTCTCCGTCATCGTGAGATGCTGAGCTATCACCTGACTTCCGTCGCGCCTCCACCCGCTCGGCCCTACCGTCAGCGTCGGCATCGGCAACCGGGGTCGGCCCCACCAGGCCTGGCGACCTCGCCGTCCTGACTGCAGGTTGACCGTCAGAAGGCAGCGACTTGGGCACCTGCGCCCAAGGCGGGGGCATGTCCCGATCTCCCGCGGAGAATCTGGGGGCGACGGTGAAGTAGTCCTCATCGGGCGAAGTGCTCAGGATCGGAAGCTCGTCCGCAATTGAGACATCATCTGGGGTCCGGGCGGGTTGAGAGGGGCTTTGGTCGTCAAGCCGCAACCGGCCTGCGCCCGGCGCAGAGGCCATCGTGTCGTTGGACTCACCAGCATCCTCGGTGGTAGGCGCGAGCTTGTCCTTGGCATGTCTGGACTCCTTTCGGCGAGTCTTCTCTTCATTTGGCAGGCCTTCCTTGAAGAAACGAAGGCTGTAACTGGACTTTCGGCTCCTTCCATTGGGCTCTACGCCAGCCATCGCCTCGGCGACCGATTGCTCGACCAGTCCGTCCTCCTCGTCGCCCTCGCCCGCACCAATGGACCAAATCTTCTCCCTCTTTTCAGAAGGCATGTTGTTCCAGTGGGGAGGGGCCTTTGACCAATGGGCCTGCCGATGATCATTTCCTCCATCGTCCTGTCTCAGAGGTGCTGTGGGGTGCTTGAATCCGGGGTAATCAGACTGGGTCGGGGTGCAGTCTTCGTCGGGGTGGGTTGCGCTTGAGGGCACGCGATGGTTGTGAGTGAGGCCGGTGCGGTCAATGTCAAGGGAGGCGGAGGATCGCCCCCTGGAGGCGTCCAAGTTGTGTCGGTGGTCAAGGACCAGATCGCGAAAGTTGGCAAGGGTCGAGTGGGCGGTAAAGGAAGAGGGCACGCTCGCCGCCTCCCGAGGGGCGAGCGCGGTCATGGTGGCAACGGCGGCGGATGCGGTCATGTCAATGTGTTGGGCAGCGGCTCCTGTCAGCGGCCTGTGGTCGCCGCACTGGGCATAGACATCTTGAGGGAGAGAGTTGGTGAAGGGGAGTGCGCTGTCTCGGTCAGGTCGAGGGGGGAGGCCGGCGTGGGAAGAGGAGGGAGCCAGAGGGATCGGTACAGTCGTGGGAGAGATCGAGGTGGGGGTTGTCGGCGTCGGTGGTTGCTGTCTGGGCTGCTGCCGTGGGCCAGAGAGGTGAGCAGAAGATGCAAGAGTAGAAGCGGGAGCAGGAGTAGTAGTAGGAGGAGGAGCAGAAGCAGTGGTTATGGGAGGGGGGATGCCGCGCGCAGAAGCCAATGCCTGGGAGAGGAGAGATGGGCCAGTCTGGCGCGAGACAGGGCCGGGGCCTCGGGGCCTTTTATTGCTGGAGTTGACGTTTGAGTCGCCGGGGTTGGCATCACCACGGGGTGCTGTGGCCGGCGTGGAGACCGGCATGGGTGAGAGCACGCTGTCGGGGAGAGACGAGGGCAAGGGCGAGGGAGAAGGCGAGGGCAGAGCGGCAGAGGGCAGGGAGGCAGGCGAGGAAGAGGACGCGGGGACGGGGACGGGGACGGACGCGGGCTGGAACGGCACGTTGGTAGGAGGATTGGCTGGAGGAGAAGAGGTGGTGGGAGTGCGTGTGTGAGTGGTGGTGACGGAGGTGGGAGTGCGGGCAGAGGGAGTGGGAGTGGGAGTGGGAGTGGGAATGGGAATTGGAGCCCCAGCGTCAGCGGGTGCCGGGGTGGTGTTCGGGCCCTGGAGTCCGCCCTGGAGCCCGCCCCGGGGTGTTGGCAATGGCTGTTGTTCCAGCGGGTGGCCCAGCAGCAGCACGCTGGCCAGAGGTGCAGTCTTCAGTGGCTCGCCCACGGCGGCTGTGTCAGCGCCTGTCCCAGAGCCTGCCCCAGAACCTGTCCCAGAACCCGTGCCTGTGCCGCCGTCATGGCCACGAAAGGATGCCGGGGGCATTTCTGTCGCTGCTGCTGCTGCCCGAGGGCTGCTTGCGTCTAGTGGCATGCACATGTTCATGGCGGCAGCTGCTGCTGCATTTTCCGTCTCGCTATTCGGGCAGGGCATTCGGTCGACATTGGTCGCTGGCACAAACGGGCGAGCAAAAAGGCGGAAAGAAAAGAATAAAGGTGAGAGTATGGACGGCTGTGCGTGTGAGAGAAGAAGGAGGGATGATTCGTCGTAGTACAATGCACCAAGCGCTAACTGGACCACCTCGCTGGGTCCCCGTGGTCCTCCGCGGTCCTTGAATCCCCTGTAGGATGGCAAGGGAAAAAAAGGCCCGGGCGGTCAAGTCCCGTACTTTTTTTGCCCCCCTCCACTTTTCTGAGAGTACGGTGTAAGGCCCATGGACGGTGAATCTGGCCATCCATTGCATCGCGCCGCCGCGAAAGGGGGGGACGGCGGTGGCGGGGAGCACATGAGGGGATAAACCACCTGCAGATGCAGTCATGCGCTGGAGGGAGCGTTGCTGCTGTTGCTGCTACCGCTGCTGCAATTGAGGTTGCCGGGGGGCGTGTTGAGCCTGGAGCGACGGCCAAAAAGAGAAACAAGGGGGGGGGAGTGTGCGCAGTCCCAAGCGTCTCCATAGCGCGTCTACTTTACGTCTGTACTGGCAATAAATGACAATGACTGACAATGCGTCAGTGACCAGTAATTAATGACGGCTCGGCGGGTGGTACAACACATGTCAGTTACAGGAAACATGCCTGCTCATCGCCGCTGCCAAACCCTCAATTACCATCTGCCGAGGCGTCCAGGCACGGCGCTGGGCTCAACTGGACCCGGTTGGGCTGGAACCACCCGCTGTCATTCGCTTTTCTTGCCCCCCGGGATACGGGAAGAGAGAGGGGGACGGTTGTCTGGTGCATTGGTCGGCGAGGCGGGCTGTGCAGGCCAGATGCTCTCGTACAGTAGTTCGAACTGCCAGCTGGTACCTTGCCTGCCCCTGGAAGGGTGCCGGCCTCAGTTTCACGCCTCAGGGGCAAGGCGGGAGGGCTGCCCATCATCATCGTCGTCGCCGTCGTCGCCGTCGTCGTGCGAAAGCGAGCGGGTATCATCCATCAAATCTAATCTTGGCTCGAAACCGGGCTCATCTGGGATGGGCCAACGACAGCGGACGAGGCCGTCAGTGGGAGCCGAGCGTGCTGCCACAGGGGCGTTTCGCGGGGTTCTAGTGGCTCTCCCGGCCCCCCGGGCGCCCTCTCAGCGAACGCAACCTGAAGCCCTGGACATGAGGTGCACCGACAGGGATGCCAGCGAGGCGCAGGCCCAGAAGATTCCGGGTGTTTGGGATGGCGGCATTCGCCATGTCTGTCAACGCTGCGACAGCCGGGGGCCTTGTTTCCCGCTCGCCAGCGCTCCTTGTTTCGATCTGCACTCTACACGCCGCAACACACGCCTCATTCTCCCGATTGATTGATTGATTGACTGATCTATTCATTCGCTCATCATCACATATCCACTTCCATTCACTGACAGTTCATTTAACACACGGCTAGTGGGGCCCACTAATCACTGGCATGGATTGCCTCGGGCTCGACGCTTCGCGCTGGTGCCCACTGCGAGAGGCTGCACTGCACTGCAGGGAGCCCAGCTCTCCACCACGTGTGGCCGCAGCGCCTCGCCATCTTGTTATCTCGCGCCTAACGATATAGCTGAGGCGGGGAAAGGTCCAAAGCTTCCTGCTACCGGTGTGAGGATTGGGGATAGCCGGCCGGATGCTCCGCCGATTAATCATGGGCAATTTGCTGCCATATGGTGCCACCATGTGCCTCCTGGACGGTAGTTGGGGAGAGGGGGTGTAGGGCGACGATGCAAAACGTGGGGAGTATGCCCGACGGGCGTGTGCTGATCACGGACGACTATCATCGCTGCATCGCCAAACGCACATCATCGAGATGTGCCCATCGCCGTAGGGGGGAGCTTTGATTTAGGTTACCCTGTCTCAAGCCTTCTTTTGAAATTGCCCGTGCCATTGACTCCCTCTCCAACCGTCAGCCGGCCTCCTGACCAACGGCAGCCATGCCCGGTGCTACTTGACAGAACGTCGATTTACATGGCGGCTTGCTTCGGTACTTGTTCTGTATTGCGCATGCTTGACGAGGGCGTGTTAGACGAGGGAGAGCGTGTTTGCGCACCATCAATCAGCGGCTGGCAGCAGCGCACCGTCGTGTGTTGCCTCCGGTTTGGGCCTTTATCGCGAGGCGCAAAGCACGGCCTCGTCTCGTCTTGTTTTGAATGCGTGCCAAGTTGCGTGCTCATTCACACAAATCCAATGCCGCTCCTCGGCCCTGTCTTGTCCTGTCCCGCCTCGGACTCTCCGCACCCACCCACATCCACATCGGCAGCAAGCGTCAGATCCCCCATGCATGACCTTATCATGGCTGTCCTCTCGTACCGCTGCTCATCAAGCCCCCCGACCCGCTCTGGCCGCCAGCCCCCAAGGTGCCCCCCTAAGGGCCCCTCTCTTGGCCACGACAAACAGCTGTCGCGAGCTCCCTCTTTGCGCTTGGGCTCCATGGTGGGCTCCATGGCCGACTCCATAGCAGGCCCCATCCCCCTCGAAGTCTGGCACCTCACATGCTCCATCCGGGTCGCATTGGGAACGGGGTCGTCGCCGTGGCCGTCATGAGGGAAATCCGTGCCTCTTTTCGCATCTGCCATGTTGGTTTAGTTACCTAACCCTTCCAGTTTGTCCGACCCCAGGCGCGCGCCGCTAGACATCGTCATCCGTGATGGCAGTTCTGTCATGAGATCATTAAAAATAAAGCCCCGACCGGCTGTGGCAAGCCCGGGAAACATTTCTCGGTATGACCAATTGGGCACAGTGATTGGTCGGTCTAAATCAACAACACTGATCACACCCTCGCTATGTGCCGTGTAGTCGCAATTCCTCGGCGCATGACGATGTGTGGCAGGCGGCACTTAGCAAAAGATGGCAATCGGCCGGTGTGTGGTTTTCGCTTCCTTTGTCTCGTTATCGCGCCGTCCCCGCCGTGATTCTTCTCCCTCGCGCGCCTCTGGGCTGCGGCCCGCACCGACTAACCATCTCCATCATGGCCGTGGTCACGTAGATGGTGGATGCTGAATCCCTAACGGTATCCCGATCAGGACTAGTGCGGGGTTATCAGACCAGCCGTTTGGGAGCCATCATGTGACGGTCCAAATCCGGCCAAAATCATGACATGGTGATAAGGTCAGGCATTCTCCTCCCCAATAAGTTCTTGGTCCCGAACTCAGTGGTGCCGCGCTGCGCCGTCTATCTCTCGCCGAGTCGACGTTGGGATCGGATCGACGCCTGCCTACCCGGCCTCCGGTCCTCTGTCCAGGCCGCGGATTGGCCACGCCGTGCGAGAGGGGCCGTAGACCTGCACGCTCTGCCGCCGCACACTGGTTGCACGCACGCACGCACGCACGCACACACACTCTCTCACACATGCTCAACACACACACGGCATGAGGCCAGTGTCTGGCCATTGGGTCACGTCCGGGCTCTTGCACATTACCTTGACACATTGACCGAGTCTTCCGCTTCCCAGCTTCTTGCCGTGTCCCTCTGAGCCAGAATCAGGCTATGCCCTGCCTGCTGTATGCCATCATCATTGCCAGCGCATCATGACACAATAGCCGGATAGACATTGCATTGGCACGTTGTTCCTCTCCCAGAGTTGAATGGCCCGCGGGACCTGCTGACCCCCCAGGATGCGCCCTCTCCCTTCCGTTGAGACGGTGCAGAGGGGGACAGAAAGACTCTGCCAAGTTGCCCGCTGTACTATCATTATTTCGCTACAGTGCCGTTTTCGTTCCTCCACCAGGTACGAGAATGAATTGACTATTGCTTTCTTTTTTTTCTCACGGCCCTGGCCCACCGCCACCACGTCCTAGACACAGGGTCCAGGGTCCATGGGGCGTGTCCTTAATCAGGACCCGGCTGCGACAGCATTCGATGCCATCCCACCAGGTACATGTAAAGTCGCGGCCATGAATGCCATGCATGTGCTCTGCGAGCTGCGAGCTGCGAGCTGCCTGGTCGTCAGACGCAGTCGAGGCCATCGAGCACGCAGCGGGAAATCCGCTAGCGCCCAGACCACACCAGGCCGGGGCCGCGACGGGCTTGGCGGACTCTGCAAGATGAACGCAACGGCTCTGCGGTTGCAGTTGCAGTTCCAGTGCAGGGAGCGGCACAGCGCAACCGAACTGCACCGCATCGCGCTGCAGGCCAGTATCTGTATTGCTCTACTCATCAGAATCATGCTTGTGCTGGTGCTGGTGCTGGTGCTGGTGCTGGTGCATCATCGAGACGAGACGAGACGCGGACGGGGGACATCGCAAGCTGCAACCCTTCAACCCACCGAGTCAAAGCCCGGGCATTTACCCTACACCCACACCAGGCCCCCCCGGTGCTCATCACCACCACATCCCGCTTCCCCGGTGGCCCGGCCAGGGCAAGAAATATTCCATACCAGCATTGAGCATTCGATTGTTCTATCACCAGTATCTGGACGCCCGGATGTGTCGGGATTGTTGCCCGTCCCCGGCCGGGACGACAATTACAGCGCGTCGACCAAGCACGAGCGGCACGTCCCATCCCGTGGTCCATTGACAAGCTAAAACAAACCACCATCGTCCAAACTAAAACCCCATCTCCCTTGCCCAGCTCAAGATCCGAGGCCGTTGCGCCCTGAACGAGCCAGCCCTTGGCCACGTCGTCCAATCGAATCAGCGCCGCCTCTACCCCGACTTTCCAGCGCGACATTATGTCTCGTCCCAGGTATGCTTGGGGCTTGAGGATGTGCATATCACCCACTGAGCCGCAACGGCCAATCGCGATCCGCCGAGCGACAACGTGCCTCGAGAGACTCTTATCCAACCCTCGAAGCTCCCAACCGACATCATCGCCCCCCTGCCGAGCCTAATGTCCCTTGAGACGCGGATCCCAAGTATGCATCTACCTTGCCTGAATGTCTCAAGTGAGACATCGAGATCGTTGAGCCTAAAGCCCCGAGCTCAGGGGTACTTGGGAGAATTCTGTCCCAACAAGAGGAGGCGGTCGTGTGCGAGATGCATTGGATTCGCAGCTAGACAATCCCACCTCCGCGGGTGGCTTTGGAACTAGCATGAGACAGAGAGAGATAGGAAGAAGGGGAGAAAAAAAAGAGGACCTGTCACAGATCTCTCTTCTCTCATCTGCTACTAAAGCCTAAACGCCGAAGCTGACCAAAGTACACAGTTCGACGAGCGAGATCCGTCCAACCATGTCCTGGATGGCCCATCTCGCCGGGCATCTGCTTTGGCGTCCCCAGTGAGGGGAAGACACCTGTTCGCACTCTTCGCTGGCACCTCCCCAATGTCGTTCGACTCTTCCTATGGGATGATGAGGTGACGCGGTGACGGAGTCATTTTGCAGCAGGCACCCCAGTCTGTTGCTCATCACCATCAGGCCAAGATGAGGCGGCTTGCTCGCACGTCACACCTCGCACCCACGCAGCAGCAGAAGCATTGCAGCCGGTCATTGCGTTGGGCGCCGGATTGACTAATGAGCTCTCGGCTTCAGCGCAGGCATGCCGTCCCGGAACCGGACTGGATGAATAGAAGGCCCACTCTTCACTCCGCGGCCGTGCCCCCCGAGATATCCAAGGTGAGATGCCAGGCAACTCATCCCCCATCCCCCCATGCTTTTTGGTAGATCGCCCCAACTATTGATAGAAACCTCCTTGTTCTGTATCCATGGGCCCTTGCGGTTCCGGAAAGCTGCGCCCAGGGGCTGACCCGACCGACAATTCATTCCACAGATCCTTGGCTATAGCTAATGACGCCGCGCAACTGTGCTTCACCGAAGCACCGAGAAAGGCTCACCGCAAGGAGACTTTTTTACTGGATCTTGAAACCGTCCATAGACGTCAGTCCCTGTGGCCATGTGCTCCCAGGATCCGGAACGCGGGCCTCAAGCCTCGCCGTTTAGTGTCGCCACACCTTGAAATACCAACCGAATGGGACCGTTGAGCGAGGGGGGCGTGTGTTTATTTTACCTCCTGTTCCTTCTGAACTGTAATTCGTACAGTCGAGCGAAGCAAAAATTAATCACCGGCAAACCAGACAAGGAGACAATAGAAGCTTGGTTCCCCGGTCATTCTCCCTGGTCCACCAGCAGAACACAGGGCGAGATTCCGTCAGTGCGATTTAGCTGGTTGCCGAAACAACGTTTCGACAAATCAGATCGCCCCTCGCACGCCCATGGGCCCTAACGGGCTCCTGAGCCGGACTGATTTGAGGCCCGCGAAGGGTGTGAGCAGAGGCGAGCTGCGCCGTCAGGGTGGTTGGCCCCTGACGTACAGTGAATGGAGCGGATGAGCCTGGCCTTGTTCCCGGTGCCGTGGACGTGTCTGAGGGATGGTGCCCTATTTCCTCAAGTTGATCGTCGTCAACCCACCGGAATACGACCCGGAGCCACCACCACCGACTTTGCGAGTTTCTAATTCCGAACGTGAAAACGATAACAAGGTGTCTTTCATTGCTTCACTACTAACGCCGTGCTTCCCATTCATTAGATTTACCATGCGTCGTTCCATGTCGTGTTCCTGCAAGTCTCCCTGTCCTTGCACTCCCTCCCCCTCCCTTCCCCTGAACTCCTTTTTGACTCGTCTGCCGAGCCGCAATGCTTTGGATACAGTTGAAATGTCTAACTAGTGCTCACAAGCCAACAACGAACCTCATCCTGTCGATGCACCACGGGTATGATTACAGGAGGCTGTAAGATAAAACAGGAAATCAAAAGAAAACCAGAGTAAAAAAAAGAAAAGAAAAGATGGCAAAGTCAAAAAAATTCTTGACTGGTGTCCCAGTAAAAATCATCGCCCCTCACCACGGGCTTTGTGTCAACTGGGGCGTCTGCATGCCACCACCGTCTTTGCGGGCCAGGTCCAGTTCCATATCCACATCCCATGTGCCCAGATAGTCACCCATCTCGCGCATGACGTCTTCCACGATGTCGATTGGTTCCTGCGACTCCTGGGAGTGCTCGCCAGGGCGATCCATGCCAGCGGTGTCCTCGGATGTATCAACGGTGGATATGGTGGGCTTTTGGAACTGGTCAGCAGCCAGGAACGTCTCGGCCATGGCTTGCGGCGCAGGGCTTCCAAGCGAGCGCTGCGAGTCGGTGGGGAGGAGACGATGGCGCAGGCCGCCGGTGGGCTTGGTGCTCCCAGATCGGCGTGCCACAGCAGAGAAGTGGTCGTGGAACTTTGCATCCTCAGATGTCGGCAGTTCAGCAATCGGCGTCGTCGGCGGTGGTGAGGCGTGTCTCGTCCGGGGTTCGGTTGGCGACGGCACTTGGCTGGTGGCCGCCGGGCTCGACATCTCGTGCGGGAGTGGCGCCCACGACACGCGGCGCTGCGAGACATCTACACTCCAAGGGTTCTTGGTCGCGGAGGCGAGGATCCCTTGGGTGCTGGGCAATCGCGTTTCCGAGTCTGGCCACGCGGCACGCCTGTTGCTGCGGGGACGACGCTCTGGCGAGGGCGACATGAAGGAGGCCATCGACTTGAACGAAAACTGGGGCTCGGGGGTCGATGGCCGCAGCGGCGGCGGCGCCATGGCTGGAGTGCTCGAGGAGGCGACCATGTTCTGCACCTGGCTCGAAATAGAACATGTCGTATCGACTGTATGCGACGCTGACTGCGGGTTTGCATTATCTTTGCTTTGCACGCTTTGCGGAGGCGCCATTGGTAATTTGGTGGACGCATTCGTCCAAGGCGTTTGAGCATCTGATGATGCCAAGGGAGGGACATCCATCTTTTCCGGCGTGCCGAGGCTCGCGTCTCGGCGAGGAAGATCCTTTATTGCTAGGGATGCGTATTGTGAAAGCTGCGTGATGGCCCAGGGGCTCTGCTGTGAAACTGGAATAGGGTCTGGATCGGCAGCATGTGTAGATTTGTCCTGACGTAAACTTTGTTGGCTTTTTGATGGTTGAGATGCCGAGGAGGGCTGGTTGTGGCTGGCCTCGGAGCTGGAGCTAGAGCTAGCAGCATCTGGAATAGCTTTCGATGGCTGGGGTGTCTCAACACTGCTGCTCTCGGCCGGTAAGGCCATTGGCGACGACAGCGGCAGCTGCGAGGGCCTTCTCGAGCCAATCGTAGATGGCCTCTCAATCCTGAGAGGCTTTGGTGTTGTAGGAGATGTGGCAGCTCTCGTAGGTGATGAGCTGCTCTGCCCAATTGATCGCGATAGCTTCGCCCAAGATGACTTGGGAACAAACCGCTTCACTGAACACTTTAGCAGCCCCAGATGCTCAGGCAGCGCGGGTGATTTCTCGGCAGTGGACTGAGGCGCTTCGGGCTCTGAGACTTCTGACGAGATGCTCTTTGTGTCGTCACACTCGGATTCTGAAGTTGACTCTGATGTGCTATTGGCAGTACGGGGCTCAACTTGGGAAGCAGGTTCCTTGGACACGGTCGTGGGACTTTCAAGTAGTTTCTGTAGCGAATGTTCTTGCCCTTTGCCGTCCTCGACATCCACCGAGGCGACCTTGATGCTCTCATCATCTGGTTCCACGATGCCCACCGCACTGGAGGTCTGATGACTCTCGCTAACTTCAGGCTCACCGCAAGTTTCGCTTGCCGTGTCTGAGGCACTTGATGTATCTGAATCACTGGTTGTGTCCACGTCTGAATTGTCCGTGGCAACAGCATCATTGAGTTCCTTGACGTCATGGCTTGCTATGGACGATAGCTCTCTTGATGTTGAATCATTGTCAACTTCCATGGTACCACTTTCATGGGCAGCCGTTGTGTTTGGCGGATCAATCGTTTCCGTACAAGTATCTACGGCACCGCCGACTTCTGCTGTAGGTTCCTTCTCAGAGTTTGATAAACCGGACCAAGACTCGGATTGACTTTCGCTTTGACCGTCGCTATCCTTGGTATCCTTTGCCACTGCTTTGTAGCAGAAGCTCCCGTCTCTTTGTGTTGCTAGATTCTGCGCCTCGGCATCTGTAGACTCCACGCTTCCATCAGTTTCCACTACAGGCCTTTGGAGCATGGACTTGCGACTCGGGGACTGCTTTTCGAGAGCTTGTCGAGACAAGATGTGACGGGGCGACCCTCGAGGGAGTGGCTGGGACAGTTGGTGCTGAGACACGGGAGAAGATAAGGTTGCCGCGGCCTTTATGGCAGCAATTTCGTCCCTGGAAAGCTCGTCTTCTGAATCCTTTGCCGCTTCGTACAAGGCACGCGTCTTGAGGTTCTTCCTTGGCGACCTGAGTTTTCTGGGCGACCCCAAGCGGGTGGGTGCACTGTTGAAAGAATCACTGACGGAATCAATAAGCTCATCCTCCTCTTCCTCGCCTGCCTTTCCTTGTGCAAATTCTGCGCTGCCGTGTCTGCGTAGTGTACGTGCGGTGTTCATCGAAGATGGGAGTCGGTCCGGGAGGCTGTTGAAGGAGGAGCTGAAGGCATCCGATGTCTCATTCTCCCCACGTAGTGATGTTGATGGTTTCGGAATCGGTGTGCCCACAGAGTCCGATTCGAAGAGACCCGTCCGTTGTCGTTTGCTCGCCAGCTTCCTGAGCCACTCAGACCCTTTGGCCTTCCGCTTCCGATCCAGCATGTTTCCCCTTGGTGTTGTTGCCCAAAACCCATCCTTCGCCACGTGTTGCACGGAGTTCCTCCATCTCTGGACCATGGACAGCTCTTCCTCCTCGAGAAAGGGATGCGCAGCAGCGAGGGGAGCATGTTTGACGCTCTCAGGACTAGGAAGATGGCACTCCAAACTGTCGTGCTGGCCGAATTGCGTCTCGGCGACGGAGGCGTTTCGCTGGTGTTTTACGCTCTGCGGGAGCTTCCGGGGGGACTGCCTCTCGCCCTTTGAAGCCCCAGCCGTACGGTGTTTCGATCGCCAAGGGTTGGCCCATGAGGCACTGTCAAAGGGCCCGCGAAGTGTTGCCGTGAGGAGAAAAGGGGTGTGCCCGTCGAGGAACCGTTGGCCTGCGGCCTCGTACCGCAGTCGTCGTGAAACCGGCGAGTCGTAGTCTTCATCGTCGGATCCTTCGTAGAGAATGTCTTCGGGCACGCATGTTGCTTCACAATATATGTCCTCCACCTGGGTCATCGCTTCCTCCTCAACGCGCCGCATATTGGCAGAGTCTCAGGCATGTAGGGTACCGTGTGGCGATTTGAGCACTACTTGAGCCTTCCGGGAGAGAGTGACTGGTCGACAGGGATCTTGGAGGAGAATTTCTGAAGCCGGGGAGCTCTTTGCCCTCTTTGCCGTGAACGGTATCGTTCATCCGGTGCATGAGAATTTGGCGCTTGGATTCACCGTCTCCTAGGGCGACGCACGGCTGACCACGTGACCACGTGACCACGCGACTGCGGGTAGGTTGATGGGCGGCGATATTCTACGTCTATGTGGCTGATTGTGTCATCCACACGAGTTTGAAGCCTCCAGGAGCATTTTAAGTATCTCTTTTTGCTGGACCTTCTCCTTTTTACCATAGCTCGAGTCCAATGCTATAATGTACAGAGTTGACACAAGAAGTTTGAGCTAACGGGAGTTCCACATTGAATATGAGGATCGCGGGGGTCGTTGGTCGGGAGAAACCAAATTTTTTATCTTATTCCCTCGACCACCACCCGTAATTAACCTGTCCAAGGCGTTGAAGGCCAGATTGGCCTCAGCTCTGGGGCGTTTATATTCGGCGGTCATTACTCTAGGGTGGTATGTAATCGTTATAATTAATAAAGCACATGGCAAAGAGATTGCGGTGGGTCGGCAAACGGGTGTACTGAGCAACTTGTTCAAGCGATTCAACTTGGTAGAGATAACCCAAACCCGACCACATCCACTAAACAGAATCGGACATTAGGCTTTAATGGTGGCGCCAGTTGGATCATAGCTGGTTGCTGTCGTTGATGCTTAATGTGTTGCATCACGCTCGTGCTTTCCGGTCTGACTGCCTCACGATTGACAAGGGCGCTGTTCCCGTATCAGTCGACCAACGGTGTGTGGGCCCTGGACGGCGTGATTGACAACTTCTGCCCGTCCCAAATCTCGAGGCCAAGAAAGAAGCTGGTTGTCCAAATACGTCACGGTAAATATAGTTGGGGACGGAGGAATGAGGAAATAAATAACCCAAATACCCATTGACTTCTACGGCAAGTCTGTCACTCCCATCGGATCATTCGTTCCAAACCGAGTCCAGCATCATCTGCATGCCATCGTATGCTGGTTTCAATTGGCCTCCCACCGTCCAAAACCTCGGGGCCTCGCAGTCTCGACGTCGATTGGCAGGTGTCTTGTTCACGTGATGCTTATCACCAATTACTCGTCGTCGCAGTGACCGAAGAGCGTGCAGTATTCTTCATCTTTTGACCTTGGCGTAGAAGATGTCATCTTCGCTGGCGTACTTGTCCCACTCATGGAAGTGTTTGACAACGGCAACAGGTAAGACGGGTTCGCGACTGAACAGTTGAAGAGCATGGTGACCACGGTAGGTCACAGATCCTAGCCCAGAGTCAGACAGGGACAGAAAGATATCTCGGGGGATTGGGGGGGTTGGGTTGGGCTGTTCCGCTTGCGGTGTGATGCAAGGTAGAATGAGGGAGGTCGTCTAATTGAAGTCAAGGCTGTATGCCATGAATTCATTGGCGAGCAGTGAATGCATCGGTGTAATGGAACCGTGCCGTTGACTCTCGGCAAGAGACACCGAGGGAGATCTTCGTTCCAAGAATTTGTTGATGAAGAAGGAAGAGAAGGGGAGGAGAGTGTGTCGAAGTGTTTGTACCGTGCTCGCTCGTCTGGTGGCAGCTGACTGCCTGGGCATGGTTAATGCGGAGCCACGCTTTCGATTTGCCGCAGCTCCCAAATACAGTCACGCTTCGAGGTGTACGGTTCACTAATCGCGGCTATTGCGATTGTGTCTGGTTTCTAGGGAGTCGTCGTAGAGTTCTGGCCTCGGCTTCCTTTGTTGTGCGGGTTTACGTCCGTTCCAACTGTTGGATGGCGAGCTGTCCTTGGTGGACCTTGGCGGGATGGTTGGCTAGCTTCTCGTGCAGCCTCTGGTACTGGGAGACTGTCCGAGGGAGCGAAAAGTACAAGTCGTTTCAATTTCCTGAGCATGATATTGGTCTACAATGAGCTTATTGATGGGTACGACCGCTAGTACGGAGGAACTGGGAGAGCGGGACAAAATTACATCACCTCCAATTGGCCATGGAGAGTCGTATATACGCATTATCACTTGTTTTCGCAAAACAAAATTGAGAATTTAGCCTCGATGCGAGTCAATTATAATGCTATCGTACCAGAGTTCCTGATGCTGTACGCCAAGCTTATCGCTTCTCTACTTAGTGTCTGCCCATGTCCATCCCAGAACCACCCATCCATGTTTTCGCCCGAACCATGAACCCAGAAACTCTTAATTGTGCCACCCATATGCGATAATCGTTACTGATCTGATAGAAGACAAAAAGAGAAGATTTCTTTTTCATGAAGGATAGATGGCAGACTATCGTGATATGAATGTCGCAAAATCATGCTTGGTGATGCCATGAAGTATTAACATCGACATTGCCGCCATCAGCAGCGTGGTATCCAACGGATGCCGTCTCACCAAGTTGCGGATCTATGGACGCCATCTCAGTGCCATCATTAAGGGTGAAGGGTGCCTGCCCTTTAGGCATGTTCGCAAAAGGGTCGGGAAGGGTGGTGCCAATGTTTTCGCCAATCCCAACTTCTCCAGACATCTCGCCTCGATCATCGGGTGTGCTCGCAATTGGAGTTTGAAGAGTAATGTCAGCGTTTTCCCCAGCCCCAACCTCTCCAGACGCCTCGTATCGGTCTTCAGGTGTGCTCGCAATTGGAATTGGAAATGTGATACCAATGTTCACCCCAGTGCCGACTTCTCCAGGAATCTCGGTCTGGGTTGCGGGCGTGTTCGCACCGGCAGCAGGGAGCGCGATGCCAGCGATTCCATCAATTCCAGCGCTTCCAGGAACACCGTCCTGGGTGTCGTCTGTTGTCTCAATCGGACCGAGAACAAAGTTGTTGGGATTTCCTTCGAAGCCAGCGTGTCCAACGGTCTCAGACGCAGGAGTTTCGCCTTCATCTTCCTTTAGCCATTTTTCGAATCTGGCTTCTTCCTCATTGCTGAAGGTAGGACATGCCACAGAACCTCGCTTCTCCTTCTCGGCCATTGATTTCTTCTTCTTCTTGGGGGGGAGCAGCTCGTCCAACTCTGAGAAACCGTCTTCAAGTATATCATCGGGAATGTTTGTCTGCTTCTTCGCAGCAGAACGCTTGACACGTGGCTTGGGTGCCTTCAGCTGGCCTAGTGTAGTGAATGAGTTGCGAGGATGAAGCTGTCTAAGTCCAACATGTTGCGGGAGGTGCTTTAAAAAGATTGAAGCCTAAGGCCTAAACGCTAGACTTGTGCACTGCTGCAAATATTAGGCAGAGTCATCATCGCAATTGAGCTATTGAATATTTATAAAATAGCAATATGGATTGGTCATGTTTTACTATGCGGCATCTTTTGAGATTTAATTTTTGAAGTTGATTTAATGGTTATTGCGATGATTACTTTGGGCCATAGTAAAGCTTTCCAATTAATATTTCCCATCAATAAAGCAGTGTAATGTATAAAATAAATTTAGAGAGCAAGTAACGATCATGCCGCCTGAAATTGGACGCCTACAGATTAAGAATTGTCCCAGCAGAATAGTTCCGTTAAGGCTCAGATATGGCCCACAAGAGTAGATTGCGAAGTGATCCATACCAACAAATAAATCCTATCATATGAATACCTCTTGCATTGGCAAGAAACGTCATGCGCTCGGTGATTCCAAGCTGCATTGCGTGGCCAAGGGCTAAATAATTTTGTCCATTCTTAAAGATAAAATGAACGTCCGTAAAATAAGGTCAGTCAACAATGTATTGCGAACTCATGATATCTATTAGCTATTAATATACCAAGACTTGATCATCGCGCCACTAATTTGTAGATCAACTTCATCTCCCAAAGTTTCCCCTCCGTTATTCTTGAGGCGACCACAGTGAATATCCCCGTCCCTCCCGAAAAAACCCATATCCATCATCCAATATGCCCTGTTTTAGGTCTGACAATAAATTTCCTCCCCAGCATCAGCGACTCATCCTTCTTGAGCATCAGAACTCGTGTATATCCCTACTGTATAGCATGTGCCTTCAAAACTCTGATTGTGGCTCCTCGATGGCTGCTCAAGATAAGTTATGGAGTGGGGAATGCTAGGCGTTATTGGTTGACTCTTTTGCACCTTGCTTCCTAAATAGGATAATTATGTAATATTTACATGTATATAAAATAAAAGTAGCTTAGCACAAGCACAATGGAAGAAGACAATCACACGTTTAAACAGGTTTGTCAATTAATTTGAGGTGTAGGTTAGCGCATTCAAGAGTGGAGAAAGTGGCCCGCTGATGCTCTATAATTGGCTCGTTCGCATCGTTTACTGCTCGTAAAAAGGGGCCCACCACGAATCTGAGGTGGCAAGCCGCCAAGACGACATGAACAAAGGATTTCTGGCCAATCAAGTTAATCTGTTTGAGGAATCTCGGCGACATGTTGAGCCGTGTGACGAATTAGTGCTTGGCGACCGCGAGGTGCCTCGTCCAAGGGCGCACATGGATGAGATAGCCTGTAACACTGCCCTCTACATACCTGATGGATTCACATATGGAGAAGCGAGTGGGCCGGGACCAGGCATCCTCATAACGCTATTGGCTGAAGTCTACACAGACTAGGCTTTGATTGGTCAAGACACGGACAGTTCGTAGGCCAATGCGTTTCTCGCCTCGAGTCTGAATCAGTTCCATTTGGATCTGTCTGCGGCACTCTCTTTTTTCTCATCAGTAGCCTCCAATCGTTTCTCATCTCGTTTCTGTCATGAATACATCACAAAAGCGGTCACGGTCGAGCAAGCCCAAGGTTCGAACAGGCTGTATTACTTGCAAGTAAGCGGCTGCACTGATCACACACCACTCCCCATATCCTTAAACTAAGCCTCGAATAGAATTCGAAGGATAAAATGTGATGAGGTGAAGCCAGCATGTCTTCGGTGAGTCTTGTCATCATTTAATGAGTTTTAGAAGTTATATTAACTAATGCGACGGGTGTAGGTGTACCAGTACCGGAAGGAAGTGTGATGGCTATGCCTCAGCTCCGCAGCTGGTAAAGGCTCCAGGACAAGGAGGCAGCAGTCTGGGCCGCACTGCCTCAAAGGAGTCTAGAGCTCAAGAATTCTTCTATCATAAAACCACAGCTCAATTTTCGGGATTCTTCGGGAAATCATTTTGGAATGCTGTCCTTCAATTCAGCTTGGTTGAAGCTCCAATACGACACAGCGTTATTGCTCTGGCAACACTTCATGAGGGATACGAGCTTGGTTTGGTTGGTTCTTGCCATGGAACTGGTTCGAACAAAAGAAACCATACATCATACGCTATCCAGTCTTATAACCGAGCTATTACGTCCCTTCTCAAGAGGGCTGCGGACCCTGCTGCCACGCCGCTAGTGATTTTAGCCAGCGTGGTTTTCACCTGTTTCGAATTCCTCCGGGGTAATGCTGAAGCAGCTGTCACCCACATTAGTAGTGGAATCGGATTGCTCAGAATGTGGAGAGAAAAACACGGGGAGCCTATAACCTCGTGGGGAAATCACTATCGTGCATTTGAATCTCACTTTGTTGAAACAGAGCTGGCCCCGATTCTTAGCACCCTGAGGATAGCTACAGCTGATTTCAGCCCGTGTGCGGAATTTTACCTTAATCCGGTGGATTCTGAAGGAGTGCCAGTTTTTCTGGACCCGTTCCAGACTCTTTACCAGGCAAGAGTCGGGCTTATTGACATTGTCACAGCGGCGGTACAGTTGCAACAGCAAAGTCCTCGCCCGCAAACCGAGATAGCAGTGGGCCGTCTCAGGTCAAGGCTCGAATGCTGGAAAATAAGGTTCAACGAGCTAGTGCAACGGAATGAACCTACTTGGGATACTCGACGAAGAGAAGCGGTCAATTTTACCCGTTTGACGTGGCAATGCACACACGTCGGCCTGGCAGTTTGTCTCGAGACCGCCGAGACGGCATGGGACGAGCACAGAGCTGCTTATGAGGAAATTATTCGGCTAGTAGACTCCCTGATTTCAGATCAGCTGCATATCCCAGAGTCTGCAATATTTTACTTCGAGATGGGAATCATTTCTCCCCTTCACCTTGTAGCCTGGAAGTGTCGGTGGCCACACCTACGAAGGAGGGGTTTGGAGCTACTCCTCGCGAGCTCTAGAAGAGAATGCCTGTATGATGCCATGCTCTATCATAAAGTATTTTCCCGTATAATGGCCGTCGAAGAAGGTCATTTGGGAACGAATGGAAGCCTCACTGAGGATGACGTTCTTCCGCCCGAGAATGCACGTATCAGCCATTTCTATGGTGTACCGCAAGCACAGAGTGTCGGGGAGTCATATGCCCTGACATTTGTAACTAGGCCCAACTGGCCAGACCCGGAATGGCACTACGAGACGGCATATCTGGATCTTAGCGTTGGTCAAGGGCAGGCTTATGAGACGAATTGCATTTCTCACCCAGAAGACCAGCTTAACCGACCACAGGTATTGGGTCTCCCTGTGGTAAATCTATTCAAGACGACATTTATTTAGATATCCAGCGGTTGAACAGCCTAAAAGTGTAACAGGAACAAGAGGTATGCCCTTGTAGGATTCATAACCATTGCTTTATGGTGGCGAAATTGAGCCATGCAATTGAAACCGACCCTATTTCCGTTAATGTGAACCCGATCAATATGTCAGACGACAGTACTCCATGAGAACACCTTTGACGAGTGGAAGGTTTCCTACCAAACAATTATTTGGCAGATGACGTCCAAGCCTAGCTTCAAATCCTCATCCTTGACCCAAGTCCAGGTTCTAACTCCCAAATCGTTGCATTAATTGCTGCTTTGTAGTTTCGAATTCGTTAGACGTAATTATATCGTCATCGCGAATTCTCTCTAACATTTCAATGACAAAATCCTGGCATGTCCACCCGAGAATCTCATTTTGGATCGGAGTTTCGGAAACCGTTTGTTTGAGGCGATCAATCCGTGGCTTGGGTATTTCAGAGACGGGAATAGACTCAATGAAACGAGGTGAATGATTCGGTACAATTCCAGCCCGTGAGCTGAACCTAAACGCCATTGGGGTGCCTACAGCCTCAAATACCTCGTCCAAATAGCTGATATGCAGAGCCCAGTGATGCATCTCATCACCGCCTTGCAGGTAGATAGCTACAGAGAGAAGAGGCATGATAACTATGATTGCTTCCAAGTCAGCGTTGGAAGAAAGAGCGATTGCAAGAGCCGTATCAGAAGGGGTCAGCCTCATGATACCCTGAAATACGACTTCCTGAAAAGGTAAAAATGACACGGCAACCTCATTGATTCTTCCACACAAGATCGTTCCTCTAGTGAAACCGAGCATATGCTTTGCAAAAGTTCTGGCAATGAGGCGTAAAGTGTAGGGTATAGAAGGGATGAAGCAAGAAATAGTGAATGGTATGAGGATAGTGGTGCTTTAATAGCCATGGCCAAATGCAGAACATTACACATGGGTTTGTGGGGGTGCTTCTACGAGGCAGATGGGAGCGAACGAACTAATCGCAGGTTGCGGCAGCCCCACTTGGTTGGTTACTCTTACAGTAAATAGCAGATCCCGAAATCATGAAGGATGCGGGTTTGAGGCGCCTACAATATGGGAAAGTTTGTAATCTGAAATGTATGAGGAGCGAGCCTTTCATGCGGCTTATTGATCAACCCGAAATCCATCAAGCTTGAACAAGCAAAACGCCTGTGGTGTGAAGATGGGCACGATTTGAACCCCTCGTCACGTTCAGTGTGTGAAATGCAGACGCAAGACCATATCCTGATTTGATACCGACATTGCCATTGAAACAGTGTATGGAATTTATTTGGATGCTATATTACGAGAATGACAAACTAATTTTGCTGTTGACAAAATAATATGTCTCAGCAAGGATGCAGCAGTCTATGTTGATTGTGCTGGGCCTACTTTTGTACCCAAAGATGCGTGTTCGAAGTAAAATAACGATGGATGCCGACTTCGTGTTGGATGGATAAACACTAGCTATCTGGTGGTAACGAGAACGTTTTTGAGTCCCCAGCGATTACTCGCTCGAGATCTTCTTGCCCTTCACTGATCTGAACTGAATCAACGCAGTCGAAAACAGAGAAATTGCTGAAGCAGCGACAGAAATGATGCAAATTCGAGTAAAGGCGTTGTTGTAAGCGGATATGACCAGGTCCAAAGCTTCCACCGGTAACACGTGCCTGAGTTCTGTAGCCCCTGCAGACAAGACCGGGCCAGGATCAACATTTACCTCAGACATGCCCCGAACCAGTCGGTTTGTGAAGATATTTTGTCCCACCTGGACAAATACAGAGCCTCCCAAGGTTTGGCAAAACATTAGAATGGCGATTCCAATCGGCACATCTGGTTCTGGAAGGACAGTCTGGGCCACGGTAAGTGGCAGCTGCATTCCCATGCCGGCGCCAATTCCGTATATGGACTGGTAGCTAATCCACTTTGAAGGTCCTGAATCGGCCTCGAAGGTAGTCAAGAGGGCCGCACCAACGCTCATGAGGATAGCAGATGCCCATAGCATCAGGGTATAGTAGCCAACAATGGTGACGACGCCGCCAGCAATCACGGACATTATAACAAGTCCCAAAATCATTGGCAAATTCATAATTCCAGACGTTACAGCTGAAGCTCCTTTCACGGCTTGAAACCAGATTGGGATCTAAAAGAGTTAGCGTCAGAAAAAGTACGAATGCTGGGACCACATACAAAATATATCAATACGAAGAAAGAAGCGCCAAAGCAGGCAGCAAAGACCGAAGCCCCCAAGAGGTTTCTCTCTGCAATGAGTCGTGGAGGCACCGTTGCTTTATCTTGCTTCCACACCTGGATGGCTACGAATATCGCGATTAGTACTCCGAAAACAACGAGAAGCCCGATAACGCGACCGTCAGACCAGGAGTATTTTGAACCGCCCCATTGCAACGCAAGAAGCAAGGATATGATTGCTGGGAGGAAGCAAATGATACCCTCCAAGTCAAAACTCGCCAGTTGAACTTTCCAGGGCATATTTGATTTGCTCTGACTGTCAGATCCTGAAGTTTGCAAGAATATTAAGACAAAGAGAACCGTAATGACTCCAAAAGGAAGGTTGATGTAGAAGCACCATCGCCAGGTCAGCCTGTCCGTGAAGGTACCCCCAAGGAGAGGCCCTGCCACACTGGAAACCCCATACATCCCAGCTATTATTCCAGTATAGGTAGGCCTCTGATGCAGCGGAACACTTTGGGCGATGATCAGTATAGCGCCCGAGAAGATACCGGCGGACCCGATTCCGGCGATGGCACGCCCGATTATCAAGGCAGTGGAGTTGGGTGCAGCCCCGCAAACCAAGGAACCAATCTCAAAAAAGCCAATGGCAACTAGGAAAATCCATTTTACAGGGTAATACGAGTATAGTTTACCGTAAATTAGCTGGAAGCCGCAGGTCGTGAGGAGGTACGCTGACCCATACCAGCCGACATCGTTCAACGCGTGAAATTCGTCGGTGATTCGAGGGATTGCGGTCGCAATAATCGTATTGTCCTTCGAACACATTAGAAAGCTTTCCAAAGTTATGGCGGATTGACTGACCAAGGCCATGCAGAATACAGCTAGGCATAGGGCAATCACCACAAGGGCGAACTTCCACCGTATTGGAGTCGAAGTATCGGGAGGAGCAGCCTCATTTTTCCTCTCCATCGTAGGTGGTTTCGAATTATAGGAAGTTGCAAGATCGACTTGGGAGTACTGCTTCTTTGCAGTTTGTTGTGGTTGGATTGAGGCGAGTTTACTGCTTGTCACAAGCTGGCACAACTTGTCAGGACGAACAAATACCACCAGGGGCTTGGCTTGATGTAGGGTCAAGATGATATGGAATGAAAACATTCCGTCCATTTGGAATCCGTATCTCATATTTATAATTCTGATTTCATTCATTCTCCTGATCTTAGATTAAATACCCGATATAGTTGAGTACGAGGGTGGGTCTGAGATGTACGAACGGACGAATAAGATGGCACCGTCCTCTCCGTGACTGGATCTGCCTTTGCTTGTTGTAATATCGGAGGCGTTGCTCGTGGCTATAGCTAGGCATATTTAAAGGCCTGCATAATGTATTTATTTATGGAAACTCTTGCGGCACAACTTAACATCGCGGCTGTCCAGCGTAGTCTCTTTCCTATGCTGCCGCCGAAGGCTGAACCGATGGCGAAACATGCTCGCCAAAAGCAAGAGGCTCACAGCAGTACGATGCTACTTAGCAGTAAAGAGACCTCAATAATAGCTATAAACAACTAAAAATAATAAGAGATGATTTTCCTAACCCAGTAGCTACTACTATTATAACCTTAACTATATCATGCCAAAACCCGGGATCTACCCATATATTTGTATTTTTTTTTAATATTATGCTGCTAGGGTTTAAGGATGGAAGTTGTCGCGTCACTGCGAAAAAGCAATACGAATTTTATCAAGACTTTCTGGGCTAGGTGGCGTCTAGACTAAAACTGTCGGTGAGAAGCGATCGGCCGTTTAGTTTCGATGAGCCGTGTCGCCGACAGCCCCACGGAGAGGTCCTCTACTTGTACCCAAGCAACCAGCTGCCCCCAACCGATTATGGTGCATGCTTCTGATTACCGGCCGTTCTCATCCGACAAGGCTTTGCAAAGTGTATAACTGCCGAACATACCATGCTGCGGTATCGAGCCCTTGTCATTGCTTGTTTTATCATTCGAAACGTTTTGTTCCATGTGTTTATGGTAGCATCTACTCTGAGTTTGGAGAACTCATGCAAGACCCGCTTTGCCTGCGAGGCGACTTGCTTTCACACCCTTGCTGCGACCTTATCACGATGCGGGTGGGCCGACAAGGTAGCGGCGATATGGATCACCTCAGATCTACTAGTTTAGTGGATATTGGTCAGGTACCTTCCAGCTATGATAACCAGAACTAAGTGAATGATCTTGGTAGTACAGCAAGGTATATTTAGGTTGGGAAGAAATATTTCTAAAATCGAGCATACGCATTAACCTGAAGGACTCTGTTATACGGTCAATCACACGGGCTAAAAGATTCTCTGATAAAGAAAACCTGATGAATGAGTGCAACCTGATTGATATAGGGTAGTCAATATTCAAAAGATGTGTAATAAAATTGGGGAAAGCACAATCAAATTTTGACAATCTATAGAGTTACAAGTTTGATTTAAATTAATAATGAATATTTACCACATCTCTATGTTTATCAACTCTCTGGTTGCAGTCAAACGCGTAGGTAATCTCAACGAGTTCACTTACTGGTACCCATGTCCCGATCCTTTGTTAGGTTGCCATGTCAACCAGGCACCGCGTCTCTTTTTAGCTTCAAATGTGGAAGATACCTCGTAGCGGTATTCCTGCCTTACAGGGCCGTTATATGTCATAAAGAAAAGAGTAAAATATTTCGGGATTTTTTTTTTCTTTTCTTGCTCAATCTCTCCTCTATTTGACGAACACTTGTTTTTAGAGACACCAGCAGCAAATCTATCAGCACGATCGCCTTTGGATGGCGAGTAGTTGAAAGGAACAGTCACCCGTTAATTGTGGGGCTGAGAAAGCACACGTGTTGGCAGGACAACTTTCATGTTTACACGCAAAAATTGCAAGGATACGCGATCAAGTCCACAGATGTCTTTCGATTGCATGCTTGCGCCGTGCTTCATACCTAACGCTGAATTCTTAGATTTCCCCATTTATCCTAGTGTGTAGGTCAGTGCCGAAGCCTTTATCGATTACAACCGCCCCAAACAAAACCCGTCGCAACCCAAACATCACCACCGCACACCATCGCGCACCATCACTCGCAACCCCGCACGGGCGAAAACGACCACCATTGTGTATGGAGTCTGAATAACACTTCTTGTAGCAAGTTCTTTCGAAAGCGGCGCCATGGAGCACGCTTGGCTGGACTCGCTGTCGGAGGATTGGGTCTCCCAGCCCGGCTCGGCGGACACCTCTGCTGTACAGCTCCCTCCCCTCAAAACCGACGACGCGCCCACAAAACCCAAAGGAACACCAAGCCGGATACCGCGTAGGACGTTTGGTCCTCGGTCACCATTATCCAGCACAAAAGAAAGCAGCGCCAGGGCTCTGAATGAGCGCAGCGAAAACGACGTCAACATTTCGGGACGCCGACTCTCCAGGATAGCTCTCGAATCAAAACAATTACGCAATAGGACCGCCTCTGTTTCCACGACCACATCTGTTGTCCACAACACTGTCCAATTCAACAAATCGTCCATCGGGAAGAGCAAAGGTGACACGCCCGAGTGGAAACGACGACTGGTCTACGGCGATGTCGAGTACGGAGAGCAGCGCGATCTGTTTTGCTCCGCTGCCACGGGCCTTCAAGACATGTTCAAGCCCCCCTCCGTATCCGACCCCAACAGTTCTCTCGGGGAGCAAAACGAGACAAGCATGCCATCAAGCCCGCCCTACCCCGAACCCATTGCCGGTGGAGAACTCGACAAGACCTTGGAAGGCCTGAATCTAGACGAGCTGGAAGATGACGAGCCTCTTTACCCCAACGAAGTGACTCCGAGTCCAAGCCCAAGGAGGACGAAGAAGGAGATCAAATACAGACTCAACCTGGATGAGTCTGGGTTTGACGATGGAACGCCTTCCCGTCAACCCGAAATATACCGTGACGAAAGTTGCCTGAGCGCACCGGACGACGAGGGCAACCTTCGAAAAATCAGCGCCCAGAGCGGTCAAAGTGTGATTCGCAACGAGGATTTCAGCCCGATTCTTATTGGGAGACACAGCGACCAGGACGGGAAGGTGGATTTTGCACCCCTCGAACTTCCCCCAGACCAATTGAAGTTGAAGCTGGAGGCACTTCGAATTAACCAAATGCTTCTCGACCCTCTGCTAGATCCTCGGGCAGCCTTTGACGAGTCTGAGCAGATTGACGCGACTAGCCTTGACACTACGGAAGAATACCACCGAGCAGGAGGATATATCAACACACGGAGAGGTGGAAGGTCGGGAGATGGCTCGTTCCGCTACCGTGATCTCAGCCCCGGCCTCCGGATTGACACATCAGGAATGCTTGCAGAGGAGTCGTTGCAAGCGAGCACCCCGAAGCAGTTCCCCTCTGTGAGGACTGATGGGACTAATCCATTCCCGGAGGACAGATTCATGTTCAGCCCCCCCACCATGCCTCGAGCTCCCTTCCCCAGCCCCGACAAGAAGCAACTCACAGCCGAAGACAGGGCGCCATCTGGAGGTAGCCCTCTTAAGCTTTTCGGGCCATACGATACTTTTACCAACCAGACACTTCTTCGACGAATCAGCCAGTTCGAGGAGGGCATGTCGGGCACTCCCTCTCGACAGTCTGGTTCTTCGGTTGTGCACCATGAATATTCCCCGTCGGTTGGTGAACCCTCGACGCCTCTGCTGTCCAGCCCGGCGAGGCTGGACCAAACACCCGATCTGAAGCCGGTCAGCCAATTTGGTGCTGGTCACCTCGAGGGCTACCCGTTCAGTGGTGATGTTTCACGCGCATCGCCGGGAGAGCTGTCGCCTTCGGACAAGGAAAACGCGTCCCCCTACCCGCTAAATTCTCACCCGGCTGGGCCAGCGTTTCAGCGGTCAATTCGCGCGCCATCTCCCGAAGAGGACTCAGAGTTGGTCGTGCGCAGAAGACGAAACAAGTCCCTGTCGTCATCCACAAGTAAACACACCAGAACCCTATCGCTCTCCAGTCAGATTCGCAATATTCTGGCCCCTGCCAAGGGCGGGCCCGCTATCGATGCAACCCCGTTGCGTGATGGGTCCGACAGCAAGAGGCCCAGAACGTCCCCGTCTAAAGATCCCACGCCCAAGCGTCGGCGCACGCTCCACCGGTCGGACATTGCCTTCGGTCGCGAGGACTACCTGGCCGGCGTGGACTCTGCGCATCGCGAGATGCAATCAGCCATGGGAAAGAAGCGCAAAGATGCTCGCCCGGGTACTTTCCAGCTTGCCACACCGACTGTGCTGGCGATGCGAGCCATTCTGCAGCCTCAGAGCCCATCGAGCAGGGGTTCGTCGCGCAACCACTCGCGCACGTCTTCCGTGGATCCAGAATACATGATTGGACGCCTTCCCGGCAGCTCACCACTGCGAGCCCTCCAAGATGAAAGCCTCGCGCTTACCAACGACTCGCCCATTGAGGCGGATCGCAAACCTTCCATCAAGACCCAGGACTTTGTTGATCAGGCCGCTCAGATAATGGCCATGATCCGCAACCAGGTAAAACCGCCTGGTCTTACGAGCGTAGAAGAATCTGAAGCAGAGTATGGCATCCCCACGCCAGAGCGTGACGACGATGCCGACTCGTACCAATCCACCAAGGAGCCGCTGTCCCGGCCTCCCAGTCGCGAAGGGCGCCCTATGCCGCGACTGCCAACCCGGCAGGAGGACCCTGAGCTCATGAGCAGACTGAGAAAGTACCAGGAACTGAGTGACATGGGCGACATCATCTCCTCGTCCATGCGGTCTATGGGCCTTGCAAAGGACGCGCTTCGCGCAGCCATGGAGGTTGAGCGACGCATTGATGAGAATTCGCGCAGCAGCAACTCGGACCTTCCCTTCCTGTCTGACGAAGAAGTCATCAGCGATCCACCAAACATCCGCATTTCTATGAACCCGGCGCGCGAACTTACCGGCAGCCCTACACGCGATTACCCTTCTCACTCGTCCACAGGGACCAGCCGGACATATCCCACTACGTCTTCGCGTGGATCGGAGTCGAGAAGGGTCATCATGCCAGAGAGCGTATCGCATCTTATCCCTGACCGTGTTGGTAGCATGTATCTGGACAAGCAAAACAACATTTGGATCAAGAAGAAGGAAACACCTCCTCGTCAAACAAGCAGTATTTTGCCCTCTGACAGCGAGGATGATCCATTTGCTAGCATTCCTGATCTATCCGTGGATCTCACCAAGGAGATGCAAAACCTGATGCTCAGCGCAACGAAAAAGGCCAATGCTGCCTCCAGCCCTCAGCACATGCCCGCTGCCAGTCCCTCTGTGGCTCGATCGCAGCGAGGCTACGTCACCCTGTCCCCGGACACTGAGCTCAGCCCGAATGTGGCTTCCTTGGCCCGGGAGGAGTTTGAGAAGCTTGATGCTCGCGTATTAGAGGGATCAGAGGTGGACCCCGATGAGCTGCCAGAGCATGATGAGAGCGTTGAGGAGGACGGGGATAGTGAACCTCCCTCGCTCAAGAGACGCAACATGACTATTTCATTTTCGTCACCTGTTGCCTCCTTTATCCAAGATGTTGTCGCAGAGGACCTGGACAGCATGGAAGATGACCCAGAACTGCCTGAGAAGGCAGCGTCTGCTGAGCCTTCTCCAAGAAAGTCTCCTCGGCATCAATTGGGCAAGTCGGCTTTGAAGATTACTCAGCATGGCTCTACTCGGGGACGGCATATTGGCCCGAACAACACAACCTTTATTCCGCGACCAGTTTCTCGGATCGACGAGCAGGATGAAGAAAGCACGATTGAACTTTCGACCCAGGATCAGGACCAAGAACAGCGACAAGTCAGCATCATTGGGGAAACAAGCATGATGAGCCACAAAACACCAGATGGCCGTCGTGCTAGCCTCAGCTTTATTGTTGGTCATACACCTCACAACTATTACCCGATTCCTGGAGACGATAGCGTCGTTATCAACCAAAACGTGGGAAAATTGTCCTTGAGCCCACTGTCCGAGTTTACACTCAACAACCCGGACCAATCGTTTGGGTTTGAGGTCAGCTACGTGATGAGCCGACGTCACATGACTACAGGAGATGGCTCTAATAAGGTCATGTCCATGTCCATCCGAGACCTCGTAGACCGACTTAGCGAAGTTGAGCCGTGCGAGCCTTATTGGGAGGATATTACGGAGCTGGATCTGCATGAAAAGCGACTGGGCAGCCTTCACATGCTGGACGAGTTCTGCTCCAAACTAATCACTTTGGACGTTTCCAAAAACGCCCTGGGCCACCTTGACGGCGTGCCGTCTACCGTGCGGCAGCTCAAGGTGTCACACAACATGCTGACGGAATTGACGTCGTGGAATCACTTGATGAATTTGCAGTACGTGGACATCTCCGGCAACGAGGTCAAGAGCCTGTCGGCACTAAAGGGTCTGGTGCATCTGCGGAGTATCAAGGCCGACAACAACCAGCTCACCAGCCTGGATGGGCTGGATGCGCACGATGGGTTGCTCTCGCTGCGGGCGAGGGACAACCTGATTGAGGAAGTGGATTTCGCGACCAACCAAATGAGCCGACTGACCGACCTGGACCTCTGCGGCAACCAGATCAAGTCGGTTCGCAATTTGGAGCTTGTTCCGGCGCTGGCGCGACTCAAGCTTGGGAAAAACAGCCTGGAGACGTTTACCGTCAACTCGACTGTCCAGGGCCTGCGACAGTTGGATCTCAGCGACAACCTCCTTACCAGCCTGGATGTCAGCAAGCTGCCAAACTTGCACTCCCTCCATGCGGATCGCAACCGCATTGTTGAGCTGAAGGGCTTCAGCCGCACTCACCATTTAGACAGCCTGTCGTTGAGAGAGCAAAGTGGCGATGAACATCTCGACCTCGGGTTCCTCTCAACGGCCTACGAGATTCGCAAGCTATTCCTGTCCGGAAACTACCTGAAAGAGTTTGAGCCAAAGGTTGACTTCCTCAACCTGCAATATTTGGAGCTTGCCAACTGCGGCATCCAGTCGCTGCCTGAAAACATCGGACAACTGATGCCAAATCTCCGAACACTGAACCTCAACTTTAATGCTGTCTCAGACCTGTCGCCGCTTAGGTTCATTCCGCGCATGAAGAAGCTGCTTGTTGCAGGCAACCGACTGGCGGACTCGACGACGGTGACGGAGCTCCTGATTGAGTTCCCCCACCTGACACAGCTTGACCTGAGAGACAACCCGGTGACACTGGGGTTCTACCCCTCGCTACAGGTTCTTGTCTCGAGGGAACGGTCAGAATTTGTTGACCCATTTACGCTCCCAGATGCAGACGTGGAGCGAGACGAGACGTACGCAAGCCGGCTGGATGAGATGACCAAGCTACGACGCAGGCTGCACCACATTGTGTTTGCGGCAAGCTGCAAAAGACTACGCATGCTGGACGGACTGCCCCTGCAGCGGCAGACTGTGCTGCGCAAGGACGAAGTCTATCAGACGCTTGTCGCGGAAGGTCTGCTGCCAGACGACACGCTGGTGGGAGAGGACGCGGTCCCGGCGAACGAGGTGGCGGAGAAGAATGTGGCGTACGCCAGCGAGTCTCTGCGGAGCGCGCGGTGGAACGCGGAAGACAGCTTTGCTTGAGGCAGAGCGTGAGGTGTACGATGTAAAAAAAAGAATGGGCTTTGGGATACTACTAATGACTGTCGACTAATGCATATCTGGCGTTGTGGAATGTTTAAATACTTTGGCTGGGCCGACGGGGGCAGGGTCGGCAGGGAAACAATGGCAACTGGGCGATATTACCGATATTACATTTCACAGGGACGGTGTTGATTGGGGTTGATTGTTAAGCCATGCCAAGCATGCCTGCGATGTATAATTATGAGTACAGGATAATGAGAATTTTGAGCAAAGTCAGTTAAGAGCAAAGAGAGAAGAAGGACGCAAATGTGCATGCGCGTATAAGTTTTTGGTGCTAGCGTGCACAACACCCATGACGGGCAATGACGGAGCGATGATGGAGACGAGATGAGATGCATGTCATGCCGGGAGATGAACAAGGCCCGCCTCAAGGGTGCCTGTAGGTGGCGTGTGCTTTGGCGCGTGCTATCGTGCGTGCTATGGTGTGTGCTTTTGGGGGAGGGGAGGATGCAGGGTGAGGTCACTGCGAGCAGCAGACGCAATGCGAGAGTGCCCGTCCGCGTCTCGCATGTACGTGGGATAGATGAGGCGGGGGATGGTTCCGGCGGGAGCCTTGGAGAAGCTTCTGGTGGAGAGGTAGCGTGTGCGTATAACAAAGGGTTTTCCAGGAGGCTGTTGATAGGGGCAAATGAATGCTTAGCTAGCTAGATAGACATGGACAGAACGGGACAGAACAGGACAAGACATGACCGGACAGGACAGGGCAGAAGCCACAGCGTGTCCGTACATGTACTGCATGTACATGGATACCTTCGGATACGTCCGGATGGATACCATGGATACACAGGCACGTACGTCACAGCCCAGCGAATTTAAACCCCAAGCGCGCGAATGCAACCAGGGGAGGCCCTTGTGCATGAATCCAAAATGCTGGAATTTTAGGGCGGCGACGGTTGCATACCTTTGGCACATCAATGGATGTTGTGCTCCGTAATAAATTGGGCCTAGCTTACACTACCTCAGTGGTGCAAAAAAAAAAAAAGAAAATAAAAAAAGAGACAAAGAGAGAGGAGGGTACCTGGTGGCCGCGTGCAAGCACACTTACAGGGGACCCGCCTGCAAACAGGGAGCCCAATCGCAGGTTCATCCACTGTTGGGCACCCAAGAAATTAGATTTGCGGCGCGGTGCGGTGCGCTGTAAGGGATTGGATTCGCTAATCGGGTGTCGACAACGGTGACGCATGCCAGGGCCAAGGAGCGTCCACGGACCGTCCATGACGCTTGAGATTTGAAACCGAGCAAGGAAGGAGCGGGAGGGGTGGGAGTGAATGTGAGTAAGAGGAGGACAGGGTTAAAGAGATGTGAAGAAAAGAAAAAGAAAGAAAAGTGTCAAGTTGTAGGTAGGTGAAAAATAGGGCAAAAACCCATTGTGTGTGCGTGCACCGGCCCATGAATAAAAGGACCATGACGTGTACGATCAAAATAAACATAATTGAAGTCATCACCAACCTCCTCCCCGCAAAAAAAAAATAGAGTGAGGCTGCTTGCTTGCTCATGCTGTCGCTTGCTGTCGTCGCTGCTGTCGCACTCATCCAACAGCCATCATCCCCGTCATCCGCCGGTATCCGCACTAAATTTACGCAATCCACCCACGCACGCTCTCTAACCCTCTAAACCCACTGTGCCCCTCGGCTGGCCCAAGCTAGCGGAGAGCTCCCGCTCCGACGTCTCGTCTCCCTCGCCAAACGCAAACGCAAACGCCAACACAACACCCAACGCCAACACCAGCCAGCACCAGCACCAACAACACCGGCACCGGCACCGCGCCAGACGACGCCTCTTTCTCGCTTCCTCCATTTAATTCTCGCGGCCTCGACCGGCTCGACGCCCTTCCCTCCCTCTCCCGCCTTCCTTCGTCCACGCACACACCGCCTGCACCCCACGCAACAGCAGTCACCATAACCGCCTCAACCTCCACGTCTACTCACCACGGCCTCGTCTACGCCTGGCCATGGCTACGGCGACGGCTGCGGACGCGGCCGACTCGCCGTCCTCGTCCCTCCAGCGCTCCGTCTCCCAGCACAGCACCACCTCGCTCACATCCCACCGCAGCAACCGCAGCAACCCGAGTGCCACCGTCCGAGGCACTCGCGGTCGCAAACGACTGAGCCACCCCGGCAGCTCTGCCAGCAGCGTCGCCACGAGCGACAAGTCACTGACCAGCTTCCCCAGCTTCTCCCCCGACACCCTCAGCGGCGAACGCTTCGAGGAGGCACCCTGGACCAAGCCCCGCGTCAAGAAGCAGCAGCAGCAGCAGCAGCAGCGCCAGGTCTCTGAGACCCAGAGCGCTGAGCGGTCCGTCTCCGGCGAGGGCAGGGCCTCCAGGGTCGACAGCCTGGCCGGCATCTCCAGCGCCCGCAGCGCCCTGTTCGAGGATGCCCCGCTGATGCACAACAAGATCCCCGGTGCCCTCCACCAGGCCGACGACGAGCACATCCAGCGGCTCGTCTCCAGGCACGGCGCCATTGGTCTCGTGAGGCAGATCTCGGAGGACCTGGCCCAGCGGGATGCCCAGATCGCCACCATGCGGCGCCGCGCCGACGAGCGCGAGAGGGCACTGCGGAGGATCATCCGCGAATGCGGCCTGTCCAATCTGGACCTGGAGACGCGCCTGCGGGCCGTCGAGGCCGAGCTGCGCACCAACGGAAGGACCACGCAGACCGACGAGTCTGGCCTGACTGACCTCATGAGCGATGCGATGCAGGACACCGTCGTCACCAACGCCCACGGCGAGACGAACCGCTCCACCATTCGTGCCACGGCCCAGGCCGTCAGCACCCCCAGCAACACCGAGTCGGGCAAGGGCACTCTCAAGGGCTGGAAGGATTACTTCTGGGGCACGGGGGGCAAGCGTGGCAGCCGCACCAACAGCATCAACAGCGACATCAACCCCGCCACCGTTATCAGATCCCACTCCAGCCTGGACCGCAGGCCCACACTGCAGGAGGACCTCTTTAACCCGCCGGAGAACAGCTCGGTGAGGAGCTCTAGCAGAGCCTCCAGCATCCAGTCCGGGCCCGCTGGCGAGAGGAAGACGTCGGCATCTATCGCCAGCCTGGCGCTTAGGCTGGTCGCCGGCGGTGCAATCAGCACGCGCGAGGCCGAGTCTCGGGGTCGCACCTTGAGCGCGTCCACCCGCGGCACCGACTCCCTGAGAGCAGCATCGACTACCAACAGCAAGAATCAGCCCCGGGCTGCGTCGGTCGCCGGCGGGCCAAAGGCTCTGATGGCGATGCGACGATCAACCCCGGCGCCTGGTGAGCGGGGAGCGCAGAGAGGCCAGGTTCAGGACGGATGGGACACGGTGAGGGGAAGCCCGCCATCCGGCCACACGCCGCGCCAGGAGAGTTACGGTCCTGTCGAGATGGACGCAATCCTGCCGCCCGAGACACAGCCCCCGACGCTCACGCACATCTACAACAACTTCCCCAACAGCGAGTACCTTACGGACCGATTTGGCTTCATCTACGACCAGCGACGGAAGAAGCGACAGCGCGAGGCCGCCCAGATGGCCCAGCACATCCGGAAAGGAAGCCGCACCGAGATGCTGCTCAACGGTCGTTCGGGCATCTCGCCCAATTCGCTGTCGGATGACGTGCCCAGTCCCAAGTGGAGCGTTTCGAGCGACGGGCGCCCGGAGAGCCCCAGCAGCATGGAGGAACGAGGGGTCGAGGAGGGCAAGACAAAAAGGTGGCAGGACTATTTGAAGATTGCCACGTTTCCCACGGAGCTGCTGAGCCACACACCCAGCATCGCCGCGCCGTCTTTGCAGGTGCTAGAGGGAGACGGCACAGAGGCTGACCAGACCGAGCCGCCAAAGCCCGCCATCCTGCCGACCCATTCGGGACTGGTCCCGTCAGCAAGCACCACGACTGCCACGACCGCCGTGGACAGTGAGACGTCGCAGTTGTCGCAGGAGTCGACCCCCAAGTCGTACATCAAGGAAGACACGGAGCCCGTTAAGCTGCTCCTGCAGCAGCTCAGTGACGTGCACGACGCCCTCCAGCGGGAAAAGACGGTTCGATGGAACGAATTCCTCCGCAAGGTTCGAGCTGAGCGGCGACGCGAGGGCGAGGCGGCGGTTGCTGCTGCAGCCGCCGCCGCTGAGGCTAGATACGAGCGCCCGTCCGTCATCCTCCCCGAGACTCGGGTTGCCGACGGCGAGATGATTGGCGTCGCTGGGCTGGGGAACAAGGGCAAGGTCGGGCGAGCCAAGTGGGCCGAGTTCAAGAACTTGCTCTTGGGAGGCATTCCTGTTGCGTTCCGGCCCAAGGTCTGGTCTGAGTGCTCCGGAGCCGCGGCGATGCGCATCCCCGGATACTACGATGACCTGGTCTCGCAGAGCGGCAAGGACGACGACCCCGTTGTCGTTAGCCAAATTCAGATGGACATCCACCGCACTCTGACGGACAACATCTTCTTCCGCAAGGGCCCCGGTGTACAGAAGCTGAACGAGGTGCTGCTGGCTTACTCGAGGCGCAACAAGGATGTTGGCTACTGCCAGGGCATGAACCTGATTACGGCCAACCTGCTGCTCATCATGCCGTCAGCAGAGGATGCGTTCTGGATCTTGACATCGATCATCGAGAACATTCTGCCGCACGGGTACTACGACCATTCGCTGCTGGCGTCGCGCGCAGACCAGCAAGTGCTGCGACAGTACGTGTCGTCGGTGCTCCCCAAGCTCTCGGCGCACCTGGACTCGCTGTCGATTGAGCTCGAGGCCCTGACGTTCCAGTGGTTCCTGTCCGTCTTCACCGACTGCCTGAGCGCAGAGGCCTTGTTTCGTGTGTGGGATGTGGTGCTCAGCACAAACGACGGCAGCACGTTCCTCTTCCAGGTCGCCCTGGCTCTTCTGAAACTCAACGAGGGAAACCTGCTGCAATGCAACACACCGGCCGGGATCTATACGTACATCAGCCACCAGATGACAGAACACGCCATCAGCATTGACGGCCTGATGCAGGCGAGCGAGGGGCTGCGGAGGGTGGTCCGCAGGGAAGATGTGGAACAGCGACGAGAAAAGGCCATCCAGGCAGAAAAGGACATGATTGCAGCGCGAGAAAACGATTCGGTACGAAGAGCAGCGGTGGTAAACGGCGGCGAAGCGGCCGACACGCAAACGGAAGAATAGAAGGGATATACAGGCATGATATGTTTCAGGCGGTTGGGGACGGACAATTTCATTTGGACAGGGAACACACACGCAATCACACAAAGGTTTAGGAGTTTTTCAGCATCATAGGCCATGATACCCGCTCCCGTTGGGGGGAAAGCTTGAAGCACAGTCACACCAAGGGGAGTCAATCAGCATTGCGGCGTTCATCAGTCACATTTTCGGTCTCGGGAGGGTTTTTGGCACCGGGGAGCTTGGTTTCGAATTGGGATTGTTTCACGGATTGGATGGAGCGGTTCATCTTTTTTCTTTTTTATGTCTTGATAGGCGATTTTGGTTTTTTTTGGGCACAAGCGCTACGATCGATATCCCCCTCTTTGTCTCAAGCAAGCACTGGAAGGAATCCGTCTTTAGAACAGGAATTATAGAAGCAAAGGTATACACGCAATGACATGGAAAAGTATCATACAGTCTATTTACACATTTGCGGGCGGGCGACTACGCCGCGCTCGCATACATTATTCTATTATCCGGCTGGGTTGGCATTAAATTACAGCTTGGCCTTGCTCTCCTTGACCCACTGCTCGAACCAGACCTTGCCAAACTCCTTCCTCTCCTCGTTGCGGGCGTTGGCCTCGGCGTACCTCGTCTCGTGGATCTCCATGGTGGGGGTCTGGAGGTAGCCGATGAGGTCGTGGTACATCTCGGCCTTGAGGGTGCCGTAGATGCCCGTCTTGTGCTTGGTGGTGAGGTCGCGCTCCCTGACGAAGGCGAGGGCGTCGTCGAACTTCTCGGCGACGGCGTCCGCGATGCCGGCCTGGACGGCCTCGGGGGCGGCGAAGCGGTGGGCCTCGAGGACCATCTTGCGGTAGGTGGTGGCGGGCACCTTTGCGCGGAACAGGGCCGACATGGCCGGGGTCAGGGGCGCGCCGAAGAGCAGCTCGTTGATGCACAGGAAGCCGCGCGGCGAGGGCGCCAGGCGGTAGTCCTGGGAGGTGGCCAGCATGAGGCCGCCGGCGAAGGCGTGGCCGTTGATGAGTGCGACAGTGGGCATCGGGTATCTGAGACAAGATGTCAGCGATGAACACTCATCGTAGCTGTTGTCGATATCGTTCGCGCTGCGGGAGGCGGAAGGGGAGGGACAGGGGGGAACCTACGTCAGGAAACGGCGCCACACGCTGTACAGCAGAGGCCAGAAGCCGTCGGTGTTGATGGCATGGTCCAGGTCGAGCCCGTTGCTGTAGAACTTGGGGATGCCCGAGGTGGTGATGACGGCGCCGTGCGGGTGGCCGAACTCGAGGATGTCGAGGGCCTCGAGCAGGGCGCGGCAGACGGGCGTCGTCAGGCGGTTGTCGGGCGGGATGGTCAGGGAGAGGACGTAGACGAGGGGCTCGGGCTGGGTGCAGACGATGGTGCCGCCGTTGGGGTGGGCGGGCAGCGAGGGGATGGCGAGGGAGAAGAGCGGCTCGGAGGACATGGCGACGGAGACGGGTGGCTGTGTGTGTGTGTGTGTGTACGTTGTGGTTTGAGATTGTTTGTTGTTGAACTGCAATGAGCAACGAAGATGTCTGAATGCGAATTGTGTGTGTGTGTCAAGTCAACGTATATGACAACGAGCGGTGTTGAGTCGGTGCCTCGGCTGGTGTATAGGTCCAGAATGTCCGTGTGGATGAGGCTCTTGGATGCATGCGACCCGTGTTTGGAGCGCCTCGGCTCGAGAGATGGTTGCAGCCGAAGACCCGGGGGATGCTGATGAGCGTGGGGTACAGAGAGAGACTGAGACAGATTCGGAACCTGGGAAAGAAGGAAAATTAAAAAAGAGCTGCCGTTTATTCCGCGCAGGCGTCAATTGTGTCTGGATTTTACTGGAATCCCTCGTCGTGTGCTTTTTTGCGCATCATGAAGGCGGCGGCATGTCACAGCGATGCATCCGTCGCATTCCAAGGGTTCGCGGCATGTGACACTGACGACGTCAGAAGCCGGGGACGGGGGACTGGGGTAGCTTGACCAGGGGGGTGTTAGAGGTACGTACTCCCTCATGCCCCCCACCAAAAACTGCCGTGGGGAGGTAGGTCAAGCCACCTTGGCCAAGTCAGAGAGAGAGAGCTGCTGCTGCGAGCTCTAAAATTAAACATCCACCAGCTCTCTCCCCCAACTCACCCCACCATAAACTCCCCTCCCAATCATCACCAACAGCCACCACCAACAGCCACCACCAGCGCGCCAAACCATGGGCGAACAGAACGCCGACGACAAGGGCGCCGTCGTCTTCTTCCACCCCGACCTGGGCATCGGCGGCGCTGAGCGTCTGGTCGTCGATGCCGCCGTCGGCCTGCAGAACCGGGGACACCGCGTCGTCATCTTCACCAACCACTGCGACCCCAAGCACTGCTTCGACGAGTGTCGCGATGGTACAATTCCCCTCGCCTCGATCCGGCCTCACGTCCATCTCCCCCGCTGACAACCCATCCTCTCTCTTATAGGAACTCTCGACGTTCGTGTCCGCGGCCACTGGCTCATCCCAATGTCCGTCCTCGCCCGCCTCACCATCCTCTGCGCCATCCTCCGCCACATCCACCTCCTCATCCACATCGCCGTGACGGGCGAGCTGCGCGCCCTGCGACCCCGCGCCTTCGTCGTCGACCAGCTCTCCGCCGGCCTGCCCCTGCTCCAGTACATCGCCCCCGCCCAGCCCATCCTCTTCTACTGCCACTTCCCCGACCTGCTGCTCGCCCGCGGCCGCGACTCGGCCCTCAAGCGCCTCTACCGCGTCCCCTTCGACTGGCTCGAGGAGTGGAGCATGGGCTTCGCCCACGCCGTCGCCGTCAACTCCGAGTTCACCAGGGGCATGGTCGAGGCCACCCTGCCCACCCTGAAGCGCCACGTCAAGACAAAGGTCGTCTACCCGTGCGTCGACACCGAGGCCAAGACCGACACCGAGGAGCTGGGCCAGGACGGGGACCAGATCTTCCAGGGCGAGAAGCTCATCCTGAGCATCAACCGCTTCGAGAGGAAGAAGGACATTGCCCTCGCCATCAAGGCCTTTGCCGCCATCCCGGAAGACCAGCGCAAGGGCGTGCGTCTCATCCTCGCAGGTACAGCCTTTCTCCCCAACTGCTCCCCCTCACCAACGTGAAGCTGACATTTGCAGGCGGCTACGATCACCGTGTTGCCGAAAACGTCCAATACCACAACGAACTCGAGCAGCTCGCCAACTCGCTCAACCTGGAGCATCTCACAGCCAAGACGCTCATTACCGCCCTCTCTGCCCCGCCGACCGTCCCCGTCCTCTTCCTCCTCTCCATCCCGAACTCCCTCAAGGCCGCCCTCCTCCACTCGGCTCGCCTGCTCGTCTACACCCCGGCCAACGAGCACTTTGGCATTGTGCCCCTCGAGGCCATGCTCGCTCACACTCCGGTTCTCGCCGCCAACTCTGGCGGCCCCGTTGAGACGATTCGCGAGGACGAGACCGGCTGGCTGCGCTCCCCCGTTGATGTTCCCGCATGGACCGAGGTGATGCAGCGCACATTGGCCATGCCCGATGCTGACCTGGCCAAGATGGGCGAACGCGGTGCCACACGAGTCCGCGAGCTATTTGGCCGTGATCACATGGCTGCCAGCCTGGACGATATCCTAGACGACATTGTCAAGGAAAAACGACGGCCACCAATCTTCAACACCCTTGTTAATGTTGCCGGACTTGTCCTGGTTTGCACCGTCGGGCTGGCGCTTTCCGTCGTCCTTGCGCGGGGAGCTTAGTTAAGGTGTAGACTAATATTTTAAGTGTATGATAGTAAAATGGGCATGGGTTAGTTATGGTATAGACGGAGATTCACACATATGGGGTAATGAATCGCATTGTCGCTGTTCTAGTTTTCTTCCTTAATGAGGGTCGGTAGAATGAACAGGTGTACGTGACCCAATTGCTTCGTCGCGAGTTGCTGCTTCAATCCCTTTGACGTCAAAAGTGGCCGTCGAGAGTGGAGGGCCAGAGTGGGGTATAAGCGAAAAGCGAACGCATGTGGCGTCGCGGCACAGGACGCTGGAAAGTGGCTTAACTTGAGAGGATTCTAAATAGCTAGTTGCCTCGCCGAAGTGTTTCGTTTCAGATGTCCACGTTGAGTCATGGAAGAAACACATATGCGCCACCATGTCATTAGCCCGAGGGCATTTCTGTCCACGTATTCTCTTTCTTACTGGCCTATCTGAACCTCAAGGATATTTTATTGCTGTTGTACAACATACTGTGCTCATGCAAGATAGGGACTGTGGTTGAATCAGTTGCTGCTTCACCACCCACCCAAGGCATAATGCGACCTGATGTGCCGTGATTCGCATCTGTTTAGCCGCAGCCCAACGCTCTGCCTCACGCGCTACTTTAATACACTGCCATATATTTGTTCCGACTTGCTTCGCCAATGTTACGCTATAACCCTGTTTTTCGGGATATATCCCATGGTGGCACTGAAAGGTGACAATGGCTGCAAGCGCTGCTGCTGAAGCCCGCTGCGTCGCCCCCGGTTTCCTCAATGACACGCTGCGCGTCGTCAATGTGGGCATGTATTACTGCTTTAACTCGACCGCCGCCGACAACTCGTCGTACACCCCCTGCGACAGCCTCTGTCTTATGAGCGCGCCTAGCATAACGGCCATTGCGCCCTCCGCTGTTGAGAAAAACGCCAGCATCTGGGTTTGCAGGTTGGAGGCGGGGCTCAGCTCGTCGCTCCCCATCTCCAAGCCCCTCGTCGTCGACTGCCCCATGCCCGTGTGCACGTTTGGCATCTCGGGGCCTTATGCGGACTTCCAGAGGTACCTCACCTACACCATCATGGCGCTCACCGTCTTCGCCACGTTTGCCCCTGTGCTGCGGGGCGTGGCCCAGAGGTTCCTCTCCGCCCTGGGCGTGTCGGCGGCATCACACTTCTTTGCCATGCATGGCCTGCGGGGAGAGCACTTGGTGAACATGGACCTGCTGCCTTCACTCATGTACGCCAGCTCCGGGATTGTCGCTTCCATGTTCTGGGTCCTGCTGCGCACGTCGAGCAAGGTCAAGAGCTTCTTGGGGGTCATTTTTTGCGGGTGCTTCCGATATTTCTTACAACGGGCTTTCTGGGGCTGTTTGCTTGCTCTACTGCTGCGAAACTATGACCGCCAACGCCATCCTGTAGTTCTTCTGGAGTTGGATGGTTTGTTTCGTCTGACCAGTCTCTGCTACTAAGATAGTACTGGGTCAGCAACCCTTTGGTCGGGCCATTTTGATTACTCCATTCGGCAATCCTCGGAGTTGCAATTCATACTTCCTTCGGATGGAAGCGACGGCAAGTCAGCTATAGTATCTCCCGTGGGCATCGAAACGGCATATCGTGGCTTCGCAGTGATTGTTCTGATAGAGGTATTCTCATATCTTATAGCAGGATGCCTTCGAAAGCTTGGGTGTTCTTGTCGTCGTTGTGGGTGTTCGTGGGGACTCTCGTTCCTGGAACATTTGCCAGAGTGGTTTCAGCGTCTGTGAGTCCACCATTTATGCGTGCGTAACGCCGCCGCCTGCACAAGTGCTGACCAGGTTCGAAATCTAGATTTTCTCCTGGGTCTGCACCCAGTGGCAATGCCAGAGATAGGTTACTATTTCTTGACCCCGACTTCTGCTTCTTGCTTGCAAAGACGCTCATGTACTTCATTGCGTATGTGGTGTTTGTGGTCGGGCTTGAGCATGGTATTCGCAAACACGGCACCCCCCGAGGTAAGTCGCCATCTCAATACAGCCAGTGGGGACCATGGGTCACTTCAGTATGGGGAGCGGCCATAACGATAATCGTGGCAGCCCAAGACCAAAATTTAAACAGAGGAGCATGTCAGCAGTGCGCCAATGGGCTTACTTCACAAGAGGAGCAGCACGCTATACAGATTCAAGAGTATGACAGCAGGTTACAACTCATGAGGGCAGAGTATGAAGCTACAAGAATGGGGCGCATCTAAGTGTTTCAAGCATGTCAGAACAGGCCATACTCTGGGCCGGTTTGAAGGAAGATTTATGATGATGATATGCGGTATGATACAAGGTAACAACCAGATATAACAACTCTATCCCCACTACTATAGTTTTTTTTCCTGGCAAGGATAGATAGGATAGACAGGATAGATGTGTCTGTGTTGGCGACTTACTGATTGAATACTTTGGTACGGATAGAGGATTCAACTAAACAGAACATGTTACGTAGGGCGGTTTATCACATATGTGGATGAGTATAGAAATTTGAAGATGGTGCCAAGTAAAATCAAATAGAATTTATGCGATACATCGCTTGTACTTGGCTTTGGTCATAAAAAAAAACACCATGCCCCCATGTCCATTTTATATACGTTAAAATATCTATAGCTCTTCCCCCCAAAAAATATATATGTATGTATGCATTTCAAATGTGTTCATCATGCGTCGTAGCGGCCGTCGGACGAGTCGCTCAGGTTCTCCCGGTGAACGGGGACGTCATCCTGCTTGACGTCGTGGCGGAACTGCTCCTCCTCCTCCTTGAGCTGCTCCTTGAGGATGGCGTTGGCGTTCCAGATGGGCTTGATGTCGAACAGCCTCTCGACCTTCTCCAGCGGGATACCGCTGGTCTCGGGGATGAGGAAGAAGGCGAAGATGAAGGCGAAGAAGGACAGGGTGGCGAAGAACATGTAGACGCCGTAGCCCATGGCGGCGAACATCTGCTCGGTGAAGCGCGACACCAGGAAGTTGAACAGCCAGTTGCTGGCGGTGGTGAAGGCCTGAGCCACGGAACGGAAGTTGGGGTCGAAGAATTCCTGTTGGGAAATTTTGTTAGTGGGGCCAATCTTCAACGACGACTGAGACGTGCAGGGGGGAGAAGGCTTACAGAGTTGATGACCCATGGGGTACCGTTCCAGGTAGGAGTGTAGACGGCGGTCCACAGGTAGAAGAAGACGATGGCGGCAATGCCGCTGCCGGTCAGGTGGTCCTGGGGGTTCTTGGTGGGCTCGACAATCTTGATGTATGCACCAATAACCCACATGCAGATGGAACCGAAGAGACCACCAATGAGAAGGAGCTTACGTCTGCCGAGCTGGTCGACGAGGAAGAGCAGCCAGACAAAGGTCATGATGGCCTTGACAACTCCAAAGACACCAGTCATGACGTTGACGGTATCAGACTGGACACCAATGCTCTACAGAAACAGTCAGCAACTTGTCATGGCCAAGTCCGTGCGGGGGAGTATGAGACTTACAGAGAAGATGGTGGGCGAGTAGTAGTTGATGGCGTTGATACCCGAACCGTTCTGCCAGAAGAAGAGCATACATCCCAGGAACAGACGCCACACCATGCTGGGGCGCGAGCCAAGGGCCTGGAAGGGCTTCCACAGACCGGTGCCGATGGCGGCCTTCTGGGACTCAATGGCCTGGTCGATGGCGGCGATCTCCTCGGTGATGTAGAGGTCGGTGGGGGTCAGTTGGCGGATCCAGCAGAGGTTCTCCATGGCCTGCTTGCGGCGGTCGTGCATGAAGAGCCATCGGGGGGACTCCCGGATCCAGAGGGAGCCGGCAAAGAGCAGACCGGCGGGGATGATCTGGATGGCGAAGGGAATCATCCACTGCTTGAAGCTCTCGGGAATGTGCTTCTCGACACCGTACTATATGGGCACAGCAGTTAGCATATGTTTGAAATCGGCAGAATATATCGGGGTTGTTGCATGACTCACGTTGATCCAGAAGCCGACCATGCCACCAATCTGCCATCCCAGCTCATAGAGACCGACAAGTCGGCCTCGGATGGCTGGCGGAGCTAGTTCGGAGAGATAGATGGGGATGATGTTGGAGGCAACGCCGGTGCCCAGGCCCGAGAGGACACGGCCAGCGTACAGAATTCCCAGGCCGGTGCTGCTGCTGGCGCCGCACTGGAGACCGGCTCCGAGGGTGAAGGTGGCGGAGGCAATGGCGAGGCAGACCTTGCGGCCGATATAGTGGCTGAGGAAGTAGGTGACGAGGGCGCCGAAGAAGGCGCCGGCGATGAAGAGCGAGACGATGTTCTCGCTGATGAGGTTCTTCTCTTCGGTGGTCTTTGTGTCGATGCCAAACTCCTTGCGGAAGGAGTTGAGGGTGATTGTGGTGCCGATGAAGGCGCTGGTGTAGCCGATCATGTTGGAGCCGCACGAGGCGACGATGGCGAGGACATAGACCCTCCAGTTGTAGACGGACGGCGGCGTAGGCCTGTCCTCGACGAGATGGAGGACACCACCCATGGCTGCTGTTTTTCTTCTGCTTCTTCTTCTTCTTTTCTTTTTGCTGGTAGAGGAGAGAGATGAAGAAAGAGAGAGAGAGAGAGGGAGGGAGAGCTTGGGGAGGGGACGGATGGATGGGGGGGCGATGGACGAGAGAAATCTCAGCGACACGATGATATATATATATTAGTTATGGAAGCGACGGGACCCCGTGGGTAATGCCTCATTCCCCAGTCGGCGTGGGCATGTAGATTTTTTAGCCCCGACCGACATGCTTCTCCATAAGCTACGTCACGTACAACCACCCCCCGTTTTCCGTCTCGGTGCTGGGCTGGGGTCGAAGTATGGGGTTGGAGAAGTGAAGCTGACACGGAGGCACGGAGACACGGAGAAGAGCTTGGGGAGCATGACAGATCCCACGGGGTCGAGCAGGGTCGAGCAAGCACGACCACCCGGGGTAGCATTTTCCCCGGTGGGAACGCGCAGGCAGGTGCGTGCGGTGGAAAAGGGTCAGCGGCATGGTCCATATCAGACTCGGTCAATTCGTAACGCGCGGTGGATCATCGTCATTTTTTTTTTTTGATGGGGCGTGTACGGGTGGCCAATCTTGACGGATGAGCAGCATTGAAGACCCACGCTCATCAATGATCCCAGGTCACCTTGCTCGATGGGTGCTACCAAATTAAAAATAACGGTAAAGAAAGAGAGAAAAATTAGAGAGGAGAAGGGCACGGCGGTATCCACTGGGCAAATAAGCCAGATCTGGATCTGGTCGAATAGCAGCGGCGGTAATTGACGACGTTTTTTACGTGGAGGCAGGTCATGACTCCATCTCATGTGTCCCATGTGTCCCAGGCGTCCCGGGTGTCTAAAATTGTAGGCTTCTAGAAGGAAATGGCTTGGTTTTCTGGGCAGCAAGCCACACGAACCCGTTCGCTGGGTGTCCCTCACACGCCCCCTCATCTGCCTGTCTCTTCTCCAATTCTCTCCTCCTCGTCCTCTTCCTCGTCCTCCCCCTCCTCAACCGGAGGCGTCGGGGTTTATACAAACACCTTGGTGGCGTGCAGGCAAAAACACTCCGACCGACAAGTTTTGTTTTTCCGCTTCACATTTATTTGCCTTTTGCGGCCATTGTCCACTTTGCGCAACTGCTGGATGGATCTACGCCGTCTGGGAGGGGAGGGGCCGGACGTCCGTTGGGGTCAAAGGTGGAGGGGGGTTAGTTATTCCCGGATTTGGGGGAGCCTCGTTTTGCCACGCGCAGTGGCCGAAGTGGTGCACAAGGACAAGGGAATAATAACAATAATAATGCATTTGACATATCCCTCAAAGGGAAGGGCCAACCGGAATTACAAGCGCCGACACACGCTCAATTAAGAAAAAACTGGAAACTGGACAACGTCGTCGTTGTCGAGAAAAGTATGCAACATCGACAATCCATTTGCCCCCTTGGGCTGGGAAAACCTTTAACCACAGTGGAGAGACGGGAGGTTGCCGAACTTCCGGGGGAGAAGGATAATACGCTCGACAGGGCCGGGGCTAAACCCGATGCGGGAAGCTAGGTGACGGCACTGACGTTGTCAACCGAGTCGGCGCCGCTGCCATTGGGCGCGGCTGGTGGAGGTGCCCTGGGAGGAACGGTCGAGCAGGTGGCTTGTCTCTGGCTAATCTCATCCTCAATTGCAGGGCGGGTAGGGTTGGACCTTGCGGCCGAGACAGCTTCGAGGCCCTGGACACTGCTGCGCGCATACATTGTACATGCACACACACCACACATACATGGACATACCGGCCAACGGTACGTGTCCGAAGAGGCAAGGCAGGCCTCGCGTTTGAGCAATTAACCAAGCATGGCCAATGCGAATGGAATGACACTTGCGCGATTACGCGGGAATCGAAAGATGGCAGCGCTGTACACCAAGTCTTGTGGCCTCATGGCTTTTGCCTCGAGGGCAAACGAGCTGTCCTGTGCACCCTCCTGCTCCTCCTGTGCGCACCTCGTTCGGCTGATTCTTCATCCCCCCCCATTTCCTGAGCTCTCGCCTCGCCTCGCCAACGGGGGGGAAGAATGAATATGACAAGACTGTTGACACTTCGACCCTCCTCCACCCCCCGTGCCCGGCCCTCGGACTGTTGAGAGCTGGTCCTTATCAGCGAGAATGCGTTACATGGCCCATCGAGGCGGCGTTTGACCCATGTCGTCGTGGCCGACACCGCGGCCAATCACGCAGAGTGCTGGCCGTCACGATGGCGTTTCGTCAGTTATCACAGAACCACATCATCCACAAAAGACTCCATGAGAAGGCAGCCATCTTTTATCCATCTCGCCTTCAAACCCCTGAGGCCCAGTGTGATGTATCCATTTTCTCCGCATCTGATATGCCATCTGAGATGCCCGCCCCCCGTGGAGGAACAAGCCTAATTATATGGTTTTTTCTCCTCATTCCCGTTTCTTGTTTTTTTCTCATGCAGTGATTATCATTTAGAGAAAAAGGGCCAAAAACATAAAATGCCCAGCCGATTCGACTGTCTTGGCGATGCAAGGTCCCACCGTGCCGTGCCGCCAGTGGCCCCTCCGGATCGGTCTCTTTTCGCCGCATTGAGCATCATCTCGTTTTTTTCTCAAGAGCCGCAAGATGACTCAGCAGCCGCCTTACTGAAGGCAGTTAGGCATCGTGGGGGTCAATAAAACCTCAAAGTTTGCCAAGAGGGCAAAGAGAGAGAGGAGGGAGAAGAAATCGAGTTTTTTCGACAACCATCGTGTTGGCCGCTGACCGCCGTGAGGACCACAGAATCCAGTACGGAGGAGTCAGGCCAAGGCGGCCAGTAGGGGGGGAGGCAAAACAATTAGACACAGAAAAAAAGGGTGTGATAACGAATCCCATCATGTAATGCCGCCCCACTGCGGCATCTTGGTTCCCCACCGCCCCAAATCTCGCGACAACGTCAATACCGCCGAGGCCGGTTTTCCTCAGGGCCAATGGACTCATGCACGAGGTGACCCGTTTTTGCACTTTGTTTTGGGGTCTGGATGTGTTACACTGTAGAAATAAGACGATGGGGTGCTCCTCCTGAGTCAATGGAACTGGTCATTTAATCTTGTAGCTGAGCACCAACCGATAAACCACCAACGCCATGCCAATCTAAACACCGAGTAGACATGCAGAACACACGTCTCTGATCAGCCAAAATCCATGGCTGGCCACTGGGGCAGGCTTCTCCTAGAGTCAAAAATATCGAAAATCAAAGTTTAGGGGCCTAAATTGGCGGTCAAAAACGAACCTCCCCTAGCATGTATTATGTACAGGGTAACTGAACCCGAATGATGAGCCGCCGACCATAACAAGGCCCATCTTTGTATTTGGGTCAGGTGACAAACTTACGGCTCATTCTTAAGTCCTGAAAATTCATATACGGTCATTTTATAATGTTGTTCCGGCTAGATGGTGGTGTGATAAGGGTAGCACGCCCCGAAGGTTTATAGTTTGGAGGTGTGCCCCAAGCTGGAGTGTTCGCTGGCTGTTCTCGCGTGATGATGGTTGTCCAGATCCGAAGTAAAAAGATCTGCCTGGCTGATTTGCGACACATTAGGCCTGTTCGCCTTCCGAGTGGAGATTTTCCTCAATTCAGGAATGAAGATGCGGAGGACTGGCCGCAAAGGTGGAACGGATGTGATGATCATCTGAGTCGTGATTTCTGTGTATGTGAGGAGATCTGGACTTGCTTGATTAGTGACGCCGAAAGCATGTAAAACGGATATTTATGTTTAAAGAACTCTTACAGGTTGGTAAATCCACCACTGATTGTGTGATGAGAATCAATCGAGCCGTACTGGCGATGATTGTGATGGCACCAAGTAAAAACAGACCAATCAATCCCATCCTGTCCCTCATCGGGAGACTTTTGAGTGTTGGTAGCATCCCAAATGGTAATGCAAAGACTAAAATAAGGATCAACATTGGAGATATACGCAGCAACGTTGACTGGCTTGGACCTCTTACCAAGTAGTTCCGATGCCATATTTAGACCCCACCCAACGTACCACACCGTTGGATCCGGCATGAGCAAACAGTCGGAGCCCTCAGCCCTTGATTTGGAAGATGTTAGTTTCTGGATCGAATTATGGATGCACGTGCCTGGCCTACACACCAATCTTTGGGCAAATGGGGACACCACAGTACGTGTGCCGTACCTGTTGCAAAGAATGCACATACTGTATAGGCCACAGTAGCATAAAGGCAGTATCGCAAATTTTGCTCAGATATTGGAAACAGCGTGTAGTAGAAAATTAGCATGCTGAACCGGGGAAAGTAGAATACCAAATCAAATAGAATATCACTGATGAAGGCAAACTGGCAACACGGATGGTTAGTCAACCAGCGCCGTGACTGACACGAATGCACGGAATAGCTCACCCTGGTATAACGAGCACTGTTCTGCGCCGCTTCGCTAGCGGCGAAATACCAAGCATCTTGAATGAGAAACATCAAGAACGATAATAACCCCAGGATGAGGAGGCCTTCCGATGCCCAGAGGTGTGGTTTTCTCATCCAGATCTGGGTCCAAATCCGACCGGAGACAAAGATCACGGACAGCGCGAACATGAGCCATTCTACTGCCTATGCCAAAAGAAAAAGCAAAAGTTAGAAATATTCCTTCCAACACCCATCCTCGTACTGCTACTTCGTAAGGTTAACTCACCCTGTACGCTCGTGGGCTGATCATGACGATGGAGAGGCAGGGGCGGACGCTGGATGGGCTATAACTGTAAATAGCCTGACGAGAGGATTAGGCAAAGGTCTAAATGATTTACAGTATGAGTGATGTACGACATGTCTGACTAAAGGCGGACGTGTCAGACCGTTGGATTTGCCATTCTGTGGGATGTTTTTGGGCTTGGTCTACTCTGCGCTTCACTGTCGGGGGCTGAGGGCCTTTTTATTCTCCCTAGATAAGGTTTAAAAGTAAAAGTAATCAAGGTTATTCTAGATTCTGACCTGAAGTCACCCCCCGAGGAGTGGGATGTGCAATAAAAGAGGCACTGGGGATCATTCTGTCCAATGTATAAACATGTCATCGTTATCTTCTCTTGACCAAGTTGTCGATATACTTGCCGGGCACGCCGCCTTTGAGCTGCCCTTGGAGTTTCACTGCATTGGCGAGTAGCTTGCCCAATAAATCCTAAAGAGATATCAGCCTTTTTGAGACATTCCCGAGTCGTGCATAAGAACAACGTCACCTCGACGTTGGACGCCCACTGTAGCCGGAAGAAGCTAGAAAAGCCCACTTTATCAAAAATTTGTCTCATAAGAGTCCAGACCGGCAAGGGTTCAACGTGGGATAGACTACGCAATTGGCCACACTGCATTGCTGCACTGGTGTAATGAGTTTCAATGGCGCCAACAGGTCATGCAACATTCCAAGCCACTCACTCCCGTTTCAGAAAAAATGCCTCTCATTGTATAGGGAATGGATACATAAAATGCCGGCAGGGGATTTACACCCTGGCACTCTTACTCTTTAAATTCACATTTCAAACTGACCCATTCGTTTATTTGCGTCTTACAACAATGCCATTGAGATGTCAGAGCCGCGTGGCTTTGGCTCTTATAAACGGTATGCTAATACAGTTGTGGTCCCGTCTCTAGTTGAGATCCATCACTTCAAGTTTTGTATCATGAATGTGAATGGCATGAACAAAGACACCATTTACTTCCAGCAAAAAGAATTGCGATTCCTCTGCACGGGAAGCAAAAAGAGAATTCACTCCGGTACAGGGAATCGAACCCTGGGCTCCGCGGAACTGATCTCTCAGGTTATGAGAGCGCGAAATGTTAGCCACTACACCATACCGGATTGTGATTGGCTGATTGCTTGAAAATCCAAGACAGAATTTGCCATTATCAGGTAAATCATCAGAGTCTATTGGGCGCGACACACCGCGACATATTTTGAACTACGCACCATGCCTACCGTGAAGTCTGATTGCATCATTTAGTTTGGAACTTATTGCATGTTTATATCTATCGATACTCCTGTGACATTATTGAAGGATTTCCACGGCCTTCGGCTTTTGGTGATAGTGCCCGGTTGCATAACTCATCTCGTGTCTCTTCGTTGCGTCCCATGTTGTGTGTGCCTACCATGTCCATTGCAGCCTGCTAATCTAGTGTTACCTGACCAATTGACCTGGCATGTTTTTGTATTTTACTAAAGGACCAAAGAATATTCTCCCTAGTACAATATCATGCATTCCCCCAAATAGATTGCATTAACTGCTGTGTATGTCTCGTGGTTACGTAGCTTTACCGTCACGAGTCAGAACTCTATCTCGATACCTTTTGCACCCTAATTAGCTCTATGCACATTAGAATTGCTGGATTAAAGACCCCGGCAATTGATTTGATGTGTGAGCAGACTGCACAACCTGCAGACTAGTTCAGCGGCACCTATCAAATTGCTTATGTATCCTATGACGTGCGATAGCGACGGCCAAATGTCCGCACGTGCTTTTAAGAGTACAAGAGCCCGGATTAGGGCCATAAAAACGCCTCAGTTGAAAGAGACACAGCTATCTGTTGGCATGGCGAGGTTCGAAGAATGAAGCCAGAATGAAAGGTGGGGGTGTGCAACCGCTTGGGAGTTGCAACCAAGTTTAGCGACATTAGGCCGAAATCCAGCTGGTGGTTGAAGAGGCCATTAAAGTGGCCATGGGTGTTAAATCATGTTTAATAGAGGTCCTTCTCATGATATCATAAGAACCCATCCAGCTATGGTGTAGATTGGTCCGATGGGGAAACAATCGGTCAACTGGCCATGTGCTAAACAACGAAGGGTGGGGGTTTGCAATGAATTGCGATGCGACCCGTGCTTGAGCTGTCTTTTTTTTTTTTTTGGCCGCGGCCGCGATGGAATAAAGGCGCAAGTTGCTGCTTCGGTTGGTTACTCGTGTGGCTGAACCCCCCTGTTGTCTTGGCGCATGGCGGGCCAACCATGCCTGATTGTGCCGTGGTTCAAAAGTTTCGGTGTATTTTTCCGATGGGAAGAATACCAATTAAGCTCTAATACCTTGATTGATCGGCCCGCGCGACAAACGAAAAATCGGGGGAGGGGCGGGGGGAGATGGAAACACAAGGGATGGAAGACATGAGACCAGAACCCACATCAGCGAGAACGCAACGAGTGGCTAGATGAGGGTGATGGCCAGGGTGAGTTTGACGCTCAGTGATATAACGACGGCTTTGGCCAATTTATTTCTGAAAATATTTATTTCTTAATTTTCCCCTTGTTCCTGTTCCGGGATTTGGGAAAAATTCGTCTTGTGTGTTCGTAAACTCACCTCCCCCAATGGAACAAATGGGTGGCACGCGCAGTGGGGACTGGCATAGCTTATTATCGATCTAATCTTATCAATCGAATCAAAACCAATCCCGCGCCAAGCATTAAACGATGAACTTTCTGGTTGCCCGGCCGTTCATCGGAGTCGGACTCGTATGACTTGGCAATGGAACCGCGTAGGTGTGAGTCGCATTAGAGTCCCTTTTAGACTTATATCCCACAAGCCGTCCCCAATCACGCGGTTGGTCAACAGGGGCCCTCGTTCGCCAATTCGCTCTAGCCGCCTGGCCGAGGCCATCGGCTGATGCTCCCCCCGATTCTCATATGCTACTAAGGCGCCGCCCGTATAGGATCCTCGTCAAATGCGTGGGGAAGCCATACCACATCCCACTAGCTTCCATGTACCATATTGCCGCAGGTGGATGGCGGCCACTCATACCTCTGCCAGCTTGACAGGGCTATGATGCGACCCACACAAGAGGCCTTGCTCTTGGACGGATCTGCCTGCCCTTTAAAGATCGCCTATGTCTTGTTGGCCGAAATGGTTACCTCATCGGTATTGCTGCATGGCTTTTTTTCCCTCTGCAACCCCACGGAGCAGGCCTTGGCGCATCAAAGATAGCGAGCATTTGATTGCCGCAGGACGGCAGCTTAAAAGACATGGGTGGCCACCTGGCCGCCTCTGGGTGTTTGAGCGAGCCAAGCAATTGGAAGCACTGCCACCTGTGAGACGTCCAGTACCGTCATGTCTCAAGTAAACGAAGAAGGGAATCCTGGGCCGCACCGGGCGAATTCGTTGAAGGATGCCATCATTAACGATGTCTCTACCTATGAAGCCCTGAACCTTCATAGCGATGAGCTCGAAAACCAACTGACCGAAGAGGAGGCGACAGCCTTGAGATGGAAAATTGATCTCCGATTGATGCCCATTCTTTGCATCACATATGCTCTCCAGGCAATTGACAAAAACACCCTCAGCTATGCTGCAGTCTTTGGGCTCAGAGAGGAAATTGGCCTCAAGGGAACGGAGTACTCGTGGATCGGTGCCATTTTCTATCTTGGATACATGGCATGGGAGTTTCCGAGTAACATGCTGCTCCAGCGCTTACCCATCAACCACTTCATGTCGGCTACTGTAGGTCCACACCAACCACTCAAAAACCCGACGATTGGTTGTATTGATGCAGATTTACTAACCATGATAGGTCATTCTATGGGGAGCTGTGCTCGTTTGCCACGCTGCTGTGCAGGACTTTGCCAGCCTGGCCGCTGTCCGGACTCTTCTTGGCGCTTTTGAAGCTGCAATTCAGCCCGGAACGATGTTGATCTTCAGCATGTACTATACTAGATCAGAACAGCCCTTCCGCTTCGGCATATGGATTGGCTCCTCAGGCTTTGGATACATTCTTGCCGGCATCGCCAGCTTCGGCATCGGTCACATCGACGCTAGCCTATCCTCTTGGAGACTTCTATTTATTATCTGGGGCTCAATCACGGTCGCCTGGGGAGTCTTTTGCTGGGTCGCGCTCCCGGGAGCTCCAATGCGGGCCAAGTTTTTGTCTGAAAGGGAACGAAGTCTCGTCGTGAGCCGCGTTAAAGACAATGGAACTGGTATCGAGAATCGTCATTTCAAGGTCAAACAGTTTCGGGAAGCATTGACGGATCTGAAGACTTGGTTCATCTTCTTCTTCGCTGTCGCGAGCAACTCCCCCAACGGTGGCCTATCTGCTGTAAGTATCTTTCTGAGGATCATGCCACATGTCTAACACGGAAAAAGTTCCAAGGACTTATCATTAAGGGAGCGGGCTTCAGCGTCCTCCAAACTACGCTTTATCAAATGCCATCTGGAGCAGTGCAGTTGGTTGCTTGTCTCTCGGCTTGGTAAGACCCCCCGCGCATGCACTGGGCCAGCCTTGTACTAATGTCCAAAATATAGTTATTTTGCAACCCGGTACCCCAACTGCAGAATTCTCATTATGCTTATTGCCCTCATTCCATTCTTCGTTGGAGTGCTTGGGCTCAGACTCTTATCACAGGATAACTCCTACGGTCGGTTGGTATGCCTGTGGGTGACCTTTTTCTATACCGCAGCTGGAACCCTGAGCATGTCCGTTGCCACTGCCAACACTGCAGGCCACACGAAGAAGATCACCACCAATGCTATGATGCTTATCGGGTACTGTATTGGAAATTTTGTCGGGCCCTTTTTCTTCAAGACGGAGCAGGCCCCTCTCTATCCTCTAGGTGTTGGAATGATGTTCTTCTGCCAGGGGATCCAGGTAATCTGTCTTGTTGGAATGTGGACTTTGCTATGGCGCAGGAATAAGTCCAGAAAAGAATTCCATGATAGGGCGTCCGAGGTACGAGCCTGGGAGCGAGGCTTGTTGGATGAGACGGACTTGCAGAATAAGTACTTCAAGTACGTCTACTGAACGGACTTCTACTTTATTTTATATAGCACCATGACAGAGGGAGCGACAATGCAGTATGATGGCTGCAAGTATCAATAGTTATAGTGGCCACTGGCTGGTTACATTTAGCCATTGACTCTGAATTGAAAGCACTTTATCCGGGTATTCCTCGTCTCTAACCCTTGCTCGCCATTGTCCAACTATTGTCAAATTCTTCATACATTAGAGCTCACAGCTTTGAGACGCTCACCGATTAAAACAACCATCTAACGATAACATACTCTGCCTTGTTCGGAACTGTATGGGGCAGGTTGCTTCTTGCCTCTTATGTATGTTAAGTGGGGATTGATGTTGATGGACAGCGGTTACGTTCTGGTGAATCTCTTTTATTTCATTGCCAAGCGCCAGTCCGTTCCAATAATATCTAAATTGTTCGTCCATCATGTCATCCTAGAAGAGAAGCATTGCATACTTCCCAAACTCTTTATCTGTAGACAAAAATTCCAACTCTTCGTCAAACAAACCACATACTACTTCTACTCCGCCATGCGGCTTTGGAGGCATAATGAAACAAATTCGTAGGTGCTTATTAAACTCTCCCATCATGGGGCGAATTGATTCTACTTTGCCTCCATTGGCAAAAATGCCTTCTCCGAATGATAGAGTAGAAGCTGGCATGGCCAACAATGAAGTCAGCAGCATCTCCCACCCACCAATAGGATTAGCCCGTTGATCGAACCGTCCAAAGTCTGGCATGCTGCGCGCAAGTGTGTATGCGTCGAACACGCTTTCTGGGTGGATCTCATTGACACTATCCCGTATCGACTTCGAGATAGAAGCTATGCTTGTATCCGAAGCAGTAAGTGTCGAGACTGGGAGTGTTGTCTTCGAGATGAGAACAACATTGCCGAGATAGGTTGGCGGCAAAGAGAAGTAGGATCTACCATCAAATGTCATCTCAAGCCTGGCATCACTGTCTGGCGTAGTCTCTCCCATATTCTTTCGTGTGGCTACGCGTGATTTTGCCAAGCCTCTCCAGATCAAAGCGCACACAGCATCATTTCCAGATACGTGGCTGGAATCAAGCTCCTTGGCGCAATTTCGCTTCAATGCGTTGAATTTGGCAGGTGGGATGTAAAATATGTGAGACTTTAGCACTCTATCAGAAACCGATGCAGGGCTAGTGTCGACATTTTTCTGGTGCTCCTTGGAGGTTTCAGTGCTGGGAGGATCGAGGCCCAAAATTTGCCAGCTAGATGGATCAATTTGATCCAGGGGCTTTTCAGCTCGCTTGGAAGACCACAGCGAGTCAAGTACGGTTCTATCAAAGTTGTCAGGAGGCGGGACAGTTACTTCGAAACCCGATGACCCGTTTTGTGACTTTAAATTACGGCAATTATCGCCCCAGAGCTTGATCATAGTCATTGCTGCCATACCATCGGCGGCGGAGTGGAACAGAGCAGTGGATAGTAGGCAGCCTCCAGGTAGAAAATTCCCCTGCGCGACGAAAGCGTCAGCCCCTTCGTCCATATCTGGTGCAAAGGGAGCCCAAAGGAGCTGTTCATCGCTGAAAGTGTCCATGGGAAACCCTGATGCTTTAATGTCGGAATAGCTGATGGATGAGCCCAGGTCATTGAACTTGAATTGCTCAGGTCGAGGCCCCGATTCGCTCAAGGGACCATGCCGAAGCTCAAGCTGGCCTGGTCTCCATCCCGGCCTGGTTCTTGATTGCCAGTGTACCTTGCCATTCAACCAAGGCAGCTGGAGGAATGTCTTGTGTAAGCCTTGTTGGAGATCATTGAAGGCTTCAGTGGGTGTGACATCGGGCTTCAAGGGTAGGTAGAGTATAAAACGGGTGTAATGACGGGGAGGTAAATGGTCAAGGGGACCGAGGGTGGTGTATCCAGAGTCAAGCGAGCCCATTGTGGTCTGGTGGGGAATAACCTCTCTTGCTACAAACTTCAAGAATAATACAAGAATGGACAAGTTATGGATGAAGAACGCAAAAGTAAAGTCAGTTTAGGGACAAACAAGCCATATTTCGACGTCCGATATGTTTAGTTAGCTTCATTATGCTAAGAAACTCACAACTTCCGGTCCCCACTCGACGGTTGATCCCGCGCATAGTGTACTCAGTAAATTCGCCGAACATCTCCACTTAACGACGAATTCTCCTTGACCAGCTCGCCAAACAAGCTAGCATCTAATGCGTCATCATCTGACATTTTCTCCGCCTCAATCCGCCTCGCCCCGTCGGCCAGGGAAATGGCGATCCGGAGTAGAGCTAAGCCATGGGGCGCAAGGCAAGGTGCGGATCCAATCGATCGATGAGGTGTCTTGAGCCAACAATTGCACCAGCCCGCCGGGCGCAATGCTCCGGTTCCACGTCGCCTCATATTTTCTTTTTGCACGTGTGTTCTGAGGACAACCGAGCACTAGACAGTTCCCATGGTCTGATCTGGCTCTTGATCCATGTTCACTCCCAGCGCTCACCGCCCTGCTCCGCGCAGTATTGGCTAGTATCCTTAAGAGGTGTGCCTTTTCTCGCTCACCAGAAGCTGAAACGGATGCCCGGGAAGGATTCATGCCGCCAAGCCTTGCAGATTCGCTTATGTATCTAATTGTGTATGTGCCACCCTTGCCACAATTACCCGGGACCTGTTGGTTCATCCGAATATTAAGCTTCCCAGTCATAACTCAAAAGGAAAAAGCCCGTAAAACATTCCTTCTTCTATAGTGTGAAATCTTGCGCAATGAGACGGAGAGGCGTGCCGTGGAGTTGATAAAATCGACTGAACGTTACATAGCATTGATGTTCTCCCCTTTCAATTCCCCACCTTGGCAGGAAAACCGGGAGTGGGCTTGTGTCCAAGAGAATCTTCGCCTACCATATAGCCGGGCCGTATTTTATCGAATAGGATCGGTCAATTTGGCCTGGGGGCCTGTGAGCTCAGATTGTTTGACCGTAGTTTTGGGTTCACGCTAACTATTTAGAGATGGCTATTTAACTACCCTTCAAATACCGAAGGGCTGGCTACCCGAAAAAGTTTAAGCAAAATCCTGGAATTTTTGAATTTGTGGGGTCCTTCCTGATTGAGGCGATTACTGTCACGAGCTTCATTGACTCTATTCTGTGTGTCTCAGCAGGGTTGCGACCCCTGCTGGTACTGGTACTTATCCTCCATGTAACTATCCACAAAATATCTATTTATCTAATACGATTTTAATCCCTGTCACCTTACCCTCTAATACACCCCCTTAGCTCAGGCCTCTTTAGGGGCTGGGCTATTGCCTTTGGGCCCTTCCTCTATTGTAGCTAAGCTTGACTTTACTGACTATGCCTTTTTCTAGTACCTTGGCCCTTTTCTTCTTGATCTTGTCTTTTAGTTCCTTTATTTGCTTTTCTTTATTAATAAGATTATAGATATTATTTATATTTAGAAGCTTTATAAAGATAATATATCTTTGTTTTAATAATACTTTTATTATACTATTTATAATATTCTCCTTTATAGGTACTTAGTCTATAAGAATATACTTCTCCTAGTACTTTTAATATAGCTAGTAGGTATAAATATCTATATACTATAGCTTTATTATTAGCTTAGATACTTACTCCTTAAGTAGCCTAAGTATTTATATATTATTATATATAATATTTAGTAGGTATTTAATTTAAACTTTTAGCTACTATAGGATTCTGCTTATAAAGATAGTTTCCTTTGTAGTCTTTGATAGTAATAGTAACTTTGCTTTTATTGTAGAAGTTGTGATTATAGTTTGTTTTAATACTTACTATAAGATTAGACTCCTATATAGTATTATAATATATCCCTAAGAGCTTTTTCTATCTAAGGTATTATCTATAAATAAGGTATTACTTATACTAATAAAAGTTATTATATAAGGTATCCCCCTTAACTTAATAGTTATAGTATATATATAATAGAGATATTAGATTACCCTATCTATTATTTTATAATAAAGCTTTCCTAGATTGTAATTAAATCGTGCTAATTGTAATATTATAAATATAATATTTAGCCTTATTAAGATAGCTATAAATAGTACTATCCTAACTTTCTTTAGGTAGAGTTTAATTATTTTTAGGTTAGTGATTTTAGTGGCTAGTATTAGCTCTACTTTAGCTATTAGAGTATTATATTTCTTTAAGCCTAGGTTAGTAATAAACTAGTAAGTAATTTTATTAATAAATATGGTTTAGGATAGCTAGATAATTTGCTTAGCTCAGTCTTAAATAATATAAATTCCTAGAAACCACTTTAATTCTCCTATTATAGTTATAGTATATTATCCTTATAACTACTTTATAGCTTAGCTTGCCCTATCTTTATTTACTTTAGTAAAGCTAAAAATAATATTATTAATAAAGAAGAAGATAATTACCTTATTTTATTATATTATATATAGTTCTTGCAGGATCTTTATAAACCTTATAGCTTATAGTAAAGCTATTAAATATGTTTACTAGATTAGCAAGGACCTTTATAGCCTATATAGTGCTTTCTTAAGAATAAGTATAATACCTTTCTTCTTAAACTTTAAAGGTATTCTTATAAATATTAGTTTATTTAGGTCATAGTTTATAAATATATTTATTATATTTATTTAGATTAATTCTAGGTTGTTTATAGCCATAATAGCTATTAGTATATGGAATAATATGCTTGCTAAGGTAGTTGCTCTTATTAGGAGCTCCCCTTTTGCTTGCTAATTACTATATATAATAAGTCTTACTTTATACTTTACTAAGTATCTATACTTATCTATCTTATAAGTAAATACTTATATATAGTATAGGATCTATTCTCTTTTTACTTTACTCCAGGGAATCTTTTTATATAAGCCTATCTTGTTATATAACTTTAAATATACCTCCTATACCTTATAAAAGTCCTCTTTATAAGGATAATCCTAAAGGTCTTTAAGTATACTTGGTAGTAATAGCAAATTATGCTTATATTAGGGCTTAGGCTTGAACTTATAACTAGCTATAAAGGCTTTATATAATAATAAGATTACCTATTTTATCTAAAAATCTTTAAAATAATTATATTTGCCTATTTCCTTAATTTAAGGTATTATCCTTTTACTTACCCCCTTAGCTCTTACTATTAGTAGGTAGATATATAATGCTATTTCTGGTGCTTAATCTAGCTCCGATACTAAAGGTATAAAGTATAGTGCCTCTATATGCTTTGCTAGTTCTAGCTTAGCGTTATTTTTATTCTTTACTTCTAGTATAGTGACTATTTCACCCCCTAATATACCTATTTCCTTATTTATATAAGTCTCTTATAATGGTTCTACATTATTATCTTTATCTTTATCTATTGGTTTAAATATTGGTTTGTATTGCTTAAGGATCTGCTAGTTAGGCATTTGATCTTTAGGTATTTTTACCTTTATAATAAGCTTATTAATACTTTCTATAAGCTCTTATAGTATTTTCTTACTATTAAAAACCATCTCTTTATTAAAGACTATATCTTTAGAATAGATAACTTTCCCTCTATATAGCACCTAAATCCTAAATATATTAATTAAATCATAACTAATAAGGTATTTAATATATATTCTTAAGTTTAGTTTCCTTAATCTATTTAATTTTTTCTTTACCTTAGGTATTATAATATATATTTAATATTTATATACCCTTAAGTAAAATATATATAGCTTTTATTTATAGAATAGCTTATATAGTATTTTTTATTTATATACTTTCTGTAGAGTTCTATTTACTAGGTATACTACTACTTTAATAATCTTTTTTTATATATTATATAATAATTTTATAAAGATCTATATTACCCTTACCTTTTCTAAGATTATGCCCCCTATTCGTTCTACCTTACTATTTTAGGCCTAAGTATTCAGTACTAATAGTATACTCTTAACTCCTCTGTATTATAACTAGGTTCTTATTTATTTTATAAAGAACTTATTATCTAAATATATAGCTCTTACTTTAATCTTATAATAATTATCTATCTAATTAATAAAGTCTTTAATATGCTAGTAATATTCAATTAATAACTCCTTATTTTTATAGAAGTAAATATAGACTATTTAGCTCTAGGTATCTATAATAAATATTACTCTTTAGTAACCTTTCCTATCTTTTATTAAGTTTATCTAATTAATCTAAACTTTATAGCATAATTTATCTTTTACCTAATTAATAGGCTATCTTAAGATAATTTAATAGACTTTTCCTTAAGCATATTCTTAATACTTTAATATTTTTAGTCCTTTTAGCTTTATACCTAAAGTCTTAATTCCTAGCTTATATAAGCTTAATAGCCCAATATACCTTATTTAAGTATACCATAAATTCCTATTCCTTACCTTTAGCAGCCTAGGGTCTTAGGAGTTCTTTCGCTACTGGGTCTTAAACATAGCTTCCTTAGTATTATTATTTAATACATTATATTAAAGAATATATTAATTAAACTTTCTTTTTACTAAGTATAATACTCTTCTTATAGTCTTTTATATTAATTGCTTATGCTTTAATTACTATATAATTCCTTTATTTTTAAGGTATTAGTATAATACTAGGTTAATATTAAAGTTAATATAGTAAGTAATATTCCGTAGTCATAGCTCTCTATTACTACTATCTAGCTTTTTTACCATTAGGTTAATATTGCTATATCCAAGGATAGGCACTTCTGATATACCTATAATCACTATCTTATTAATACTAGCTTTTCTAAAGTCTTTAAATAAAGTAAGATTATTAAAAATATATAATATTATTCTTAAATCTAGGATAATTAATAATCTTAAGGGGTAAACTCTAAATACTACATATAGCGCTACCTATAGTAAATATACTACATTAGCACTTCTAATAATATTCCTTAATTATTATATCTCTAATTCTTATAACTTCTAGATTATTCCTTATAGCTTTTTATTATTTTTAATAGCTTTCTTGACTTTTAATATAATATCCAATATTAGCCTACTCTAGCTTAGTCTCTTACTCTTAAAGATATACTAGTAATCAACTAAAACATGCCCTGGTTATCCATAGGCCTAATACTTAGTAAGTAGCTTCTTTTTCTCTTGCCCGCCTTACTCCTTTTTTAGCTATTTTTTCTTTTCTAGAGTAAGACCTAACCTATCTTTAGGATATTTAGTATTACTCTTATCCTTCCCCTTATTAATATAGAAGATTCTACCTTTAATAGTTATTATTTTTAAATTCCTTTCTAATTTAATTAGTTCCCGTATAATTATAGTAACCTTAGAAATAATCAATAGATTAGGATCATTACAGTAGATTTAAGCTATAATTAACTTAGCCGCTACTATAGTCTCTATTTACTATTAAGTAGCTTTCTTTATCCTCCTAATAATATAATTTCCTTATATAAGATTAACACTATTAGCTTAAAGTATCTTATTATTATTATTTTTACTTAGAATATTAAGTATTCCTATAAGTATAGCCATTACCTTCTTTATACCTTTATACTTCCTCTTTAATAACTTCTCTATATACTTAGCTCCTTTATAGAAGTCTATAGTATAGGCTAAGTAGTACAAAAAAATAATATTAGTAAAATCTCTTAGCTATTATCCTATTTATATTTTAATAAGCTTATACTATTCGCCTTTTATAAAGATCTCTTCCCACTAGTCTAGCCAGTCTAAAAACCCTTTTCTACTTTTATAGCCTCTTATTATTATATTATACTCTCTCTTAAGCTTTAACTTTATATAGCCTTCTCCTAGCGCGGCCTATATCTTTAAGGTCTAGATTTACTCCCTAAGGGACTATAAGCTCTAATCTAGGTACTACCTAAGCTTTAGCAAAATTAATTTATAGATAACTATATTAGCTTAAGTTACCTTAGCCTACTACTTATTATAGTCCTACTTATCTACTTTATAATATTAAAATACCTTGCCATATACTTTCTACTAAGCCATAGAGAGGTCTATATATTCTAGTACGCTAGGCTTATATAAAGAAAATACCAGTCTTTTAGGCTTCCTAAGTAGCTTCCCTTTTAGGGTATTAGGGTTTATATATATCTATAGGTCCCTTGGAATTTTGGATTGCAATGCCCTAACCTAGTTATCCCAATTATTAATTCTAGTTAGAATGACTTTATTATCTCTATTATACGCTATTTCATTAGTCAGTCGGTCGCTTCATGCAAGGTTTCTCAGTCAGATTTTCACATATTTTCTTCGCATAACAATTACTATTTATACTATAATTTTTACTAATTCAATTAACATATTTTTTATTCTTTTCAAGCATCGCTTCAGCGCAGAGCCGGGCTCATAACTATCACAAGCTTCATTAACTCTATTCTGTGTGTCTCAGCAGGGTTACGACCCCTGCTGGTACTGGTACTTATCCTCCATGCAACTATCCACAAAATATCCATTTATCCAACACGATTTTAATCCCTGTCACCTCACCCTCCAACAATTACACGCGCTTTGGAATAATTGTGGACACCATATCGTGTTACACCATATCACGTTGTAAAAATAATATCGACGGAGGACCAGACCGGAACGTATGTTTTAGAAGGAGGCTTGGACGTAGTGGGGCTCATTAATTTGTTGAGGGGCGTCTATGCCTTGAATAGAAGTGTAATTGCGTGTGTTCAGTTGGGAGTATGAGCTGTACAAACTGTGCCCATGCATTTTAGAGAATATGTTAACGATGAGAATATGATGAGTGATGCATTCTGATGTTTTTAAATATTTACAAAATCTAAAAGAGAATATGATGTGTCTAGCTAATAAAAACTGCAAACTAACATGCTAATATGTATTGTCAGAAGGGTTATTCTATGTGGTTGCTGCAGAGACTCCTCCCTACGCGTAGTACACCATGGGCGGAGTCCGCTGTAGCATTTACCGACCCAAAGTCCGTCGCTCCACATACCTAAGCGGAATATACAATAGCGCGCTTAGGAAGAAAGCAACCTCAAAGCCGATGTCTCCACTTGTCTTCGCAATAGGGCCTGTCCACCAGACTTGGGCCATGCATGGAATAACCAAGCCGAAGCTCAACACGGCAGATCCTATAGCGGCCACGCCACTTGGAAGCTCAGAAGGAATGTCCCATTTTTCAATATCGTACTCCTTTGGATTTGCCTTGCGGAAAACAAAATACTCCACAATGACAATACCTACGAATGAGGCGCTCCAATACCCAATCAACCCGACAAAGTTTTCCAAATTAAGGAAAAAGTCGTCGGCGGCCTTGATTGCAACGGGGATAATAATTGCGGTAACAACGATAGAAAAAATGTATCGTGGAACCCTAAAAGGCACTAGAGTTTGGAAGTTGAGGGTGATTGCGTACATCGTGCCGGAGAGATTAGCCAGAAGGGAGAAGGCCAACACTACAACAACGAATTTTCCGAAGCCGTGAGCAGGAGAAAGCATGGCAGCCAGAACACCGCCTACCATCGTTTCATCGAATCCGGCTTGCCAGTTGGGCACGTTGGAAATAGCACCTCCAATTGCTGCACCCAGAGTCATTAGAAGAACAGTGGGGACAATCAGTCCCAGGTAACTGTAGAAAAATATTTGGATACTGAACAGCGTTAGTAGATGAATTAAACGCAGAAAAAAAGGTGAGAGGTGCGTACGATGCTTTGGGTGACTTTGGATCAAAGTATGTGGTCAAGTCAGATGCTATGCATGCCCAAGGAATCATATATGAGGCGATAATGCCACCAAAGCTGAGAATTTGAGCCGCTGTGGGAGCTTCTTGAATAACCTGGTTTGTAAGTTGATGTCCGCTGCACCCAACTGCGATTATAATCGCAACTAGCGCGGGCATCCAGGCATATCCTTCGTAAAAGTGCAAGACGCTGAAGCCACAAAATGATATGAGGAGAGCAACGATGGTAATGACAACGATGCCGACTGCGGGTGATAATGATCCATCGGTGACTGCAGATAGGCATTGACCGCCGACGACTCCAATGATGACGCAGAATCCCGTCAGAGTTGCCAAATTTAACAGGACGGGGACTGCCACCAGATAATAGCTACCACAACTTGTCAGCAACGAGAACCAACAGCACTGTGATTTGATATTTACCCAAAACTGAATCTTCCTTGTATCATTTGTCGCATGCCGGTCTTGGGGCCGAGGGTGGATAGGAAGGCGGGAGCGAAGGTCGACAGCAGATTGAAGCATAGAATAACCAGCGCCGAATCTCTCAAACTGAGTTGAAAAGAGACCGGCCCGAGCATACCAAAAGTAATGCTGTTATTGTTAGCCGTTGAGCAGCTTGCTGAACACTAGACTTTTGACTGACGCGAGAATGTTTGTGTTGATTGAGCACCATATTGTGAAAGTGCTCAGATAACTTCTGGAAGTTCGCTCCTCGAGTGGCACAGGCTGGATACCACGGGCCTCGACATGGCCAGCCAGGAGAACCCTCTTCAACAATGCTTTTGCCTTGCTTCCTCCATTCCCGGAGGCATCCAGAGTGCTTGAAGACTCGTGGGACTCGTCCCCTGATTTCTGCTCATTTTCGACTTGGTTAGCCATGCTGTTGAATCTGGCGAACGATGTGGAATGTCAAAGTGAAGTTGATACAACACGTACATAGAAACATATTCACCAGACGGTGGCAATATTCCCACCTTGTATGAAGACTGTTGCAATTCTAGCCTGTGATTCGCTAGTTACCGAGTATTATGCCAAGGGTTGAAGCCGCCAAACGGGCTAATCACAGGCCGTAGCGCCAAACCGGGATTACGCGTTGACCCACGGCTTCTATGGTAGGCTCGCCATTCGGTACGCACGCGCATCCTACACTAACCATCAAGGATAATTGCCCCATCGATACGCCTGGCATGTGGATCTGATCTTCTGCGCATGATGTCCACAGAAAAAACTCGCCGAATTTCTTCTCATGGAATACCTCCCCTATGCTCGCCCTGAGGCACTAGATCTCAAGAGGAAATGGCCGTAGAAACTTGAAGGATGGAGATTTCATAATTCAATGGCGTGAGCCCCACTGCTTCCGACAGGATGGATAGAAGCGCCCCAGAGAGGGGAGGGACTAGCAAGGACCGCATCTCTCCACCATGACTCTGCCTGGGCGATGCTGCTCCTCGGGTCTGTCGTATAGCCCTCGGGCTCTGTATGAAAGACGAGGCGGTCAATTGCTCTACTCTCGTACGGCGGATTATGTTCCTGGTAGATTATGCAGTGATCCACTTAGTTGGGCGCCGCTACCAGAAATCACGGACAATCATCGGAGTGGCATCCTGTGGCAGATCTGATACGCCATGTATTTGTGCAGTAGAGGATGACACCTGGTGCTTTAATTGTGAGTCCTGGCTTATATAAAACTCCTTGCACAAGCACTGTTGCTCCCATTGCCATTCCTTAGACACTTTGCCATTCCAGCCCTCCCTGCCACCTAGCCTTTTTTTCTCGACCATGCCTGCCATTATATCCAATGAGGCTTCAACTGAGCCCGCCTCAATCCCTCGTTGTAATGAAAACTCAACATGCACACCTTCTAGCCAGCATGTGCCCATCGCCATCGTGGGCATGAGTTGTCGGTTTGGAGGAGATGTGACGAGCCCCTCTAAGCTGTGGGAGTTCTGTGCCAATGGCCAAGATGGCTGGTCACCAATCCCCGAAAATAGATTCAATCCAAAGGCAGCCAAGGTATGGCGGAAACTTTCTCTTGTGGTTTAACAAAGATCTAACCAAAACTATTAGGATCTACCAAAAGGAGGATTCTTCCTAAAAGAAGATCCGGCACTATTTGATGCTGCCTTTTTCAACTACTCAACAGATGTCGCGAGTGTATGTAACTGGCTGTGAAGTGGAATGCATACAGGACTGACGCAGAATAGGGCATGGACCCCCAAATTCGTCTATTGCTAGAGTCTGTATTCGAAGCCACTGAGAATGGTAAGTGAATGGGTTAGTCTTCACAGTGGCACAATTATACTGACTGGCCCAAAAAGCTGGCATTCCACTGGAAAAGTTGGCTGGTTCTAATACGTCCATGTTCACGGGTGTATACGCAAAGGACTTTTATGATCTGTTAATGCACGACCCCGAAAGAATTCCCGGATCTTTCATCACTGGTAATGGCACGGCCATGCTGTCGAACCGTATTTCCCACTTTTATGACTTTCGTGGTGCTAGTGTCACAATTGACACTGGCTGCTCAAGCGGTCTCACTGCACTTCACCAAGGTTGTGAAACACTCTACTCGGGAGCATCTGATGTTGCCATCGTGAGTGGTGCTTCAATTCTTCTGAGCCGAGACCAGATAGCTGGAATGGTGAAACAGGGGTAAGAAGTTTCGTTGAAAATTCTGTTATAACTTGCGCTGACTCTTAATCAGCGTCTTGGGCAAGGATGGCAAGTGTTTCGCTTGGGATGAGCGAGCGAACGGTTATGGACGAGGTGAGGGTATCGCAACACTCGTCCTCAAACCCCTCGAAGTAGCTCTGAAGGAGGGCGATAACGTGTATTCCGTTATTCGAGGTGTTAGTCTTAACCAAGACGGTAAGACAACTACAATTACCTCACCCTCAATGGAGGCGCAGGAGACACTCATCCAAGAGTGTTACAAACGGTTTGGTTTGGACCTTTCCCAAACGCCGTACGTGGAAGCACACATGACTGGCACACCAGTAGGTGACCCAATTGAGGCCGAGGCCATCTCAAGGACATTTGGAAAAAGCCGAAAGGGGCACAGCCCTGTCATTGTTGGCTCAGTGAAGACAAACATTGGCCATACCGAGCCCGTTAGCGGTCTCGCAGCTGTGATTAAAACCACATTCGCCCTCAAGAACAGAAAGATTCCTCCGAACCTGAACTACAAGAACCACAACCCGGCTATTCCCGTGGAAGAGTGGAATCTTAAGGTCCCTACCGAATTAATGGACTGGCCCGCTGGCCAACCCCTCAGAGCCTCCGTTAACAACTTTGGTTACGGAGGCACTAATGCGCATGTTATTTTGGAAGCTCCGCCTCAGTCGCAAACGGGTGGCACGGTTGGCGAAAACGAGGAGCCAACCAATGATACCTTCAAGGTGTTTGTTTTCAGCGCAAAAGACTCCATTGCTTCACAGGGAATGGCCAAGAGCTATGCAGAATACATCCGCAAGGTGCTTGAGACTGATGATCAGCCATCAATCGATGATCTTGCATACACTCTATCTGAGCGTCGGTCAGCCTTCCCTTGGACCGGGGCTGTCCGGGCGCGCAACTTGGCCGAACTAGCGGACTGCCTGGAGAGCCCAAGTTACAAGGCCATCCTCGCACCTAAGACACCCCGAATTGGTTTTGTCTTCAACGGCCAAGGTGCACAGTGGTATGCAATGGGACGTGAATTGGTTGGAACATATCCCGTGTTTAATGCATCTCTTCGTGAAGCCGACCGGATCTTAAAAGAGAGTTATGGAGCGAATTGGTCACTATACGGTAGGTGCCGTGATTTCTGTACCCCAAGACTTTGCTAACCTGCTGCAGACGAACTCATGCGTGACGAGGCCGATACTCGGGTTCATGAAACCAACATTTCGCAACCTATCAACGTCGCGCTCCAACTCTGTCTCGTTGACCTTTTGACAAATTGGGGTATCACCCCTTCGGCTGTCACTAGCCACTCAAGTGGTGAAATTGCTGCCGCATATGCTGTTAAGGCTTTGACCTTTGAGCAGGCATTGGGAGTTGTATACTACCGAGGTGAACTTGCACTCAAATACCAGAAACAGTCAGCCCTATCTGGTGGCATGCTTGCCGCAGGAGTTGGCGCCAAGGTTGCTGAGAAGTACCTTGCTGATACCAACGGAGGCCGGGTTGTGGTTGCCTGCATCAACAGCCAGGACAGTGTGACACTTTCAGGTGATCTAGCGGCTCTTGGCGAGGTTGAGGCTCGACTTAAGGCTGACAGCATTTTCGCCCGAAAGCTCAAGGTCCCGCTGGCCTACCATTCTCACCATATGCAACACATGGCACAGGACTACCTTGAGAAACTCAGGGCTATCATCCCCAAGAAAGATGATGCCTCATGGACTGGTGCTCGCTTTGCCTCTCCGGTCACGGGAGAGATCTTGAAGTCGCCCGCTTCTCTTATTGCAGAGCATTGGGTTCAGAACCTGACAAGCCCAGTTTTATTCTCTCAGGCTTTTGACAACATGTGTTTTGGACCCGAGGTATCAGGAAGCAGGCCCTCCCATGTGGACTTGATTCTTGAGATCGGTGCTCACTCCACTCTTTCGGGCCCTATTCGATCGATCCTGGGAGAACAAAAACTTCCCTATGTTTCATGCCTTAAGCGTTCCGCCGATGCTGTTCAAACCATGCAGGAGTTAGCCTGTGAGCTGTTGCGACGGGGCTATCCCGTCTTGACCAGCTCTGTGAACCTTCAGCCCAAAGAGCACAGATACAAGCTTCTCAATGGCCTCCCATCCTATGCCTGGAACCACACCAAGCGTTACTGGACCGAATCGCGCGTGAGCAGGGAGCACAGATTCCAAAAGTCTCGTCCCCACGAGCTTGTCGGATATCGCGTTCCTGGAGACAATGCGTCTACATTCTCGTGGCGTAACTTCCTCAATGCGAACTCCATCTCTTGGCTAGCGGACCACAAGGTTGAGAACAAGATCGTTCTCCCAGGTGCGGCATACGTAGCCATGGCTATTGAGGCAGTACGCATCTTGAATGATGGAAGCGAGAAGAATATCCGAGGGTTTAGCCTTCGCGACATTGACATCACCAATGCTCTTACCATTCCTGAGTCATCAACCGGAATTGAGGTTCGTCTCTCACTCCGACCGTGTAACGAAAAGGAACTCGATTACAAGGGGTGGTATGACTTTGATGTTTCTTCCATCGGCGAAGGTGATAACTGGATCCAGCACTGCAAGGGCTATGTCATGGGCGAAACGGGCAGCGCCGCCAAGGCCCCTACAGCCAAGGAAGCTACAGCTCCTCAGTTGGATACCTACTTCGCCGCAGGTGCCAAGCCCCGAGAAGTTGACGTCGAGGGATTTTATGCTGGTCTGCGTGAGATGGGCTTTTACCATGGGCCTGTGTTCCAGAATCTCATTCACAGCAATGTTTCCAAGAACAAGGGCGCTTCGGATCTGGTTGTCTCCTCGGCTGCTTCTGATGCCACAGACTATGTGCTCCACCCTGGTACTCTTGACGCAATCATTCAATCTGCATACGTGGACATGGCTGGCCAAACGAGCGAGGGCTCCATGGTACTTCCTCGCGCCATCAAGTCCATGTTTGTTCCAGGAAATCTGAACCGCCGTAGTGGCGAGAAGCTACGAGCATTTACCGAGGTCATCAAGTCTGACAAGAAAGGTTCCAAGGCCAACATTGCAGTCGTCAATGAAGATGCTGAAAAAGAAACGACTTCCTTCCTGCAGATAAGCGATTTCTTTGCCCAGGCTATTCCAAAGGCCTCAGGCGAGAACTCCGGTGAATCAGGAATCTGCTTTAAAAGTCGCTGGGAAATTGATGTCCTTCATGATATGCCCCTCAGTGTTAAAAACTCAATCATCATGACACCTGATCCTGAGGAGGCCGAGTTTGAAGACAAGATGGTGCGAGCGTCGTACTACTTCATCAAGAGTGCCCTGGAAGAGCTTGAAGACGAGGAAAAGGGCGAGTGGCAATGGCAACACAAGATCTTCCACGGCTGGATGGAGGCTATCGTGGCTCAAGCTGCCAAGGGCGAGCTAGGCTCCGGAAGCCAGAACTGGTCCAAGACTAGCATGGGTTTGCAACAAATGCTTTTCGACGAACTTACCCCTATAAATGCTGCTGGTGAGCTTCTATGCCGTGTGGGACCAGAGCTCGCGGAGATTATCCGTGGAAATATCACTCCCCTCGAACTGATGATGCAGGACAACTTGTTGAATCGTTACTACATGGAAATCCCTCGTTTTAGATCTCGAATTTTCCCGCAGCTTGAGAAGGTAGTGCAGGTATATGCGGTCAAGAACCCAGGGGCCAAAGTGCTGGAGATTGGAGGCGGAACCGGTGGTGCTACTGGCCCAGTGCTTAGCGGTTTCGCTGCTCTCGGAAATGGTACCGGGACTCTTCTTGGAAAGTATGACTTCACTGATGTGTCCTCCGGATTCTTTGAGGCAGCAAGACAAAAGTTTGCCACTTGGGATAACATGATGGATTTTAAGAAGCTCGACATTGAGGTTGATCCCGCAAGCCAAGGATTTGCTACCGGTACCTATGACTTGATCGTAGCTTCTATGGTCCTTCACGCCACAAAATCCTTGAACAGAACGATCGCAAATGTCCGAAAGCTGCTTAAGCCAGGCGGAAAGTTGTTGCTCATTGAATGTGTCCAGGACCAATTGGACTCGCAACTCATCTTCGGTACACTACCAGGTTGGTGGTTGGCCGAGGAGGCGGACCGCAAGATGAGCCCCAACGCTCCGCTCAATGTTTGGGATCGAGTCCTCAAGGAAGAAGGATTTAGTGGGATCGACTTTGAGATCCCAGACCACCTCGAACCTGAGAGACTGTCGGTTAGCCTCATCGTGGGTACCGTAAACCCCGCCCCCAAGCTGCCAACATCTGTTTCAGTTGTCTACACGAACCCACCACCCCAAGAGTGGCTCAATGCCCTGGTCAGCGAAGTTGAAGCAAAGACAGGCTCTAAACCTACTGTTGAGAGCTTCGAAACTGCTCAAGCTGAGGGTAAGGTTTGTATCTTCACGGCGGAAATGGAAACCGCCTTTGTCAACACATTGGACGAGAATGCTTTCAACAAGTTGAGAAACCTCCTGGTATCGAGCGAAGGTGTGTTGTGGCTCAGTCGGGGTGGCCTTGTTGAATCAAAAGAGCCACTCCTTGCCCAGGTCGATGGCCTTCTCCGAACAATGAAGCTGGAAGACACAAACAAACGGTGCGTCCATCTTGATCTTGACAACAGTGAAGAGGCATGGACCAAAACCCAAATTGGTCACATCACGCATGTCCTTGGCGAAAGCTTTGACTACACCAAGAACCTCGCAGATATTGAATCCGAATATGCTGTCAAGGATAACATGCTCCATGTATCACGTGTGTATCCTGACAATGCCGAGGATAACGCAATCAGCAAGGCCGCCGCCGATCCTCCTTCTGTGATGCAACCTTTCAATCAACCTGGCCGTGTGCTTGTATGGGAGAGTGGCCAAAATGGATTGCTTGGCGACATGCATTTCACGGAAGATTTTAGCCACACCGATGACATTCCAAGCGGTCAAATTGAGGTTGAAACCAAAGCTTCTGGCTTGAACTTCCGAGACGTCATGTGTGCACTTGGACAAATTGAAGGAGACGTTGTCCACGAAGTCTGCGGTGTTGTAACTCGCCTTGGCTCTGGTTGCGATGAAAGCGGCCTTGAGGTGGGAGACCGGGTTTGTGGCATGTACCGAGGACGTGTCACGAACATTGCCCGGTCGCATTGGAGAGACTTCGCCAAAATCCCCGATGAGGTATCTTTCGAGGAAGGTGCTTCCATGCCCACTGTGTATGTCACAGCTTACCATTCTCTCGTCAACCTTGCTCGCTTGGAGAAGGGAGAGACTGTCTTGATCCATGCAGGAACTGGTGGTGTTGGACAAGCAGCCATAATGATTGCACAGCATCTGGGTGCTGAGATCTACACAACCTGTAGTACCGAAGCCAAGCGAGATTTCCTCATTGAGAGATACGGTATTAAGCCGGATCATATTATGTCAAGCCGAGACACCACCTTTGCCTCAGCTATCATGGAGAAGACAGGCGGTAAGGGTGTCGATGTGATCCTAAACTCTCTGTCCGGACCTCTTCTTAAGGCCTCATGGGAATGCATTGCTCGCTTTGGTAGGTTCCTTGAGATTGGAAAAGTTGACGTTGAAGCTGGTCGCTTCCTGGAAATGACCGGTTTCAGTCGGTGCGCCAATCTTCATGGCATCGATATCGCCTTCTTGATGGAATACAAGAAGCATACATTTGGAAGAGCCCTGGACGCTTGCATCAAATTGTATTCGGAGAGTATCATCCGCACCATCTACCCTATCAACAAATACTCCGTCTCAGACATGGAGAGCGCACTCCGACAGTTGCAAGGTGGAAAGCATCTTGGAAAGCTGGTCCTTGTTCCCCGCCCGGGGGACCTAGTCAAGGTTTGTTCCCTTTCTTTTTCCGCTATATTCAATACTAACTAGGTACCAGGTCATCAACCGACCCAAGCCTATTGACCTCAATGATCCCAACAGCACATATCTGATCGTCGGTGGTCTTGGTGGTATTGGTCGTCACATGGCCCAGTGGATGATTCAGAAGGGTGCTAAGAACATCATTCTCATCTCCCGCCGGGCAGAATCGCACCCCGATGCATCGGCTCTGATTGAATCGGCCAAGGCAGATGGATGCGATTTGCAAGTCCGCAACTGCGATGCTGCAAACGAAGAAGACCTGCGCAAGCTTCTGTCAAGCGTTTCAGGTACCATGCCTCCTATTCGCGGAGTCGTCACTTTGGCCATGGTTTTGGATGTATGTTTCTCTACTAATGTAGCTAATAAATATGGACAAAACTGACATCTATAGGACACGGTTCTCGAGAGAATGACATTTGAACAGTGGCGTCGAGGTGTCTTGCCCAAGATTGCAGGTACTATGAACTTGCACAAGCATCTTCCCGACCTATCCTTCTTCATCATGATGTCTTCGTTGGCAGGTATTTTTGGAAATCCCTCGCAAGCCAACTACAACGCTGGAAACGCCTTCCAGGATGCTCTTGCCCGGCATCGAACCTCTCTTGGCCTTCCAGCGGTTGTTATCGATCTGGGAGAGGTCAAGTCTGTTGGTTTCGTCGCAGAACAAGACCAATCCAACCGTTCCCGTATCCACAAGTCGATGAGCTTAGGTGGTGTTGCTCCAGCTCTCGAAATTGACCAACTCCTGCGTCTCGTCGAAGAAGGCATTCGCCGGCCGCTTCGACCGAGCCCAGACGACAGTCAGGTCGTCACATGCCTGGCACGTTGGGACACCATCCCCGAAGGCGCAGCTACAAAGCAAGATCGACGATTCTCGACTCTTCGCTTGGCCACATCGCAAACCTCATCAAAGGCCCCCAGCGCTGAGGTTGCTGAGGATACGACGGCAATTTTGACTCGAAATCTATCCACTCCAAACACAACGGTGGCCGATGCGACCAAACTGATTTCCGAGGCGCTCACCAAGAAAATGTCAGACATTTTCAGCATCGCTGTAGCAGAAATTGAAGCCAGTTTGCCCATGTCACACTATGGTGTTGATTCGCTCGTTGCGGTTGAGCTACGCAACTGGCTGAATAATGCCGCTAAGGCGAAGGTTTCTGTGTTTGAAATCCTTCAATCATCATCTTTGACGGAATTTTCCAAGTTTGTGGCAGGCAAGAGTGAATTCCTTATCAATGAAAAATGATCGCTCGGCTTCTGTTACGTCTTCAACCTGGGGGTTATAGGAGTAAATACAAAAGGAAAATAGGGAATTGAAAGCTCAATGAATGGTTTTTATAAAGTAAAGCCATAGATTCTACCAATATGAATGTAATTTGTTATGCCAATATCTCAATCTAGAAAAGGGAAAAGAAAATGTATATCGAAATGAAGCAATTCTTGACCCTGAATTCATGATACTCGACTAACTTGGAATTGAACTTAGACTAACCTCCGCATTAATGACAATCGCCTACCCTAGGGAAGAGTGACTAGAGCATTTAGAACTGTCCTTCCCTTGGTGCAGAGACCAAACTGATCACTGTCAACCTCAAAGTAGTCCTCAGTCACGTCTTGGAATTCGAGATCGAATTTCTGTACTAATGCGAACATGAAAAGGTACATCTCCGTCCAGGCAAGACTAAAGCGATATTGTCAGTATTATTACTTTTTTTCATGCAAGAGAATGATGGCATACTGCATTCCTAGGCAATTCCTCGTGCCTCTGGAGAAAGGCGCATATGTCTTCTCGGCCTTTTTTCGTGCTTCGAGGTCCATCCACCGTTCTGGATCAAACCGCTTCGGATCCGGGTAGAGCCCTTCATCCATATGCATGAGCAAAGTAGTCATACCTACGGGAGTGCCGGCAGGAATCCGCCACTGCTCATATACAAGATCCCGATCGGGAGCTATCCGCTGCATGCGGGTCCCAAGACCGGGGCTCATGCGCATGCCTTCCATCAGTATCGCTGTCAAATAGGGTAGCTGCTCCAAAGTCCGTAGCTCCGATGCATCATCTACCGGAGCATCCGATTTGGCAAACGCATCAGCAATCTCAGCACGCAATCTCTTGAGGGTTTCGGTGTTGCTGAAAACGTGGTAAATAACAAGTCGCAGCACATTAGCTGTCGTCTCAATGCCGGCACCGGTCACAGAGGCAACATCGCTGAAGATGCGGTCGAAAGTTTTGTCTTCCGGGGGGAGGTTTGAGTCGACAATTTCGTGTACAATAGTACGTCGCCCCTTGTCATCTGGTACAGACGAGGTTGCAGCATCTAGCAGCCGCTTGGTCTCTTCCTCAGACAACTTTTTCACAATCACAGATTAGTGATCAATATCATCTTAAATGATCGGATATGAGTTCACCTTGGCATAGCGCAAAAATTGAGCCGTGGACTCATCGGCATGTCGAATAACGAAGTCTTTGGGTATGGCAAGCATGGCGGGACCGTACCAGCGGATATGCTTGGTCCATCGCCACACCTTCCCACCAGCATACGAGAACTCTGCCATGCCACTGGCAAAGTCCTTATGGTCAAGAATATGATAGTTCTTCCCGAGAATATAAGTGCTTGTGACATCCCGCTGAAATGCAGTCGTCGCGGCACCGAGATCAACTACCTGTCCTGTACCTTGAAATTCTTCAATCCGGAGGAGGAGCTTGTGCAAATTGCTCTTTATCAGTTCCAGCTGACTCACGACCCTTGACTTAGACAAATAAGTGTTTAAGGGTTGGCGTCGTGCCCTGTGTTTTTCATGGCCGGCCGTGAATATGACAGCGCCTGGGGCAGGGCTGGCGTCGACGGACCATGGATACTTTTCCCAACGTCCCTCACGTCGGTAAAGTTTCTCAAAGAAGGCCGGATCACTTATGTGAAGTTCATAAGGGCTGATGCGAATGATGGGGCCTTGCACCACATGGGCCTGTCAGCAACAATAAAGATTATAGCAAGCAGTATGTTTACCATATTCCTTATGCATACTGGCGATTCGTTTTGTATATTGCCCATCTTGAACAACATCATAGTAAGCTTCATAGTAGCGGGTAATCGCAGCAAGCTTCGAGCCTGGAAACGGCGCCAATGGATGCCAAAATATCCGGTAACAAGCAAGAGAAATCAGGTAAAAGATCACTGCGGTCGCGACCGCCTCCCAAGATAGAACACTTGTGAACATGACGAGAGAATTGGATACACCACTGGCTATGAGATGCGAGTAAGAGAAAAGGAATGAGAAAACGATAATCGGGGGTTTCGAATTATTTCGTCGCGATGACGCCAGATGTCTATGGTATGATAAGAAAAAGATCTCCAAGTTTCATCCAGATCAGCCACAAAGAAACCAAATATTTCGACCCACCAAATTAGGCTCGACAGGCTAGGAATTCATGCAAATAGTAGATGGAGTGTCACAATTCATGCTTCGTCAGATTTTAGGGTTGCTCAGCAGCCAACCGCAAGTCAAGAATTGAGCTGTGCTGACGAGATACGCTTTGGTAGACTAGAAGATGACAGCGATGGCACACGAGCTGAATCTAGTGTAATAATCAAACGGATGGTTCGGATCTTCCTTCATTTGGCCACCATCTCACTGGCCTAAAAGAGCATTAATGAAGAATTCTTGTGAAGGGTAATGGTCGTACCCCCCAAAGTGACAGCCGAAAGAATTTTCGTCTTATTCCATAATTCGCCGCCAACAATGGAATACTAAAGAAGGAATGGAAGCTTCGAAAGGGATATTCGATCTAATGATGCACCTTAATTCGTATATGTGCAATGGTTCAAAAGATATGGTACCATATACTATTTATGTGTAAAGAAACATGACTCGCTTTCGGAGGGTAAGGCTCATTATTCAACAACCATTCATTTCTACCCAAGCCCGATCTCCTAAGCAAGCATGTAGGTAAGCCGTCCACAGGAAAAAAGAAAAAAAGACGAAACGGCAACCCGTGCACAGACTCCGCAAAGAGTATCGATTATTGAGTCATCAAGGTGAAGGTTTTCAACAAACCTACTGTGTAAACCTTAGCAATCCCAAGAACAAAAAAGGCCTGCCCCCCGTTTCATTCAACCACCGTTGCCACATATTTTTGTTATCTTTTTTGGCATTTCTAGCTGGGGAGAGCAAGTAAAAAAAAGAATTGTGTAAATTGGCAAAAAATGATTCCTGTCTGTTGACAGGTGGCGACTCTCCCGCCGGGAATTGAACCCGGGTCTCAAGCGTGACAAGCTTGCATACTGACCACTATACTACGGAAGACGTGTGGTTGTGAGCAACCACTGTAGCAACGGAATTCGATACCGGACAGCCGGGTAATCTAATATATAAGGCTATCCAACTACGGGATGTGGTCAACGCGACATCCATCTACTTTCCGTCGCATCTCAAACAGCAACGATGCGAGACAAGCCGGATTAGGTTATCCCAATCATCAGAATTAATATTACAGGGACGAAAGCGAGGCTCAGCCCAGCGCTCCACCCAAAAGTTTACCCCATCTATCACCAAGCTTAGGGGCATGCTTTCCTCCTCTTGACGAGGCCAGCTGCTCCAGCCGATATCACCCCAGAAGGTAGGGCTTCCTGTGCGATTGCTGGTATGTTGTAGGTAGCCAGCGAAAGACATTGAACATCTCGAACGAACTGTCTCCCACTTAAAATGTGCCTTCAACCGCCTTGGTGGGTGGCACATCGCATTCGGCTAGCACAGCCGAGGTCACCACAAATACATGTAGCTGCACCAAGCAAACGCCAATCTGACGGTCAGGTCGATCCCACTCGCAGCGACCCAATCAAATAGCAGTGTGGATGATAAGCAAGAATACCATCACATCAGTTTCCCTTTTAATACATGGAGGGAGCAGTTAGGTACCGTGCCCCAAATCGCTGCACTTCACTGGTGTTGACTTTTCCATCATGCGCTAGCAATCATATTCATAGGTCTTCATTGGCCTAACATTAGCGTCATACCTCACTGCTTCCTTCGCCTCTTGAAAGGGATGAGTGTTGCTGTCGATCATATTGCATTGCCATTATGTCATCGAAATTATGAATATCTCGTCATGATCAGCTGACCCGCAACAAATGTTGGCAAAGGGCTCTGAGAAAGGACGGCATTATGCTAGGCACATCGGACTTTCTCCAGCGAGAACTCGAAAGAAGTAAGTACAAGAATTCACCAAGCTCACGAATATTTAGTTGGATCTACTTCCTGAAGCATTAAGATATACATATTTATACGAGATTAAGATGTTGTTCTTAAACTAACATTCTATTCTAACAAAGAAGTTTGTTTCTCCCTCCTTGGGAACCACAGATGCTCGAGTGAGAAGATCGTCACCAACAGCCAATCTCAGTTTCTCTGCTGTAGCCGGCGCATCCAATGCTAACCGGTCAGATAGTTTGTTCATCTCTCTTGCCGCCTTGAGGGCTTCCCTGAGCGCGAAAAACACTGTACATCCCAAGAATAGAGGAGGCTCTCCTATGCCTTTGCTGCTCTGGATTGATCGAAGATTCTTCCAGCTAATTGGTTTCCCCTCCGAGTCTTGCTGCAGCATCGACACGTTAAATACTTGAGGAATATCTGAAAACCCTGGTTCTCCAAGTCAGCCTTCATAACATATAATGACACTTTAGTAATAGGATTCTCACCTGGGATTTTGTAGGTTCCTGGTCCCCTTGTGAACATCTCACCACTCCTTGTCCACAGTAGCTCTTCCATTGTAAATAGACCTTGGCCTTGGACAAATGCCCCTTCTATCTGGCCGTAATCAATGGCGGGGTTGATGGAACGACCGACATCCTGGCATTATTAGCTTATGTTGACTTGACTACTGAGACTGGCAATCTTACCATCATGATATCGGTCCGAAGAACTGTATGGTCTCCCGTCAATAAGTCCAGCTCGACTTCAGTTATTCCACTGTAGAGTGTTAATCAGCATTTTCCATATCTTGCTTCTCATCTTTTTACTTACACTCCTTGAGTCCAGTAATAATACCTAGCAGGGAAAAAATTAGTTAAATCCAGACGATGCGTTGGCGAGACTCCTTACATAGGTAGGGGGTCTTTATAATTGCCCCATTGGAATCCAACTCGTGGCATCTTCCAGAATCCATTTGCTGCCAAATTCACTCTGTCTCTATATGCTGCATGTGCGATTTTAGATAAAGGTGCATCAGCCCCATACTTTTCTCGGTATGGCTGCAGGCGTTCGTTGAGTTGATCACAGGCGTTTTTAACAGCCATGCCATTCAAATCGGTCCCCGAGGATGCCGCAGTAGGTGAAGGGTTAGCAACCTGGTCCGTCTGGGAATCCTTTGTGAAGATCTCATCAACGCCGACTCTGAGTTCCTCTGCGGCCACCTGACACATTTTGGTATACAGGCCTTGGCCCATTTCTGTCCCTCCATGGTGGAGAAGCACTGACCCGTCCTCGTAAATTCTAACATATGCTCCCGCTTGGTTCAAATGCAACGCTGTCGCGAAACTGAATCGTGTCAGAACGGGCGTCGGAAGGACGAGGGACTCAACAAACACATACCTGAGACCAAATTTTGTTGGAACCTTGCAGATTCCGCGTTTCTTAAAACGGTTCTTGGAGTTGAACTCAACAATTGCGGCTTTCCGCTTGTCATAGTCTGCTCGTTCGCTTAGCTGTTCGAGCATCGTGGCGATGTGAAAGTCGTCCGTGATCTCCTGGAGGAAAGGCGTCAACTGGCCAACTTTGTAAAGGTTTCGGAGTCGCAGTTCGTCAACGTCGATATTGAGTCCCTCTGCAATTGCGTTCATAAACGACTCGGTGAAATACATGCCCTGTGGCCCACCAAATCCACGGAATGCTGTGTTGCTGACCGTGTTTGTTTTACAAACCCACCCGCGAATCCATGCATGTGGAATGTGGTAACAATTGTCAATATGGGTGCAAGCACGATCCCTATTAATTCCAGTTAGGTAAATACTTTGGTAATTCATCTGCGCGTTATTACTCACATCACGGCGCCGCTCATGTCAAGCGAAAATCCTCCATTGTTGTACACATCGGCTTCAAGACACATTATCTTCCCCTGAGAATCCGTGCCGACCTTCCATTGACATTTCATAGGATGCCTCTGGCCACTGAATGCCATGTCTTCATCGCGGTTGAGCATAAGGCGAATAGGTCGTCGTGTTTTCTTGGCAGCAAGTGCTACAAAGCAGGTGATGGGAGTACTCCTGGACTCCTTACCGCCGTAGGCACCGCCAATTCGACGAACTCTTAGGTTCACCCTACTCATTGGGACTCCCAGGACTTGGGCGACAAAAACTTGGTTCTCCATCAAATTTTGTGACGAAGTGTAGACTTCCATAGAGCCATCCTCTACATGCGGAATCGCAAGAGCCGCGTTTGTTTCGAGGTAAAAGTGTTCCTGTCCGCCAAGTCTTGTGATGCCCTCAAAGACATGCTCGCATTCCGCAAAGGTTTCATCAAGGGATCCTTCGACTGCAGCGCCCTTTTTAAGCTGTTTCCCGTGCGTAAAAAAGCTTTTTGCTTCGATAGCTTCATCAATCGTCAGGATTGCGGGCAGGCTTTTGTATACGACGTGTACTTTGTCGGCTGCTGCGCGTGCTTGGAGAGCGGATTCGGCGTACACCATGCCGATAACCTGTCCGAAGGAATGAACTGCGCCATCCGCAAAGAGTGGTTCATCAACCACGACGGGTCCCCACAAATTCGTTCCTTGAGGCACACTGTCCTTGTCTATGTAGCCCTTGACACCAGGCATTTGCATAGCCACAGACCAATCGACCTTGACAATTTCTGCATGTGCCATTTTCGAAGTGACCAGAGCGCCGACTAACTCTCTTTTCTGTTCCGGCATATCATCAACATATTCTGCTTCTCCGGTGCAGTGTTTCAAGGCCGAGAGGTGGGGGATCTGCTTGCCCACCACTTTATTTGTCGATGCTAGGATGTGATCTCGATTGCCGCTTGAGATTTCTCTGTGGATTTCCCGGATTATTTCAGGATCAACCTCAGCAAGACGTAATTCGGCCATTGTCTCATGCCAGAAGCGGAAGAACATCGATAATGTCAGCACTGTGAAATCATTAGCCATTGCCAGGATGAAAAGGAACATGTCGCTGACCTTTTCGATAATGGGCCATGCCTCCTGGAACCCCGTACGATAAATCAAAGTCTTTTAGCAAGGCATCCAATGCACTTTCAAGTGTTTCCGCGTTTGTCCAAGGCTTGCCTAGCACCGCCTCTTGTGTCTTCTGAGCAAGGACGGTCGTCGGTGCCATACCTCCATAAGCAAAGCTGCAAGATTCCACTAATCCATCTTTGTCAAGACAAACCCTTAGTCCTGCAGTAACTATGGCAATGTCATCGTCTTTTCGCTTTGCTTGTTTATAGGCCTTGGTGACTTGACTACAGCCATTTGGTGTGAGTGGGATGATAACGTGGGTGATAACACCATCTGCTGGCAGCGCAGTTTTCCTGTATCCGAGGAAGAAAGATGAGAGTGGTAGTTCAGAGGCGCCCCCTTGCAAAGTGTGAATAATCAGTCTCGCTCCTGCAGCAAGGAGGACGGGCGCAGAATCTGAAATTGGACTTGCGGTGGCCAGGTTCCCAGCCAGACTGGCCACATTGCGAATTTGCCGACCAGCAAAATATCGTAGTTGTTTTCGAAGCGCCTCAAATACAAGGGCTCTCTCTCCGAGCTTCTCGTAAAGCTTTGCCGAAATGTCCTCCACTTGTGACAATGGTAAATTCCCGGGAATGGAAAGCTCTTCGAGCTCCTCAATTTCTGCAGCTGTCTCTGGTAGGGCAAAGGAATTTAATTCGGGAATATCAGAAGCATAAATCGAAACCTGAAAGTCCGTCTTTTTGAACCGAACTTCAATTTGCGTTTCGCTTGCCCCTCCAATGATCTTGGCCGATGGCAGCGCATTCTTCAATTCAAGCAGTTGCTGTAAGGTGGTCGGCCTGAACCACATTTTCTTCTCGGTGCCGTAACAGATAGGCTTGGGCTGGTACTTCCACAACGATGGTGGGAAAATAAACTCTGTTTCAGGGGCATATGGGGCGAAAGAATGTAGTGGCTTGCTTGCATCAACAGGAATGCATGTATTTGTTGGTAGTTTGACTTCCGAGCCCTCACTCTCTGATGTGCCACATGACGATGACTGTTTTCTGTCTCGACAGCAACCTCCTGGTCGGCCGCATGATTCAGCACTGGAGAACGTGCGTTCGTGCGATGGTGAATCCCACACGTCTTCTTCGCTAGAGCTGTCCGATGAAGAACTCTCCACAATCTTCCCTTGCAGGTCTTCCACAATAAATGTTCGAGCGGCTTCTAGAATGGGTTTGTATCCTGTCTATACACATATGAGTAACAATTCATTATTCCCATGTGGCAAGGTAGTCTTACACATCTGCATAAATTCCCGTCGAGATGGCCTTGAAGCTCTATATCAGACCCGGTCAGATGGAACCTGCCATCCTTGTACGAATTTCTGATGAGAGCGTAGAGGCTCATCACAATTCCTGGAGTGCAGAAACCGCATTGAGTTCCACTTCTCCTGTAAGCTACCTTCTTCTGAAGCTTCAATGTGCATTTGTGCCGCAAGACTTACTGCATTTTTGCTATTCTCTCTTGGAGCGGGTGTGGGTGGTCCACCGTTCCAAGGGCCTCGATGGTGAGAAGGCTTTTGCCATCAACGCCAATCAATGGGAAGAGACAGGCATTAACTGCGATGTGTTTTACTTTTTTTCCAGGACCGGCCTTCTGTAGCACGACGGTACAAGCGCCGCAACCTCCCTCGCCGCACCCCAACTTCGTGCCCTTCAAGTCATCTTGGGCTCTAATCCAGTCAAGAAGCACCCAATCGGGATTTGGATCCAAAATCTTGACTGCTCGCCCATTCACGAAGAAGTTCAACTCCGAAGCTTCATAAACAGACCGGTCGACGGAGGATATGCTGCCCGCCCCATCGATTGGCTGCACATTCTCGGTCTGTGCGATCTTTGAGGGCATGTCGAATTCTAAAGGTTGGTCACCGGTGTTGGAATTAATTAAACACTAGGAGATTCACAAAAGGCTTCCTTGGCAACCTTTTTTGGATCTTTCCAAGGCAGCCAAGTCTGCGTTACTGAGAAGGGGCTGGTCTGACGAAAGGCAAATGCAAAAGGGCGGCGATGTCTACGTCACGTTCTAGGACAGTCGTGTAAGATTTCCCCATGGTCTATATAAGGTGGGCAGGCAATTGACCCCTCGCCGTTGATACCACCTAGGGTTCCCCGCCTCACAAGTAGTGGCAAACCGGCTTCCCGACAGACTACTCCAAAGTGGGATGGATCAAACTTAGGCTTTGCTCGTATACATCATGATGGGCTCTGCATTTGCTGCGATGCATTAGTTAAAAGGAGAATCGGCAGTATCCACCCCCACTTCTTCAACGGCATAATCAGCGAAGATGGATAGAACTCGATCATGCATGGGACTGATACCGAGTGTCATCGGATGTTCTGCGCCGCCTTGGCTGATAAAGCGTCAACGGCTCTGCGTTTATTGGACCGAACACGGGAGGTACATTCACCCCACTCTTGTCCCATTTCCCAAATGTTCCAGACCACACAAGAAGCATAAAAGACAACGCCCAACCACATGTACACATCATGCACACTATATTAGTCAACCTGACAATGTTGTCTCAGGAACTGTACCGTGTCTCCTCCCCATTCTTACCACCCTTTACCCCACTTTCTGGCGAGGTCACCACGCAATTGCCCAGTTGTGGCACCCCACCTTTGATCTTGGTACCCCAATCTTGAAGCCACTGCTACACCTGGCTCCCAAGTGGGTTTAGCTTCTAAGCCAAGCTGGGATCTGCTTCCACTGTTTGCATTGCGCTATGCCACTTCAGCGGTGAATGGTCAGTCAATGCGCAAGTCTACACTTGCCGGCGTAATCGTGGCGAGGGTCTCAAAAGTGGTTGGGTCTTGTTAAATTGGTAACTCGCGTAGTTGCTCCCCGAAGTTGTCTTCCCCAGCCTTCAGGCATCTTATCTGTTCAGATGAACTTCAATCATCATAGCAATATCCCTTGCCCGCACAAATCCAATTGATCCTAAAATTTGCATCTCCGGAGCATCATCTTCACTGGCAATAGTCTCCAGCTGAGCAGAGGGTCCAATGGGGTTGTTTTACGCATCTACCCAAGAATGCATTACAATGGCACCAGGCGGCACAAAAGCATATAATGACCGTATCGAGTCGATGCGGAGAGTAGAGTATCCAATGCTGAAAGGCTAGTACCTCCAAGCCAGATAGGAGCTATTGCGAATATATTACTAATACCCTTATTAGAACAGGTTTATCTAGACCATGCCGCAACAACGCTATATGCGAATTCCTTGTTGACAGGGTTTGCTGCAGATATGGGCAGTAATCTCTTTGGGAACCCTCATTCAGCTTCTGCATCATCGCAGGCATCGATGGCCCGTATAGAGCTTGTTCGAGAGCGAGTTCTCGACTTTGTCAACGCAGATCCTTCGATGTTTGATGTGGTATTCGTAGCAAATACAAGTGCTGGTATTAAACTTGTTGCCGAAGCTTTTCGAGCTTGCCCGGGCGGTTTTAACTACTTGTATCACCAAGCCTCCCACACCAGCCTTGTTGGAGTTCGAGAAGAAGCCCTCAGTAGCCAGTGCGTGGACGACAAGGATATGCATGAATGGTTAAGCGACAACAGAACCCCAAACGGAGTTGGTTCCGAAAATATCACCTTATTCGCATATCCTGCTCAGTCAAACATGGACGGACGACGGTTTCCTTTGAATTGGAGCCGCCAAATACGTGAGCACCAGTCAAGTTCATCCAGAACAATGTATACATTGCTGGATGCCGCCGCATACGCTTCTACATCGCCATTGGACCTTCACGACACGGAAAATGCCCCGGACTTTGTAGTATTAAGCTTCTACAAGATATTCGGCTTCCCTGACTTGGGTGCTCTCATAGTGAAACGGGAAGCTGGCTCTATTCTTCAAGGCCGAAAATACTTTGGCGGCGGCACCGTTGATATGGTAGTATGTGCTAAGGAAAACTGGCATGCACCTAAATCACACGACCTTCATGCGTCATTAGAAGACGGAACTTTGCCAATCCACAGTATAATTGCGCTGAATTCAGCATTCGATGTTCATCGTCGACTTTTCGGTTCAATGGCAGATGTAGCAAAGCACACCACGTACTTGGCCAAGATGCTGCGCCAGGGCCTTGAGAAGATGAGGCACGGAAATGGGGAGCCCATCTGCACCATTTACACACCAGGGGCAGACGACAGATCATCAGGATTCGGCACGGGTCCCACTCTGGCGTTTAATTTAAGAGGGTCGTGTGGAACTTGGGTCAGTTTAACTGAATTTGAAAAACTAGCAACACTCCGCGGTTTTCATCTTCGGACAGGTGGTGTTTGCAACCCTGGCGGTATAGCAGCCGCCCTCAACCTGGAACCGTGGGAGATGAAGAGAAACTTTTCCAGCGGGTTTCGATGCGGCGATGAAAATGACATTATTAATGGAAAGCCTACTGGGATAATCCGAGCTAGTCTCGGTGCAATGAGCACGCTGAAAGATGTGGAAGGATTGCTGGCTTTCATTCATGAATTCTACCAAACCACCGAAATAACCGAAATACGGCCCATCCGCCACACATTCAACCATGAGAAAGTGGAAAATATTTATGTCGAAGACATCATTATCTACCCAATAAAAAGCTGCGGTGGTTTTCATATTCCAAAAGGCCAATTGTGGGATGTCAAGCCAGAAGGGCTTGCGTGGGATCGGGAATGGTGCCTAGTGCACAGCGGGTCCGGTCAGATTTTAAGTCAGAAGCGTTATCCTCGAATGGCCCTTTTGCACCCGTCCATAAACCGTGAAACAGGTGATCTGGAGGTAGTTTACCGGGGGGGGCTTCTAGATCGATGCGAATCCTCGATATCGGTCCCCCTTTCGCTTAACCCAGGTTTGTTCAACCCGACCGTGTCTTTAAAAGACGCGCCATCACGAGTATGTGGCCAGGATATCTCAGCTCAAAGATATGTATCTGGTGAGATCAATTCATTCTTCTCCAATATTCTAGGAGTCAAATGCGTGCTCGCCCGTTTCCCAGCTGGAGGCCAGGGTAAGAGCATGCGCTACGCCAAAGCACACATCCAACGCCATCAACTCGACGATACAAAAATGCACAACCTCTCAGCCGGATCAGATAATTCGCAATATCTTCAAGATTCATATTCAGAAGGTAAAAAGCCGAAAATTCTACTTTCGAATGAGAGCCCGATACTGGCGATCAACTCAGCGAGTTTACATGCCCTTAACAAGGACATAATAAAAAGTGGCGGGCACCCTGTATCGCCCGATGTCTTTCGAGCAAATATCGTCATCGGCTCAGGGTCTCCGACTTGTAGACCCGCCGCATACTCGGAAGACTTTTGGAGCAGGTTGAGCATAGGACAACTCGATTTCGAAACGCTGGGCTCCTGTCGCAGGTGCCACATGGTCTGTATCAACCAAAAAACGGCGGATAAAAGCAGCGAGCCATTTGCGACTTTATCAAAGACGAGGAGATTTGACGGGAAAGTATTCTTTGGCACTCATGTTTCTCGCATCCCGCGACCGGATGCACCCTGGCAGCATATGGCTGCGACCCAAATGGGCATAAAAATTGGCGATGTAGTTCAGATAGAAATGTGAAGACGTATTTACAGTGGCAAGAAAAGGGAAAATAAAATTGCATAAAATAACACCACCAGTTGAAACAAAAAAAAATCTTTGCGTCTTCTGCTTGTTATCTTCGCCGCTTGGGTGGTGTACTCGCTGTGGCTGCCAGATTCTAGTGGCTGAATTAGCGCGACCCGCTGCAACAATCGGTCGGCTTCCATAGCTCAGTTGGTTAGAGCTTCGTACTAATAATTGCTCCGGCAAATGTTGGTGATGCGGAGGTCGCAGGTTCAAGCCCTGCTGGGAGCATCTAGATGTTCACATCGCCTACCGAACTTTCTTTTTTGACGATTTCTATTTTTTTTCTTTCTTTCAGTAAACAGAAATACCCAGTCTATCTAATCTGTTCACCATGCTTGTCTGCGACCAGAATCGTGCCAATTCAGTCTTTTTAACCCATCCAAAACAGTTATACAGTCATGTAGTAATACCTCGTGGCGGCGTCGTATTCCAAAAGTACTTCTGCATCCATCTGGTCAAGGCCAATAACCACTTGTCGCCACAGGTGCAACTCGTATGCGTCAGGTATGACTGCTGGTGATACCATCGCGCAGAGGTATTGCGACGCTCTGGATCTGGCGTCAGCATTGTCTCCCTGGGCTGGATTCACAAATTGCCCAAGAATATCTTTCACTGTCTCTCCTACCCCGAGGGCCGGGGACAGAATTACCGCCATGTTGATGCCCGGCAAAGCCATAGGGAATCCCGATTGAGGACTCCAACCAACGACCATCCCTGGTCGAATACGATCCTTAAATGGGGCTGTGAGGATGCTGGCATCGGGGTCTTGGCTTGATTCTCGCGGCACTGGACCAGATTCGAGTCCTGAGGCTGTCTTTGGTGATTCGTTTGATGCCAACATACCCTTTGAGTCGACATGCATCTGCCACAACTTTGATCGGAAAGCTTTGGCTTGCTCGGGGGTGACACCCAGAGTTTTAAGACAACGGGACTCAAATTCGGTGGTGGTGAGACGTAGGACTTGAGCGCCGGCCTCAATTGGCGCGAGAATTGCTGCATCAATAGAAGGAGTGCCCGACTATATTTTAAAATCCGCTTCAGTACACATGATGCTAGAAGGTGAAGAGTTAGGGTCGATTCTTACATTATTTTGGACCCAGTCTCTGAGCTGTTGGTTTGACCAAGTCATTGGTACATTGGGTTCGAACCGCGGTTGTTTCGAGGTCGGCACCATGACCCGCAGTGTCTCTGCATATCTGAGTGTGTTTCTGCTCGGGCTGACGTCTGCAAGGCACGGGTTGATGCAAGCAATGACGGCGGTTTTACATGGCCGTTGCGTCGACGGGTCAAAGATATGCTTCAGCACCCTAGTCAAAGCGCTTTGGCGAAAAGGGATATGGGTCTTTTTCTTGGATCCATTCACTGTACCGGCCAGGGCATCTGCTTCAGCCTTGCCCCGGATGCAATCTTTCAAGACTGATAGACTCGTGTTGATTTCGCGTGTCTCCTTCATCCGCTGAGCGGAATGGGCCGTGGTATCCCGGGCGGCTTCCGAACCGGCCAGGTCGACAAGGTACAACTGACCATCGGCGCCTTCTAAGTCGTTGGGATTCTCAATCCGAATGCGACAAATCGAATGCGATCGGGATGATGTGTCGTTCTTTTCTGTGGACTCTGTGCGACGAAAACCAGTCGCCACGTCAATCAGATTAAGCATCTGATCTACCGTGGTGATTTGGTGTTCGACGGCACCGGTAAGCTGGGTGGTGCCCAGAGAGTCTTGCATAATCGTGATGGGGTTGCAGTTGTTCAAGAGGTCTAGCGCAAGTGTTGGTTCGCATGCAAAATAGATGCTGGGCATTGTTGGAGCTTACCGCGGGCAGTATTGCCGGCCAATTCAAAAATGGTCACATAAATATTGCGACTCCCTTCGAGTTTTCCTTCAAATATGTCTTTGGCAACAAGACGTTCAATGTGGGTCACTGTATACGTCTTTCCAGAGCCGGTTTGGCCGTAGGCAAACAATGTCCCAATTCCGCCGTTCCACGCCCAAGGCACAAGAGGCTCGACCGCATCGGTATATATTTCATCCGTGGTTGTCTCTGCACCATATATACGGTCTAATTCATAGTTGAAGGACTAAGGCGGGAAAATTAATACAACAAAGTCAGCGTGCAATGTGGCTTCTACCAGCTTACTCGCAATAGAGCCGGCCCACGAACGGGATGCCTAAGCTCATGGATATCCAATACATGGGGCTCTTTTGGGCGAGGGAATACTGAAGCGGGCCAGCCCACATCCCGCTCGTCGTCTAACAGCGGCCGAAGTCGTGTAGTGACAAGCATGTTCGGAACACGTGTCGGGCCAACATCTGTAATTGGGCGAACAGGCGGCTTGGGTGGTGGCGGTTTAAACTGTTGCACCAGAGTCTGGTAGCGATCGATGTTTGCAAGGAGAAATTGCTCCATTGTTGTCGGTGAGGCGAGTCAATGTATGTTTCGTCAGTTGAATGTGGAAGTGTGAATGTCTGACTTTTAAAGAATGGGCTATCACTGTAAATCTAGAGCGGCAAAAACAACGGAAAAACTGTCGGAATAGAAATTTTAGGTCCAGCAGTGATAAGCACCACTGTTTTCAGTTTTCTTTTATTTTTTATTGTTTTTTAACTGAGGACCGGGTCTGTGATTGCTGATCTCTGCTCACTGGTTGGTTTTTTATTCGTCTGCCTGGCGCTATCCGTCAGCCATTGTGTCACAGTTTGGAGATCTGCTGGTCGCCACGGGAACAGGCTCCAGCAAAAGAAAAAGGCGGTAAGTCGGGGTAAATTCAGCGGCCCAGGTTAAATATAATTATGGGATTGTTATGAGGAAGAATGCCGCTTTGAATGACTTTGGGTGGCTTTTGGCGGAGGACTCTTGTTGCGGCAAGTTGGGCTTCAAGTGGTGTGTGTAGGGTAGGTTGCTTAGCCGCTCACCCACGTCCACCTCGTGTTGTGTTCACGCGCCATGATTGGGGCATGATTGGAGCATCACGATCAAGTGGGGCCATCAGACGTGATTTTGTTTATTCTCCTCTCTCGGCTCGGACCGATCGAGGCCTCCACCGATTCCAGTGTGTGTCATGGGGCGTTTTCGGCCGGAAGAGGCCTCCACATGGTGGGCGCTTCTCCAATTTCCCCCACCAAGAGGCCCTGAATTGAGTTTTCGTTTCAGCCCTAGCAGTGGGAATAGAGGGCAGATGGATAATGCTCCTTGTCCTTGGTATCGCCTATCAGTACTCACACCATCACGCCCGTCTCCCAGGCCTCGCATCGTCAACCTTCACGCACAAAACCTCGCCATCAAAATAGACTCCATACATAGACTACTTTTTAGGCTAATAACCATAAGTTCTGCCAAGACAGGCCGCCTGCAGCTGCCCGGCTCCATCGGCATCGCTGGCTCAGCTCATGCAGGGGTCGTGGCGTGCCTGAGTTGTGGCTGCTGTCAGCAACTTCGTGACACCCCGCGCCATGATCTGCAAATTTCACACTTCTCAACATTTTTTCTCCTCACCAAAGAGCCATGAGGTCCTTGTCGAGTTTATCGCTCTGGCTACGGCTGGCTGCGCTGGTTGCCGTGGCCTACGCCCAGGACAAGACCGTTGACGACGATCAATGTGATTGCTTTCTCACGAACGGCTCTGTTCCTGAATACTTTGCAAAGCACATGTTCTTCGACTTTCGCAGTCTCTCAAAATATGCCGCTGTGCCGACTGCCGTCAGAAACTATGAAAAGGTCTCCGAGGCACCTTACTCCAGCGAGTACTTTGAAAAAGATGAATGGCAAGACGTCTGGGATATTCAAACCTGGGACAACAGCTTTGGACCAGGCGAAGGGTTGGACAACGATGCAGGTGTTCTTATGGCCAATTCGAAAAGCAATGTCTACATTGAAGATAATGAAGACAACGAGCCCGCTTCCGACACATACTTGACGCTGCGTACGAAGCGCCTGCCTGGCTTTCAGACTGCCGCCGAATTTGAGAGCGTCAAGTCAAACTATCTCTACGTGTCCATGAGGATGCTCGCTCGAACTGTGGGGAGTGCCGGTGCCGTCACCGGAATGTATACGTACCGGGATGCCACCGGCAAGTTGGCTGACATCCAAGAGTCTGACATTGAGATGTTGACCCGGGGCCCGAAGGATAAAATTCAATACACCAACCAACCGTCATATACAGACGACGGCGGCACAATCCCCGAGGCCACTCGGAATTCCTCCACGCCAGACTGGACAGAATGGGTGACCCATCGCCTGGACTGGACCCGCGATGTCGTCGTGTGGTATGTCAACGGCAAGGAAACTGAGAGGATCGAATTCCAGACCCCAAAAGATCCTGTCAATCTCCACTTCAGCTCGTGGAGCGATGGCGGCACGTGGAGTGGCAACATGTCTATGCTGGACCAGGCGCTCCAGCAGATCCAGTGGATTGAGATCTTGTACAACACGTCGGATAAGAATGTTGTTCAGACACGTGACTTTTGGGGACGAAAGCGTGCTGAGGGAACCTGCAAACGGGTGTGCAGTGTGGACGAGAGCAACGAAGTAGGCCGTGCAGTGGTTTACTCAGATGCCTCACTAATGAAGGCTGACGCAGCTTGGATTACTGTCTTGGCGGTGGGTTTTGCTATGTTTGCTCAGCTCCTGTAACGATCTTGTCAATGTCCCGGAACAAAACACTTATGTCCCTGAATGATGCTTGAAACCCACCTACATGAAGGTTGGGGATCTACCTTAAAACCCATAGCAAATAGATATGGAATAATTTGCCCCCAGATGCAGTGACAGGAAGTATGGTTGGTGATCTAAGGTGTCCACCCTCCCAAGACACTGAGCAATACCATCTCGTTAATCAATGCATACCGCAATGGCCACCCTAAATATCACTAGCTCATGGATAATATATTCTCTGCCGCTGGGATTATTTTCAGCCTTTAGGTTTGATGTCGAATCGACCTTCGCAATGTTTCACAAGTATCCATTGTGTGGTTGCTTCGGTCATAGTTCTTGGCAGATGCCGGAGAGTATTTCTTTTTCGTAAACTACACACCATCGCCATTGTTATTCTAATTTGAACGGCCAAACATTATTTTAAATTCTTTAGGCAATACTCGGCTTTGTTTGTATGTTTGTGTGCACCTCTTTGGCCTGTCATATGGCTGGTTAGGTCAGGTGATCAAGGATGCAAACCAATGCCCAAGTCACCTCGGAAACTCTCGTCGCCTGCCTCTCTGCCCATGATTTCTCCCACCCTTCACACCACCTACCAGCTGCACCACTATGGCCTTGGAGCTACGACACGATGAACTTCTGGTGGCGATCCGCGACCGCATTGCCCAGATGGAGGACCACCATGCTTTTCGGCGTAATGTCGAGAACTGGATGCGGCCTGACGTGAAGTTGGCTTTGGAAAAGCAGAACACCGCTCCTCATATCGAAGGGGTGCCAGAATTACCACCACGCCTACCGAGACCCGAGTACACCACGCACGCCCATGTCATCGGTAACGACACCGACGAAATCCGCTTTTACGCGGCGTGTGAGGAAGGGTTGCTTGACCAGGTCCAGGCCTATATCCAAGAGCAAAGCCCAGGCCAAGCCGTGCGCCGGTTTGGCCTGGAACTGGCTTCTTTCGCTATCCAAACCCATGTCGCTCGATATCTCTTGGAACAAAACACTACACTTCATGATGGCGTCTTTTTGCGGTCTTGGCATGATGAGCGAAAACGTTGGGATACCTGCCTCTTCGACAACGACAGACCAGATCCTCTGCCCATGGTTCACCTATTTCTGGAATTTGGATGGTATCCGAACCAACTGTGGGGAGGGGGAAGTAAAGCAGGAGGAAAAGGCGGTCGGCCCAAAACACCTATTATCTACTCTGTGAGAAACAAGCCGCTCCTTCTCCTACTGCTATCCAACGGTGCGGGCCCCTGTCTTAGCCGTCACAATGTTGGAATATACGACTCTGAGCCCTTGGAACGCTGCTGCGAAGCCCTTCTCAACGTGGCCGTCCAGACTTGGGACCCAAATACCGTTGACCTTCTCATTCGATGTGGTGCAGATGCCGCATGTGGGCACCCGCTTCACCGCGTTGCCCAATGGAACTCTGGGTCACCCAGAAAGTCGTGGTCTGAGACACGTCCTATGGCCGAGTACCTTGTGTTGAACAACCAGGTTACTGTCGACGACATAAAATTCATGACTTTCCCCGACACTATCCACCGCGCTGTTCCGCTGGGCGAATATATGACGCCGTTCATCTACGCTTGCGCGCTGCAGGATTAGGAGTTTGCAGAATAGTTGCTAGAGCGCGGAGCAAACCCAACCCTACTGAACGGGAGGACATTTGCCCCCATGTACTATGAGAGCATAATAAGGGGCCCTCAGGCTAGTGACCAAAGGAACGTGTCGGATTTTGTGGACAAGGTTTATAGCCGACTGGCTGGTGAAAGCTGGGATGGAATGGAAGAAGGTCTCATCAAATTGCACCTGTGAGGGGAGGCATTTGGTATCAGTATGAACGGGATGTTGATGAAATTAAGCAAAAATATGACTAGAAAGGTTATTCAGACCCAGACTTTTAATATCAATCAATGGTGAGCTGTCCAGTCCAGGAAGCAAACTGTTCAAGGGGTTGATGTAATGTCCAATATCGACATATACAGAAGTGGCCGGAGTGTCCTATTATTAGTGACAAGGATGTCGTGATTGCGACCTTAGCCATCATCGCCTAATTGGTTTGAACTTGGACCAAATGGCCTGAGCCATGTTGCATCTCCAGTTATGTCGGCATTAGCGCTTATCAAAAACCCAGAAACAGGGAACACTGAACTAAATCGCGCCCTTCATCGAGTGATTACAAATCTGCCGCGCCCTATCATCAACCTGGCTTTTGTGCGATGCATTTAACTCGAGCAGTAGACATGAATCCAGACCTCACAAAGATTTAACATTTTTGCTATCTTCCAACATCATTCATAGTAAAGTTGGTTTACTCACATTGTCCTCGCCATGTCTCCACAACCAGCAAAGATAAAGGCGGTTTTTTTCGACTTTATGGGAACATGTCTTGACTGGCACAGCAGTGTCGTGCAAGCCTTCCCGCTGTCGGTTCCAGGACCCGAGGCGTCGAAGCTAGCACTTGAATGGCGCAGGCTGTATTTTCTGGAAAACAATAGCCGTTTCCTTCAAAACCTCTCGCCCGAAGATATCGATATAACACTCGGTCGTACCCTTGAAGTTGCTCTCAATGGGTTTTCGGACTACAAGCCTCACATTGACGCTGAAATCAGAGGAAAACTAATCAGTGCGTGGCATTCCCAACCCGCTTGGCCGGAAGTAAGAGAAGCAGTCAGGAGGATCCGAGAAGATCTCGGCCTTGAGACATTTGTTCACGCCAATGGCACAACCCGGTTACAACTCGACCTCACCCGTTCTTCTGGATTGAGCTTTAACATGCTATTCTCGAGTCAGCTACTGGGTGTTTACAAACCCAGCCCAGACGCATATCTCAAGGCATTGGAATTTGTGAAGCTCAAGCCAGAGGAAGTGGTTTTAGTGGCAGCACATGCATATGATTTGCGCGGCGCTCAGAAGGTTGGGATGAAGACTATCTATATCAATAGATGGACTGACGACATCAACGAAGATAAGGAGAAAGTTAAAGCGGAATTCGGCACTTTTCTCGAAAATATGGAAAACCTTCCAAGTGCGATTTTAAATCTGTAGGCCGAGGGAAAGAAACTACTTTGGGGGATTCAATTTGGTTATTTAGTTCATAAGTTTGCATAAAGACGATGTGATTTATATTTTTAGATTCAGACAATTGGAATCAAATTGCATCATATTCTCGCTGTGTCAAGTAACTATCAAACCCTGCTCCAGAAGAACTCGAAACATAAAGGAAGTCATAAAAGCTAACATCATTTAGTCATAGCGGCTCTCATTGTGGAAAGTTCCCCTCATGGGCACCTCCATGTCGTAGTTAGCCGACTCCTTCTTCATGTGTCGGTCAAAGCTCTGAGTCGACATCTGCACCTTCTCAAACAAGGCACGATCCAACACAGGAGCCGCAGGTGGCAGCTGGCCGCGACCGCGGGCCAGGTTGGCCTGGATAGAATGGTTGTGGATAGCAAGGCTGGAAGCAATCTGGAAGGCGCTTCGGATCTGTCGACCGTTCCAGCAGCCGGTAGATCTGGCAAGCTCCTCGTAGTGCTTCGCTGCGAAGTCGAGGATCTCGCTGTCCTTGATGACGAGCGCCGGCTCGCCAGTCATCCTGTGCCTCTCAACTTCAATATCCCTGAGCTTGGCAATGTTCAGGCGGAAAATGTCACGAGTCTGAGTCTTGTCCAAGGGAGGCTAAGAAGAGGAGTTAGCTTATCAATGTTCAACAGACGGGGGAGGAAGAAGGCACTTACGTAGTAAAGGGATAGGTGGATACGAGACTTGAAGGCCTCGTCAATGGTGCCCACACGGTTGGTGGTGAGGAAGAGAAGACCATTGTAATACTCAAGAACTCTCAGGAAGACGGAAACGAGAGCGTTTCGCTTCATGTCCAGCTTGGAACGCTGGGAGAGGAACACATCTGCCTCGTCGAGCAGCAAGACACAGTCCCAGAGGTGGGCAAGACGGAAGACATTCTTCAGCGAAGACTCAACCTCATGAGGCGTCAGACCAAGATCACCACATGTAATCACAAACAGAGGCTTGCGATTCTCCATGGCGACAGCCTCAGCCGTCGCGGTCTTGCCGACACCGGGAACACCGTGCAGCAGGACAACCAGACCACGGCCCTTGCCCTGGATCAGATCCTGGCTGGGGCCCTCAGTGGCTGCGTCAGCATAGCGGCGCTCCAGGGCCTTCCTCTGGAAGTGGGACATGACTAGACCGCGGACAACGTCCTTGTAGTCGTCCTGGATCCTGAGGTTCTCGAATACACCCGGCTCCCGGCGCACGGGCTTGAGCAGGTTCAGGTCAATGGGCAAGAAACGTCGCTCTCGCAGAGCATAGGCAAACATGCGCTTGGGCAAGAGGACAAGGTCCTCCTCGCGCAGCTCCAGGGCCTTGGGGTTGGTCTCAAAGGTTCGAGAGCCCTGGATACGGGCCCGAAGGAACGAGTCCGTGTTGATGTTCTCGCGGCGCTGGCGGATCTCGATGCCGTCGGCCTTCTGGATAATCTCCGTCTGGGCGTATGCTCGAGACTGGCGCACTCCGTTGAACCAATGCTGGATGGGCATCTCATCGTCCTGGACCTCACATCGCTTGGACTTGTTGACCGTGGGCTGGTGGAACCTCGGCCTCCAGTCGGGCATCTTCTGGTATGCCTCTGTCAGATCAACGATCACGTCACTCTCCACAAACTCGGGGTGTCGCATCTTCTCGTAGTCCTCGTTGTCCAGAATCTCGTCATCAGGCTCAGTGGTCTCGTGGGGAGGGTTCCTGGTCAAGGTCCAGGCGCTGTACTGCTGGTGTCGGTCATCGAGGTACTGCTTGAAGTTGTTACCCTGCTCTTTGAGCGAACCGAGAAGCTCCTTGTGGTTGTGGCGGTATCGGATTGGGAAAACTTCTAGAGACTCAATCGGGCGCTCGCCCACAAAGGACTCAATCTCGAACTTGCGACGGACAGCACCGAAGCCAGTGCCATCGTGGTCAATGTAGTAGGCCGAGATCTTAAACTTGTTGTTGTTGTCGTCCTGCGAGAAGTCGTCTGCAAAGTAATCCCAGATAGCCGTAGGATATGTGGTCTGAGGGTCGGGGCATTCAATGCGGTAGATTCGCCAGACCTCGTGGTAGCGGCCGCCGGCCTCGCCCGAAGTAGGCATGTAAATGAGATCGCCAACGCGGAACAGAGACCACAGGTCGTCATAAGAAACCTTGTCTGCGCTGCTACCATCGAACTGTTGGTACAATGGCATGACTTCCTTGTCAATGAAGTCGACATAGCATCGCATGTCTCGCAGAGCCTCAGGGCTGTCCATGAGGTTGTCATAATCCTCATCGGCATTCGAGTCCACCGACTGAATTGACTCGGTGTCGTCATCCTGAGTGTTACCCTCTGAGCTCGTCTCTCCCTCTTCTAGGACCTCGACCTCGACCTCGACCTCGTCGTCGCTGACGGGCTTCTCTAGAGTTTCGGCTTCCTCGCCAAGCTCTTCATAGTCGGCCCACTTCTCCTCCAGAGTTGAAAGAATCTCGCGCATCTTGGGCTGGAAGTGGACGAGGGCCTTGAAAGGCCGGACAAAGGTGCGAGGAGTGGACCTCTGGTCGGTATCGTTGAGCAGGGATGTCAAGTGTCCGAGAACGGGCTGTGACTGAATACGAATGCGCTGCATCTCTGTGTCGGAAGGGAGAGGAGCTTCGTTCCTCTTCTCCCGCTTCAATTTATCAGCAGAGCTGATCTTCCTCTCCTGGGGAGCAGAGCTATCGCGCAAATTGAGATAGTTCTGACGAAGGCGAGCAAAATCCTCTCGGCGACGAGCTCCCTGCTCACGACGGATTTGTGACTGAAGCCCCGGACCAGCCATGAGGACTTCGATGGCATAGTCGGGCTGATCGAGGTCTTGGAAGCGGTTCTTGAAGTTCTCAAAGTTGACCTTGCGAACCTCAGGAATCTTGGGACGCCATTTGGCGGCAGTTCGACGGCGATCAGCGAGGATACGCTCACGTCGCTCTGCTTCCTTCTGAAGGGCCATGAATTCTACATCATGCTCCCGGGGGTGTGGCCGATGTGCAGGCTTGGCCCGGGGAGCACGACCACCGGTGGACTTCCTCGCAGTTCCCTTAGTTCTAGCCATGATGAATAAAGTAAAGGTGGATAATGACTAGAATCTAGAGGTAGAAGCGTGAAAGGCGAAGAAGGTTTAGATGATTGTTGAAAGTGTGTTGAGATGGGTTGATGAAAGGTATTTCCTGAATGCACAAGACCCGTTTATATACAGAATGAGGCCATATACTACCAACCCCAGAGAGTTGCCTCCTAGCTCCTAGGCAAAGATGGGGCCCGTTCGGTTCGCGGCGTCGCTTAAGTTACGGCAATTGAGTCATACCGGGGTCAACTACACCGCATTGGCTGCTGCACAGACTCTATAGTCCTAGATACCCGCCATTGCTTTTGGGGGCGAGAGCAGCCTCTCGTATTGGCCGACGGAGTCTAGTGAGCAGGCAGCAGTGGCCACTAAACTGACGGCCGAGAGAGTTTCAGATCCACTTGAACCGCATTCACGCACCGCTTAAATCTTACATACGCCATCAATCAGTGAGCAGAGAGGGGGTAGCTAGGCAACAACAGCGCTGGCACGAAGCTTATCGTTTCATCTGCATTGTGCTATCTTCACATTGGGGGCTTCTATGAGGGGTTGGTTGCCTTGAGCGGCCGGAGCTAGTGAGAGCGTAGCTTAATTGGTTGTATCAGAAGTATGTGGGGTACCCTCTTGTTCAAAGTGTACGGCAGGATATAACCGGGAATAGTGATATGTAGTGATGATGCCTCAATTTGCCAACATCATCAGCCCCCTTCTCAAGGTCTAGGTATAGTACTGAACCGGTCATGGATACCAGTCTGCATTGGATATCCTTCCACCAGAACCTCCGAGCTTGTGATTGTCCGGAAGTTACCCTTGTTGTTAATGACGCGACTGGGATGAAAGCCATTGTATGCCAGAGCGGTCAGGCCCATCAACGTCGCGTCAAAGATATAAATGTAAATCTCCTTCTTCTTGAGCTCTCCCCCAGACCCTTGCACGTACTCCAAGACACGAAATACGGATCTCACCATGATCAGAACACTGGTAACGTATAAAATTACCAACAGAAGCTTCCATGGAGCACTGATCGAGTATGACCGGTTCGTCCGAGCGCGAGACAACCGGACGTGGAAGATCAGTGTCGCAACCATGAAGAAGCCGAAAAAGACAATCTGAATACCAAGCCCACCAACAATGATGTTCTCGCCCATTTTGACCGAGTCGGTGTCTTTAGCAGTGGCCAACATGCCTCCCCCGCCACTCTGAGCAAAGAAGGAGAGCACGTCCCCCAGCACAAAAATCTTTGTCAGCCATTTCGGTCGGATGATGCTGTGTTCTTCGGCTTCGAGCAGGACAATGAGACGACCAAGGACCATGTAGATTGACGCGGCAAGGAATGCCGGGCCAAGTAAGAGTAAAATTGATTGCATAATATAAGGATTTTTGCCGAAGTCGGGAGCTTCTTGTGCAGAAATGGCTCGTCCCACATAACCCATTGCTTCAACTTTGACTAGTCAGCTTCAACTTTGCTGAACCGGCCATGGTGCAAAGAACTCACATAGACACCCAACCACAAATGGAATGAAATACCATGTCCGAGAACGCAATAGCTGGAATATGTGTAAAAGGGCTGATGCACCAAAGATGACAACAAAAGCACATGCTAATGGCATGGACGGGTCATAATCATAGAATTTGAACCCTGCACGAGGGACGAGAAGTTGATCCGACATGACGGCGAGAAAAAAGACGGTAAAAGTGGAAAAAAGAGAGAATTTAAGGAAAGTTTGAATTACGATAAAAGTAAAAAGGAAATAAGGTAGAGATCGTAGATAGGGAATGGGAAGAAGGATCGACAATAGGGCTTGGTGCGAGCAACATCCACTTCATATAAACCGGTGAAGAGCCTCCTATCCAGCTCAGCCCAGCTGATTACGAAGAGCTCATTTCAACAATGCCTCTATCGCTTAGACAAGCAGGCGCGCCGAAACACTTCTTGTGTGGACTACGACGGTATACGAAGAGATACGCGTATTGAAAAATCGGGTTTTGGTTGAAATTGCCCTTTCTCTAGTGATACAGCGCCCCTGTTGGGTGGCTAAATTTAGAAATCGCTCGAGAAACTGGACGATTTCCCCGAAATATGCTTCTTAATCATTGACCTTTAGTGGGATTGAGTTAAAGCATCCTTGTAGAATAGATGTTCTTTTTCTATTCTTTCTTTTTTTAGATGGGACAAGTGTGAAGATTCTGTGTTGACTCGAATTTGTGAAGTCACCTTCCGCCTCAAGTCCCGGTTCAGTGGGGACGGACTAAGCTGGCCCATGCTCTGATGTGCAACTGTGCAAACGCAAATACGCTCAAATATTATGAATAATCGTAGGTTGGCTGCATTAGATGTACTAAATGCCTGTCCTTTTTTATTATGCATGCATAAGAAACATTTGAAGACGCTTTGTCCTCATCCAGTCATCCTCGTACGTTTTGCACGCCATAACACCTCTCAACACAGAAAGCTCATTGTGCCTACATATAATAGCCAATTGAATTTATCACTTGATGCAATCCAAAGTGCCAGTTGCGCACACGTGTACCGTGGTGTTACTCATTGAGACAAGTCAGGGGAATCCCAAAACAGTGGGGTGATACGCCCAGCAAGAAGCACCAAAATATGGCGTGAGGGAATACGATTCAAATACGCGTATTCACTGACCTCGTATTCAACTCAACCCAAGCTTGGAACATCTAGATGGATCTCACCGCATGCTCCGGAAATTGGTTACTCCCTTTAGGGCTTAGAAAAGGAGCTGAAGTCGACTGTTTTTGTTGCCCCAGAAAACTCTTATTTGCCTGTCCTGCCCTCGGCAAGAATTTCTCTGGCAAAGCGGTTTTACCATCAATTTTGGAGCTTTCTCAAAAGCTGTCGCCCAACAATCCTGTCACAGTTTCTCTAGATATCTGCGCCAACCTTGGTCTGGGGATGCACAGCCCCACCCCATCTTCCCAATCATTCATGTGGCACGCCTCAGACCCTGCTTCTGTTACTACTTATTAAGTGGCGGATAAAATTTGGCACACTGCCCGCCACCATCCCAACATGCGTTCACAGAGCGCGCATTCCCTTCTGCAGTTGGCCGACTATGTCGCGAGGAACCAGTGCTGAATCTGGCCTAAAACTCTTCGCCCTCCACAAAAGGGCCGAGTAGAAGTTGCTATTTACTGATCGGGGCATCACCCGAAAGTCGGAGGTGGCATTGGCGGCGATCCCCGAAGGGCAGCCGCGCATTATGACCCGAAGTGCGAAAAATGCGTGATTGGAGGTTCGCGATCCTTAACTCCGAGAGAAACTGGCTACCCTGCAGACTCGATTCATTACTTGGGTACGTACCCTAACGCAACCCATGACTGGCTTTGACAAGTGTGAAAAGAAAGACAAAAAGAAATAGGAATCTGTTTTTTTTTTTTTGGTTTATATTTAATTTTCGTAGCAAAGGTTTATGATAGTATAGAAATCGTACAGGGAAGGGCAAATGTAGTTTCACTTTGTCTCAAACCTGGCGAGAGCTTCAAGTGTCCTCCTACCACGTGTTGCCAGGACCCTGCTGATGACGAATAAAAGTTTAAACAGGAGCTAAATATTTATTTGTTCGGAAATAACGTAATTAGGCGCCTGGATGTTTTACCCCAGGCCTTTTGTACTCCATTTTATGTAATTGCCTGGGCATCCCCTGACCCCCATTATACGCAGCCTCTTCGTCGGTCTGAAGACCAGTTAAGAGGAGGTAGTTATAAATCAAGCATAATAATTTTCACACGATATCGAGCATGCTTCCGGTACTTGCAAGGCAGACTTAATCATGCATGAACAAAACCTGCACAAAGGCTGGACCATTCACACGTGTTCGTGCCAGGTTCCCCGCATATCTGGCCAGAGGGAGCTATGGCATGGGTTAAACCGCCGAATAAAAGCCCGAATACGCGGTTAGGAACCCAACACCGAGGTTTCCGATGCAAACATGAAGAGAGGTAAGTGGTTATACGAGAAGGCGATGTTAAGTACTAGAGATTCGCAGCGAGGCTTGATCCCGCTTGATCAAGGTTTATGGTCAACTGACTTATTTATCCGGAGGGAAGAATGCAAAGCATCGGCCCGTAAGCACCCTGGCAAGTTAGTGAGAAATCCCGAAATTATTTACGAGAATAACAAGGTTTGACTTGGATCTCTTGTGTTTTTTCGGATGTCGTCCATCGGGTCTTTCATCCAAAGGCGCTTTGAGTGCTATATAAGTGTGCAATACTCCCCGTAATTTAATTCACCAAGACGCAAGAATAATACAAGCTAAAAAATGGCCAATATTCCTGCTTTGTGGCTGATATACAGCCACATATTCTTTGCGCTATCTGCCGCATACACTGGTAAGTAGAGGCAAGACCGTTCTCCAAAACAAGGACTGACAACACATCTAATTAGTTCAGTATGGGGACGCACAAGGAGCAGTGGACAAGGCTAAAGACTTCGTATCTCAGCTCAACTTGACCGAAAAGATTGGAATGATTACTGGAGTCATTGGTTTGAACGTTGCGGGCTGCATAGGAAACATTCCGTCCATTGAGAGACTGAACTTTTCCGGAATATGCATGCTCGATGGACCACAAGCAATTAACAGAGCAGATCTAGTCAGCATTTTCCCGTCAGGGATTCTGGCCGGCGCAACTTGGGATGCGGACCTGATTTACAAACGAGGCGTGGCTATGGGCGAGGAGTTTCGTGGCAAAGGAGCCCATGTTCAATTAGGGTAATATGGCATGACCCCCGGATGAACATGCTTGCGTGACTGATCATATAACAGGCCCGTAGCAGGCCCGATTGGACGCCACGGCCTGGGTGGTCGTAACTGGGAGGGGTTCTCCCCGGACCCGTATCTTGCGGGGAGAGCAATGCAAGCAACAGTGCATGGAATCCAGTCGGTCGGCGTCCAGGCTTGCTCAAAACATTTTATCGGAAACGAGCAAGAGACCCAACGCTCAAACACCTTCTTGGAAAATGGAACCGAGATTATGGGAATCTCAAGCAACATCGATGACAGAACCCTGCACGAACTCTACCTTTGGCCATTTGCGGATGCAATCAGAGCTGGAACTTCCAGCATCATGTGCAGCTACAACCGGCTCAACCAAACATACTCATGTGAAAACCCAAAGCTACTTGACGATATCCTCAAGGGAGAGCTTGGCTTTGGGGGATACGTCGTTTCGGATTGGTTCGCAACACATTCCGGCTCAGAATCGATCTTAGCTGGCCTGGACTTGAACATGCCTGGACCATACGATGCGGCTGCCATACAGTCAGGCACAGGCGAAAGTTATTGGGGCGTGAAGAATGTCACAAAGATGATTGATGATGGCACAGTCTCTGAAGAACGTATCGACGACATGGTATACAGAATCATGCTGCCGTATTATTACTTGGGCCAAGATGCCAGCTATCCCACTCCTGACCCATCGCTCGTTCTTTCGCTTGCTGCACAGCAAGGGATTCAAATAGGAGGACAGGCTGTTTTAAAGACTCCAAGTCGCGATGTCCGGGGAGACCACGCCTCGTTGATTCGCCAAATCGGGGCTGATGGTATCGTCCTGCTGAAAAACTTCAACAACACCTTGCCTCTCCAAGCGCCGAAAAACATTGGCGTTTTTGGAAACGATGCCGGGCCGCCAGTGGAGGGTCTAGTTTTCGAAAGAACCGAACCCTTTGAGCTGGGAACATTGGATATTGGGGGTGGTTCGGGGACAGGGCGCCATACCTACCTCGTGTCCCCATTGGAAGCCGTCATGGCCAAGGCGAAAGAAACCGATGCGCGAGTTCAATACGTCATGAGGAACAGTGTTCTGGCAGCAGATGACTTTCGAAGTATATACCCCACTCCCGATGTTTGTCTCGTCTTCCTCAACACGTATGCCTCTGAGGGATGGGACCGTACGGACTACGAGGCGGATTGGAACTCGACGCTCGTGGTTGAGAATGTGGCGGCAAGGTGCCCCAACACTGTTGTTGTAACACACTCCTCTGGGGTCAACACATTGCCGTGGGCCAAGAACCCCAATGTGACGGCCATTCTGGCGGCCCATCTTCCTGGGCAGGAATCCGGCAACGCCATCGTTGATGTCCTCTGGGGCAAGGTCAACCCTTCCGGAAGACTGCCGTATTCGATCCCGGCAAGCGAGAAAGACTATGATATTCCCATTGTCAATTTGACTGACAGCGAAGTCACATCTCCAGGCGCATGGCAGTCTGACTTTACCGAGGGGCAGCTCATCGACTATCGTCACCTGGACCATTTCAACATCACGCCGCTGTACGAGTTTGGGTTTGGGCTCAGCTACACTACTTTTGAGCTGGAAAGCTCTCTTCAGGTTGAGAGACTGGCCCAAAATATTTCCGCGATTCCGGACGGAAATGCAAAGATTTTACCCGGGGGAAACACCGAATTATGGGAACATGTCCTGCAGATCAAGACGCGTGTGAGCAACACGGGCTCGACGGCTGGTGCGACCGTGGTACAGCTGTATCTCTCGTTCCCACACGATACGACCCCGTCCGGAACGCCGGTAAAAGTTCTGCGCGGCTTCGAAAAACTCCCACTAAGCCCTGGGGAGTCCAAAGACGTTGCTTTCAGCCTTCAGCGACGGGACTTGAGCTACTGGGATGTGAATGCGCAAACATGGAGGGTTCCAGACGGCGAGTTTACATTCCGAGTTGGGTTCAGCTCCAGGGACATTAAAGCTACGACCAGCTATGCTGTGCGGTCCTAGCTACGGTTCAGGACTAATTTTGCTTCATGATATTTTTCGGAGGTTGAGATTTGTTGGTGTCATTGCCCCCGAGTGGACCAAGATTTACAGGGCATCGTAGTGGCCCAGGGATGGACTGGAGATGGCTCGGCACCAGTTCGGCGGTGGAATTTGGGCATGTAATAGGGCCCAGTAGCGTAGCTTCATTCATATGTAAATATTACTGATGATCTTTCTCCAAAATAATTTGACAACGGTGGCCGCAATTGAACGTGAAACGATGCGTATTTTGAAGTGCTCTATGTGGCCGGATTTCAGCCTTGGCAATGACTAACTGTAATATTACGGTAGCACCCCCCACCCGGAACGAGGTCTAAATACCTACTAGACAAGCATCAATCTTGTGTCGTGAGTAAATGAACAGGTGTCAACACAGGTTGGAGGGGGATTTCAGGAACGATATATTGGCTTGACAGAACTTTTCGACCATTCTGGATTTTTCTACGCATTTTGATTATCCGCTTTAATACAAAACAGTAGCCATGCCTCCTGCAGGTTCATCAACACTGTCACTATCAACACTACCACCACCAGAAAATGCTTCTGTCAATGATACTCAAGACCCCATCATTTCCTCGATAGAAATGGACGGCCCCGGCCCTGACGAGGAAATCTCGAGGAGGAAGTCCGTGGCCATAATCTCATGCATCACTTGCATCACAGCCATTGGTAACTTGCTGGCGGGCTTGTTGACCGTGTGCATCCCCGTCATCGCCGTTGATCTTAAGATGTCACCCGACCTGCAACTCTGGCCCGCCTCGGCCTTCGCGCTGGCCTGCGGATGCACCTTGCTTCCCTGTGGCGCCGCCGCCGATGTCCTGGGCTGCAGGCGCGCATGCCTGACGGGCGCCATTCTCCAGGCGGCATTTGCGTTGGGCGCCGGCCTGGCCCAGACAACGACGCAGCTCATCGCCCTGCGAACCGCTGCTGGCGTCGCCGCGTCCTTTTGCCTTCCCAGCGCGGTGGGTGTTGCTGCGCACAGCTTCCCCGAGTCTAACCACCCGCGTCTCCGCAGTGCCGCATTCGCCGCCATGGGCGGTGGCCAAGCCGTCGGGTTTGGCTTGGGTCTTGTGGTTGGTGGCATTTGTGCTGATACCATCGGATGGCGATGGGGCTTTTACGCCACGGCCATCCTCAACGGAGTGGTGCTGGCACTGTCGTTCTGGGCGCTGCCCGCCAGTGTTGACCAGGCTCCAGCAGGCTCAAGTCCCCTCCAAAGACTTGCACGCGAAGTGGACTGGATTGGCGCATTGCTCATCAGTGGCTGTCTTGCCCTGCTCTCATACGAGCTCGCCGTCGCCACCGCGTCCAACGCGAGCATGGCGATGCGGGAGCCTCTGAATCTCGCACTGCTCTGCACCGGCTTCGCCCTTTTGCCCGTGTCCGCACTATGGATGAAGCGACAGGTGCGTCTCGGCCGCCCAGCCCTGATTCCCAACTCGCTCTGGGCCAACGTACCCTTTTCTGCCGTCTGCGCCACCGTGTTTCTGATCTGGGGTGCCCTCAATGCTGGTGAGCAGCTCACGGCCTTGTACCTGCAAGACGTGCGCGGCGAGTCGGCCTTTACCACGTCCCTGTATTTCTTGCCCGCGCCCATCTGTGGTGCCCTCATGAACGTAGCCATTGGAGTTTGGCTTCCATACCTGCGGCCCTCCCTCGCCGTGCCGGTGGGGTGCCTCGTGAGTGGCGTTGCACCTCTGCTGCTCGCCACGCTGTGCCGCGTCGACGGGCCTAGCTACTGGGGCGCCGTGTTCCAAGCGACGGCTCTTAATCCCCTAGGCGCAGACCTGATTTATACCATTGCTAACTTGGTAGTGACGGCTGCCTTTCCCGCAAAGACACAAGCCCTGGCAGGCAGTGTATTTAACATGTTGGCGCAGATTGGTAAGAGTGTTGGCATCGCCACATCTGCCGTCATTGCGCGCCAGATAACAGCAACGGTCGATGATATCGACCCAAAGGAGGCATTGCTGCAAGGATACAAGGCTGGGTGGTGGTACAACAGTGCGCTGGGCTTTGCCTCTGTTGCCGTGAGCTTTTGGGGCCTGAGGAGCGTGGACAAGTTGGGCGTGAAGAGGGATTGATGTGCATTTATGTTTCTTTTCACTTTTTCACTACGTCTTACAAGATTACAGACCTCGCGAGAGCGAGAACGAGAACGAAGCGGATGTAAAAGGGGAATTCTAAGCTTCAGGCCAGCCTACTAGATACTGCATTGTGACTACCCCTGCCCCCGATCTCTCTTAAAATAAACATCCTATGTAATACTAGGATTGTAGCCACCAATCAACAAGACGTGCTACAAAATCCTGAAATTTGAGTTGGTTATCGTCCCCCAGCTTTACAGGGGTCCTGGATTGTCTCCCACCAACCCAATTGGGTATCCCCGCACCTTCGACACGTTGGAAGTTTGGCAGATCGCCCAAAATATTCCTATTCAAAGAGCAGATTTAAAATCTCACATCGCATCTAAGTGGTAATTTGAGGTGGATAGTGGCGGTGTCTTGTCGGCTATCTGTGAAATCACCCACCCCAGCCTCGTTATCGTTTTCGCAGTCTTACGTGTCAGTCATGAAGTATTCTTGGCAACACCCACTCAAAACCGTGGCCATGACCTTCGAGTAGCTGAATCAATATAGAGCTAAAGATATATCAAAGATTACATGCGATCACAAATTAACTGCTTGTTATTTAAAGATGTTCGATACATCGCTGCAAGCCCCCCAGAAGTGCCTTTGGCTTTTACTCCTGCCGCATAGACGTGTCCTCGGGGATCATGATAATGCGAGGACTAATTCACCAAGATTTCGCTCCAAGTAGCTGCAGCAGACATTTCAAATACGGAACGAAATATCAGTTAATATCCTCCTACTTATGAAATTTGGCAAACATCAGTTCCTACTGACCAGATGATTCCGTTCAAACCAACCATCCCTTTGACTGCCGGATAGCTGCACTTGGGTCACGGGCATCGGGGTCTGGCCAACTAAAGAGCGTCAAATTAAAGGTGCATCCTTTCTCTCCTAATTTAGACTATGGAATAAGTCCCAACAATTGCCAGATCTACATGACACCACATTACACTGCTGATAATAGCATTGATTCTAGAAGTCATTGATGTCACTCGAGGTCACCTTGCTTTTGCCTGGGTCGTGTGGGGCGGGGTACGCAAGTGCAGCTATCCGGCAGTCAAAGGGATAGTTCCTTTCAGTATTATCTCATCTCATAATAGCTAAATCACTATTATAAGGCAAATTCACTCTATAAATATCTTTTATATATCATTCTTTACCCATTACATAGCTTAAATATAGCCTCACCTAGTGCGCCTTCTTCATGCCTTTTATTCACAGGAGTGAATTGATACAGAGGGTGATTACTACGCAATAAGGGCAAAGGCTGCAAACGGGTTATCCCGATTACCAATGGAGCAATTACACTCTTAGACTAGCTTTCTTCCGCCTCCCACCACGCAGAGTTCATGCGGGGTCAACAAGCTATTTGGTCACGCGGCTATGACTAGGTCGCCTACCTGAGGAGCTGAGCCCCGTCTGGTGCTCTTATCATGTTCTGGGTGAACAAAAAAGAAAAAAAAGAAGAAGAAGATGAGCTCCAGATGTGTCAAATATTTCTTTCAATGAGCAGGGGCCTTAAGCCTCTGAGAAAGAAACGACGCGTGACCGCCAAACGGCTGGAAACAAGACTACAACGACACCCGGCGCTCATATATTTAAATACAACTACTGGTCGTTACTCTAACGGAACCCAATTAAAATTGAGATTGCCCATGCATTATGTAATAATAGGTGTGAAGAGTTATAAGGAATCTCCAGGTAGTACCCCCCAGTTGTGCACCGTCGAACTCGACGTGCCCAACAATCGTCATAGAGTATTTCTGTGCCGAAAGATCCATTCTTGTACGCCTTGTTGTGCGCTCAGACCACCCCCAACTTCGAGCGCCTAATTAGCGTTGTAATCAGCTTGTAAAATATCGGTGATCGAAACTTCCCACCGTAGTATTAGTTTTGAAATGCCTATTTCAGTACCAATGGTCGACGCACGAACATCAGGCTGTGAGGATGTTGGACGCGAGTGAGAATTTAGTTAACGCCTTCGTTTTCAGCTGAACCACCATCTTCAGCCTCATCCGCATTTTTCACTTATCATGGTTGGGCGCACAAGGAAAGGAAGCGGGGTTATCGTTCGTGGTTACACCAGAGGCTGTGCTGGCTGCGCCCAATTTGTCCGGTTTGTATTTTGGTGCGCAAGCCCAACGCTTCAGGTTTGACAGTTGATCCGGACAGCGACGGAGCTCAAAACTCCACATAAAGTCCACCTGGCACACTTCGGCCAGTCATCAGGATAGATCCCTGCTCCTCTCCCAAGAACCCTCCTCTCACATATTGCAATGCGCTTTCTGCTGTCTAGTCTTGTGGCAGACCTTGTCATATTCACATTGGCCAGGGCCCAAATTTCCGAACAGCTCTCCACGGCGCTCGAAAAATACGATGATGTCTCTATTTTCCGTTCCCTGCTCTCAGCATTTCCTCAGGTACTCCAAAACACTGTTTCCGAACATGACACAAATATTACTGTCCTCGTATCGACAGACGATGCAATGAGACAGTATTTGAAGCGATCCGGAGTGTCAGATGTCACTGAGCTCAAATCTGGTGACCTCGAGACTTTTTTTGCGTATCAGACCATGGTTGCCGCGCTGAAAAGCCAGGATTTTGAGAAATCCCACGACATGGTCGTCCCAACCATGTTGCAGACACAAAAGTACAATAACCGAACCGTTGGACAAGCTATGAAGGATGCATTCGGCGATAATGCTACTGGTCAGGTTGTGGTTACTTCTGGCGCGAAGAAGAGTTCGCGTCAGGCCAACAATCAAAACCCTGCCCCTGTAGTGACAATCAGGTCCGGTCTGGCCCAAGATACCAACATGATGGCTGTGGATGGCGAGTGGGGAGCTAATAAATCCAACACGTTCCAAATAATTGAAGGGTAAGTGCAGATTTGTTTCTATTTATACAGTTTATTAACTGTATGGCAATAGGGTTCTTGCCCCTCCGAGGGCTTGTTCCACGACAATTAGGTCCCAAAAAGAGACACTGTCCAGTCTTGATCAGGCACTCAATAGGACTGAGCTGTACCCTGCTCTCGACAGTCAGCCTAATGTTACCTGTCTTGCTCCCACGACGATGGCCTTTGATAAAGCAGGGAACCCTGAGACTAACCTGTCTAAGAAAGAGCTGCAGGCTGCTTTGCTGTATGTGACCTGTGCTTCTGTGGCTTTGCTTCTTACCGCTATGCTGAAATCTCGCTAACCTTTCACTCAAGTGCCCACACACTGCAACAGGTTACCTATACGCACTATCTTGAGGATGGGATGATCCTTAAAACTTTGGACCCCAATATCATAGTCAAGGTGAGCATCAAGGATGCGGATATCTATTTCAACAATTCCAAGGTTGTCGAGCCTAACGTTCTGACGAATAATGGCCTGATTCATATGTGAGTATCCATGGAACTGAGCCAGCTTGTGTGAAAAGTGATGAGAATCACTCATTAACTTTGTCTAGCCTCGATGCCGTGATGAAACCAGTTGAGGGTGAAGCGAGTAGTACTAGCACTTCAGACAAAGGAAGCGCAAGCTCTACCTCAACATCCAATGCTGCCCCAACCAAGTCCAATGCTGCAAGTGTCCTTCCAGTGGGATATCATGGAGCAGTTGCTTTTGTTGCTGGGATTATGTTCCTTTAATTGTGAACCGATGATATTTTGATCCTACCACCGCATAGCATGGGGTTGTGGCTAAGTTTGCGTATCATTCCGGGGAGAGGACATGGCACATATGGCAAAATATCCTTCCACGTATCAGGGGCATCTTTTTATACAGTGATGAATTGTTGTGCAAGTTGGAAATGGAGGCACAGCCACCATAACTGATCATTGGGAATATTGGCTTTGGTCACGGCGCATTTATTTGGCTGTTTTCCGCAGAAATCAAGGGCAAAGTGGTGTTAAATGCATGAAATGATAAGATGTTTCTCAATTTCCATAATTAGCCTTGGGTGAATAAGTTACTTTGCCATACGTGAGTGAGTGTGGGGGGAATCAAGCTCTTCAAAACGGATGGATCGCACTGGACTAATGCCAAGCGTGCGCGAGGAAAACTGCCATTTTAAACTATTGCGGGGTCTCCGATTTATCGTTGGAATTCGGTAGATAAGATCTGTGGATTGGTGGGCACAGATACAGCACATGAGAATCCCAATATCTGCCAAGCCAAAACAAGCCTACGGAGAATGGCCTTTTGCATATTCATATGAAGAGGTTGGCTTCATCTTTTTCTTATGTATTTTCTCCGTAATTTTTTGATACGGAAGCTCAGGCCTTTATTATTGATAGCAGTTGAGTTTAGAGAACCGCGATAAAAATCACAACCGTATAAGATTGGCTCGGCACAACGCGGCATTCACACAGGCAAAACCTTCTCTGAATTGACGCAGAACAGTAAAAGCCGATCTGGGCCTTGTCGGGATTCCCTTTCAACTTTACCTTCATGGCGTATCTTCGGGGCTTGCCTTCATCAAGTTTAGTATTGCCGCCCACTTTACTGAATTGGCTACTCCGCATGCCATTTGGCTGATTCATGTTAAAAGCTAAGGGGGTCTAGCTGGTCGATCTCCAGCCACGGTTGAGAAATAACAGAATGGAAAACTGAGTTCATGGTGGCTGAGGCGAGTCTTTCCAACGATTGAGGCACATTTTGTTCTGTTCATTCATATATAAACTAAAAGCCCGTCCAAGAGCTGTCAATCGTCAGACCTTGCTCATCCATTCTTTCGACACGCGTTGATCCGCAGTCATTCCTTCATTTTCCCCCTGCTTCATTCATTCATTCATTCATTAAAAAGTTATTTGTTGAAACCGACTCTCTACGGATCATGAATTTGAAATTCGTCATTCTCTTTGCCACCCAGGCTGTCGCGCTGGCGCTTCAGCCTCAACCCACCTTGGACCCTGACACACTCATTATTGAACGTCCTAGTTCGAACAATAACCAGAAGCGAGATCAATGCAACGAGCAATATTGCCTTCGAAAGATGAGGCGCCACAGACACAGGGCAAGTGCCAGCGACTTCTGCTCAGTGTTCATCCAATCTACCGTCACGCAAACCTCCACCAAGGTCACCACCATCCACGTCGCCACCACAGTTGCGCCTCAGGTCACGGTCACCAATGTCAACATGGTGTAGGTTTAGCCCCCAATGAATCCTCGTGACAGCCCCAGAGCCTTTACTGATGGCACTTGATAATTTAGGTTTGGAACTAAAACCACTGGCACTACGACTGTGACTAAAGCTGCAACACTGCCTAACAAGCCTGCCAAGCGAGACAATACTGTGCCCATTCCCTATTGGATCCCAGACGTCTGCGACGAGTCTCAAGTGAGCAGTGCTTGCTCTTGTCTCATAGCCACTCCATCCCCAGCGGTGGTAAAGTCTGTGACAGTCACGTCCAGAACAACCGTCTTTGATGTGGTATGGGAACATCCCTCGGCCCTTTAATCCCCCTGAGCCCCTTGATCTAACAAAGGCGCAGAAAACTCTCCCCACCAAGTCTATCACTGTTACCAAACTCTCTACCAGCGTGGTTAATGTTGCGGCCACCCAGACCGTTGTCCTGGCGCAGGCCCAGCAGACAACCTCGACCACACAAACTAGCTCGACAGCTCAAACTAGCTCCAAGGCATCCACTAGCTCAACGACTCAGGCTGCTTCGTCACAAACCAGCTCGACATCCCAAACTAGTGCAAAGTCGTCGACCACTTCCAACACACAGACCCAGGGAACTGTGACGGCCCAGGCTGTCTCAACATCACAGACGAGCGCCTCCCAAACTACCCTGTCCTCTCAAAGCACCTCAAGTTCACAAAGTACCTCGACATCCCAGTCGACTGTGGCCCCCCAGGCCAGCTCCTCATCGCAGTCCAGCACGTCCAAAACCGGATCCTCAACACAAACCACATTGAGCTCTCAAACTAGCTCCGCTACACAAACTAGCTCTACTGTGCAAACCAGCTCGACTACGCAAACCAGCTCAACCGTGCAAACTAGCTCAACCGCGCAGACCAGCTCGACTGCGCAATCCTCTTCGAACACGCAGGTCAGCTCCTCAACATCGACTAGTGCAACTCAGACTAGCTCGACATCACCAACCAACCAAGCGACTCAGACTACCTTGGTGACGCAAACCAATCCAGCATCGCAGAGCACTTCGTCAACACAGACCTCCTCAGCAACTCAAGCATCCTCCACGGCGGCTGTGTGTGGAATTAGTGGATGCAGTGATGGTACATATCTCATTGAGACGAGCCAAGACTACACCACGCTCGCTGCTTGCAAGGCTCATTGCTTGGAGACCCCAGGCTGTCTGGGCTTTCAATTTTCTACTGGTGATAACAATAACTGCAATGTGGCAACAGTGGGTGCTACGCTGCTCAACTCACAGTACAGTTACTTGTTCCCACAATGTCAACAGTCTCACCTGTATGACCGCGATTGCGCTGTTTAAAAAAGATGGAGTATGGATAGAGGATGGATTAGCATATAGAACTAGGAATGTTTTCAAATTTGATGAGATTTTAACGTTTTGCCTGACGTGAATTGCTAAAAGCACATTGTAATGAATCAATCGTTTGACATGTGTGTCATTTTCGGAATCAAGGAGCGATATTGAGCTAGGAGTGTATTAATCAGACATGCAACAAATTTCTAAGCGGTATGAAAGCCAGAGGTAAGTTGAAATCTTGGTAAACAAGCCCACAGCCGATGTAACTCATCTGAAATATATTTGGAAACTACACAGTGAAAGTCACGACTGCAAATTCTGGACACGGCTGCCCCTCAGGGATCCGAGACCTGCGCACGAAAGATCTCTAGGCACGACGAGTAAATGAAATTCACATGCTCGCTGAAGTGTCCCCAAAAACGGACGGCATACAATCGTGTCGTCATGAATTTGTGGGCAGAAGGTAGTACAAATCAGGCCATGGGAGGCTTATTGAGCTCGTTTCTTCTTATCGATAGCCTCGCGCCGTCAAATTTCTCCATCTTTTTGGGTATCGTCGCGGTCTTGGTCTTGAGGCTAGCGAAAACTCCAACTTGCTCGATGTTTTCTCTAGCATTTCTAAAACTCTGGACTTTGGCTCCCAGGGGAGTTTAAACACAAAGGACCTTTCGAATTTTGTCATCCATAATATCCTGAAACTCCAATTACTTGATTGACTTGGTTCAGCTTATTTAACTACCCAAATATGCCAGTGGAAACAAGACCGTTGACCGAATTCTGGATTTCAGACCTAGTTCGTTTCCGGAGACATGAGGGGTAAAGAAGGTGCGAGTAATTGATGAACGAAAAGGCGATGCGTTTATAAACCAAAAGTGAGTGATGACTCGCACAACAGAGCTTGAAACCGGCGCCCTGGTAACGAGGCTTTTTACCGATAATAAGAAAGAAGTCGAATGAAGAATAAAGAAAATTTGACATTAGAGGAAAATGTTGCATGGAAATGGGATTGATTATAACGATCTAAAAATATTTATGAGGCAATCGCGACATGGGTCTTTTTGCTAATTACCGGTTGAGACACCTCTTTAAATCTCGCCCAGTGCTCTTCTTGATGATACTATTTAGTATTTCACCACACGATTCGTCTTTCAGTCTAAAAAGATGTACACTACAAAACTGAAAAAATAGGCCCGTCGCTAGCGATGTTGCTATTACAAGAAGGGAAAGGGGGGCATCTTACCCACCAAATTAAGATTAACGTACGATCGCGAGGACCCATCCACGCTGACGTGTGATGATCCTTCGAAAAAGAGCGAAATTCTACCCGAGGATCACCGCCTCTACTTAATGTTCGATGATCTAGTTTCTAATCCTGTCCTGTCTGTTCTTCATAGCTCGCTATCGAGGTGGTGCAGATCACCCGCGCAATGGCCGCAACCATGGACAGAGTGCTCCCACTCCACTATTTTGACGACACGCTCGTCGTACGCTCAATGATTCTCACATTTCAATTCGTATTCGAGGATCGGTTATGTCCCCACAAGTTGCGTGACAGTTTGGCGAGCCTAGCCCAGAATGATGGCTGGGAAAAGCTTGGTGGCCGTTTGCGTCGAAACGTGAGTACAAGGCATGCCGTATCCGCGTCGCGTCCTTCTAACGCATCATTTCGCAGGGAATGGGGCGGCTGGAGTATCATATTCCGGCCCAATTCAGTGATGAAAGAGAAGCGGTGACCCTCCGCCACACCACATACAACGGGCCCAGGTCCGCGCACCCCATTGCGTCGCAGTTACCCAATGCCACGAGCGCGCCCTCAGTTCTCACTGGCACGGAAAAGTTCAGCAGTTTGGCGTTTCACCCTGACACGCCACGGAAGCTCCGGAATTACTTGAATGCGGACATACCTCAGCTGTTCCTCCACGTTGTGTCCTTCGACGACGCGACTCTCGTCAGTCTGACGTTCCCTCACACGCTGTGCGATATGATGGGGCTGGCCACCATTCTCCGGGGGTGGTCAGCCACGCTCGGAGGGAAGACTGAAGAAATACCTCGTCTGTATGGGGCTGATGAAGACCCATTTGCCGAGTTTGGCTGCAATCCTAAGGAGGTGTTCGGGCTGGCAGACAAGCAACTGCCCGCGTTTGGATTCTTACGCCGGCAAGCTTGGACCCTCGTCAAGGACTACTTTGCCGGAACGAAAACTCGTGTCGTTTGTGTTCCTTCCTCTTTCCTTGCTCAGATCCGAAAGGATATGCTGCAAGAGCTGTGCAAGACCCAATCATCTGAGAACAAGCCGTTTATCAGTGAAGGCGATGCCCTATGCGCCTGGTGGAGCCACATTGTGATGTCTCAACTGGCACCATCGTTAGATTCAACTCTGGTCATCTACAACTCTAAATCATACCGGCCTATTCTAACAGACATAATCCCGGCGGGCTTCGATTACATTTCCAACGCTTCCGGGTTGGTACCAGCTTTGGTCCCAATGAAGACGGTGCTAGGAAATCATTTAGCCGTTACTGCGTCATCAATTCGTCACGGCATTAATACACTGGGTACCAGGTCTCAGGCAGAAGCGTTTGCCGGGCTCGTGAGAAAGTCAAGCATAGGGTTTGTGCCACAGTTCGGCGAACAGCCTTTCCAAGGCATCTCCTTCTCAAATTTCACAAGCGGAAACCTGTACCAGGTCGACTTCTCGGGAGCCATTATAGATAAATCGCCATCGATATCGAACTCTACCCGTAAACCTGGAACGCCGTACTGCATACAGTTGTGGGAGGGAATCCATGTTGCCAAGGTCTTTTGGATCTTGGGCAAGGATGGGAACGGAAACTATTGGATCTCTGGGGCTCTGCGGAATAGTACCTGGAATAAGATTGCCAAGGTTTTAGGAGGAAAGCCGCTCGAAGATTCCGAGCCAAGCCGATTGAGTTTCTTGGCGACGAAACGTTCTGTGTTGGGGGTCACCATGTATCTTTTCCTTGGGACTCTTGCCTTCCATACGTTTTATTCCAGACTATGGGGAATCTAAAGGCCATTCATTTCTATTTTGTGCTGGACCTGTGCAAAGAAAAGGTGGAACGTGCGCCGAAGCTTTTGATATGAGTCTGTGCCGATGAAAGTACGCAAATCTCCTTGTGCACAGAATTGGTCTTTCTTGTCCCCAACAGACGGATCACTATTTTCAGGATGCCAATTACGTCCTATGGAAGAAAGAAAAACCAATCCTGCTACTCGAAATTAACAATCCATAATGTCCACAAACAAAAATTGCATCATTTTTAGACATTTTAAACATGCTGTCGTGTTGATCGTAGCACGCAAAGAAGGCCTCAAAATTGTCAAGGCCGGGACGCTTGTTCCACCGTACATCATGTCTAAGAATCCTTTTCAATACCAAACTTGAGAAATGAACAGCACTTGAACCAAGAATTGACTCTAGGAGCAGAAAATATTTTCAGGCCACCTGTTTATGATTGTCCCCAACATCAAGCCTCTTATTCACGAATTTCACCTGGCAGTGGTCAGTCGCAAGCCTACCCTAGGTGTTTCCAAAGCAAAGCAAAGCAAAGGCGTGCCCGCACGTGACAGCAACTGAGACCCGCGGCACCCACTGGAAGCGGGGGAAGGGCGCTGCAATGACTACAGCGACGGGCAGGTTAGCGCTGTGCAGTACCGCGTAAACCCGCTGACTATTAGTTATCTATCGCAGAGCAGCACCCACCAATCCGTTCACTCACAACTGCAAATCTCGCCTGCAATAATGCCCCCTGCAAGATCCAAAACCACTTGCAGCCAGTGTCGCGCTCGCAAGGTCCCTTTTTGCCGCTTCGCACCGCGAACAAGCTCTTGACACTAACAGTTCCAGTAGGTGCGGTGCACGGGGGGCCCGGCTTCATGCTCCAACTGCGACCGCCTCAACTTTGCCTGCTCCTTCGTGTCGTCGCCCGAGGCTGCGCGAGATGTGCCCGCTCCACCAGAGCGCAGACGGGGCTCCCAGGCTTGCACCGAATGCCGCGCCCAGAAGTCGCGGTGCTCGGGCGAGCTGCCAACCTGCTCGTCGTGTCTGAAGCGCGACAAGCAGTGCCTGTATCCCGACGGGAGGAGGCCCCGTCTTAAGAGCAAGGCACAGGCGAATTCGCCAGGTTCCACGGCGTCGGCATCGCGGCGCTACTCGCATGGCCTCAGTGCACACGGCAGACCGGAGACAACTGCGCCGGCGCCAGCAGCTCTGCTTGTCCAGGGCTCAGCACCAGAACTCGCTCAACAGTCTTCACCAAGTGTTTGGACCAGCTCACCCAGCTTCAACAGCGAGGCTCGAGGCCCGAGCCATTGGTTGCCTCTGCCCCCCATTCGGGAGCAACTTCACCTTATCATTGACTTCTTCCGCCATCTCCACCCCATACCCTCTTATTCCTTCTTAAACGAGGTGTCAACCACTCAACGCTGTCTCGACGGTGCCCTCGATGAACCCTTATTGCATGCGATTTGCGCCGTTGCTGCCCTCAACCTTAAATATGTTAAATATTACCCCGTCTTCACGGCGTCTTGGATCCACAAGGCCGAGGAAACCATCTGGTCTCAGATCGAGAAGCCGACAATCTTCAGGACACAGGCTCTTCTTCTCATTGTCCACTATCACATTGAATCGGGAAGTTTCCAGAGAGCCTACATGCTCTCTTCAATTGCAGCTCGCGCGGCGGGTGCTTTGCGGCTACAATATGAGCGAACCGATTTGAGTCCACTGGCTCAGGAGATCCGGAGGCGACTGATGTGGTGCCTGATGTTTCTGGATGGGCACTTTTCCGTTGGACTGCCAGGATCCGAAACGTGTTCTCACGATTATATATTTCTGGACCTTCCATGCAAAGAAGAATCATTTGGGATCGACCAAGACAGTCAGGGCAACGCCTCCCTCTCTTCCTTGGACGGTGTGTCGGAGGATGGGCTTTTGGCCATCATACTAAAACAGTCCATGTCAAGGCGAGACGCAATGAAGCTCAAACGGCAGGTCTGCGTTCTGGGACAGGCAATGCCTCAATTCGAGGGGCTAGTGATGGAGTTGATCAAATCCCTCCAACACAACCAACCACAGGCTTACAGCATTGGCGAGTTACAAAAGTACTCCAGGTCACGTTGGCTTGCCAGATACCTGATGGCAGAGCTCGGATGGCATCAATGCCATTGCGACATCTTCCGTCTCTTTCTCCCCGGCTACAAGGAAGCAGCTCCAGAGGCTGTCATTTCGGCATGTTCACCAGACTTTGTCGCCCAAGCAAGAAGGCAGTGTCTCGAGCATGCCCGGTGTATGATTGAAATCTTCAGAGACTTGGACACCTTCTATGCTAGTTTATTGCTTGCGCCTATGGACATTGCTATTTGCGGCTATCACGCTTGTCGGCTAATCATGTTCTTCAGCCGATCCACGCTGCTTCCCAACGACTACGAGCTTACGCCGGAATCTGCTACTGAGCAGGTGTCCATGGTTCTCCGCATTCTCAAGCGTCTACACCCTGATTCTAGCCTCATTGGCCATTTAATCAAGGACCTCGAAAACATAAAAAGACTGCATATTGCAGACGAATCCGAGGACAGCAGAGAGTCCTCAATTACTGAAGACGAGGTTGCGGGTCGCCAACCGCGCTTTGCTGTTACGCGGAAATCCCATCAGAGTTTGGGCGTTCACAGCGTCCTCCGCAGAGCTCGGTTCGTGGATGATACACTGGACACTGTGACCACACCTGGAAACGACGGCGAATCCAACAGCCCCGCGCAGACCCAGTCATCGACCATGGAAGGCGTCTCTTCGCAAAGCATTGGCACCCTTTCGTCCGCCCTTCACCCGTCGGAAACGGGCTTCCCTGGTCTGGAGTCTTCGGCAATGCCCGGGCCATTCGCAGCCATGGCAGACGATACATCACACCAAGTCATGACAGGCGACATGTGGTCCCTCACGGACCTGGATAGCTGGAATCCCTGGTACTGGAGACCCCAATCCTCCCCTAATTCCGATGGAGACTACTTTTGACCGCCCGAGACCATGTTCTGGGGAAAGCGGGCCTGTTGCAAGCCAATATTGGAGTTGGCGCCCACTCGCAGCGTCGTGAAGTCCGACTACCTGACGTTCGCCGACTACCGGTCTCCACACTTTCCAGCCATCCTGACTTTGCGGGGATTTCCTTGAGACGATGGCCCTTGGGGGAGTAAACGGTGATCCGTATTTGAAATATTCCTAGTTCTGTGGCGTTTCTATAAAGCCATTCTTCTTCCGTGATTTTCTGGACATCGGTAGAAATTGGTTGTTGTCATCTCCAAAATACTGCCACGATTTTATACCTATTCCCCTTTTAGCTTTCCACCATCCCTGTCATCGGCCAACATGGGGTCCCAGACGCCCCCAAACATCATTTTCATCATGGCGGATGATCATGCTGCCAAATCAATCTCATGCTACGGTGCGGGGATAAATAATACCCCAAACCTGGACCGTATTGCCAATGAGGGCATGCTGTTCAACCACTGCTATGTGACCAACAGCATTTGTACCCCGTCCCGCGCAGCCGTCCTCTGCGGAACGCACAACCATGTGAACGGAGTCATGACACTTGATTCCAAAATCAACAAAAACATCCCAAATGTTGCAAAGCAATTGAGGTCTGGACCCAGCAAGTACCAGACTGCCATGGTTGGCAAGTGGCATCTTGGCGAAGGCAAAGAACACGAACCCACCGGCTTTGACTATTGGAGTGTCTTGCCCGGACAGGGAGAGTACTGGGACCCTCAATTTATCGGCCCTTCCGGAACCGAGAGCATCCCCGGTTATGCTACGGATATTATCACAGACAAGTGCCTTGACTGGATGGAGAAGCGGGACAAGTCTCGACCATTTTTCCTCATGTGCCACCACAAGGCTCCCCACAGGTCTTGGGAATACGACGAGAAGCACAAGGATCTCTACACAGAGCCTGTCCGCTTGCCGGACACGTTCACTGATGACTACAAGAACCGCGCAAACGCGGCCAAGGTTGCCAAGATGAAGGTTGCCGAGGACATGACGTACAATGACCTTGGTATCGTCCAGCCCGAGGGCCCGAGGAGCAAGATTGGTGAGAAGATGATTGATATTTGGTGGTGGAACGATCGCAAGATCCCTGCCCCCGAAGATGTATCATCCTTAAAATTCATCTGCAAACAAACCGGGGAGTCATTCACTTTCAAGACGAAACAGGAGCTGGCCGAATGGAAATTCCAGCGATATATGCAGCGCTATCTCCGCACCATTCAGAGCGTGGACGATAACGTTGGCCGTATGCTCGACTGGCTTGATGAGAAGGGATTGACTGAAAACACAATTGTGATCTATACTTCGGACCAGGGATTCTTTCTCGGCGAACACGGATGGTTCGATAAGCGATTCATGTATGAAGAGAGCTTCCAGATGCCCTTCATCATTCGCTACCCAAAAGAAATCCGCCCAAAGTCCATCTGCAATGACATCATCTGCAACGTTGATTTTGCACCAACCTTTTTAGATTTCGCTGGTGCTCGTATCCCTACATATATGCAAGGCGTCTCATTCCGAGACCTCCTTAAAGGCCAGACACCAGAAGACTGGCAGCAGGTGGCATATCACCGCTATTGGATGCATCGAGACATCATCCACGAAGCCTACGCGCACTATGGAGTGCGTGATCAGCGCTACAAACTTATTTACTGGTATAATGAAGACTTTGGCCTCGAGGGCACCCGGCCAGGTGGCGAGGAGAAGGAATGGGAGTTGTTTGATTGCAACGAGGACCCGCTAGAGCTCTTCAACTGCTACAACGAACCCAAGTATGCAGATGTGGTAAAGAAGATGACCAAGATGCTGGAGGATAAGATGGCGGAGATTGGAGATGAACCTGTTCACACACGGCTCGGCGCGCTCAAGCCGCCGGTTGTTAACGGAAGCAAGGCTTCTTAATGCGATAGATAGATATGTAAAGAATAAAAAATCGAGTCACTTGATGTTTCAAATAAACACCTGCCGGACAATATGAGCGTGATTCGTAATTCGAGCCCTCGGCAACGATGCTGCATGACACCTTCATTTCTTTTCGTGATTTATCCTGACAATGGCGTCAATGATTCAAGGATCCACTACCAGATGACAGAGGCCATTGACCGCTGATGAGAAACGCGGGGGAAAGACATATTCTCCGCTTCAGATCGAAAATAGAAGATGCTCCGACGTTGACCCCTCACGCCGTGGGCTGTCGTTCCCGAGAACCCGGGTCCTCTCCCAAGAGAAAAACCACTCGGCTGTCGTTGGTCGGTTAACCTCCAGCCACTTACAATGCCGTAGGAACGCCTCAGCGCAAGCAATGGCCATATAACCCACTCGCGATGGCCCATGTGATTGGCAATGTCGACTCAATGGCCCTTCCGGTCTAGCATGCCGCGTCTTCTGGTGGGCTCGGTCCACAGCTCGGTTCCCCGAGTCCCGGGAGGTGCCCGCGATTCAGGCGTTTCCCGACTACCGGGCAGACCAAGCGTGACCCCGGATTTTGAACGCCACACGGACGCGATGGCCCACGGGGTAGAGTTGGGACTAAACATGCGGGGAGCTTAGAGAGTTGCGGGAACTCATGGGGTTGCTCAATTAAAGTGATGGAGGCTCTGGGCCATATAATGGACCTGTGAGGACGTCCTGGCAGATCTGTTTCGGTCCTCATACTCCTCCTTCTCCGCTTAGAAACACTCAATATCACCAAGAAGATTCTCCATTGTCGCCATGGAGAAGCACGAGCTAGACGCGGCTCATCTAGAGAGCGCGTCGCTGAAGAACGCCCCTTCTTCGGACCGCGATGCTGCCGCCGACGAGGCCAGGCGCGTCGAGGTCAACATGACCGTCAAGGAAGCCTTTTCGTATTACAGGAAAGCCGTGGCCTGGTCCATCGGTATCTCCATGTCGACAATTATGGACTCGTACGACTTGCTTCTCATCACCTCCTTCTTCGCCTACCCGACGTTTCAGAAAAAGTACGGAGTCCAGCTCGAGGACGGCTCGTGGTCGATCCCGGCGCGCTGGCAGCTGGCCCTGACCATCATCATGAATGGCGGCTTGATTTTGGGCGTGTTTTCCAATGGATACTTTGCGGACCGTTTTGGCCTCCGCAAGGTTATGATGACTGCGCACGTGTTTTTGGTTGGGTTCATCTTTGTGACATTTTTTGCGCCCAATATTGAGGTCTTGCTGGTTGGCACCTTCTTGATGTAAGTTTTTGTTGTTATCCGACAGCTGCAGGACGATTTCAACTAACTCCCAACCTTCCCAGTGCGATTCCCTGCGGTTTCTTTGCGGCTGCAACCCCGTCATACGCGGCCGAGGTTGCCCCCATGCGACTTGCTGGATACTTGACCGTTTATGTCAATCTGTGCTGGGTCATGGGCAAGTTGATTGCATTTGGTGTGCTTCGAGGCATGCTCAGTGACGGTACCGAATGGTCGTACCGTGTTCCGTATGCCTTGCAGTGGATGTGGCCCCCATTCATGCTTGTGGCCATCTACTTTGCCCCTGAATCACCTTGGTGGCTTGTCAAGAAGGGTCGATATGAGGAGGCTGAAAAGAGCCTCAGAAGACTATGCAGTGCCCCCGACAGCATCGTCAACCCCAAGAACACGATTGCCCTCATGTCTCGCACCATTGAAACGGAGCGGTCCATGAACATTAAGGGTACTTATCTCGACTGTTTCAAGGGCGAAAACTTGCGCCGTACCGAAATTGCCATGGTTAGTTGGGGATGCCAGATCCTCCCCGGGTTCGCCGTCCAGAACTACATTACGTACTTCTTCACTATGGCCGGCTTGTCCGCCTCGGATTCCTTTACTCTCTCAATTGGTACGTCTCCATCGCTTACTCTCAATCTTGTCTTGGTTACTAATTGGCTGTAATAGGAAATGCCGGGTTAGCATTCTGTGGCACTGTTTCATCTTGGTTTTTGATGACTCGCTTTGGCTGGCGAAGACTCTATATGTCTGGCTTGGTTGCAATGCTGCCGGTCATGAGCCTCGTTGGCTTCCTAGACCTCAAATCTGGGTCAAAGGACACGATTAGATGGGTTCAATCTGCCCTGCTGCTTGTTTGGTTCTTTATCTATGGTAAGCACCCCACTCCAAACCCGACGAATCACCCAATTGCCAGAACAGGACTAACCAATTGTTGAATGCAGGATGTACCATCGGCCCCATTCCATACGGTATTGCCGCCAACGTCGGTGCCGCAAATGTCAGAGTCAAGACCATTGCTCTCGGCCGCAACACCTATTATTTCCTTTCCATCGTCAATGTTGTGGCTTCGCCCTATATGCTGAACCCCCAGGAAGGCGACCTCAAAGGAAAGGCTGCATTCCCGGCCGCCGGCTTGACTCTGCTTCTTCTCATATGGGCATGGTTTAGGCTTCCGGAGATCAAAGGCATGACCTCGGAGACCCTTGATCATCTCTTTTCCAATCATGTTGCTACGAGAAAGTTTGAAAGCGAGTCAAAGAAGTACCAATAGTGAGATGAGCATTATTTGGATAGATCAGAACAGAAACTAAATAGTTGAATAATCCATATGCACTTTTTGTATTTTATGTTGCGGGCTGGGTTATGATTATCCCTAAATACAATGCACGCTAAATGCGAAAGCTCTTGGTTCTTGGAGACGTGGGAGCGATTCGTCCGTCAAATATGCCAACGGAGATGGTAACCGGTACTAGCAGACGGCGTCTCTTAGGACTTTGGTCATCAGGAACATGCGTATTTATGGCTACTTCTTGAATAACATCAGTGCCACAAATTCATCATTTGTCTCGTACCTCTGTCACATTCGCATTCCGACTCTTCTTCTGCCTTGTCCCCACTTGAAGTATCCTTGGGAGAGTGGATAGCCTGCACAACCTGCAAATCTCAGGAGACTTGATACGTTAAAAAACCGCCAGTCGTCCACACCAGCAAGGGTCTAACAGAAAGCCACTTTCGTCCAGGCATGTTGCCTTTATTACAACGCTGCCATGATCAACCTAAAATTTTAGCTTGACGCAGTCTACTGTGGGGTGACAGGGAACGGTAATTATGTCACTCTCGGCGCCGAGGGACCGATTGATCCACTTATGAATGCTCAAATGTGGCCATATACCCACCCACATCAGCTTCTGTGCCGAGCAAATACTCCAGCTAGGTCAGTCTGGAACGAAGCGAGGACAGGATCACAGAATTTTCAGGATAGAGCCGAGTTCCACGTATTAATGCACCTTTATGTACTCAAGGGACTCGCAAGTTAGCCCGGAGACATGGATAGCTAATTCAAGTTTCCACGAATGCACAAATAGGAATCATAGGTTGGATAAATGGAAATTTTGTTTTTTGTTTTAAAAATAATTATTAGAATGGTAATACGTTCCATGTTAGCACATGTTTATGAACCTCAAACACCTCCAGATTTTATGAGAATCTCCATCCATAAATGGCGACCATCTGAAACCGTTTATGTGCAAGATGTGCCGGACAATTGGTCCTTGACCTTCTCGATTGAAGTGAGATAAATCTCAAGAGCACGATCGCGGATAGCCTCTTCGTATCCTTTTGTGATAGAATCTGCACGTGCGGTCCAGACGATCTGAGTTTTGTTGCTGCTCATCTTGAACAATTCAAGTGTGCCTTGAACGTTAACCGCCGGCAGCCCAGGAGCATCGTAGAGAGTGTAAGCCAAGGTGTGGTTTTCTGGGTGGATGAAGTCAAGGCGCTCTCGGGCATATTGATCGAGAACAGTGATACTTCTCACAGCTCCTGGACCAAAACCCTCCAGTTCGATGAGTGTGACATTCTTCATGTAGTATTGAGCAGCCCCAAAGGCTGAGTAAATCCCCCATATCTTGCCGACGGGCGCCTCGAATTCGTCCTGAACTTGTCCCACAAAGACTTGGGATCTGCCATTTTCGCTAGCTGGAGGTGTGGTGATAACCTTCGAAGCTATTAATAGTTAGCTATATACCATAGGTGGGATTTTCGGCAACTCAATGCTTACCTTCAGCCACTGAGAACAGGGCCGTGATGGCAGTGCAGAGCTTCATTGTCAAAGATCAGCGGTCGGTAAAAAAATGGGTGTAGGTATGAATGAAGGGATTGGTTCGTATCCGACTGTCAAAACTTTGTAGAAAAGGCCGACGATGCATTGATATAAGAGCTCGGAGGTCTGAGACCCTGGTTGGTCCAGCGGCCGCGCGATCGTCGCCGTGAGTCCGAGTCTTCCCTTTTACTCGCTGCATTCTCGGAACCAAATTATGTCAGTGCTTGAGTCTAAGCTTCAAAGTTAGAACAGGGGTATAGTTGCGAATTTTACATAAATCACCAATTGGTCGTAGTCTCCTCTTCTGCATCGTCCCAGTATTGGGCCCACTCGGAGCCCGTGATTCCCGGGACCCGATGATCATAATTATTTGAACAATTGAGCTACTTTGAGAAGTACGAGTGTGATAAATGAATTAGTCGAGTGAGAATAACAATGAAGTAATGCCAGCAATGGGTAATTTTTATGTGAATGGTTGAGCATACTGTCTAGGGAAGAAAATAAGAATTCGGGGACAGTTTGAACTGCTGATTGCTCGGCTTCTGGTGCCAGAAACCAGAAACAATATTTGATCTATATGAGATTCATCACGCTACTACATACTCCCTCAGTATCTATAACTAATTAATCCCAATTTGTTGACAAGTCTGAGTGATATTAACAAAGGCTTCAGGTATCAAATCGATATATGCATGACTGTTTAGTGGAAAAGATTCCCGATCGCATCTTGGCTGTGTCTCCGAACTCGGGCTCGGCTGCTCGCAACCCCACGCTGGTGCATCCTAGGAACTTTCCTCCGAGCGGTCGAGGTCTCGGGCTTCCAACGTCTGTTGGATGCGCTGACTCGGCAGCCACTGATCGGGAGGGATGACCCACCACGAAATGAGTGCGAAAATCGTGACGATCCCCATAATGACAGGTGCATAATTCAGATTTTCTCCCTCGACGGGGAACACATAGGGAGAAAACAGCACTGCCACAACCCAACCGTTCCAGAGGACAGAAATAGCCTGAAACGGCTTGCTGAGACGACCAAGGCTCCAAGCAGGCTTTGGGAACGTAGTTGGTGTCAAGAAGAGACGGCCCAGGCAAATAAGCCCGTAAGCCGCAGCTGATGGAACACCGGCTGCAGATACAAGGGAGGTGAAAGCCACCGAGGATGGTAGAATGGTGCATGTTACTATCGATGCAACAACCCACACGACAATAATAGCGTTGCGAGGCTGTCCATCAACAACCTTGGATACCCAGCTTGAGTAAGGCAAAACTCCATCGCGGGCGACTGCAAAAACAAGTCTTGAAGCGGCCAGAATTGCAATGGCCGTGTTCTATTTTCGTTAGTAAGGTGTTTCTATTTGAATGAAGAACCGAAAACATACAAACCACAGTGCAATGATGCAAATGACGTTCATGAATATGTGACCTCCTTCTCCAAGAAGAACTGCGTAGAGCGGTACGAAAGGTTGAACACTTCCGAAGGAAAAGAAAGTTTGCGCATCGGGCTAATAGAATATGGAATTAGACGTTGAGGCATCAATAGTGGGCATTTTACTTACCACACAGAATAAGAAAAGGATCACAACAATGAAACCTCCCACTCCACTTGCCACCGTGCTCCAAAAGATACCTCGAGCAGCAGCAACATTGGCATTCTTGGTCTCCTCGGCAACGTGACCTGAGGCATCGAACCCGATTAGAATACCTGCAGTAGCTAAGTAGGACAAACACCAGTTCCAGCCGGCGGGCGCTCCAGTGCCGTTGTACGTGGTCATGAAGGCATCGTGTGCAGAACGGAAACCGAGTGTTTTGCTTGATGCAATTGGCAGCCAGATTAGGTTGAGGGCAAAGTCAAGTAGTACTGAGAATGTTGACAGGTAGAAAATCCACTTGAAGTAGCGGGCTATGCAGCATGTTAGACACCCATCCCACATGAAGACCAACGGCGAACACTCACGTGGTAGAAGATTCCATATCGCTGCTAGAGCGAGCATGATCTCGGTACAAATCCATTGCACGGCGCGAAACTTGACGCTGGAAGTGTCAGATGGGAAGTCAAGGTTGAAAACAACGATTTCCTTCAAATAAAAGTTAACAAACGTTGATTGGAACAACAGGTCCAGCATTTTCTTACCGAAAGCATGTAGTTGACTGCAGATTGGGTGTTGCCTAAACGGGCCTCAGAATATTCCTCGGAACAATCTTGATTTCGATGGGTGCTTACTCGCGCAGAATGTTGTCCATGCAGTTGTGCTCCACCATGCGACGACGAAGCCAAACAGGCGTCCGAAACGGGGACCTCCGGCTTCAGCTGCCCACAAGTAGATGGAGCCCGCAAGTGGAAGCGACGAGCAGATCTCGGCAATAACTGCCGCTGTTATGAAAGTGAAGACGCATGTCACCAGAAAACTAGTCCTGCAAAGTGTGCGTTAGCCACGAGAAGAGGGAGATGACTATGCGTGTGTTAACGAACCAGTATGCCAAATTTCCTCCTGCGGCGATGCCGGTAGCAAAGGTAACGCGAACGCCACCAATGAAGTAAAGAGCCGCTGCTCAGCATTAGCAAGGTCTGCCTTGCAGCCACGCCGCTGTGTCTTACCGAATGTGGTTGCAAAGTTGTGGAAGACGTTGAAAGTTCGGTGGAGAACCTGCTGTTGTCAGTGCATGAGGATTGATTGGCTGCAAATAAACAAACCGGTTTGTATCCAAGATTTTCCTGTTTGACAATTGAGTATTAGTTTGGGGTAGCCTAATAAAAGCTGCAGCTCTTCTTCTCACCAACACTTTGTTGTCCTTGGTATTCTGGTCAGACTCTCCCCCGTCTCCCCCCACCTGCGGCATTTCCATTGGTGCAGCGTCATGCTCCTTGTCAGCCATCACGTCTCAGGTCCACTGATGCAAGTCTGCAGAGTTTCTGTCGCTAAAAAAGGGTCCAACTTTGGCTGCCCGAGTCCTTCTGCCTTGCTTGGCAAAGAGTCGAGAGAAACCTGTGCGACTTTGAGGGTTTGGACGTACGAGCAAGTTTTTAGTTGGTTGACGAAATTAACTTTGGGCCTCCCATTCACATTGTCTGCCAATGGGCGCCTCTCAATAATTGCGTCAAGTGGGGGCGTCAAAGATGTCATGATCCCGGGCTCATCCGCTTGGATCCAACTCGGAAAGGCGGCATTTGGACGACGTTCAAGACTGGTTGTCGTCAGCATGGTTTCTGACATATCTGACATGGTCTGGCCATTGGCATGGCGTTATGGATGTTTTGAGGCATTCGTCCCGGCATTCGTTACCTGTATGGACTAGACTGCCGCATCACGCAATTGGTGTGCCGACTTGCATGCTTATGCCCATGTTAGACATGATGAAAATAAAGAAGCCCTTTCCTAGGAGACGCGATTAATTAATTTTTAATTGCCAAGCCCTATGACGCTCAAGATTACCATGGCGCTGGTATTGGTTGTTAGCATCGCTTTGCTTGTGACGGTCCTCCTGTATTCATTGAAGGTGCGTGCCAAGATCAGTCGTCGCGGCAGTTAACCATTAATCTTATTAGGTCATTGTTCAGAACCGCGCATCACTGCTGTCAAAGATCCCAAATGCGGGGTTTGGTGTGCAATACTCTCGATTACTCTGGGCTTTTCCTCATGAATATAGGGGCACGATCACCCTAGACCTTCCGTTGCTCCACAAGAAACTCGGTAAAGAATTTTCAAGAGTCCCGCTGACCAGGTCGCTTACGATAGCCAGGCCCTCTTATCAGAATAAGTCCAAACGAAGTGTCATTTTATTCGATAGATGTTTATGAGGCGGTGCACAAAGTGCACAGCGGGTTTGTCAAGGATCCACGGGTATATGGACAATTTGTGCAAGATGGACACCCGGCACTGTTTTCAATTACGTAGGAGTGTCTTGCCCAGTACATTTAGCCTCAATTGCTAAAATTTCATCAAGTCATCCTCAGGCCCATTATGATCGGCGAAAATTGATGGGCCAACTGTTCAATCGAAGTAAAATGCCGAACTTGGAGTCTTTGATGCTCTCTCACGTCAACACTTTCACCAGAGTGCTTTCAAAAAAGACTGGCGCGGTTGATCTCAATTCAGGGTGCAGAGCTCTAGAAGCGGACATTATTTGTGAGCACCAGCGACCATAACTCTTTCTTCTTATCTAATAATGTGCCCGCGAAATGCAGCTAGCTTCTCGTTTGGAGAACCTTTGAATGCAATATTATCATGGTCGGGCGGTAAGTATTTGCCAATGGTGGCTAAAAACGACGAGAAGGCCACTTGGATGCCCGTGGTATGTCCTCTGCCGAAATACGAAAAATATTTTTATGAAATTGGCTAATAAAAAACCACAAACCTCCAGCTTGTTGATTTTCCGGCTGCCTGTGCAGTATGGGAGCAGATAGAAACTTGGGTGTATCAAATGACAGGGGTTCGATCGTCGTATCGCTACGCGCTGGATGAATTTGATAAGGTGAGACAAACGTAATCCTTGCCAGGGCAAAGATCTAACCACTTTTCAGTGGACAAATAACGCCTGGAAGGCTGTTGGTAATTTGGTTAAGCCTGCACACTCTGCTGTCCCCAACTTGATCAATGTTTTGGTACACTCTGGGTTGCCATCTGAGACCGCGCTGTCCGAAGCCAAAGAGACACTCGGCCCCGGAACGGATACTACTTCTGGCTCTCTTGCACACATCATCTTTGCCCTTGGATGGAATACTCAATACCAAGAAGACCTATATGAAGACTTACGAAAAGTAGGCTTTTCAACGGAGATGTCCGTTTTGGAGAATATCCCCAGGTTACAGGCCTGTGTAAAGGAGGGTATCAGATGGGGGGGTACTGCTGCTGCTATGCTTCCACGTGTTGTTCCAGAAGGTGGTGTGGAACTATGTGGGAAGCAGATCCCTCAGGGGGTAGGTTCCTTCCTTATTGCATGAACACAGTATAGAATATGTTACTAATCTAGGTAGACTGTCTTGACTTCGTCTCCAATTTGGTATCTTCGAGATGAAAGTGCCTACCCCTCACCAAATCTTTTCAATCCATATAGGTGGATTGAGAATGATGGCTTATCTTTCAAAGAAGATTCTATTCGAGACAAATATTATATTCCATTTTCAAAGGGCACGAATACGTGCATAGGCGTTCAGTAAGTCAAGGTGTGGGACAGCCGATCGATCTGATTTCTGACCAATTAAGTTTCTCATACTACGAACTATACCTCAGCGTATCGCAGCTGGTGAAGACCTCTCGCATTTACTCATTGACTCCGAGTCGGGGCTTGGCTGAGACAGATCAAATCACAAACTGGATACCTGTGTCGATGCCAGAGAGGAAGGAATGGGTGGCCGCTGTACTCAAGGACAAGTTGCTGGTAAAATTTGAGAGCAGGGATAAATCAATCTAGTAGGCGTTCAGATTACTTTCGATGTGTACCGAATGTCACATATTCTGTGCCTAGATATTGCGGTGATCTTTGGAAAATACACTTGAAAGTTTGGCATAAGTTTGTCATATCCAAACATAAAATAACAATTGGAATTGAGAATGTCTTTTTCTCTAAATATTTGACTTGGAATTTATATTAATCTATTAATTACGAATTATTTTACGCTAGTTATGGATCCATTTTGAAGCATGTGCAAGGTGGTGGTGGTGAAGCTTACGGGGTTGATTGTCGTCGAGCACTCGGATTTGCACACATCATTTGTCCTAAACTTAGCCAGAATTTGTCCGAAGCACTTTAAACAGTGACAATAAGACTGCTATTCTGAGGTCTTATTTCCTGGAATAATGTGTCCATTAAGAAATGCCATAATTCGGTTAATGTTAAGATGACCAACTTGTAGCCGCCCATACTCGAAGTGAGGGGTATTTACGGAATTTCTCCATCCTTATCGGACGACATAGGGTCAGCTGTTCACTTACTGAATCGCTTGGCATATTCATAGTATCAAGCTTATATGCATGCTAAAGGCTAAAGTCCCTTGCATCCACAAATCTGTGCCGCATGTTTTCTTCCACAAAGCAGGAACCCGCGAATAGACACATGTGATGGTGGGTGAGAATGGCCATGTGATTATTTGATGACGCATACTTGACATGTCCCTCCTGCAACCCTTCGAATGGCTCGGTGTATATCCCGCATTGACCAACGGATGCGAAGGTGATTGGTTAGCATTTCGTAATGTTGCTCGTTTTTCATGCAGTAGCTCTCCTGACGGCCCCTCTATCACACGCGACACTCTAGCCTCGGTAGAACTAAGATCAGCGGCAATAGTTTTCATGATTGGATCGCAAGTGGCACATAGGACTAAAGCGTCTGAAGTAGGAAGCTAGCACACACCCTCCGCTCCAGATCCGGGGAAATACGACGCTATAATGAGGGGTGCCAGGGGAATGGCCTCTCCTATTCGAGCGCAAATACCAGGACCCACCAGAGTGATATCATGCGACTCAAAATATTAGCCTTTGTAAACTTAGCACTAGCCTTTCGTTTTCTCGGGTTGTATTTGGCCGTCATGATCGTATCCATTATTTATGCCTAATTACGAGGTTGAGGAGATGTAAAATAGTCCCCCCATCTGTTCGCAGATTGAAATCGTAGCTGCCCCAACAGCGAATTTTCAAAATGCGTTCTCTGTGGTTTAATATAATTGGGTTGGGCGTGCATTTTGTTACTGCACAAGACACCTCGGCCCAACTCGATTCAATTCTTGCTGATGTCACCGTCACCAATGTTGGAGATGTCAGAGGCAATCTCTTGCTGCCCGAAACCGCATCTGATGGTCTAAAAATCAGCTGGAAGAGCTCCGACCCTTCAATTATCTCGACAGATGGTCGCGTCACCAGACAGGCGACCGATGCCAAGGTTACTCTCACAGCGTCCATTAGTCAAGATGATGTAACACGAGAGCGGGAGATAACTGCTAGTGTGCGAGCTGCCGTTGCTCTGGCCGAATTTGAAGGCTACGCTTTTGCATACTTTACTGGCAACACAATTGCCGGAGAGAAGATCTATTTTGCAGCTAGCAAAGGAAACAATGCTTTGAACTGGACTGAGTTAAACGGCGGCCAGCCTGTTCTTGCATCGACTAAAGGCACCAAGGGTTTGAGGGACCCTTTCGTTATTAGGTCTCCCGAAGGTGATACATTCTACCTTCTTGCAACAGATCTTTCAATTGGCAGCGGAACCTCTTGGGGTGACTCGGTTCGCACTGGCAGTCGATACCTCGAGATCTGGGAATCCCACGACCTGATCAACTGGTCCGATCAACGCCACATTCTTGTCTCGCCCCCTACAGCTGGAAACACTTGGGCACCCGAAGCCTATTACGACGATGATTTGGGATCATACGTTGTCTTCTGGGCATCATCGCTCTACGAATCCACCGACACCAGCCATACTGGAAGCACCTACCACCGCATGCTTCTCGCCACAACTCGCGACTTCGTCACGTTCAGTGAGCCGATCATCTGGCAGGACGTTGGAATGTCGCGTATTGACTCGACAATTCTCAAGTCCAATGATGTCTACTACCGCTTTACCAAGGACGAGGGTGCAAGTGGAACCGGCTGCAGTGACATTATTCAGGAAAGTTCTTCAAGCTTACTCTCTACCAATTGGACCACCATTACCTCTTGTATCGGCAAGAATGCCGGCACTAGTGCTGTTGAGGGCCCTACCGCGTTCAAGTCCAACCCAAGTGACACGCACGGCGAAAAGTTCTATCTCTTCGTAGACGAGTACACTGGACGTGGGTACATTCCATTGGCAACGGATGATATTTCAAAGCCAAACTGGAAGGTTCCAAGCTCGTTTAGCCTTCCCGCAAGCCCGCGACACGGAACTGTTATCCCAGTCACTGCAAGTGAGCTTTCATCACTCACACAAAACTTGTCAAAGACCAAGCGACAAGAATCCGCAACGAAGGTTCTGACAAAGCGCACCAATCCCGTCCTACCAGGCCTCTACGCTGACCCCAACATTGCGATTTACGACTGCTTCTACTATATTTATGCAACGACCGATGGTTACGCAGGCTGGGGCGGCAAGGACTTTTACGTTTGGAAATCCCCGGACCTGGTGTCTTGGACTCGTTCCGACGAACCCTTCCTCACTCTTGACGGTGACGCTGGAAATGTGCCCTGGGCAACGGGCAACGCTTGGGCCCCGACCATCACAGAACGTCATGGCAAGTACTACTTCTACTTCAGTGGCCAAAATCCTACCTATAATAGGAAGACTATCGGCGTGGCTGTTGCAGATTCTCCTGATGGACCGTTCAAGGCGGAGCCAGAAGCCATGATTCTAAACAACGAGGTGGTGACGGCGGGCCAGGCTATTGACCCTTGTGCATTCCATGATCCCGTGTCTGGTAAATATTATCTCTTCTGGGGCAATGGAGTCGGACTTTACGCAGAGCTTGACGAGAGCATGACGTCCATCAACTGGACCACTGCCGGAACCATCAGTGGCCTAGAGAGCTTCCGTGAGGGTACCTTTGTCAATTACCGTGATGGTCTTTACCATTTGACATATTCCATCGATGACACCGGGTCAGAAAACTACCGCGTTGGCTACGCGACTTCGGAAAGCGTGCATGGCCCATGGACCTACCGTGGGGTGATCCTTCAGAAGGACGAATCTAAGGGCATCCTTGCCACAGGCCACAACTCGATTGTCAATGTTCCTGGCACCGACGATTGGTACATTGCCTACCACCGGTTCCACATTCCAGATGGCGATGGTACTCACAGAGAAACTTCCATCGACTTGCTGACCTTTAATGCGTCTACTGGCTTGATCAACACTGTTACACCAACTCTGGAGGGCCCTGCGGCGAAGGTGATTCCTGGATGTGGTGGAGAGAAGCGACGTCACACTCGAGCAGCTTTTTCATCCCGATGATCCTTTAGGTAGCAAGAATGTAGAAATAAATATTGACATTAGTTTAAAATACTCATATATGAATGATTGTCTTTTAGGTGTTTGTAAATTGGTATCGACTCTTGGAGACTTGTTCCGACATATCGGCTGAAGTATGTCATCGCATGACCTTCCCCTGCTCCTTTGTAAAGATCACTTTACTCGTCTGTCCTGACATGGTACATCGGGGTCCTCAATTCATGGTAACCTGAGGACATGATCAAATTTGAGAGGGATATGAAGAAACCGGTGCAATATATGGAAAAATGAACGCTCTTTCTTTCTTTTTTCTACCAAATCTAGATAGACATTCGGCCCGGTGCCTTGCAAGGGCCGCCTTTTACAAATATGATCTAAACCGGTCTTCAATGGCTGCACGCTCCTTCGGTGCCGGGGTGTCGAGCTTTCCACCGAATACCAACTGTGCATTCAAAGCCCAGGACTTGGGGAGATCCCAAGTCTTTGCGACCTGCTCATCGATGAGTGGGTTGTAATGTTGGAGGTTCCCGCCGATACCCTCGGTGGAGAGCGCGGTCCAAAGAGTAAACTGGAGCATTGCATCGCTCTGAGTGGCCCAAGTGGGGAACTTGTCGGCATAGAGAGGGGCATTTTCCTGCATCTTCTTGACAACACTTTGGTCCTCGAAGAAGAGAATTGTACCGGCAGCACCCTTGAAGCCTTTCATTTTGTCGCCAGTAGGTGCCCATTTGTCTTTGGGGACTATGGCCCTGAGCGAGTCCGTCACAATATCCCAAAGCTTCTCGTGCTGGTCGCCGTGAAGGACCACAACGCGGGTGGACTGGGAGTTGAACGCCGAGGGCACCTCGTTCAATGCATTCTTGACAATGTCGTCGATGCGAGATGTCGGGAGGGGGAGTTCCTTGGAGAGAAGGTAGTGCGATCGCCGAAGCTTGATGGCGTCCAAGACGGGCTGCGAAGCCATGGCGCGAGAGTGAACCAAACTTGCGGGGCGTTGAGAGCAGAAGACGGACGAGATCAGATTCGAGGGAGCTGGCCGCCGTATGAGCCGGGACAAAAATGAAGAGGACATGCTGAAGGGCTACAAACCGTCGAGTCGGGCGACGAAAAATCCCAAAATGCCAATTGTTAAAAATAAGAGATTGCGAGTCAAACCCATGGCGGACTGGTGCAGCAGTGGCTGGCTTTTAATATCTCCTGTGGTTCCTGTTGTGCGGAGGCAGAAATGCGATTAATCAGCGACGCGTTGATGAACAATGCGTACACTCGCAGTAGCGCTGTATGACAATTGCTTGGTCAATTGACAGTGGTGGCAGGTTAAGTACAAGTGAATCTTGTCATCCTACGCTAATGGATTAGTCTGGATTTATAAGCTCTGCACCCTGTTTCCTGTTTCCGTAGCGATTGTCCACTTCACGAACACATTATCCCTGTTGGTGTACTTCCGTATATCCGAGCCCATGTCATGTCAGCTTCCGAAACACAACCCATCAACAGCCGTACCACTCTCTAATTACTCCATAAATCAGGAGATTTAAATCTTCGAATTGCTAATATTTTGAAGTCAAGCGATGTTGGTGTCGTTTCGGTTTTGCGGGCGACGCAGAGCGTATTGGTAAGGCTTCGTGTGGCTGGATAAAAGAAAATTTAACCACAGGGTGTGTAACTACCTCTTGGGTGAGAGTTCGAAAGAAAAAAAGCTACATGCCCTTTTTAGGCCGCGCTCCTCAATCGTTTATAGCGGTGCGGAAAGGCAATTGTTATCCACTCACCAAACCGCCCACCCCAAAGCCAGGACACCAGCTTCATCAACCTTGCACACCTGCCTTAGTGGGAGACCCAGCATCGCGGTTGGCGCTATCCTGAACAAGAATCATCGGCAATTCTACCAATGAGCTTTAAGAACGGATAGAAACTTCGTATAGTCGGACTTGAACTTCTTTCTCAGCAAAATCGGAGGATGCCCCCACTTAAGCCGAGACTTTGAGTTCCTAAATGACACTCCAAGCAGCGCTGCTAAGGGTATTAATGCATGCCGATGTAGGCAAATTGCAGTATTTGAGCTTGTAGCAGCATTGAATTGCCTGGATGATACCTGGATGTAGTTTTGGTGTATGCGCAGATGGAAGCCGGTCGAGTCGGGCGTCTCCAGCCTCCGTAGGAAAACGCTGCGCTGGTAGTTCAAACCCCGCAAACGCGAACCTAGACCCACCGCTCTACGATCCACGATGACAGCGTAGAGACATATGGCCACATTGATGTTGGGAAATTCAGTGCCAACATTGTCATGTGACTTCATTCCTTTCTCCTTGCGAATCTGAACTCGCTCGTCCATCGTGGTGGAGTTGGCTACGCGGGTGATGTGCACGCCGCGGTTGGCCGGAACCGTACTAGCTTGCACAAGAGTGAACTTGTGGTGATGCAAGATGCAGGATGTGCCCATATCGTCTCCACAGTAGGACAACGCATCACTACGAGTCAAAAACAACTTGTTCAGACAGCTAATGCATGCATATGCAGTCGAGAGTTGAATTTGAACAGGCACGGCTTGCATGCATTGAGACCTGAGGCATTGGGCTCCGCCATCACTTTGCACCCATAATCTCATGGGTTACCAAGATGATGGTCACTTGCCGTGCTGTGTTGGCGTTGCCCAGGTGGTCAGTGACCGCACAAACCGCACAGATCTCCTCGGTAGGCCGGCTAAGCACGAAATATATCTGAATCATCTGAATCAATCCGACTCAACTGCAAGACATTAAAAAACGGCCGGCCTTGACCGTTCTGTGCACAGTGAGTCAGGGCGGCGTTGCAGGGTCAACTAGGTATCTAATAATTATCAACCACTATTGGATCCTGAACTAGGTAGCTGGAGTTGCAACTCAATCAAACTCATATTTTGGCCCCGATTCGAAATTACTAGTCTCAGCGCTGGTAGATCAAAAATTCACAGGAGGTGGTATATCGTTGGCTTTTACACAGGACATCCATCTACCACAACTATGCTGGCGCCTAACTCATGACAGGATGGAGTGCAACGGTAACACATCCTCCATGATTTAATAGGTATCGAATCGATGGGACAAGTTAATATAAACCAAAACATTTGGGATGCGCATTACAAAACAGGAAATCCCAACAAGATGGTAGCGAACAAATCACCATAGCCAATAAAATGGCAGGGCGACATGACATGTCATCCAGTCGAGTCATTGTCCAGCTTCAGGGCCTTAGCGACGGAAAGCCCCACACCGAGGGAGCAATGCGGCCAACACAATAGGTCGCGTAGAAGGCCTCAATACTCGATCCCGATCTTTCATATGCGGATTGGCCAAGTTATTTCCAATAGGGCCAGTCCACGTTGTCACGTGGTTTAGTAATAATCTCAGTGCCTAACATTTAAGACGTTAGCCCTCCATCAATGGTAGCCTTTGTGGTGAGACATTCACAGTTTTGATCGTGTGCGCATGGGTGGTTTTTTAATTTTTATTTTCCTTGCTTTTTGACTGTCTTGTCTTCTTTCCTCCTCTACCAATACATCATGAAACAATCAGTATACGAATTTGATCCCGAGGGCGATGCCGCCTTGGTCCTAGAGACGGCCCGGTTGGGCTTCCTTTGGGCGGACGACGTGTTGCGCATCGGCGTCAAGCCCAGAGCGAAGGTTGAGCCCCAAGTAAATCCTGATCCACCAGTGTATACCCAAGCACTTGTCAAACTACCCATTATCGAGAAGCCATTTCAAATCCCTGCCGATTATTACCACGACGCATCCTGTGAGGAGCTTCCCGATCCATCGGAAGCAGACTCCAGTGAAGATTCGGATGACGAATCGACCACCGGATACAATATAAATGCTGGTGATGAAGTCATGGAGAGATTCGAGCAGCATGGATACATGCACTCTCCCAGACCCAGCACTGCTGTTTCCATTGCAGACTCGTCAGCTACTGAATCAGTTGATGAGCTTTTTGGGGAAAGCTCCAATCCGTCCAGCAGTCGGGTGAGGGTTCGAATGCGCGTATCATCGTCGCATCTCGCCCTCGCGTCCCCCGTCTTTCGAAGAATTCTGGCCACTTCCTACAAGGAATCAAGTGGCTCGAGTCTTCGTCAAATCCGAGCTAGCAGGTGGGACCCCGAGGCATTGATCATCATCCTGGATATTATGCATGGCCATTATCGGTCCGTACCAAAGGCGATTAGCCTTGATATGTTTGCGAAGATCGCCATTATTGTTGATTACTATGAGTGCCATGAAGTCGTCGAGCTCTTTGTCGACATTTGGCTGAAGGCAATGGAGAATGACATCCCAAAGTCATATGGCAAGGCATGCATTCTTTGGCTGCTCGTCTCTTGGGTATTCTCAAGAGCAGAGATATTTGAGTCAATGGCCGGGCTCGCTTCAAGACATAGCAAGAGCCTTATTGTTGCTATGGACCTCCCGCTACCTGGAATTATACTCGGTAGGTATTCCATGTCTTGGCCTTGGCCGCACCCAGCTAATGAATCTACAGACAGGATAAACGAACAGCGCCAAAATGCCCTCACGCGAATCTTCGACCCTCTATATCGACTTCTCGCAAGTCTACGGAACAGTTCTGACTGCTCGTTCGAATGTTCGTCAATTCTTTTGGGCTCTTTGATGAAAGAGATGAGCAGGGGCAGCATTCTCGACCCCCCAATTATCAGACCATTTTACGGCTACAGCATCTCCGCGACGAAGCGGTTGGTGTCGAGCTTCAAGTCTCCCCAATGGTCTCATCACACCAAGAGCGGCTTTCGCTCACACAAAGCTGCCCATTCCTGCAGTCTCACGGAGAAGATCGAACCCATCATCGAGAAGATGCAGTCGCAGCTACAGGCCGTTAAATTGGAGGACTTTTCGCATCCAACAGTACAGGGTTGGGCCAGATGCAAGTAAAAAATGAAGGCGTACAATGAGGACGCGGATGTACATTATTTAGCGTCAGGGGTCGGTGGTTTTATTTTTCATGTACAAGACAACGAATGCAAAGTGGAAAAGGGCGGTTGGTTGCTTGATTCGCTTCGTTAGATAGCGCCGAAACTATCCCAAAACAACGCTCTGAGCTTCCCAAAGTGAAATTGAATTGTAGTTGACCGTTCCCTTGGCCCACCTATGACGGCTCTCTGAAACCCGAAAAATTGGTTTGCCGATCGTGTGGCTCACAAAAGATCATCAGCATGTGAATGACTGATTTCTTACTGACAAGTTTCACCAATGACGCGATGGGCTTCGCATTTTTCAAGTCCTAGCGGGATTGATTGCTGGTTGCCACCTATATCATGCACTGATTGCCGGCAAATTTGTCGTATTCTTCCCGTTCAAGCTGTTTCTGCACGGACTACATTTGGCACGTTGTGGCTGATCACGGGTGCGCCACGAATAGAAATGTGAATCTTTAAAGTGGTCTATTTTGAATCACTCGGCAGGCATTACAAGGGGGGCGCGTGGCTGTGGAAGTATGTGCATCAAGCAGGATAAACTATTTTGCCTCAAACACATCTTGAAGAGATTCCAATATTTACGCTTCTTGGCGGTTTGGCAAATAATCGTTTCCGTTTTCGCCTCAGCGGTAAATAAGTTCAGCTGCACAACCGAGGCAGGCCCGATTTGAACAGGCAGAGAACCTAATCATGACACTATCCCTAGTGTGCAGTGACCCGACGTTTTCGGACAGACCCCGTGGCTCGGTAGCCAGGCGTTTCCCGAGAAGCGACAAGGGACATGTGGCTCTGCAAAGTAAAGACATGTCCCACATCTCAGGTCGTTTAATGCAAGCCATCCCTAAAAGATGATAAGCATGGGAAAATGCCGTCCCCGACTCTGTAGCGCATTGTGATCATGGAATTGGCCGAAAAGCTTGCTTATACCAAAAGCAATTCTTATCGAATGATCAAGATCTCCACAGCAGAATTACTTTTCATCGCCACCACAAAGCCCAGTAGAGCGCATACAGGGATTGGCCACTGGTGGACAAAGTTTCGCGAAAAGCGGATCTACACAGGCCGCTCGTCCCCAGCGCTTTGGCGTTCACTAGCTTACCTACCCACGCAACCTTACGCCTCGTTATTGGTGATGTCTCTGCTCTTGGGTTTCTGCTGACTCGAGCGGCATGCTCGACCGTCCCATTCCGGGAAGATCCTAGACGCAAACATGGCGGAACGCCTCTTAGATTTATCCTCAAAAGCAGCGGGCATCCCGATGACATTGACCCCATCTTTGATTACTCCACATACAACGAACCAAGGTTGCACCGGCTTCCTTCCCATTCCAACCGTCAACTCATCATCTCGCGAGCCCGACAACTGAAAGAAACGGTATTGCACCAGTAGGCTACGACACATCATTCAAAGCATCATTTTCGGCTCTCGCTGGTAAGTAGCCTGGTTCTGTTTTGGTGATTGCCGAGTTTAGTTCCAAACTGAACGAAACCGTGAGCTGGGTTGCTAATACTGCCAAAAGCCATTTCTTAGGAAACATCTCGCATACATGTCGGGATGGCAATAGAACAAGACGGCAAATGGGCCGTTGGGGTCATGTGGATGATGTGTCTACTTGTCTCCTTTTTTGTCGCCCTACGAGTATATACTCGAATCGCGCTAATTCATTCGTTCGGCTATGACGATATTGCTTATATGATAGCTTTTGTAAGCCATGGGGTTTTTAAAACATACAAACCCAACACTGACCAGGAATCTCTCTATGAAGGTTTTACTTGTACTTATCAGCGCGTTTATGACGGCATCGGCACACTTTGGCTTTGGCCAAGCGAATACTCCAAACGACGAAAATTCCATGAACGCTCTCATCCTCGAAACAGTTGGAATAAATCTCACCGGTTCTGGGATGATTATTGCTAAATATTCGCTCGGCCTATTCCTTCTACGAATTGTCGAGGTTCGATGGCATAAAATTGGAATATGGGCTGTGATGGGCCTTCTATTACTTGCATCTAGCGCAGCTATCGTTTCATATTGGACACAATGCCAGCCAGTGGCTTATATGTGGGACAAGAGACTAAAAGGTATATGTAGAAATACCTTTGTTCCAGGCGCCTATACTCTTGCATGTAAGTACACATTCCCATCATCCATCCGGTAACGCATGGCTTGATCCCCGGGCTATAGGTCAAAGGCAGCTTTTAACGCAGATAGGCCAGCCGTTTGCATTTTTGCCGATTTCTTCTTTGCTCTCTTTCCATGGGTAATTGTATGGAGACTTAATATGAACCAACGCGACAAAACTCTCATTCTCTCGAGCTTAAGCCTGGGTGTAATGTAAGGGCGACCAAACCATTAATGCGATTGTAGAGTGGATTGGACTTTGGCTAACTGGGGTGTTCAGTGCTGGCGCCTGCGGAATTAAACGAACTACCGAACTAGGCAAGCTTTGGGGCCCAGACTTTTTAAGTATGTTTGTCCGTCAGGAAAGGTGGCTATGCTGACCGATTGAACCAAAAAGAGTCCTCTCTACCTACAGCGGTTTGGTCAATAGCAGAGATGGCCGTTACCATGATTTGCACCGGTGTACCTGTTTGCCTTCCATTCTTTCTCAGGTTCTACGGGAAATTGTCCACCAAATGCCGCTCCACATATCGCAGTTATACTACTGGTGGCCGGTCCGAACAACAACTGCAACATAATACTGGGATCTCAGGAGAGATCCCTGACAGCCATACATCCACGCTATCAGGTATGGCACGGAAGTTGGGCATTGCATGGACTGTGTTGGAAACACATGTTGAGGGCCGACGGAGCGAGGACGAGATCACATTACATGACTCTGAAGCGAGACACCATAGAGATGAATCGCCCGAAAGAGAGGGAATCCGGGTTACTCATGAATGTGAGATTACTATAGAGGAGAGGATATTTGGACCAGGTGCGCCAGTCTAAAAACACCATTATACCTTACATAATTGTTATAGAACCACTTATATAGCCCAAGTATTCATACGATACTAATCGATAGAAGGGGAGTCAAGATCAGAGACCCCGTCAAGACACATTAATATAAGAATTGAATAGTCAATTACCTGTTTGGTGTTTCAACATGATCTAACTAGTTCGTAACAAGCAGAGAAGAAATTACATTTCCTCTCCCAATCTAGTGATAAACATATGGACATTTCAACATAAGGGAGGTCTAGTCTAATTCTCGTGAAGCCCCAAGAAAATAGTACGGACTCCCCTATTGGCCTTTTGCAGTGAAGGCCAAAAATCTTCCTTCGCGCTGCATAACTACGCAATCAAATTGGACCAATTTCCACAGGTGACCTCACCAAAGCCTCAACTATGTTGCACTAGCCCAGGGTCTGATGGCCGTCGGGACCCAAAACGCGTCCCGCTCCCGTGATCGGCATCAAAGCGGGCGCGAAGCCGTTTCCTCTCATCGTGGAAATGATGATGGCGTCAGAGACAGGTGGCGCCCACAACCCGTCAATCCGTAACCTATGGGCGTTGCCGGCTGAAGGGAACAAACCCCTGTCGCAAAACGCCACCGTTGCGCCTCGCTATCTTAATAGGAATTTCAAGGGTCGCGCATCAGATTTCGCTTGGGAAAGGCCGAAAGAACTGTCTCAGACTTAGCGTGGGCTCGGCTTGCATTGTGTTGGGCGGAAATGTCTGTGTGCGCAAATTCGCACTGTGGCCAGCTACATAACGCACAATCCAGTCCATGTGGAAACGTGTGCAACATATTTTCATGATTAGATCGTTGAGTCATGAGATAACCAGTCAGTCACTCAGGCTATTTGTGATGCAATCATTGCCATCATCATTATGACTCAGGGGATAATTGCCCAACTAGGCAGGTCCCCCACTTCGTATTCCCAGCGCTAGTTTTGCGGTGGTTATCATGAGTGCTTCATAATGGGCATAGAAATCACCTTGTTAATGAGTTTTTGAAGCATCAACTTCAATTACAATCGCTCCCGGGTAATCACCTCTGAATGGGCTTGAGCACAACTCCAGTGACAAATTCCACCCCAGTCACTATGATTGAGGCAATTGAAGAGCAGGGTACCATGCACGACCCTCATGTTCTACCTGCGGAGGAAAACCAAACCCAACAATTCTCAGAGGCCAGCCACGATGAAGACGACGCCAATTCACTAGACCAGCAATTTGACTCAAGATTGTGTCTCTTTTGTAACCAAGTCAGCCTCGACCTCGAAAATAACCTCGCCCACATGCTCAAGGCGCACGGCCTGTTCATCCCAGACCAAAAAAAGCTGGTGGTAGATCTGGAAACCCTAATAGGTTACTTTCATCTGATCATCTTTGGCTACTTTGAATGTCTGTATTGCGGCTCCCAGCGACATTCGGCCGAAGCAGCACAGCAGCATATGATTGCCAAGGGTCATTGCAAGTTTGAGCTGTACGATAAGGAGTCCGAGTTTCGCGACTTTTACGACCTGTCTTCCAAGGGGGTCAAGGATGAAGACGACGGCACAGACGAGGATGTTGAAGTGCGAATACAAAAAAGCGACGCTTCTTCGACCCAGCCCGACACAACAGACCTGCTGCGCCTCCCATCGGGCAAGCTTCTCACACACCGATCGTCAGGCAAGCCTCGACCGAACCAACACAGGGCCTCGGTGAAGCAGGACGTGCTGCAAGTGGAGCAAAACACTGAGTCCCACGCGTCAGCCACCAACTGGCCACGAAACGGCGCTAGCGTGCCAAGTTCACCAGGAACAGCGCTGACCAGGGCTGAGAAGCGAGATTCAGCATTCATCAACACCCAACTGTCGCGTCTCCGTCTCACTGATCGCCGCAGCCTGATGCATCTCCCAACATCGCAGCAGCGAGCCATACTGCTGACACAGGCAAAGCAGCTTGAGAAGACTCGAAGGGAAGAGAGGGCGATGCAGAGCCGCATGGAAATGGCGGGCAATAAAAATTTGATGAAGCATTTCGTGATGGATGTACCAGGCAGGAAAAATGGTTAAGCATAACTTCTCGGGATTCAGAATGGCGACATCACGAGTATTCTATAGCTCCGCTCGGCTTTCGCTCTTCAATCGACTTGCAGTCATGAGCTGCAGAAACATTTATGACCACGGATGTCCCTCCTTGTGAAATCGTCCATTGACCGCGTTGAGATGATAAAATGAGTAGGAAAGTTCAATCAGCCATTGAATAACACACTGAATTTGGGCACGTCTAGACCATGGTGGGTATTTCTCCAGACACTGCCGTTTAACAGGTCTTGCATTGGAGAACGATCGCCAGCCTGGGGGGTTCATTTTCGTGGGCCTCATGATCAGTTCAGTCCTACCAACACCACGTAAATATGCCTATTGACAGGGATAATCCGAGTAAAGGAACATCGTTGTCGGCGATTTCCCTTCTAGATCGAGCTGGGAGCAGAAGATGGGCAGCTGAGCCACACTGCATCGCTGGAATTAACTGGGGGGCCCCTCGATTAGTGGGTGCTCAGCAGTGGTGGCCCTTGTTGGTTGTGAACACTCGAAAGCTGAATGTACCCCTGCATATTTAGGTTGAAGGAACGGGTCGCATGGGGAAACACAGCCAGCCAGGCACCTGGGCGTACTTCAATGACTGCGCCTTGCCAAGACCAAAGCCTGTGACTCCCTTGGTATAAATGTATCATCATTTAATTCTGTTGGGTCCCGTCGAAAAAAAAAATCCACCCCCAAAGACATTTGTAGTTCACGTCAAGATGAATTCTGCAGCCCAGACAGACATGCCACCAGCCACGGAATTGCCTCCGTATACGGCTGCTCCAGCAGAGCTATCTGGACCACCACCACCAGCAAAGCTTGCGGCAGAAAATGTGATTAACAATGAGTAAGTTCTTTTTTAATATGCTGAAAGGTCCCTGCTAACAACTTTAAAGGCCCGGCGTTGCCATCCCAATGACTACCACAAACGCACAGACCAAGGCTCCAGGCGGCCAAGGGGTCACTCCACTCAACCAGCTAGGAGACCAACCACAATGGATTGACTGCGAATTTTGTCAGCGGAGAGCGCTGACAAGAGTCGAGAAGGAGGGCACACCAATGCAAATGTAAGAAGATCGGACGTTAGGTTTGAGGGCTGGCTAACGCAATTTTATAGTGTTGCTGGTGCTGTATGCTGCCTGTTTTGCGTGTGTCTAGCATGTGTTCCATGCTTGGCAGGCTGGTTCGAAAACACCAACTACTTTTGCTCCAACTGTAACCGAAAGGTTGCCATGCGTCCAAGTGATGGGCCTATTCAGGTGTATACTGTCGCGAATCAGACCGGCCCAGTTCCCTCCCGGTTTGCTGCCGCAGCCCCAAACGCTGCCCCTGTTCCAGCGCCGAAATAATGAAACAATGTGATACCAAGCACGTTATAAACGTGCCTGTAATATGGGATTGGCGTTTTGGGTTTGAAGTTTGGTCTTCTGCCATTGTGCTCTTTACATTCATGATATATACCAGGACGATGCATCACGAGGCAATAATTTACCGAAAGCACTTTTGTTTATTCCAAGTATTATAGATTTTATATATTCTTCTTGATTCCCTGAATTATCGGTACTATTCTGAGCTTGGTGGTAATAATCACCAAATATTGATAGTGAACTGCTGAGAAATCGGACCACCAAGTGAAACTGTAGACTGGGTTTATCGGACGTACGTCAGCAGTGGCCCTCGCGTTCTCCAGTGCCGATAAACAAAAATAGCAATAGATACAAAAAATTGATAGCAGATATAAGAATAATCCGAATCTTTGCCCATGTACTCTCAAATGAAGATGATGAGACCATTCTCGGAGAATATCAATCTGGGTAGGACCACCAACAGCAGCTAGCGCAAGCAAACTCTAGAAACGAGGAAACAGAACAAGAATTGACTACTTGGTGAATGAAAATTCTCATAGAGTATTCGAGGCATTTAAAAGGCTGCATTTCATAAATCCAGCAACTGGGTCTGAGGCTAATTATAGAACTAATTCAATGCTTAGAGGGGGTTGGGGGCTGAGGTTGCCGAGCGAGGGCGAGAGCCTCTCAGGCCAGTGGGGGATGATGATACATCCAAGGGGGACAGATTAGATATTACTCCAATATATTCAGTAGGCCTGCGAGTTAAAAATCACCATATGATTAGAAATGCAAGCTGTATCATGGCGGGACTGGCTGGAAATCCGAGTGTCATGTATGGGTGCATCGTGTCTGCCGTGTACAACACCCCCAAGCAGGTGACAATAACATGCGTCAGTCTCGGCGCATAATTTCGGCGGAACCGTCGGTCTTTTCTGTCGCCCCCTTCAGCCCTCTACCGTCAGTAGTGGAGAAGGTCCTAATACGGCCTAGCATCGTGCATTTTCCCTCGCTACCCTAGATCATGGCAAGATCAATCCTGGGAATTTTGGTATCTGTTTGGCAAGCGTAGGCGTACTGCCCTCTGTTGTGGCATGTTTTCGTCTTCTATTATCTTTTAAAACTCAAGAACTTTACCAATAACAGTATGCAGCCCCCAGCAAATCGCCGGTCTCACAGTGGAAATGGAACTTCTGTCGTGGGCAAGCCATCTGTGGAGAAACCACAGGTCCAAGAAGGCCCCCAATAGTAGTGCAGAATGCTTAGTCAAACCGCTGATGGCGCGGTTTGAGGACATACGTCTATTTAGGCTGCAACTTCGACTAAATTCGATTGTTCAAACATCACCATCTCATTGAATTTCAGAATGTCTCCGGGGCCTATTCCTCAAATCCACCTCCTCTGCATTGCCTATGACTTTAGCAATGCGTTCAATGAAGCGGCTGAAACCTACGGCCTGCCGTCTTCGGTACAGGTTTCAATACACGACAATGCACTCTCTACCCTCCCGTCCGAGGTTCAGTTCGACGCCATCGTCTCACCAGCAAATTCATATGGAATTCTAGACGGTGGCTTTGACAGCGCAATCTCCCGTGCATTCTCTCCAAAGGAGGACTACATCGCACTTACTGAAGCAGTGCAGAGAAAACTCTACGAAGAATGGCGAGGATTTATGCCCCCTGGAGGTTGCACCTTGGTGCGGATCCCCCAAGACTTCGAGCAGCGTTCTCGAAACATATGGGGGACTAAGTATCTTGCTCTGTGCCCTACGATGCGAGTGCCCCAAGACGTGCGATGGGACAGAGAAGTTGTCTACGAAGTGATGTGGAGTCTTCTCTGCACGTTGGATAAGCACAACAAACAGGCAGCGGAAAAAAATGAGGCCAAGATAGCAAGTTTCGTCATGACGCCCATGGCCACTGGTACGGGTTATGTCAGCCCTGAAAAATGGGCCAGTCAGACTGTTCTCGCCATCAAGCATTTTGTCGAGGCTCTTGAGAAACCGGCCGAATGGGCTTCACTTAGATGGCCAATCATTGCTGAGATGACTAAAGAGGTCGAGAAAACATGGGATCTCTGAGAGATGGCCACCGAAGGGGCGGGTTATGTCATCTGAGCTTGTTTCACTTTTCATGTAACCTGTATGCTCTTGTGAAAAGGTGCATGGCCACATTTGAAGAATGCTGAATATACTTTTTGGACTCTGGAAATGATGGAGACATCGGATTTTGCATATAACCTACAGCATTTACATGCCAACAAATTGCCATAGAAATATACATATCAATTGGATACTTTCTTGCTCGCCTCAATGGCAGATAGGAAGGGTCACACTTGTCAGAAATGCTCAGCTTCCAAGTTCAGGCTTTCCCTTGCTTCTATACTCTAGCCCATGGGAGGATTGACATTCGTATTCCCGGTCTCTCAAGGCAATTCTTGGGAACCCCACCATCCTTGGCATTGATTTGGGATGTATGTACAATGCATGCACGACAGGTACCACACATCTATCTAAACTAAAAATAATTTTGGGACTTTTTTTTGGGCCACCCTTGGGAGATGGACACAATACTTGAAGGCGCACATGCATTTGTCAATCACGTCAGTCCGTAGATGCCTACAAATACTAAACCCCTCGAAAACTGGGTATCGGCGTTAGTAGAGTGGGTCTTTTTCGGAGGTAGTTGCAAGCATCGCACAAGATGGAATCTCTCGTCAAAAGCTCGGCTCAAACCTTGGGGCCAGTGTGCATGGCCTGGAAAACGTTTATCGTTATTGGACAATTGCTGGGATTTGCACGTCTTACAATAAGCATAATGGCTGTGAGAAAGCTGACTACGAAATCCGATCCAAGTGAGGGGTTGATAAGGTCATTACCCGTTCCGGCTAGTCTTGTATCCAGTATGATGCACTGACGGAAGATCCGGCCAGACCTCGTTGAGATTTATCCGAGACACCGTTCGACCGAACCACTTACTCGCAGCTTTGGGGTGGGGTCTCGCCAAATGTTTCTTGGGCAAAGGTGGTAACTAGCGAGGTAGATTTCCATATTTATGTTTGCCACGTGTTGGGTGCGGGGTAGAAGGAGTATAAAAAGGCTCTCAGGTTGGTCGCGAGGATGCATGTGTGCATGTCTAATCCTTGCAGCTCCCAGTATCAGCTACCACATCAACCGCCATCATGGTGTCTACTGTAACCCTTCTCTACCCCTCGGGTCATAAGTTTGACATCGATTACTACCTCAACACGCACATGCCTCTTGTTTCGGAGTAAGTAGTTGGAGCCCGGTGAGGGAGGGCGTGCAGCTGACCCAAACATTGCAGGAACTGGATGAAGGAAGGATTGGAGTCGTGGGAAATTATTGAACTAGGACCTGACCAGAAATATCAGATCCAGGCCAACTTGAAGTGGAAGACCTTGGAGGCTTTTGGTGCTGCAGCACAGGGGCCCTCTGGTAAAATTGTTCTGGGTGACATTCCAAACTTTACTACTGCCCAGCCCGAGATTTTCAAGGGCAAGGCTACTGCATCATCTTCATCATCTAAGATTTAAGACTGGAGAAGAAGGAGTGCACAGATTACCGGGCTTGCGAATAATGCTTGAATGAATCAATGATCGAGTCGGATCGCAAATTGAATGGATTAGGAATATCCAACCGCGATAGTGTTGCTTCTGAACCATAAAATAGGTTATCCCGTTTTGCCCTGGCATGCCAATTATTGAAATTTCGTATTGGAGCGAAGTATGCCTCTAGTCAGCGATTGGGTTTCATAAAATACATGCATCTCAATTGCCCCATGTGTTCATGTCTCTACCTATAAACGTTGAAGCTAGCGTCGTTTTCTTCGGGACTTCATTGGACAATTGACAAGCGACCAGACATGAATCTTGGGCATTATAGTCACCAGAAAATTTGCCATCCAGGTAGGGGCTTTCATGAAGTGATTCCGCTGTGGCTGAGTGGCGAACTCCAATTACCTACCTACTCTAAAGAACTTTTCCGACCTGGCTGTCGGGGCCTTCTTTTCAATTTTTGTTGATAAGAAGGCGGAAAAGTTTACTCTTCTCCCCTGCCAAAAGTGGAAACTCGTTGGAGATGGAAACCACGTCACATGCTAAGTCCGCTTCAACTCTAGCCCACTCCTACACCGACTAACAAGAAAAATTCTTACGGTCACGCTCTTCATCTCTGCATTCCACTTTGACTGTCATATGTAATAGTACATACTAGTAGAGCTTTCCAGATGTCAGCAATGGCATGTTGACCACAGTGTTTTAGTTCAATCTCAGTCAAATAGCATGGCTGCTCTGTTGACCTTCCACTCTTGGCCAGTTGCATGATAATGAAACGTCGTGGGTACAAAGCAGTGGTCATATTTCTTCGCATGCCAGGCCACGGCATATAATTATTACAAAGGAGGGCTTTATGAAGCTATTCACATAAGCTCTATGGTGTATTTTAAATAGTTGAGCTACGGTGATCGAATCATATTTAGAATCTGAGGAGTTACATAAGTACCATCCAATTTAATGCGGTTATGTAGAGGTCCTTACCTTATTCAAAGCAAATAGGTAACTAAAAGGGTTGGGTGGCGATGGTCGAAGTAGGTCTTGTATCTTAGCGTTCATTGGCGATTATCCTGACAGCCACTGCGTTAAGTTCCCGAGCCCACAAATGGCCATTTTTCCATTTACATACCAATATGTAGCATTTACTGACCCATTCGTTTCGGGCGATGCCGATATCGCATCAGATTAATTCCTATATAGTCTGCGTCCTCCAACTCTCTCGACTAAGTCCTGTTTTGTTCTGAAATCAGCTCATATCTCTATATCTTCCTCTTTATGTCTCTAAGTCACTACTGAAGCTAGCGAAAAATACTATCATACTATTCACCCTCAATTATGACCAAGAAGCCTCACGCCCATCCGCAGGTACAGGGCCAGGAACCATCCACAATGAGGTCTCCAATTCCAATAGAGGGATCTCAGGTGCCCCATATGTACCCTGACTCTAAATACAGATGGTTTTACATTATTTGCATTGCCATCATCAACGGCCATTCTTGGGGAATTAATTCAGCATATGCTGTGTTCCTAGCTCATTATCTGGCAAACGATAGCTTCCCAGGTACGACGCATCTTCAATACGCGTTTGTAGCTTCGATTAGCATCGGTTGCATGTTTCTCGTCTCACCGCTATCTACTATAGTCGTTAGAGAATGTGGCGCCAAGCCAGTCATGGTTTGCGGAGCCCTCACGTTATCACTGAGTCTGGCCTGCTCCAGTCTCTCCTCGGAATTATGGCAACTGTTTCTGTCCCAAGGGGCCCTTTTTGGCGTTGGACTTGGATTCATTTTCTTGCCATCTGTTACGATCATTGCGCAACAATTTCCTGGTCGATCGCGGGGGCTTGCCAATGGCATTGCGTCCGCTGGCGCGGGTCTCGGCGGACTTACATATTCCCTCTCCTCAGAGGCATTGATTCATAATCTTGGCCTCAAGTGGGCATTTAGAGGCTTGGGAATCATTACTTTGGTGGTGAATATTACCTGCATTTTGTGTCTTCAGGAACAGCGACATGGCATCGAGTCACGTCCGCTTGCTTTTGATCCCAGTCTTTTGAAGAGAGTTGAATATCTGCTCCTTTTAGGGTTTGGGTCGTTGACTATGATGGGCTATTTCGTACTGATTTACACCCTTGCCAACTATGGAGATGCAATCGGTCTTGATAAGTCCCAAGCTGCCGTAATAGCCGCACTTTTCAGCCTGAGCCAAGCCGTCGGCCGACCCATCATGGGGTATTTCGTGGACTCCATGGGTTGTATTAACATGACTACTTTGATGACATTTCTGGTTGGAATCTTAGCACTGGGGCTTTGGATAGCTGCAAAAAGCTATGCAGTCCTGATTTCTTTTGCAATAATTGAGGGGACTATAGCTGGCGTTTTCTGGGTCACAATAGCGCCCCTGATAACCGAAACAATCGGTCTTGAACGCTTACCATCTGCACTAAGTGTGCTGTGGTTGGTTCTGGCAGTACCTTCGACATGCGGTGCACCCATAGCCTTACAAATTGTTGACCAAACCAATAGCTATGTTGGAGCACAAATATTCACAGGATTCATGTTTTGTGGCGCTACAATTTGCATGGTTCTGCTGCGGGGATGGAAAATTCTCAGCCAACCAAACGAGTCAATAGGCAGCGGCTGTGAAAAGGAACACAAGGAAGGCGGAAGGTGGAGCATTTGGAGTTTGATGATTTCATGTTTCGAGTGGAAAATAATTTAGATAGCTATTAGATTGAACATATAATTCTTGTGTCATTTCTCATTTCTCACTTCCCACAAACTGGCCCTTGTTTCTAAAAGTTACTCTTAGTAGTGTTGTTTTGAACTGAGAAGTTCAGACCTTGCCTACAATGTCATTGCTTATAAAAATACGAGGAAGAGATATTATTTGAATTATGAAGAAAAAGTCACAACAAAATTCAACCTTCCCTACATTATAAGAGCTTGAGTAGAGCCCCCTAGCAAACTGGTCCACCGAGTCGTTGGCTGCAATGCCCAAATCCGTTTTACTTGTTCAACTGCCTTGAGTATGTTGCCACACTTTGTCGAACGATGAAGCGACTCCAACCGTTCAAGAAAGAACTTTCGGTGACTCTCTGTGGAGCTCTCCGATGCCACAATGAAATAAGACCATGCAAACAGATGTCGACCAAGAGTGTCGACGTATCTGTCTACCTTTGACGTCAACTCCTTGAAGCACTCTACTTGGCAAACCGTCTCATCATACTTTGGATTGTGGACGACTCGCTGAATGTAAATTTGGCATGCTAGTTTGATCATATCAAACAGATATGTCATGAGTTCATGGAACTCTGGATGAAGACTGGAACAAAATCGCAAGAATTCTAAGCAATTCTCGCCGTGCGTCAAGAGAAATTGTGCGCCCTCCATTTCATCAAAAAGCGCTTCTCCAAACAAACAAACTCTATTGAGTGGTTAAAAACCTTTAAAGAAAAGTCTTGAACAGCAGAATGATGCGTACCTCAACAATTGGATTCTCACGAAATTGCCAAGTGTAGAATTCAGTCCTACGGAGTTTGACCCCATAATCTTTACTAGAGCTCTTAATGAACCGTATACCAGCTTGAAATCGTCACTTCCGCTGATCATTTCTCTTATATGTAAAAGAAGTAGGGCTGTCATTGAGGATTCATCTTGATGAGGTGGGGACTCCTTTGATCGGAGGATCAAATCCCGGATCAAGGAATAGTAGAGAAACAATTTAGACGACTCGTGAATTCCAAGTTGCAGCGATAGATGTTGATCCGCGACTATCATTATAGCTTTCCTCACGAGAGAATCGGTCTCTGCCATGGGCAATATCAGATCTCGGTACCCATTGAATCCTAAGTCGATGACAGCTGTGATCGGGGCTACATAGTCGGAAACTGCCATAAAACGATAAGTTAGCACACATTAGCCAGATATCAAAATATCTTATTGGACCGACAATATTGAAGATACCATCTTGTTTCTCCATCTATGTGATCAAGCCCTGTGTCAACCCAGCCGGGTAACGTATCCACAATGCTGACTTCCGTGTCAAAGGACTCGATTTCAGAGTCGTTAGCATTTCGGATAGAACAGTGGATAGAGCCCGTTGAAGTTTCGAAATTCTCAACATTGTGCTGGGTATCTCTGGCGATGACGGTAATCGAAGACCCATCGTCATTCTCTAGCTGATCGAATGGTAATATGGGCCGCAGTGACCTTTCATCGAACCCTGGCTGCAAGTCAAATTGTATTGAAACCGCCAAATGTTCCTCGTCGTCAACATTTTGAATATTGTTTTCTATTGATGAAGGCGGAGGGCTTCCGTCAGATTCATTGCCGCTGCTTGTCTTGCTCTTGTTTGTCCCCGCATCGAAGGACCTCGTTCTCTTGTATGATAACGTTTTTGGAATCCATTGTCCAACCATTTTCCCACGAGCTGCCAATCCGTCATTGAAGCGATACCTGACTGCGGATTGCGTGCAATCCAAACCCTTTTGGGCGCATTTTCGACAGACTGGCTGTTGGAGGTCACAATCAATCCGGCGTCGTGCACATTCATAACAACCTGCCACGGCGCCATCAGCCTTACTAATGTGCGGAATATCGAAACTGTGGTGGTATATACCTTTCACTTTGGGTCTTTTCTTGGCTTTCTTTGATGACATGGGAAGGCCAGCCGTGTCCATCTCGATGGCGGGGTCGGGATGATGCGTACGTGGATCCAAAACGCCACCACAACTGGAGGGAGCCTGAAGTCCGAATATGGTTTTGGACGGTTCAGGGAAGGCTGCGCCCAGCTGGCGAAGTGCACCACAGGGAGATCTGGCCTAAGGAGAATGCGAATTCATATTGCTCCAATGATGTTTCCTAAAATTGCCGTGGAACAGGATTTATCAGTGGGGACGTCCAAAAAAAATGCCACAATATCTGCCGAGTGTCAGAACGACAACAACAAAAAGCGGCCTGATCTTCTGATGGTGTATGACTCTCGGGCTCAGGGGAAAAGACTGCCTTGACGGAGATAAAATGACAACAAACATTGAAAACTTCATGATAAAAATGACCCACGCCAAGTCGGTGACTGAGGGAGGACGCCACCATTAACTAAGCTTCGTACGCCTAACCAAAAGTGGAAGGTTACTGGAGAGAGGTGTGCGTTTACCAATCACACCGCGAGCCTTTCCAGTGGGCTGTATCTTCAATCGCCGATTGTACTGGCCACTTGCGAAATACTTCGCCCTGGCCTAGAAGAGTTGTTTAATATCGCTAGACAAAAGATATTAAAGTCTTCTGTGTTGGGCTCATTTCGCACAGGTGGTCTGGGCGCTTTCTTGGACGAGGTGCACATTTGAAAGAGAATGGGATAGAATAAGAGTAAATGTACATTTCATTCTGATCATTTAGGATGTACTTCTAACACGTTGATTGAAATATCTCAGGTCGGTGAGTAGCTGTAAAGTCTATCCTGGACAGCGCTACCTTAGATCGGACACGGATATTTCGGACCTAGCTTATCGTTTAATTCCCATACTTCACGCTGCAATTCGTTCCCAAAGGATACCTAAATCCTTGTACGAGTTAAATAACCACCAATGTATGGATTGCTCCTTTCTCTGTACAGAAAGTCGTGCGATGGAACTATGGGTCCTTCTCAGCGTTGAGGAAATCGCCTGGTAATAATACAACTAACTCTTCTTCACTAGGGATCTAGGGAAACGCTATGACATCTTTATAATAGAATGATTGAATGGAGGATGTTAGTGTCACTACGAACAACGGTAAAATCCTCATATTCAGTCAGTGCTGCAGGGGCAAGAGGTATTTGTTCCAATTTGAATTAGCGGAATATGGAGGACGTTAGAAATGTACTAGAGAAGGAGCAGGCAATACTAATGATTGTGCTAGACGTCTTAAATAGAAGTTAGTGATGTCCTTTGCATAATGAACCCTGTGATAGAGTGGGAGGATTAATTTCATTCTCGGTCATGTAACAATGAAATCCCGTTTAATAGGTAGACTCGTTGTTCGACATGTACAATAACCCGAAGGCATAAAAATTGAAGCGTCGACTTTCATCCCATGATTAATTCATCACTATTCACTATACGGGTGTTGTATGACCCCGCGGATAAGACTAGCAGTATCAAAAAGGTTGGGAAACCAACTAGGAGTATATCTTTCCCCCGTTCAGGTATTGCAGTCAGACATCTGAGGCCTGGTGGGAACCCCAATTGTATGCACCTTCATTATATTTGCCTGTGTCACAAGTCTTACTTCTTGCTTGATCAGGTACCTTATATAAAATAGGATAGACGATATCGGAGCTGATGTTTGGACTAATGTAGAGAAATGGTACCTTTCAGCACTCGATGCAATGTCGGTAAAGATCCCTACATTATTATGAAATATTCTGGGATATCATGAAATCATTATATAAAAAGCTTCTATTTATGTCCTCCTGATCGTATCAACTATGTTAGAAACCTGCAACTTCTCACACGGGACCCAGGAAGCTCCGCACGGTGGTTTTGGGCTGAAGATGGTCTGCTCGTCGGGAAAATAATAATTAATAACCGTCCCTTTTAAAACTGGTTTTCGGCGGTTAGTCTGTCTGATCCTCTGCCCCATGGTGCTATTTCTACCTTGTCTAGCCTCAACATCTCTCTGGAGCGGGATCCTGCAGATTGACCCCGTGTCGGGGCATTGGCTCCACTGGGATTTTGTCCTGGATCACATGCGGAGAGTGAGGGGATTACACTGGTGGGGATATCAGAGCAACATAGCTTATTGATTGGACAGCACTGAGCCGCTTGCTAATTTGCTATCAATTTGATACTCCGCACCATCCGTTGGAGTCTGGATGGATCCTGAAAGCACGACAAAACTGAGGAGAAAACACTGAAACAAAACCAGCATTGTGTTTTAAATAATCAGACTTGACGCCCTTCTTCGACAGCAAACCCGTGTGAACACCGGAGATCACTACCTTCCAGTTCTTTAGCAATCATGGCCCAAACATTTGTCGTCCATGATGAACGCTTTAAAAATATCATCGGAGATAACCCGACAATGGACCTAATTGCAACAAAAGAAAAATACCCTTTTGCACATGAGGCAGGGGTGTTTATTGATGCTACCGACGAGTTATTCATCACTAGCAGTCGCTTCAACGACGAGATCACAAACGAGCTGAGGATCCAGATTACCAAGGTACTTCTTGGCGACAGGAAAACCAATGTGACCCTGGAGGAGGTTGACTCTAGTAAAGTACCAATGGGCAATGGTGGTGTCAATTATGGTGAGGATAGTGTTCTATTCTGCGCGCAGGGGTCGCAATTGTTGCCAAGCGGTCTTTACAAAATGAGTGCGAAGGCACCTTACGAGGTTTCACTTGTACTTTCTCATTACCATGGCCGTCCTTTCAATTCCGTCAACGATGTGGTAATCCATAGCGATGGGTCGATTTGGTTCACAGACCCGACGTACGGATACGAACAGGGCTATCGACCCCGGCCTAGGCTTCCGAATCAAGTCTACCGATATAATCCTGAGACCAAAGGTATTCGAGCGATGGCCGATAATTTCGGTCATCCCAACGGTATTTGCTTTTCGCCGGACGAAAAAACAGTCTACGTCACAGATACAGATTGGTATCATGGCGGAGGCACTTCCGATGACTCAAGGGCCTCTACAATGTAAGTGGGCACGATTGCTCCCTGATGATATGTACTAAAAATGATGGTATTTACAGCTACGCTTACGATGTGGCCACCTACCACGGCGAACCATTCCTCATCAACAGGAGGTTATTTGCAATGGCCGATGTCGGAATTCCCGATGGCATCAAATGTGACATGGATGGAAATGTTTACAGCGGATGTTGGGACGGAGTCAATGTGTGGTCGCCTGGTGGCGTCTTGCTTGGGCGGATCGTGGTTGAAGGAGGAGCCGCCAACTTTTGTTTCGGCCGCGGTGGCGAGATGTTTCTTCTGAACGAGCATAAGCTTTGGAGAGTGCAGTTGGGGTCACATGTCCGTGGGGCATTACTTGGGATCTAACTAGCCGGTACCGGGGGAATACCGTCGCACCAGGACGGGTAATCGGCAACGTCCTGCGAGTGAGATCCTGGGTCAAGGGGGTCCATGTTGTTGTGCCTGTGGCCTGATTAAAATGCACTCACCCTCAAATTGAGCCTGAAGACCGTAAATAATTACCAACACTAGAGGCTTCTCAAAGTTGAAAGCAATTGACGAAAATTGTGGCCTTCCGAACCATCTCTCTATTGCCTCTAGCAAGCCTGAACTACACGCTCCGTAGGCATTTGCATTTCTTGAACCCCCTCGAACGTGGCGCGATCGGCGTATGGAATTCGTCGCGATGATTGGACGGCTGATGCCGGATATAACACGGGTATTTCACCTTGAGTCGAAGGGACTCGACGCGGGACATTCGCGACCATCTAATCTCCGCTTCCCCGACATTTAGACCCGAGATTGGGTTTCCTTGGCCTATCGTTTACTGAATAGAAATAGTCCAGATAACTAGCAGACTGTAGTATTTGTTCCCCGAGACGGGGTTTTGGCATTGACTGGCTTGACTAGCCCCAGACATCACGCCCATGGACCCCGCAAATCCGGGGGACGAGCGTGTGGGGGAACGGGGAGTTGCAATAGCTCGAACCATTTAAAGCTTTAATAGAACCCATTGTGTGCTCATCGAAAACCTTGGGAATCAATTGAGGCCCAAAAGTTGTTTGTGCTAAAGAAAGCACGCAAAACTTTTGCAGAATGAAGCCCTTCAGTGCTCCTTTCACTACCCTTACCGACCGACTTAGGGGACGAGGTGCGAAGTCAGCATGGATCGAGTACTTGATCACCATCACCTGCGGTCTGGGGTATGTGCGCTGTAAATTCACGGAGACTAATGCAACTAACACAAATGCTTTAATCGAACAGGAATATGCTCTTCGGCTACGACCAGGGTGTTATGGGTGGCTTCCTCACCAGCCCACCATTTGAACGTACTTTTCCTGAGATCTCAAATGGAAATTCGACATTACAAGGATTCACGGTGTGTCCTATATACAGAGTTTCGTAACGTGATCTAATTCAGAGTGAAACAGGTCGCCGTTTACGAAATCGGATGCGCGATTGGTGCTTTGAGCGTGATTGTCGGCGGTGACTTGTTTGGCCGGAGAGTCACAGTCATGCTGGGACAACTGATCATCATCATTGGCGCTATCCTCCAAGCTTCATCATTTAGCCTGGCACAGCTTATAGTGGCTCGTGTTGTTAGTAAGTTACATTTGAAGATTTGAAAAAAAGAAAGGTTGACTAATACGTTGAAGCTGGCGTGGGTAATGGAATGGCTGTTGCGGTTCTCCCTACCTGGAATGGGGAGTGTTCCCGTGCCAGCAACCGAGGTCGTTCCGTTTTGTGGCAGCTAAACATCAACATCGTAAGTCAAGTGTTCCCCGACTGAGATGATAAAGTTTCCAAAGTCCTAAAATGAGAATAGTTCGGTATCGCACTTGCGTATTGGGTCGATTACGGCCTCACCGTTTCTTCAGTGACAGGTGACACCGATTGGGCCTGGCGATTGCCACTGGCATTGCAATGTGTCTTCGCTGGGGCAACAATTGTACTGGCTCTATTCCTCCCTGGTAAGCATTTTGTTATTCTTACGGTGAGCTAATATATATCACGGCGAATACTAATACCTCTCGTGCAGATTCGCCACGAGCACTCATTCGAAAGGGCCGAATGGCTGAAGCTAGGGATGTTATTGACATGCTATCACTTGTTGAAGACTCTGACGCTCGCAACCAAGAAACAGTGGGTCATCTTACACGAAGTAATGTCTTCAATGAAGGTTAACCCGATGCTCAGAATCACACCATGTCCATGATTGAGGAGACTCTCGAAGAAGAGATGGAGAGCAACTCAACATGGCGCGATATATTCACTCAAGGAAAACCCAGGTTTTTCCAGCGTTTGGTACTTGCAGTCATGGCTCTTTGCATGTTGCAGATTAGCGGGGTCAATCTGATTACCTACTACGCGTGAGTGGCACCCAATTTTGGGATTTATCCTATGGCAATGCCAAATACTAATATTGCTCATCTTGCATAGACCAGTAATTTTCCAGGATACAATTGGAATGCCGCGTAACACAGCGTTACTTGTTGCCGGGTTTAATGGCCTTGAATACTGGCTTGCCACATTCATCCCGATCCCACTTGTTGACTGTATTGGTCGTCGGCCTTTGATGTTGTTTTCGGCTGTGGGTCAAACTATCTGTATGGCTGTTCTTTCAGCTACCATCGCATATCCAGACAGTTTAGCATGCGGCTACACAGCCACTGTCTTTCTCTTGTGGGTGATTGGGATCAACTTTTTAATTGCCGGGCTAATACGAAAAAGCATCTTCAACACCTTCTTTGCCATTGGCTTTGATGGTATACCCTTCCTCCTCCCCGTAGAACTCACGCCTCTACAAACCCGTGGTAAATCAGTCGCCATTGCCACAGGTCTCTTTTGGCTTTGCAGTACGTAATCCAGTGATCCTTTGTCAAAAGTTGAAGGCTGACATATTTAGACTTTTTTGTCGTCATGATCTCTCCTATCCTTATTGCAAACATCAAATATGGCACATACATTCTATGGACAGCTACTAATTTCGTGTTTGTGCCTATGATCTATTTCCTGAGTAAGATTAAACCAAACCCTGTTGCCCCTATAATTCGAGTTTCACTTTCTGACAGCTCTGCAGTTCCTGAAACCTCAAACGCAGCTCTGGAAGATATTGACATTTTGTTTGAAATGAACCCAACATGGATTATTGGTCCAGGGTCGAAGAAGAAGCTGGCCGAGATTACGGCAAACAGGGAGGCCCGGGACGCAGGGGATCTAGGCTACGAAAAGCCGGTGCAGTCTCATCAAATTGAAGAGGCGTCTGCTCTATGACCTCTCAGATAATCTGAAAGTTACACAAGACAATGGATGCGGTTTTTGGTGGATAGCCATTAATGTTTACTCCGTTAGTACCAATTGTCCTGGACCTACCCTGTAACCAAATATCACCTTCTATTCCTGGAAGTTCAATTTTTGTACACAAGGTAGCACTGATTCCTACTTGGCTCCGCAATGCAAAGCTTCTCTGCTTAGTGCCGCCAGTGTGGCTATATTTTTTTAACCCTTTCCTGGAGATTGAAGAGTGGTGAAGATCACAGATTAATCAATGAACCAACCCCAGATCCTGACCAAGCTCCTCCCTGTTCCTTGCGGGACGTGTAAAGTCAATGGCCCCTGCAGTCCCCACTTGATCCGATTCTCGCGTGGTTTCCGAAAATTCCGAATATTCATGGCCCCTGGAAGCCTGATGTGACCAGAACTCAAAACCACCATCTCCAGCTGCGCCTTGTTGCCTACCTGCAGAGCGGTGAATGTGAAATTGTCGCGATTGGCATGATTGGTTACGAGTTTTGCTTCATGTGCAAGAGCCTGGCGTGGACAGCCCTAGACTTATTTGGGATAAGCCAGGCGCCGTGAAACGCACTGCTTATGCGGAGGCGTTGCACCCCACCACTCGCCTGGCCCTCGGCGACCCGCGGGTGGCCGGTTTGCTGACGGGGCTGTCTTTTGTGTGCCAAAGGCGTTGTGACTGACGTAACTGCTGGGGCGCAGCTGGATATCAACCTCTTCTGATTCCCGCACGGCCTTCTGGATTGGGCCGTTCGATCGTCTAGCCCTGTGCCCTCTGGATACCACCCCCCCATCGCGGCCGGGGAGAAAGGGTTCTCCACAGTCGGATATCCGGCTGCACGGCATCGTGCAATCTCGGGCGGGCAACAACACGAAGATCGCCAAGAGTTTAACGAATGGGGAAGACGGAAAAAATAGAAAACCAAAAGTTAAGATTCAACTACAGGGATGAGATGTTCCATTTTCTAAGAGCCGGGGCCCATTAAACCACCTGGCTAGTGTTTGATGCGTAGTCGGCAGTGACATGCCCGGTTTCTGTCTACCTCGTAATCTAGATGGCTTGTCGATCCAGCTTCCGCTTACGATATCATCCGGCAGTCCATCAGAATGTTGAAATGCAGTTCACTCGAACATTGATTTCATTTTCAATGGCCAAGTTAGGTTCTGCGCTGCATGATGCATGAAAATGTTTCTCATCAATCTTCTGCCTTTCATTGCCTTTGCTGGCTTTCCGACCTACTGCCATGCCACCACAGACTTGGTCCTGGGCGAATCAAGTCTCAGCCATGTCTCTGATGATGGCGTTGGATTTCACCGGCGTCAAGCCGAACTGGAAAGCCGAGATAACACGAATACCCATCAACAGCAGCAGCAGAATCTCGACCACGAAGTTGGAAATTTAGCGCCAACTCTCCAAACGAAATTTGATACGCGTTTAAAACGAAAAAGCGCGTACACGGCACGAGCCGAACCGAATAACGACCAAATCTTGGATGATGCATTCGACAATCTCTACGTCAGCCTCGTCCTCAAGGACCTTATCGATGATCTAAACTCCAACAATATGTGTTGGTATCCCGATGGAATAACGGGATTGGTCAATGCGGTATACGCCAATTTGTCGCAATCGTCGACGAACATGGTCACAATACCCCATGCAAAGTTGAACATCACTAGCTCTGGCAATACGTTCTCCATAAACCTTACGGATCATTCATTCGAGGTGAATGGACTCTCTGAGTCGACGTATCAGATCTTGACCTATTTTCACAGTAAGTAGTTGGCGTTGATGTTCCTGTAAATCTTTTAGACCTAATGAAGCCTTTAGTATTTACGATGGCCGTCGCATTCTTTCTCATTTATCCAGTCATGCTTTTGTTCAAAACCATAATTCTTTTGTGCAACCTTGTAAATCGACCCCTAGGGAAAAATATAATGACAAGATGGTATGATGTTCTTTATTTCTTTGCCTTTGTACCCCTGGTCGCAGCTGGGATATCGACTGGCATGGTTGCAATGGGATCCTCTGAGAATATGAGAACTCAGCATGGAGTAAGTTATTGATGCCAGTGATGACCATGAAATGAAGTCAATTGTTAATAAATTCTTTCCAGATTATTGGCTTAATCGCAGCGGTATTTACTGTGTTTGAAATCATCGTTTTTGTCATTAGGCACAAAACAACCTACCAGTATCGACTTGGTATAAGGACGCTGCGGTGGCTTCGGTACTTGGATGTGGGTCTATGCCAGGTGGTCCTGCTGCTTTCGAGTTACGTGGTCGGGAATGGGTTCGACGACCTTGTGGTCATGGGTCTCTGTAGTGTCAGCATTTCAATGTCATGGGCTGTTTCCGTCGGCATGGTTGTGGTGGTTTTATGGAATGCTGTTCAGGCTGCCATGACAATTGAGTGGTTCCTCGGTCGCAAGTTGGCAAGCTGAAAAGTAAGCGGCTGAAATTCAGAGTTTTCGGCGAACAAAAGGCTCCTTGAAACCTCGGCGTGAGATTGCCATTGTGCAGTGCAATCAACACCATAGAGATAATTTGTACATAATTTGCTAAACCGTCTCTGCACGAAGTCTGCTTTTGTCCCCTCGCTTTTATGCCGTGCGTTTGTGTAGCTGCATATAATGCCAAGGTCTGTTGACAAGCATAGCGAAATTGAAGATTACAGTAAGCTCAATCCCCTGATAGCATTGTAGCAGAAGTTCAGGTTCCCAAATACAATGCCAAGCCAATTTCTTTTTTGTATGATAAGTCCCCTTACAGAAACCGCCCTGCCAGGGACTGGGATCAATACATGGTTCGTTATTTGTCCAGCTATATTTAGCGCCGGCGTTTACCATTCGGGCTCCGCGGGTGGCTCCACTGTCATCCATCCGCCTGAATCGATGATGCGACATTTCCCGACCTGTCAGCCACCAATGTGTTGGCGCCAGGGAGGCGGTGGCATGCCCTGAAAAAGTACTAATTGCCAGCACACCAGTCACCTTCGCCTTCTTGGTCATCATCTTTCGCAACACAACGAACCCCGCACAAGGCTTACTTATCCTTACAGCAAACATGGCCCCCGCCAGCACGGAAACAATAACACGGATCCCGGGGCCGTCACGTAAGTACTGCTTGGAATTTTGGGTGAACCGCTATTGACGCCTCCAAAGCCCTCCCTATTTTAGGTAATTTTCTGGATATTGATATGGAAGATGGAATTGGTTCTTTGATGGCCATCGGGCGAAAATATGGTGTGCAGACAGTGCTTCAATCATGGATTCTTCCATCCCAACTAATGCCGGCGTATAGGCGCAATTTTCGTTGTCGAATTTAGCGGACAAAAAGAGATCTTCATCTGCAGTCAGAAAATACTAGATGAGCTGTGCGACGAGAAACGCTTCCATAAACTTGTTTCATCAGGGGTAGAAAAACTGCGACCTCTGGGCGGCGATGGTCTGTTCACAGCACAGCACAACAACCACGACTGGGAGGTCGCACACCGAGTTCTCATGCCATTATTTGGCCCCCTCAAGATTACGGATATGTTTGAGGGTATGCAGGATGTCTGTGAACAGCTGTGCCTAAAATGGTAACCCCACTACTCTCTAACAGCCATGACTGCTGCGACTAACACAACCCCAGGGCGAGACTGGGTTCCTCAACTCCCATCGATGTTACACAGGATTTCACCAGATTAACACTGGACACCCTGGCACTGTGTACTATGGGATTTCGATTCAATAGTTTCTACAGTAATGAGAAGATGCACCCATTCGTCGAGAGTATGGCGGCCGCATTGGGAGAGGCCGACAAGCAGGCAGTCTATCCAGAATTTATCAACGCTTGCCGAATACGAGCGTCGTCGAAGTTCAAGAAGCACACGCGCTCCATGAAGGATCTTTGTCGCCAACTCATTGGGGCCAGACGCCGTAATCCATCATCAGAACCAGATTTGCTAAACGCTATGATAAGCGGCCGAGATCCCAAAACCGGAGAAACGATGACCGACGATTCCATCATCAGCAACCTGATTACATTCCTCATTGCCGGCCATGAAACAACCTCTGGCTTGCTCTCCTTTGCCTTTTACTACCTCCTCGAGAACCCACGAACAATACAAAAGGCTCAAGAGGAGGTTGATGCTGTAGTTGGCAGCGGCAATTTGACAGTGCAGCATCTATCACAATTGCCATATATCGACATGATTTTGAGAGAGACGCTCAGGTTAATGCCAACTGCCCCTGGGTTCTATGTTACTCCATATAAGGACACTCTCTTGGACGGCAAATACTCGGTTTCACCCGGTAACGCGTTGTTTGTTTTCCTTCATCAAGTCCACCGAGACCCTGCAGTCTGGGGAGAAGACGCTGATGATTTCAAACCTGAGAGAATGGCAGATGATGTCTTTGACAAGCTTCCTAAGAATTCTTGGAAGCCTTTTGGAAATGGCATGAGGGGCTGCATCGGCAGGGCATTTGCCTGGCAAGAAGCCCAATTGGTAGGTTATTGCGATTTACTCTCAGAAATATCATCTAACCTGGATCTATAGGCTATCGCCATGCTTCTTTTGAATTTCGACATGTCCAAGGCAGACCCCAACTACAAGCTCAAAATACAATCGACATTGACTATCAAGCCAGACGGTTTTGAAATCCTCCTCAAGTTGAGGGAAGGCAAACAGGCCAGTCGCATGTTCAAGACAACCAGTTCGTCAACGAAGACGCGGTCAGGCACTGTTACTCCAAGCATACCTCAAAGTGTGACCGGAACTGGGAAGCCGATTTCGATTTTCTTCGGATCTAATACCGGAACTTGCGAATGGCTGGCTCAGTGTCTGTCATCGCAATGTGCCGCCTTCGGGTTTAATTCTCCGGTGCCAAAACCATTGAACTCGGCCGTGAAAGACTTGTCAAAAGAAGGACCTGTCATCATAATTGCAGCCTCCTACGAGGGCGAACCATCTGATAATGGAGTGGACTTTGTGCAATGGATGGATGGACTAAACCCTAAAGAACTAGATGGCGTCCAATATGCCGTGTTTGGGTGTGGTAAGTATTCTTTTTCTTCAAGATGTGATTAAAATGTAGAGTCTAATTCAACTTAGGTCATAAAGACTGGGCATCAAGTTTGTTCAAGATCCCCAAGCATCTGGACAGCTGCCTCGAGCAGAAAGGCGCCGAAAGGCTCGTGACTCTGGGGGTTGCAGATTCGAGCCGCGGTTCCCTTCAGTCTGATTTCGAGAGCTGGATGAGCCAAACATTGTGGCCAAGGCTCGCCGAGAAATACGGCTCCGCCCCCTCGGCAGATACCGAAACCAGACTTGGAATTGACCTGGAAGTCACAATCGAAAAGAGGCAGAGGCCTACTCTACGCGATGGATTTGTGAGTGTCGAGGTGGTTGAGAACAGTCTTCTTTCCAGCCCAGGAGTGCCGAGAAAGCATCGCCTTATTCTGAAACTACCAGACAACATGGCGTACAAAGCAGGCGACCATCTACAAATTCTCCCCAAGAACGACCCCGGTTTAGTCAAGGAAGCCTTCTCTTTGTTCGGCATTGAGCCAGACACAATGTTAACCATATCCTCGAAGTGGCCAACCTTCCTTCCTGTCGATACTCCCTTGGCAGCCGCTGACCTGTTTGGTACACTCGTGGAACTCTCACAAGTCATTTCCCAGAGGAACATTGAAACTCTGGTGAACTTCACGTCGGACGAAGATACCAAGAAAGCACTGCAGGACCTCGCCGGCGCGTCTTACCAGAGTGTAGTACTGGCAAAGAGGATGTCAGTCATGGACGTGCTGATACAATATCCTTCGATAAACCTTCCACTATCCAAATTCTTATCCATGCTTCCTCAAATGCGTCAGCGAACCTACTCACTTGCGTCAGCATCGAGCTGGAAGGCGGGGCAAGGCACTCTACTATTCTCAGTTGTGGACCCAGATCCAACCCAGTCGCAGTCTCGTCACAATTTGGGTGGGCTTGCTACTTCTTACATGGCTAACCTGAACACCAAAGATCAAATTTCGGTATTATTGAAGCCATGCACAACAGAGTTGACAGCGCCATTCTCTTTATCCGCCCCACAAAGGCCCATAATCATGATTGCCGTGGGTGCTGGATTGGCCCCATTCCACGGACTAATTCAGCAAAGATATTTGGAGTCGGAACAGACAGGACGGACGAATCTGTCGCCATGTGTACTCTTTTTCGGATGCCGCGGATCTCAACAAGACGACATATGTCGCGACAGTCTGGATCAATACGAACGAGCTGGAATTGTGTCCATCCACCGAGCATACAGTCGCCAAGACGGTGCAGACTGCAAGTATGTCCAAGACTCAATTACGAAGCAGAGCGAGGTCATTGCCAAGCACTGGAGCTCTGGTGCTGTTATCATGATTTGCAGCGGCAAGAAGGTGTCCAACAGTGTTTTGGATGTGTTGCGCCCGATTCTGATGGCAGAAGACAGGAGGCAGGGACAAGCAGTTGGGTTAACTGATGAGCAGTGGAAACAATCGTTCCCCAAAGATCGACTCGTTTTGGAAGTCTTTGGTTAAATAAGTCGAATGTCATTGACTGACAGAAGTCAGTTGGTATGTATGGAGGATGTCCAAGTTTGTAATAGTCCAGTAGTCTGTTTACTAGCCCTGTACATCGTTATTAGCATGTATAAAGAAATTTATTCAGCAATGTATCTAGATAGAAAATATCTTGACCAAAATACATCACATCTTAGCCAATATTGCATCACCAAGGGTTTTCCAGGTTCCAGGTATAACTACAAACTAGGAGCCTGGAACACACTCAGCCCGGTGTGATGATTGTCAACCGTATCATATCATACCACAATTGATAATTTCACGAATTTATGTCAGAAACAGGCATCACAACTGTATGTCTTAGTAACAAATTGAGGGATGGTCATTGACAATCTTCTCCTGAGCCGTAAACATTGCTTCCATTAGGATATCCGCGAACATTCAACTGAACAGACATTTCAAACCAACTTATATGTGCAGATGTCTACCGGTTAGTGGTAATTATTCCGACCATGCGACTTTTCAAGTATCCAAAGACACATATATTAAACACTAGACGACACCAAATTCCTAATATACTACACGAATAACCGGTTGACTCCCTATAAATACTTGGAATTTAATTATTCAACCTGTTCCCTAGTTCTAGTTCGGTTGGTGTCTCAAACGCTGTTGCAGCTCCGTTTGTTCTTCTTCAAGTCTGTTCAATACCAATAGTCTCTGCATTCCAGAATCAAGTTCGAAGCAATCATCCATCAGTGGTAACAGACTTGTTTGGTTGCTTTCAGTATGTCCCGTAGACGAAAGTGAGACATTGAGCGCAGGCGTTTGTGAACCGGTCACTTCGAACACCTCCGTCTCAGTTGAGATGACGTCATAGAATTCGGTTTCCGATTCAAGAGCAATGGTAGATGATTCCTGTGGCGTCTTTTGGACGGTGTCGGATGTGTTCTCCGCAATAACGGTTGCCTTCTGCGACATGTGCTGCTCTGTATCAATTTCGTGTTCCACTGATTTCAGAGGTGCTTCGACAATTTTGGGTTTCTCTTGCTGAGGGGATTCGGCTATAGTGCTTTCTGAACGATTGTGGGGTTGTTTCTCTTCCTCCGATTTCAACCTAGCTTGCTCAGAGGATTGACTGTGGCTTGTTAACTCCCCGGACTGGGGTGATGGCGTTGGGTTTTGCATCTCAGCCCCAGAAGCAAGATTCTTGTCAACACTCGCTTCATTTCGCTTTTCCAAATCTGAAATCGGCTGTCCAGATCCATTTCCATTGTGTGCTGAGGCTGAAGCAGAGTTCGTGGCTTTCGCCCGTCTCCTCCGACACCAGCAAAATACAGCCAGTATAACTACCAAAGCCCCCACAATGGCTCCAGAGATGATACCACCGAGTGCCCCTCTCGAGAGATGATGTTGCTTCGGGCTATCTGGATTTGAGGCAGCCTTTGACAAGGACAAATCTTCAGACAATACAGTTGAGCTAGCATGATGTGCTTAAGACAGTATTAGCATCTAACTGAAGTGAACGTATACTCTTAAAACCTACCGAGCTCTTTGGTAGAGGAGGTTGCAAATGTTGACCTCGTAGCAGATCTGGTGGGCTGCGGGGGCTCAAAGGAAGTGGTTGAAGGACCCGCTGAGTTCAGCGCTTTGTATTCCCACTGCTTACTGTAGTTGATCTCTCCACCATCGTTGGCCTGGATTTTGAAGGCGTACTCATCGGATGGCATATTCTCAGGGGGGGTGAATTTAAAAGAATCACCAGTGGCATTTGCTGTCAACAGTTAGCAGCGGACAGTTTGTCGTACCTCTCTAGCCATACGGTTTAGAATCAAAATAAAAACTTACTTGCTAAGACTTTGTAATTCTTAAGATCTTTGGTTTGGCCATTCATTAGAGTGATTATGCATTCATTGTTACACCCATAGAACGTCAAGGTGAAGGGCTTTCCTGCCTGGACATCCCAGTTCATGTTGGTGAAGCCCGTCTGGGCAATCACTGTTGTGGCCAGCACCCAGCTGAAAAATATCGGTCTCATCGCGACGGTGATATAAAGTGCCGATTGTCCAATGATGAATTGCAGACCAGAAGATGATTTATTGTAGATGAGCCTGTCGCAGCACCCGTGGCGCTGCTATTGAGATGGTGCAAGGTAAATGTCGTCGGAAAACAATTCATGACTGAGTTGTGGTCATGGAAAGTAAAGGATCAAATCGCATTGGTGGCCATGTTGAAGTTGACTGGGAAATTTGAGCAGCTTGTGGGAGAGGCAGCTCATCTGGCGATGGAATGGGGCTGAAATGAGGCTGCACCAGCAGACCAATGGCGATTTAGGTGTTGGAGTATGGGGCAGCGATCACCTTGACAGTGGAATGACTTGCGGGGCATGACTAAATCAATGTAGAAGCCTTTATACACGTGACCTATCAAGGGGACTTTGGCGGCCAATATTATTTGTTGGACCGTCAAGTACTGTCTTAGTCTCGGGAGATCTGTTCGCCCCACAAACCATTCCACCACCAAAGTGGTAATCTTTCGTTGTGCTCGAAATCATAAATGAAGGCTTTATTTCTCAGCCACTTGACTCTAAGAAATAACCCGGCAATGATTCGGCGCATTGAAATGAACACGTAGCGGTCATTGGGCCTGGATTTCAGTGACTGTTTGGTTGGTCTGATGATCAGTCGCAGAACCTTCGTTATCTGACACTGTGTCGCTATTCAAATCATCTTGTATATCCAACTGCCGCCTTACTTAAATTTCTTTTTATTTCCCTGTTTGTATGCTTAAGTTGTTTTATGTGAAAGTGCAAGAGAATATCAAAGTTACTGTTCATTCTCCACCAAGCCTTTAAAGCAAAGGGCACATGCGAGAGTGTCACTAACCACAGTGTGTGACAAAGTTGGGAAAGTAAAATTAATTCCAATTATTTGTACTAATTTCTACTACTTTTCTTGGCAATGCAGTTCATTTTATGTGCATTATCTATGAAACCATTTGATAAGATTCGTTCTCCCAAAAAAACACATGAATGAACTTGCTATGAAAGGTTGACGGACCGATAGCCCACGCCCTTGGTGTCGTAGGAAAAATTAATTTATGAAGGACAACTTTCTAACGAAGGTTTCCAATAATATTCAACAGCCAGAAAACGTAAAAATACCTTCCCGGCCTCCCGGCCTCCCGTCCGCCCGCAAAACTCAAACCAGGCCCACACCCAAACCAAAAACCTCTTTATATAAAAGTGAGAAATGGGATATTTGACCACAACGACAATTTCAATGACTCGTTTCGCTCTTACAACTATATTACTCCAAGTAAGTTGAAAAACGGCTAAGCTATCAGGCAACATATCGGCTTTGTTATCAGATTACAGAAGGATATAGATGATAATGTAATGTACCTGCGTGGGTGGAATAACTGAGGCCACAATGAGTCTGTAACAGTACATTTTTGGTTCCATACTTCTCGAATAATCTCCCAACCATGACTACATATTTACCCCCCAAAAATAACCATCAACTCTGAATTGAGAGGAGCTATTTTTGACTTGAAGCAAACGCCACACCCGTCTGGATATTCACTTGTAGCTCTTTAAGAGCCTTCTGAAGAAGGCCCTTCTCATTATCTGACAAGTCACCTATCGGAAGTAGTCTCTCTGCTCCTCCAGGTCCTAGCTGCACCTTCAAGGCGAAATAATCTACCTCAAGTTGGGCCGCAATCTCTGGACCGCCAGGAATACCTGGCAGGTAAACATAGGCTTCTTCAATAACTGAAGCCCCTGATTTCGCTGCGAGGAGGGCTTTGACAAATCGAAAACCAGCGTAAGCCATGCAGGTGGTGGCACTACCCGCGCCTTGTTTGCTCTTGACAATCTCGTCCCCGCCGAATTGGACCCCTATTAGTCAAGTCAGCCCTATCCTAGTATTCAAGACTTTATTTAATCGCCGTAGTAACGTACGGTGGATGACTTTGGGAAGTTCTTCGCCCAGGCTAATGGGAGGCTGGGCCTGGCTATAAAGGGGCAGAATGGTAGCACCGCTATGGCCGCCAACAACTGGGACCTTTATGTGAGCGGGGTCCGCTTCTCCGCCAAGAGCATGTGCGGCGAATGTTGACGCGCGCACAACATCCAAAGTAGTCACTCCAAAAAGGCGAGAAGGTTTGAGGACACCAGCCGCCCGTAAAGCTTCCGCAGCTACTGGAACGGTTGAGTTGACCGGATTGGTCACGACACAAGAGATTGCGTCCGGGCAGGTTTTGGCGATTTGAGTAAATATATCACGAATGATGGAAGCGTTAGTCTACAAAATTAACTGAGACATTTCCTTGGTTAATTGCTTGCTTTGGGGAAAGGTTCTTACGTTGAATAAGTCTATGATCAGTCAGTCTCATATCCAGATAAAATTAGAATGCGGATCATCACCCACCGTCTCGGGTCATGCCTGGCTTCCTCGCGATTCCAGCAGTGATGACGACTATATCAGCCCCAGTGAGGGCTTTGACCAGGCCGTTATCAGTGGGCAAATATCCAAAGACCTTTGCCTTCGTATCGATGTGGTTGAGATCGGTGGCAATACCGGGCACATGGACAACGTCATATAAGGCAACTTCAGAAAATAGGTCGCTCTATTAACTTTAGCCACTGTCTGGGCGTATCGAAATATGGTCAGTCATAAATGAACTTACAGCCTTGCAAAGAAGACTAAGTGGAGTGCCAATCTGCCCAGCGGCCCCAAGAAGCGCAATTTTGGTCATGGCTAATAAGAAGTATTTGGATAAAGCAGGATAGGTCGGGCTACGCTGAAGTAGATGATGATCATGTGATAGAGTACAAACACACTCTCCTACTTGCTCGGAACGAGTGTCAAGTCTTTATACCGATTCTGCTGGGCTCACTAACATGGTGGTGGTGATTGTATAGCCGACTGACAAAGATTATGATCGGTTAATAGATCGCCCGATGTGGATGTCCGGATAATTCTAGCCGAATTTACGACGTAGGTGTGCGGGCCCCATCACCCACCATCAAAAATTTCCACTTCCCGTAAGTTTCAGTGACTGGGCCCGAATATTGCTCCTTTGCTAAGAATTTCTGCTTTCTAATTTGTTCATTCGATTTTCCTGGCCAAGGAAAAGATATTTTTAGATGGAACAAGAGTTTTAAATTCAGAGAAGCATTACTCATGCCAGCACTGTGATGCACAGACCACAAAATGGTTGGTTTTTCTTTTGGAGTTTTGCTGATGGCAACGCACTTTGGATGGTACTTGGGTGCAGTATTTTACAATCACAGGGACGGTTTTGCTTTCACTCATAATCATAGGAATATAGTTTGATGTCCGGGGGCCAGGGAGGTTCATAGCACGTGTCGTGAAACAACGCTGATCACCAAAGTATTTCCTATTCATAGCGCAAAGCCGATCTAAAATGGTTCATATGCCATATGTATCCAAAGTTTGATATTTTAAGCTTTCTTTAGAGGAGCTACATATACCATTATGTTATCTTCAGCATATCTAAGTATTGCCCCAGTAAATCTAAGCACTTGAGTTCTGCCAGGCCCGCCATGTCGCATCGATCAGCCCCCAACATACCGTGCAGAATGTAGCAGGTCTTGAATATTTCAGGGGGGTCTTTCAAGTTCAGAGACTCTTCTGAGCCATGCCATTTTTTATGGGCTAATAATTCGTGCATCGCATCGACTTCCTAAGAGGGGTATAGTAGCAATTTTTACTTCCAGCACTAACAATGAGAATTAAGACAGGAGAACATAGCAAGTAAACAGAATGGTGACGACGAAGGTGATGGTATAACATTATGTAACTTCTGGCTTTCCCATTCTATAAACTGGGTCCTTTTCAACATCACGAGAGTGTTGTCCAAAGTGTTAAAATACTTGCTGCTTCGGGTATAGCATGATAATGAATCGGCCACACTCCAGATCACAAATGTGGTTATATGTAATAGAAACTTGAATAGATCGAACTAACAGGTACAAGACCTTTGCCATGAATAACCAAGAATGAAATAGTTGGTGGCATCAAAGAGAGAGTCTATAATATATGTTAAGATATATCTAGATTATAGAGGAATTCAGGCGTCATTTTACTAACCTAGATAATTTGCTATTAGACAGTATTATTCGGCTAAATAGCAGGTTCCACAGCCTTCTCATTGCCATTGATTGCCATCTCACGCTTGCGGAAGGGAAGACCGCAGGGCCCACCGGGATACCTTTCGGGGAATTGCGGAGGACACTTGATCTTGGGCAAAGGATTGCCGGGCCGGATAACAGCAGGTTCAGCCCGGGCCTCGATTTCGGCAGCAGGGGCGGCGATGGCCAGAGCTGCCATGGCAGCAATAGAAATGAGTGACAGCTTCATTTTCAGGGTGTTTGAAATCGTAAGGGACTGTGTGGAGATATAATATGAATGAATAAGAAGAGTGGGGTTTCTAATCTGAAGAATGTAAAGATACTAAAGGATAAAAGACTTCAAGAGTTCGAAAAGACAGAATACTTATCTTAATTTGAGAGAGCCCTGCTTATAATATTATCTCACATTCTAGTCGCTATAGGTGGCCCTGAACTGCTGCATCCACTTCATAAGGTTTGGTCTGATGTAAGTAAACATGTCCTTACACATTTTACCTATTAGATCAGCACGTAAGAGCGACGCATCCTCAAACAGTCATCGACTACTTCAGGTTGATTTGCCCGGCTTTGGGGATAATAGCGTAACAAATCCCCGCAAGCTTCATGTCAGATGAGTGATGTTACAGGATTTCGTTCTCGCGCTTCTGCCGTAATGCTAGTTCATCAACGCTCATGATCTTTCCTGTATATTCATCAGGCGAAAGGTTCCACTCTCGGGAGCGACCGTTCTTCGAAACCTAAAATAAATTCACAGTGAGATTTTCCATCGTTCTTGGGGTAGAATATGTGGGTTTGCAACAGCTTGGATTCAAAACAATAGGTGCCGTCGTCTATAAGGCGTAGGGCGTACGTGGTAAAATGAGCGAAAGGTGGGTACCAAATAAAGCGAAATAAGTCGGGCGCTACCTTGGTGAGGCGAACAAGGCGCTAACTGCTTGGCAAAACCACACTTTTTTTTGAGCTACGATCGGAGGGAAATGTGCTATGGAGACGCGGACGAATGGAAGCAGGCCAGTGATATCTTTCTTGTCCCTCATTCCCAAAACATTTGACTGCAGGCAGTTAACGGGCACGGCTTGACTCATGTCTTTGCTTGCAAACAGGGAACATGGTTTTCCACGTTTGATAGAGCCACCGTAAGGATAGAGCCCTTAATAATTCTGAGCCGGGAAGTTGGAATGTGTCTGGTACGTCACATGCTTCAGGGAGAATGGAATAATTTGATTACTTGTATCCATAGCCTTGGGCTGTACCAGCAAAGCATGCGTGGCTGTGTTAGGATACATAGCACTGATTATTTTCGTGCTTGATCCTGGAACAGCTTTTCAGAAGTTAAGTTAGGGTGGTGCGGGAGACAAGAGCTGCCTAGCTAGGAGCATGTAAGATAGCTTTTGAGTAGCCGAGTTCACCGAGGTCATCCAATTGGGCGTCACCACCGGCCAACAGGAAGTATAGACCCGGAGGACACCAAATACCGGTACTAACATGGGGCTGGTCCAAATTACATCACCTAGTTCTGGTTTCTTGGCGCGCGCAGTGCCGCAATAGTATAGACTGGGCATTTAAAGCCTTTGGCCATTCGTCCAATATATGGGCGACCACCAGAGAAGATACTGATGTCCACTCTACTCACAACGCCGTAACTCTTGAGGTTTCACTTTGCTATTACTTCTAACTATTTAGTACATCGCGTCGCCGGGTTACTTGGCCATGATATAGTTGGCTGGGGACAGACCTCATCCTAGGTGATGAGCAAGGACTCAATGAGCATGTAAACCACGGGTAATCACTAGGTAACGACGTGGACATTTATTGTCTATAAAAGTAGTAATAAGCTGCGTCTCGAATTGTATGACAGTGCAGTAAAACATTAAAGTCCACTATTTTGTAGGCTGACATGTTCGGGCACAGGGGTCAGCAAAGTTTCTCCCAAAACAGCCCGTCTTGCGTTTTCCATGGCACATGTCTCCATTTTTGTCAGGGTCTCCACGGTGTGCGTTCCCAAGTGCGGCACTAGAAGCGCCCTCTCATTCTTAATGAGACGCTCATTGATCTCGGGCTCATGCTCATAAACGTCTAACCCAGCCGCAGCGACTTTGCCTGATTCCAGTGCATCGGCCAGAGCAGCCTCGTCTATAATGGCACCCCTGGCAGTATTGACAATAACAACATCATCCTTCATCCTTTCGAATTCCTTAGCGCCGATCATGTGCTTCGTGTTGGCATTAAGGGGGATGTTGATGCTGATGATATCGCTTTCGGCTATGAGCTGATCGAATGAGACATACTTGGCCCCGGCAGCTTGCTCAGGGGGTAGTTCAGATCGGTTGTGGTAATGTGTGGTGATTCCAAATGGCTCGCATCGTGCCTTGATAGCCCGGCCGATTCTACCCATACCCAAGATGCCGAGAATTTTGCCTTCAGGGTCGCGGCCAAAGTCGATGCCCTTTTTGAAGTTTCCCTGGCGTAAGGAATTCAGAGATGGATTCAGACGCCTTAAAGATCCCAGAAGCAGCCAGAGAGCTAGGTCAGCGGTTGCATTGGTAACCGGGTCGGGCGCATATGTGAGGGTGATGCCTCGCTCGGCACAAGCCTTAGGGTCAATCTGATCATACCCTGGTGGATGAATTAGAAATGAGTTTTCTGGAGATAGGTCGCTTACCAGCTCCGTTATGGCATATAAATTTACAGCTTGCAGGGAGGTGCTGGATGAACTCCTCGTCAAAGTTGCCCGCAACCTATGGAATGTCAGTACCCTATGCACATAATCAAAGCTGGCGACAGGGGTATTACTGCGCCACTGGCTGAAGTCCTATAGATGGCCTTTATGTCCTTGTATTTATCTTGGACATCCTGGAAAAATTCCTGTCTGCTGGCGCTTGTAACCACCTCAACTTTAGCAACCTTCTGTAACTCCTCATAGAAGGCCTTTGCGTGTCGCACAGGGTTGAAGAAGAGAATAAACGGTTTACTTGAAGCCATCTTGTTGTATACAGATGATTGAATAAAAGCAATGTGCCTCAGCTAAAATGACAACATCTGGGAGAGTGTGGCTCCTTTTAACAATTGGATTGTGCTCGCGAACCTTATCACGTCAGAGGTCTAGTTTTACCGGCGAGGCCCGCACATCAACAGGGCATAAAATTACCCGACAGACCTGTTTAGTGGGAGGTGTCGGCACAACTATCAGCCGCTCGTGCCGCCTTTCCATTTCAATTCCCCCCACATCGACAGACGTCCAGGCGCCCTGTGTATTATCAACACGTGGTGTGGGAAATTGGGCTGAAGTTCTGAGCCAGGCGCACTCATACCGTCAGCTGCAGCTTGAGATAGAAGAAGTTACACCTATGAATCACCCACTAACAAAACATGTGGCCAACTTGATCTATCGAAAGACACTATTTAGGGTACTTTTGTAAAACAATATTGATACCAGATATGACGGACGGCTCTGTTTCTGGGCTGGCAGAAGAAGGCAGACGAAAGCCGTGTCTCCGACGCTTCGACTCTCATTATTCTGGCATGTTGGCCTGAGGTGTCTCTGCCATTTTGAGGTGGGGCTGGTGTGAGTGTACTCTGTGGCGGTGCTGCACAGTACATGAGTTGCTCCAACACTGTCGGCCTCTTACACCAATGCCAGCCTCTCATTCTTATGCAGCCTGTTTTTCTTTTGCTCGACGATCAACTTTTCTTGATGCAGAGATCAGCCCCTATTCTCGACACTGGCAAAGAACAGCCAGCCAAAACAATCAGGCAAAATGCATCTGGTCGGGCTGCCCGTCGAGATTCAGCACGCCATCTTCCGACTTGTCGACCCCATCGGCATCATATCACTCAGTCAGACATGTTCTCACTTTCGCCGCGTAGTCAGCCCGACAAAAGACGACTTCGTGGACCGGCTGCTTGCAATAGAGACGCAGCAAACAGTTTGCGGGGTCACGCCGGTATATCACTCCCGCACAAACACACTGAGTCCGCCGTGGACCCACGACTCGTGGGACGACATGTTGTGGGCCTGTACCAACTGTCTGCGGCTCCTGCGCCATCACCATTTTGATAATCACTCTCTCCTTGCACTCGCCTACCGAAAACCAGTTGCAGATCCCCTCGCCGCTGATTCACACACCGGCTGGGAACCATTCCCCTCCCGGAGGTATTCCAAACGTCATTCCGCAGAGCCTCCAACACCAAGCCTCCGTCGAGCGTACCACGACTCCATCACAGCCACTGACACCACCCCCGGCTCATTTCCTGGTGAAGTCACGGGGGAAAGTTTCCCCTCTATCTACGAGCGAGACTACTGCGGCTACAAGAGGCGCTTGCGGAAATGTAACGAGTGCCGGTACAGGTGCGGACAGCTCAAGCCAAAGCTGCTACCAAATTACCTGGGCAAACGAGGAGGCACAGCCCGCGTCCCCATAGTTACCAGTCGGCAGCTTGTTTTTGCAGGTCCCTTGGACCGCTGGTTTCCACGTATCTCAGACCTGCTAGTGACCGACCAACCAGCCTTCAATCCGCCTGTAAGCCGCCATCACCGCCATGATGCCCGTGGGGAATTCTGGACAATGCATATGGTCCGGTGTCCCGGGTGCTCAAAATGGAAAGAAGTGCGCGAATTTCGCCTAGCTTGCATGTTCTCTCAAAGTGTCTTTCCCCCGTGGCGACCGACAGTGGGAGAGGAGCAGATCACCGAACATGAGACCGGAATCACAGAGTCCATTATAGATGCCTTGCGCTGTAACATATGTCTTTCAACAAAGGAAACACACGAAGAGTCAGTTGAACAGCTTCTAGATTGGTTTATTACTCTTATTGACCATGAACTTGTCTTGCGCACTGAAATGATTGTGGATGACTGCACTGACATGGCCAACCTGATCCGCAGTAAAGAGGGGCAGCCTGAAAAGCTCGAATTTTCCAACCTTGTACATTCTCTTAATTCGAGAGGACCTGATGGGTGGGATGAGATTACCAATGATGAGATGGCCATGTTGTACCATCTCCACGAAACGCTAATTCCCTTGATGGCGGAGGTTTTGGAGGAGTCATATGAAGAATCAGATGGAAGATCTTTTATGAAGGACATATCACGTGAATTCAGTGAGTCAAAGGATTATTGGATGTGGTTCAAGGCCTGCAGGGAAGAGGTAGTACAGAGGCCGGATATTCTGGTGAAATGGATGCAAGGTAGAGATGGAACCATCTTGAAATGAAAATTTGGTAATTAGGCCTATACAAGAATATAATAACAGCGCGTCAGAGGAGGGATTGATAATGCGTCATAAAAGTAATTATATTGATGACTTACATCAACCCTGGGCGATTCTCTGAGTCAGCCGATCTGCTCACACCAAAGATCCTCCGACGTCCAATTCTAATAAGCTCCAGCAACCGCACACTCTATATCAACAGAAAGCCAAGAAAATCCTACCATCAACGATGATGTTAACCATTGGGTGCATCAGTCAAAGTGTTGACATTGTGGCCTACTACCGCGTTAGAGGGAAGGCAGGGCTCAACATCTCACACCTTGTTTGTGACCGGTGTGGGGTGACATAACATCACAGATCCTCATAAGGCTAGGAAAAGCCTTAGAAACAAATCCCGTGAATTATTTCACTTTTCTGGTCTCTGTTGGCATAGCGACTAGTGGGTGATGTGGTATTTTACCGTCACAAACATCGACTCAGACGGTCGGCCCGTTTGCCATCATTCACCTCACATAGTTGTAGGGTCACAACACTCTCCACTACATGTTCCATATACCTGGCGCTATGCAAACGTCATATCACACATTTCAACACAAGTATTTGTCATAAACAAGGCGATGGGTGTGGTTTGTTGTATTCCCCCCTGTTTTATCAGAAATATACATTACTGGATATCTTTCAACATGGGTGTCTGAATCAGCCGTTGGTATTACATAACTAAAGATGTTCTAAAGATCTGATTTAAAGTCGTCCCTTGCGCGAAAGCCTCGTATTCTTTCAGCTATTCTGCCTCATATTTGAATTCGAACTCTCCCACCAAAATGCGATTTTATATCAGCGATATATTTTTGATCCTTTCAATAGGCATCCATATGAGCCTAGCTGAAAACCGGTAATATTCCATGAGCAATATAGGGATCACCGTGCTTAGGGACTCCAGGATATCAGAGGCAGCTCTTGCTGAGGGTCCGGAAGCACAGCCTATTCGATCGGACTCGACGACTACGGCCAGTCAAATCACTGCTCGACCAGATGCAAAGCGAGAATTATTGGATGATGTATGGGACTTGGGTCAACTAGTTGTCAGCGGAGCTGTTTCGGGATTGGTTGATAATGGCAGGAAGCTTGCGTCGAGTCTCGAGGAGGGGCCTGCAATATCCTGGGGATGGGATTCTCAACCTGCAACGAGGACAATAGAAGAGGAGGCTTCGTATACCGACTCTGAAGAAACATCTTCTACCGCTGAACCGACAGAGGATACAGAGGATACAGACGATAAAGAGGATAGCGGGGCTAGTGCGGCATTGAGAGGCCATCTTGATGCGATACAGATATTCACGGTCATCGTAGCATTTATCATCGTTCTAATTTGAACAAAGACAAACGATCCGCGATTGGATTAGACAAGGTCCTAGATAGTCCGCAATACACATTTTTTAGTAGGCGTCAGACCTTATTTCATGCTTCGTGCAGTGTAGATTTCGGCAATCCATCCCAGGTTGAGTTGAACTAGTCGGGGTGGGCCGGAGATTAATGACCAAACGAGTACCGATGAAACATACGGCTATTCTACAATTTAAAAGAACACTATATCGAAGCTATAAAGCCACCCGGCGTCTAACGAGCCTTTTGACCAATTAAAATTGTACATCAAGCAATGGATATGGACCATTTCAATTCTTGTCGATCGTATCGCCGGGGGTAGACCGACTCCACTAAAGACAAAGCCGTACAACTGTCTGCACTCCCAAGCATCAGATGCGGCTGCCGTCGGGGAAACGGACTATCAGTTTGGTATCTAACCATGCTCGTGTACAAACGCTAGAACCACTAAATAATTTAGACAATCAGTCAGATCATCCATCACCCCTACTGACTGCTATGATCGGCTTTGATTTCGAGTCATTTGGCCCACATATGGTAGGATTGACAGGATAAGGCTCACAAAGGTGCACGCCACAGCTCCATTTAACATACCAAGTAGGGAGCCGGGCTGGAACCTTATCTTATACCCAGACAATCCAAAGAAACTACGCTGCGCTAATAGATCGGAGCATTATTTCCCAGTCAATCCAGAGCACAGCACACGCTATAATAGGCTTTCTGTTAGGGACTACCCCGCCAGCCACGCACTATCTTGACTGCATGTATCCCATATGCGCACGAGCGAGGCCCTGCGCCTAAGAAGTCTCGACTTCCCATAAATTCTATCACTTCCCATTGTAAAACGCCCAACCATTGACAAGTCTCCTCAAGGTCCCGCTTGTCTGAGACCATGCGCCCATCAATTATTTTGACCAGTATTTTTGCGTTTCTTGCAAATGCAACACCTCAGCTCCTCGCCAGAGCGACCAAATCACCATGTCGCAAGGCTGTAAGTGCGAAGATTTCGGGCCTATCTATATGGTGAAGTTCCAAGCCCTAATCTAGAAATAGGTAGAAAAGGGTCCAAGACCCAGGCTTGATTGCTCTTCCTTCTTACGCACTACTGTTACACCTTGCCCAACGTCAGTCTCATGAACCTCCAGCTGGAAACCCACTAACTCATAAATAGCACCAAAGCCACAACAATAACATCAACGAGGACAGTTACTAAAAATGTCGTATCTGGTGGAACTATATCCACTTCAACATCATACTTCAACGTCTGGGAAGCCAAAACTGTCACTCAGGAGGTGCATGTCTCAACAGTGGGCCTAAAACGTGCCGGCCCAACATGCCCATCGTTTTCGAAACCAACCAATATCCCGCGCTATGCCCGGAGTCAATGCAACGGCAAGCAATATGCTACGGCATGCTCCAATATGGGTATCAAGCGCAAAACTGCGACGGCACCACGACGAACGTTCGTCAATACAAAAACGGCCACAACCTCCAAGACTTTCACAAATGTTGTAGTGATCTCACCAACATCTACAGTTACAGTCACTGCCACCACAACACGATTCGGTGGTACTACGTACACAGCATTCACGGCTCCAACGCAGTCCTGCTTCCTTTTAAGCGATTCGTCCACAAATAAAGAGGTCCACGTGGATATGACTGATCCAACGGATATCAAGTATGACTTGGTAGCCAGTGGTGGTGGTAGTAAATTCTCCTTGACGGACAAGAATGGCCAGTATGGCTATCTATTCACAGGCCCAGCCGGTTCGCAAGTTTTCGGATGGACTACTTCAGAAGACTGGTATTTTACCCGCGTGAGTGAATACGGCCTTGATGTACTCGATTTTATAGATGGCTTTTATCCCAGCTGGCGGACGTTGGTCTGTGAGATTAGCGCGGGGGTTTTCACATGTTCGTCGAAATCTCGGGGTTCAGCAGGATCTCGTACGCAAGCAGTGGCGTGTCAGATCGCTGACCCCGTCGATTCAACAAAGATCCATTGGGTTATAGCCTTTACTGCTGCTGATTACACGTCGAAATATTGCAGTCCCCTAACTCTGAAGGTTACGGCATGCTAGGTACAGTACGACAAAGATTTGGCTGGTAGGAATGACAATCGGCGAGCCCACGGCTTGCTTCTAGAGCAGCAACGGTCAAATTCGATTGAGGCCAATCACCCTTTAATATAAATTTGTGCAGGCTATATATTGTAGCAATAAGACCAATTGATAGCAATTCCACAGTCATCACATGGTCCATTTTTTACTAGAAGGTCATGTGCGAAGAGGTGACGAGCCAAAATACAATGAAATATTTCTTTTTAAAAACGATGTATCTCAGCGCCACTGCTATTTTTACACCATACGTATCCCATTAAACGTCAAATTACAAAGCTTTCTTCAAATGGCAGCCAATCCGCAAGGTCTTAGTGAGAGCTAGCTTTGGGAACATTCGGTAGCTCGCGAAGAGCCTCAGCGATTATGTCAAGACCCTTCTGCAACTCGGCCTCGGTAATCACCAGAGGGGGCGCAAATCGAATAATGTTACCGTGTGTAGGTTTGGCCTTGGTTTCCAAAGTTAGCATAATGCAGACAGTATTGCAGGATATCCGACTCACCAAAAGACCCTTTTCCTTGAGAAGTAGGCACAGTTCCCATGCCGATCTACCGTTTGCAGCTGACTCATCGATGACGACAGCGTTGAGCAATCCCTTTCCTCGGATGGCGCTGATGATGGGAGAGCCCAGTGCCGCGATGCCCTCGCGGAACTTCTGGCCCAGTGTCTCGGCATTCTGAACCAGGTTCTCCTCCTCGACAATTTCTAGCGCACGAATAGAAACAGCGCAGCCGAGGGGGTTTCCTCCGAAGGTCGATCCGTGGGTACCAGGCTCAACTACAAGCATAATTTCCTTGCTCGAGAGCACTGCGCTGACGGGGTACAGACCTCCAGAAATGGCCTTTCCGAGTGTGACAATGTCTGGCTTGATGTTGGACCATTCAGAGCACAGCATACGACCAGTTCGCGCAATACCCGTCTGAATCTCGTCGCAGATGAACAAGACGTTGTGCTTCTTGCACAGGGCTTGAACCTTGGACAAATAATCCTCATCGGGAACAACAACACCTGCTTCTCCCTGGATAGGCTCGCAGATAAAAGCAGCAGTGTGTGGGCCGTGGGCCTCAAGGGCCTCTTCGACGTCGCTTACGTTGTTGTATCGGATAGCCTTGCCTGTGCTTGGGTTGCAAGCGCCGATGTTAGGTACGTATGGGCCGTAATTCTCCTTGGATTCAGGGTCCGTTGACAAGGAGATGGCGGTCATCTAATAGGCATTGTTAGCATCGCAACATTTGTAAGAAAGCCTTGCACCAGGGCTCCAAATGGTTAAGGAAGGTATTCAAATGGAAATCAACGTACGGTTCGGCCGTGGAAGTTGTTTTCGGGGCAAAGAATAATTGCCTTGTCCTGAGGAACTCCCTTGACCTTGTAGGCCCATTTTCGGGCAAGCTTGATAGCAGTCTCAACTGCCTCAGCTCCAGTGTTCATAGGGAGAACCATATCATAGCCGAAGACCTGGTGCACCTTCTCAGCCCACTTTGGGAAGACGTCGTTGCAGAATGCCCGGGAGCTCAAGGTGAGCCGGCTGGCTTGGTCGACGAGCGCCTTCACGAGCTCAGGGTGGCAATGGCCTTGGTTCACGGCGCTGTAGGCAGAAAGAAAGTCAAGGTACTGGCGGCCTTCGGGGTCCCAAACATTGACACCTTGTGCCTTTGCGAACACTATCGGCAGAGGGTGGTAGTTGTGGGCGGCATACTGTTCCTCTGTTGCGATAGCCGCCTCAGTAGAGGGGGCGTGGAATCGCGCATGAGCCTTGAGCGAGCCTGGAACCGTCATTGTATTTTTGAAGAAGAGGAATGTGTATTATGTGTTTTTCTTTTGTGGTGGAAAAGTTGTTGGTCAAGAAGTTGTCTATGAAGGAGATGATACGAGGAAACTTGTAGGATATTTATACCTGAGAGATTGGAGTGCCGAGGGGCCGATTACTCAATAAATTGTTATTTACGCCATGCCAGTGCGGAACCAAACACCGTCATTCAACCAAGTTTTTTATCTTTCTATTACTTCAACGTGTATCATCTGAGCCAACAAAGGCGGCTTGTCCTCTAGCCGAGTAATCAAATCTTGGCCAACGCTTATTCGTGATTCGACGCAGCTGTCAGTCCGGAGTAGACTAAGCCAAAAAGAGCAGGCCCCGCGAGAATTGAGAAAGACAATGGCCCCACAAGTGTTTGGATTGTGGATGCACTGTGGAGCGTCACGCCCTGTGGAGACGCTTATCAGCAGAGACTTCATCCTGGTCAAGGATGTCGGCGGGCTCATTGCCGAACCCCCGACGCTTTTGTTGCGGGGAGAAACTGTTTGAGGGTTGAGCGAGGATAAGGACGAGGAACACACAAACGGCGTCAATTCAAGTTGTATTAGACCTAGTATACAATAAATGTGCCTATCCGCGTCTCGTTTTCCCGGTTGTATTGTATCCAATTCATGCCTGTGTCATGTTCACCGCTAGCCCACCATGACTGCAAGAATTCCAGCGCTGAGCGATTCCACCAGACCCCCGACATTGACAGAGAGTCGAAAAACAGGTTCTGAATTATTAATTGTTTATCTATGTCCCCACGACACTCCGTACCGGCAATAAAGATGGGGAAGAATAGGTTGTGAGAGAATGTATGGACTGGGCCTCTCATGACAAACTGAATATCGTCAAGGAGAGTTTTTATGGATGATTCGATAAGTAATAAAGCCTCAGCTCGAGAGGCAAAGGCTTGGTAGCTATAGATCAAACTTGCATGATAGTGTGCTCGTAAAGTAGCCTGTAGGCTGTCTCTTACGGCTGCTGGACCCTGAGAAAGCCGTATGAGATTGGCTGAAACTTTGTCGTGGGCTTGCTTCGCTCGTAGACGCCATATCTTCATATCCATATCCGGTACACGAGCATGAGTGCATAGCGCTCGGTGTCTTTTTCTCTCGGTTGTTGTAATCGCATTTAATAATCCAGTAAAAGCCCATAATGAACTGTGATATACGGACTGCACGGGCAGTTCTTCCAGCGTTCCCGGTTCTTTAAACACCGATACGCCGCAAAGTGTTTCCAGGTCGGCTACTTCCTTGAGTAAAAAGTGCTCGATGGAATTTTGAGGCACGTCCTTCCATTCCCCCAAATCGCAGAGACTCATCACCGTACGACATGCGCGTAGATGAAGAGTCCAATCTCTCGACCCAGGTATAAAGGCTTCCGTATAGCAGAGTGTGAGCATAGCTGCGAGAACCTCTATGACAGAGGATGTGCTCGGGGATTTGGACCGGATTGCAGATTCGGAATGCAGTTCCTTGCGCATTTTCTGGTTCAAAGCCTGAAGACTCGCATCACGGAACCAGTTGTGCATTTGGAAAAAGGTCCACTTTTGGTCGCTGTCCCCGACAGAGGTATTGAATAGATGTGCGGCAGCAATATTGTTTATGGAGAGACGGAGGCAAGGTGAATGGCCGGCAAGTGGTAATAGTCTATGTCGCCATGGACCCTCAGGAAGGTCTATCCATGTCAAACGAGGAATCACTTGAGTACAGAAATGGTTGAACAACTTGTCAGAAATGATGTGTGATGAGTGTCGGTTAACGAGGAGGACGTCGTCGGTTGGGTGCAATGTACTGGCAGAGCTGGAAGAAACTTCACGTGAACTTCCGCCGCCATGTAACGAAACTGCACAAGATTGAGAGCTACTGGGAGACCCGGGATCTGTATTTTCTTTGGATAGTTTTTGAGGAGCATCACGGTCCCCGTCGGATTCGTCTTGACACAGCACAGGTTTAGATTTCCCGGCAAATCTTCCCCTGCTCGCCACGCCTTGGCCCCATTTTAGGTGTATTGAATTGTAGCCAGGGCATGTTATCTCCCGGCTGGCGCATTTCTGGCATCCCGGCAAACTCCTGTCGCACTTTATGCGTCGCTTCACGCAGACGGGACAGTCTGCACTTGCTTTAGCAATGACATCCTGCTGGGAACAGGACGCGGTGAAAACTCACCCTGGGACGCTGCTTCGCGGTTGCTACACAGCGACTTGAGGCGCACATGCTTGCGACGCATGACGAAATGTCGTTAGCTCCGGCCTATCAAACGGGTTGGAGGAATAAGCATCTTCGTGATGGAATGGTCATGATATGACTGGCTTAGCCCTAGTCGGCGTCGGCCGCACCTTTTTGCGGCCATGCGGGGTTTGGTCCACCTGTGATGGTAGACCAATGGCAGACAGGGACCCTGTCATACCACTGGGAACGCCAAGCGATGAACCATCTAGTTACCCCACGTTGGTGGATTCGAGCTCGTCTTGTGGCAGTGTGCCTCACCAAACGTACTGACAAGTCAAGACCAGCGTTTTACCATCTGAATATATGTTTTTTATAATACATGTCTTTAAATCACTGGTGACTGATTCTGCTGGCAGTGTCTCATTAAAAAAAAACAAAGAAATTGAAATTGAGTGGACAGCGATACCGCACTAGTCAACAATGTGTACGTTGCTTAATTTATCACAATAACAAAGGTAGAGCAATGGCAATTGAACAGAGCCAGTTTTCTACTCTCTTTCTTTCTTTCATCTCTATTCTTTGCAGTTCTTTGTAAAGAAAAATAAGATTTATCATCTCCCATCACAAAAATTACTATTTTGTACTTTCCGCGGAATTGAAGTGGGATACCCTGCAGTGTTCCGAGACCATAGAAATGATGAGTCAATGCATGTGTCGCAAAATATTAAAATATATTGCATTTATCGTTATACAAGAGTTGTAGCTCAATCTCCCGAGAAACACGGTCAAACGCGTGTGGTCTCTCTCTCAAAAAGCAACTGTTTCCGTTGGAGGGTGGAGAATGGCCTCAGCGCGGCGTAAAAGGAGAGCAGTGTCATAGCGCACGACCTTCAATCGGTGAATAGGGTCAAACTCAGAAACGTTGAAAAGTCCGACGGAGCCTTCACCCGTCCAAACTTCGGCATGGGTGAACTGAAACCATGTCGGAATAAATTCGCGCAGAACAGGCGCGTCATTAGGCGCTAAACCAGGGATGCATCTGACGTGAAGTGATTCAACCTTGGGACGATCGAGTGGGCCCCAGGCCTGTAGTTTCTTCTGCGGCTTGAAGCTCATTTGCACCAGCTTGCTGCCGACTGGTCGCTCGACGTGACCGGTGACGTATCCCGGAGGAACCGGCTTCGTGGCCGACGGCGCCCAGACCACGTTGCCGAAAACCTTGGGCACACCGTATTTTTCGCGACCAGCGAAAATAGCTCCTTCATTGTCAAGGATCAGTTCGATGGAGTACTGGTATTGCTTGCCTTGCCATTTAACCTGCACCTGGCTAACGAATTCCGTGTAAGCTCCAATCAGACTAAACCCGTACTTGTACAGACACAGTGTTATCAGGGGCTCGTCTTCGAGCTCCAATTGATCGGGAACCAAGTCCTTGACCGCATCATATGTAGTATAATACCGGATTACTAGCCCATCGACATCTGAGAATTCGTCCAATGCATGTTGGTAAGGGGACGAGCAAAGTGGGATACCACTATTGGCATTTTTCGGGTCCAAGGTTCCAAAAGGCATGGTTAATGGTGAATGATGAGGATCTAGAGACAAGAGGAATGGCGAGCCAAATCACAAAATATCAATGACAGTAAACAGCCACGAGCCACCGCGAATGAAACTGTCTTTAGGATTTGAGTATCATTTAAATGCCACCAGGTCATCATTGTTGTTACCAGCTACAGCCAAGTTCACGAATTCCGCGGATTTAAGACGAAGGTTTAAATTCCGACTGATCCGAGAGTGGGGAGGCCTTAGCAAAATGAATGTATCCAAGCGCCGTCAACGCATCAGCAACAAAGCAGAACAGTAGGGATTACTGTTATTGAATGTGGAGTATTTGACTTGGTAATACGAGTAATACAAATCTCGCCAACCTCAAAAACAAGGATAACCGTCTCCACAAGATGTCCGGGGAGAACGATGCAATTGGGTGAAGCTATTTAACTAGCATTGCAGCAGAGTTGCGGGGATATGGATGTGTGGGTCTTGCCTCGGCACTGAATCCGTGGAATAGTATTCAGTCGTCTGCCGCGCTCTTTCATCTGCAATTTTGTGCTCACAGCAATTCCGCAATTTTTACCAGCCCCCGAAATGCCTCTCAAATCGTCTGCCAAGAATCCCAACAAACGTGATCCATATACGTCTCATGCTTGGTGGGTCTAAGTATGACAAATAATAGCTCCAAATTTACTAAACCCCAGTGTCAGTGTCGAATGCCAACGGCGCAAAGTCAAGGTACTGTTGTTTCCCCGCCAGACTTTACAAGGTCTTCACTCATAATTAACACGATCCTTTGGTTGCGATTGTAGTGTTCCGGCGAGGCCACTTGCCACAACTGCAAAGCCAGACGTGTCGAATGCAAATATGGCACTTCGGATGGAGAATCTCTGAAGAAGCAGGGCTTGAAACGTAAACGGACCCTGCGAAACACTACTAGGTATGTATAGTTGACTTTACCTGGTGTGGAACCTTGGCATTCTCCATTCCTTGAATGGGTTGACGCTTGCAATATATTAGTCGGTATTAACCGAACTACAGAAAGCGATCACGCCCTGAATCCCAAACCACTACTTCACAAGATGATGTCGACTTACTCCGGCAACAGCTTCAAAGGCTGCAACAAGGAATGGAAACCCTCATGATGAATCGATCGTTCAATCCAGAATCTTTTCGTCCAGCGGGTTCACCCACAGAACAGAGTATTTCTGACACCGCAACTCCTTCTTCCGATGGCCCACAGATCTATTTTAACCGAAGCCGGTCATTTGTGCAGCAAGAATCCTTGGGCCTTGAACAAACTACCCAAAGCACGAACCAAGATGGCTCTCAAGAACCCGAATATGCCTATGCCGAAACAGATACATTTGTCACGGGAATCAGATGGACACACTCATTTGCTGTGGCATCTCAAATAGGCGCTATTCGCTCCAGTGTTGGTATAAACCCTATTCCGTCCAACTTGAGGTTACCGAGCGGTTGTACGGTGACCTTACCATCCCTGAACGAACTTGAAAGTGCGACTAGCAAAGCCCTATTTGAACTAGATTGTTACTTTCCAGCTCTGAATCTAAACAAAATGGTCGAAGCCTTCTTCAAAGCATTAAAGGAGCTGGGATATCCTTCCACCGACAACTCAATCGTTGTAACGGCCTCCTATTACCCTGTTATCTCGATAATGCTTATTCTCGCTGCATACGGGCAGCTTCAAGGTCCCAAAGCCGATCCATTTGAGCGGTGGCCAGGCTCCCAATGGTACTGGCAGAGCAGAAAGCTTATACAGCACTTTGAAGGGACGAAAGAGCCGCAGCTAGATCATGTCATCTACCACACGATAGCATCAGCGTACCTCTTAGCATCGGAAAGACTTAGAGCGGCGAGCTTACATGTTCTACACGGACTTCATGCTGCCCTCAGAGTTGGATTAGGTCAAGCAGTGCCCTTGACTGAACAAGGAGACTTGGCGGATCCATATGCATTGTGGGTTATTCTCGACTTTTTAGATAAGCGGATCACACAGAAAAGTGCCATCCCATACTTCATACCAAATCGCGATTTGAGGCAGAATATTGAGCACCAAACTAGCTGCAATATTGATGCGGCGAGCAAAGCGTATCTTCAAACATTGGTTCGCCACACCAAGCTTTGGGCATCAATATGGGACACATTCCTCGCTCCACATGTTCCAACAACAAGCGACTGGATTGAAATACAAGTATTTGACGCCAAAATTATCGGTCATATGGATCAGACTCCTCCAGATGTATGTTGGAAGCCCAATGAGAAAGGCCACGCCTTTGCAGAGGGAGAAGCCGAGACACATGCACGGCGCCGTCTGATTGTGTTTTTGGTGAGTTCAAATTAATTCCAAATCAACCACCCCAGATAAGAGTTGGATTTTAATATTTCCAGCGGTATCAATCTTTACGACTGAGTATACGACACAAAACACTAGACTCACCCGAGGTCAACCGAAGGAGGGTAGAATCCTGCTTTTCCATTGTCCTTCAGACCTTAGAAGCCATTTCGCAGTACGTCATGATCTGGGACGCAAAGCAGAGCTCTGGATATGTTCTTACTGCTGCCTTGGTCGAGTCCATCTACTACATAACCCTTGGATGGCGTGAAGGTCTGATGGCCAGCGATAACCCCGCCTTAACCTCAGCACTCAGAAAGGCAAGCAAGATTCTTCACAATATGTCCTATACTATTATGCCAGCCGCCAGGGCCTTTGAAGCATTGCGACCAGTGCTTAAATTAGAGCCGGACAATCACCCGCAAGACACAAGTAATATAGACCCACTCCTAGAGTATTCTCACTCGAATGATGGTCTTGATTCATTTATTCGTCAGGTCGATGCCTCAAAACAGGCAACTGTTCTTCCTTCACAAACACACACCGATGTCTCAAAACAGATACATCCTCAATTGGGACTTTTGACAGATTTTGACACATTCCTGGGCGATTTGTTAATACCTGGCATGAATATGGGACATGAATTGGAGATGAATTCGGACATGATATGCCACAGGGCTAGACGAGGTTTTCTTTAGCATATTTGGTTATATCAACGTAACATGATATGGAATCAAACATGAATTACCGTTGGAGGGTATGGGTGGATTCTTTCAGTTGAGCTTGATCAGGCTAGCACCACCTTATAGCCGGATACCTGATGGTACCGGAGAAATATCGGCATAATATGTCATGTCAGTTGTTCAGATAAGGGCGCAACGCAATCGAACGCAATCGAAGGGCGCAGTCATTGGCTTACTTTATTAATAAATCTCTTCGTGCAGATCCCTCGAGGCTCTCACATCTCAAGTCAACGTTGAACCTCCCACCTCACTAATACAGACCACGAAGAAAATGGGCTCAGTGGCACGCACCTTTCTCGCTTTCCAGCATAATGCGAAGCTTTACAATCTCACAACGAAAGTCATCTCTGTTCTTCCGTTCAACAGCCTCGAGGAGGACAACCGACAATTATTCAAGGACGGCGGCGACGATGCATATGCTGTAGTCACGGAACAAACAATCTTCCACCCACAAGGAGGCGGTCAGCCATCGGACGTCGGCAAAATTTCTTCCGCCTCGGGTGCGTCATTCGATGTGTCAGCGGTGCGCATGGACGCCGTACGTGATGGACAGGCCCTCCACTTTGGTCGTTTCAGTTCGGCGACTCCTTCTGAAAACGCTGGCTCTTTCCAAGAAGGCGACTCGGTTGAACAGGCTATCGATGTTGAGAAACGGCTTTTCTACTCCAGGTTGCACACTGCCGGCCACGTTTTGGGTTCTGCCGTGAGACACCTCCTTGAAAAGGAAGTTGAGGGATTTGATGAGCTCAAGGCCTCGCACTTCCCGGACTCTGCATCTTGCGAGTTTCAGGGTGTGATTGAGGGGAAGTGGAAAGAGCCTATCCAGGCCAAGTTGGACGAATTCATCAAGGCAAAGATGCCGGTCGAGGTGGATTGGTGGGACGAGGAGGATTTCCGACGGGAAGGACTGGAACGGTTAATCCCTGATCGAAGCTTTGCGCCACCTGGCGAGAAGTTTAGAGTTGTGAAGATTGTCGGGGCTGAAGTTTATCCATGCGGAGGCACTCATGTAGACACGACAGACTTATGTGGCGACACAAAGGTCAGGAAGATTTCTAGAAATAAGGGAAAGTCAAAGGTCAGTTATGCGGTTAATAATTAGAACATAGACATAGAGATATAAAGATCTAGAAGAGCCAAACTTAGAAACCAAGTGCTCCAATATATTTTCGACCAAATACAATGAGGTGCTCTCCCTTGCAGCATTGCAACCTGTCTCGGGCCAGTACAGTGGAGGGGAAATATATCCTCCTTGAACGCCACATACAAGCTGAAGCGTTCGATGGATGTAGAGGGATACAAGACTCCAAATTTTGCAATTAAAAATACACAATGACTGTTATTCGAAGTATTCTTGCCACCACCTTCTGTATATTTACTCTGCTCGAGTATAAGGTTTGCGCATCTGAGGGCGGTTCTAGGAATCCGTCCAACGAGGAAGCTTAGATCTCTCCAATGCGATCTTGGTTGCCTCATCAACATCCTCGTTTGGTAGACCCAACATGCCATTTAATGTCCCCTTATTATGCTCAAAGTCACCACAGCCATCGGGATAGAACACCCGGCCGTACATCATTTTGGCGAAGCCAACCCGCTGACCTTCTCGAATCTCACTGATGCCACTTGAATATCGCTCCTGAACTGGTTCTTTCGTAATTGTCCAGTCGTCTACTGTTGTACCAGTCACTCGAAACGCAGATTCAAGCATCTCTTTTTGGCTAAGCGTAAAAGAGTTGACATAGACCAGTTTGTTTTTGAGGCTGTTCAAGCATGCTTCGGGGTTGGAGCCTTCTGGCTTGATGGGCAAGCTCAGAAGAGAAGCAACAGCACGGCCGATCTGAGAATACTTAGTGGAATGTTTCGGATGATTCTCTGGATGTATCCATCATACCTGAGGCCATGTTGATATACTAATCCTCGTCTCTCCTTCATCGAACAATGTCGCTTTATGATTGGCAAAGTCGACGCCGAAGGCGGCAGGCATAGCTAGGCTCCACTCATACCAGAAGCCTGTACAGACAGCAATGTAAGAACTCCGTCCAATATTTGCGATCTCGCTGCGAACGTCGACTGTATTTACAAATATTGGCCATTAGTAAACTTGTCATCTGTCGCGGGTGTGATAATTCACCTTTTGGCTGGAAAATAAATACATCTTTCACCAACGCGTCGTTGCCAGTGTCCGGAGACCACTCGTTCGGCAGGATCCAAGCCACTCCGGCCTCCCCAGCCGCCTTGATAAGTTGGAGCTGAGTCTCCTTTGGAGAATGACCACTGAGTGTAATGACAAGTGCGTCCTGCCCCTTGAGTGCGTTGACCAATGTATCATGCTTACTATAGTCAACCTTTTTCACAGCAATACCTTCTGGCAGCTTGCTTTGACTATTATGTCTAGAGATTGCCGTAACAGTATGCTTCCCGGTCTTGAGTAGAGCTTCGACCATGTGGCTTCCACTGTTGCCTCCGGCCTGAATCCTTTCAGTAATTCAATTGGAAGGTTGTACTTATGCATGACTTACACCAACAATAGCAACATTCTTGATATGATTTGACGGTTCCATTTTCCACTTGGTCTGCCGTGTTGAACACAAATACAAAGATGAATAATTATCCTCTCGATGAGTAAGTAGACTGAGCATGATGGGCTGGGTCTACACTTATATATCAACTGGCCCCCTCAATGGGATTGAGAATCCAAAAGAGGCAATAGTAAAGACCGCTGCTAAATCCGTATTCCCCGGCATTAGCTAAACTATCTCCGCTACCAAATGGTTCAGCTGTTGCGCCATGTGGCTTGTACTAGGGTCCCACCAACGGGGTTCATTTTATGAATAAATGCAAACTCCGTGCACAATTCCATAATGTGTGGAGAGAGGGCTTGACTAGCTATTAAAATGATTTGTGAAGGTAATTTATAACTTCGTGCACTGTTTGTGGAGTAATGCTATATACCGTATGCAGTCAATTCCGGCCAAACCGCACGACCAATTCTGTCACGCACAAGCTTTCCCCTCGCTGTCGAAGCGCGCTATCACCAACTTGTGTTTAGCATCGGCACATCTGTCAGCAATTCTACCTGAGGCAGCTAAGAAAGTCTCGCTGTTTGCAAAGTCTCATAAAGCCTACGCCTATTCACTTAGAATAAACAACTGAACAAATCGTGATCATGATTCCACTACAGGAGATGCCGACAGTCCCGTCATTCTATTGAAAGCAAGAAATAATGGTCACCGATCTGGGAGCGCCTGCACGACCAAGTTCTGATTCTTAGTCGGCTGCACTTCAAAATTTACCCAGCATCAACAAAAGCCGCAGGTGTAACAAGCATGATGAATACATACGAATCAGTGCATTATCCTCATCGACACAACTTTAAAGTAATATACCCCCAACATCCAAGTGTCGGGTGGTTCCAAATATGGTTCTCAAGTGCTCGCTTCAACCAGGATGGATATCTCCTTGGCCGCCTAAACTGAGGAACTTCCTCAACTTGGATTGATTCCACATGCCTAGAAGGCTAGTTTCCACAAAACGACTTACTGTTCACGCGAAACAATGCAGGCAATCGAACCGCCTGCCGAACCCAGATTCAACCCCATGGCTCCATTTGTCCATTCATGATCTTCCAAAGTGACGTAGCCGAAGCGAGGGGTTCTAGCGGGGCCAAAATGGGCCCTTAGTCATTCAGCGAGCAAGTGAGCGAAGTCAGCGAGCTGAGCTAAACCGCATCTGGCATGTCCCAGCGAGCCCCTGGTTCTGCTCTCGGGTAGGCTCCACCATTGCCTGACAGAATTGCGGGCGAAAGATGATCATGTTTAGATATTCTCTCATCTTGGCCTCTATGCCCTGGGGATTTTAAAGAGTGTAATCATTAGATCCGACTCACAAATTAAACAGGCAACAATGATGCAAAAATAACCAAGGAAAGCCGAGACTTGCTCTTTTCTACTAGCCTCACCCACAGGATAAAAATAAGAATAACAAGATGGATAACATTCAACGAGTTTTTGTCCGCTTCTATGGCTTTTAGATGAGAGCCCTCCAGTCAAATTAAATGATTACATCTAAAATCTTGGTTTCATTTCTTTTATTTTCTTTCTAAGCCACTAGCAAAATGACCTCAGAAACGAATGTTTCTCCGGAACCGGAGTTGGCAAATGACCAAAACCTAAACCTACAGTTTCCACCAGTAAATGACAAGAACGCCTCGGCCGATGACCACGATGGTGGTTATGGTTGGGTTTGTGTCTTTTCGCAACTTTTGATTACAGCAAATACGTGGGGCGTGAACGGTGTGAGTAATGAAGGACCACGTAGGATCTGAACCATCGCCACTGACTTGGGTTAGTCTTTCGGGGTTTATCTCGACCACTATCTTTCAACAAACGCATTTCCAGGGACTTCCCAGGTCACGTATGCATTCATCGGCGGACTCTCCATTTCTCAAATCACATTAGTGGCCCCCATCGTCACTCATGCCAGCAAAGTCTTCGGCGTGCGACCCACATTGGCCATTGGAATTGTTCTCGAAACCGGTGGTTTAATCGCTGCCAGCTTTGCAACTAAATCGTGGCATCTATTCCTCACCCAGGGGCTTCTCTTTGGCTGGGGAAGTAGCTTTCTCTACATCGGTACTTATGGGATTATACCCCAATGGTTTAATCGCCGAATAGGTATTGCGACTGGGCTTGCATCTGCTGGCAGTGGCCTCGGCGGATTGATTCATAGCTTGGGTAGTCAAACCATGATCTCAAGAATTGGACTGCCATGGTCATTCCGCATCACGGCAATCTGCACTGGAGTTTGCCATATAATCTGCACAGTACTGATGAGGGATAGAACCAAACAGGTCAGGCCTGAGCAGCACTACTTTGATGCCAGGCTACTAAAAGAACCAAAGTTCATTCTTGTGATAATGTGGTCCATATTTTGCGCCATTGGTTACACGATTGTCCTGTTTTCCTTACCAAATAATGCTATTGAAGTCGGTGCAACATTTCATCAAGCTTCCATAGTTGGCGCCATGGCCAATCTTGGGATGGCCATTGGGAGACCGCTCATTGGATATTTCAGCGACAGTGTTGGCAAAGTTAACATGAGTGGCTATGCAACTCTCCTTGCCACCATATTCTGCCTGTGTCTGTGGACATCAGCAAAATCCTTAAATATTCTTCTGGCATTTGCAGTCCTCGGAGGCATGGTTTTGGGTACTTTTTGGGCGGTGAGTCAATACAGCTTATATAATGAGCACAACTGACTCGTAAACTTCAGACAATGGCTTCTGTGTTGGTCGATACATTCGGGGCCAAAAAGCTCCCTTCTATGCTCTCTATATCTTGGACATTTATTTCTATACCTACCGCTTGTGAGTATAATATCTGCTGGTCATAAGAATGCATCTAACTTCAATCAGTTGCTGAGGCTGTAGCGCTTGCTTTGCGGCGTTCTTCCTCTCCAGTGTACCTTGATGTTCAGATATTCGCTGGCTGCATGTTTTTGGGTGGTACTATCTGCATTGCTATCCTAAGATTTCACTATCACATTCATCGTTTGGTCAGAAAGGCTCTCAAGATTTGATGGCGTGACTTGAACAACCCTCTTTAGACTAGCCGATCTCTATGGATAGATAGAAAATGGAATATATGTGTCATTTTGCTTCAGATGGTATAAACCTTTCTCGCACATGAACTTTTTGCATATGATTAGAGTTGGGCTATATCCAGAGCTGAATATGATGGTTTGTTGTCAGTCTCATGGTCTCTTCATGCCACGTTGAAAAGATCATACGGTTTCATCACTCTCCTGACATAAGTGTGCATGTTGGTGGTGTACTCTCACAGGAACCCTCTAGTTAGGATCATTGCCTCTGAATTACTGTTCAAGTGCCAGGAGCGTTTCATTCAGATATTGGTAAGCTCTAAGCTTACATCGGTGTTCTATCCTTTCGTGGGTGAGGTTTCAAACTTCAAGCCGCCAAGACATGGGAGTGTAAATGTAGGTCGATCTAGACCCCTGACCTTTTCGGCCAATTCAGTTACAGGCTGCGGATGTCTGCCTAAGGCACTACTGCTGTTGCTATCTTTGTACACTGGGAGTGGGGCAATGAATTAAAAGCGTGTGGAGAAAGCCTTTCGGAAGATCCAGTGCAGATGTGGCTAATTGGATTATCTGAAACAGCGCATTATTCGATAATGGGTTGGTTGTCATGGGGATCAGGAGTGTGCACCACACTTCCGAGTCTGGAGAAAGTACTACAAGCAGGTTGGGTATGACGACCGGTTGTTTGTACAAGACATGTATGATGAATAAATGTCTGAGCTTCTGGTTTTGTGCAAGTTGATTACTAGTTGATTCTCAATATCTGACGAATATTTTGTATATCATGCAAAATCAGCGTATGCACCATTCGAGGACGAGAACCCAGGGCTATTTTTCAAATTTTGAGGCCATTCATATGTGCTGATCGATTCGTAATATTTTGTTGAGATATGAATTTGGAACACGTTCGTCCCAGGTACTTTGAAAGCACTCCCAAAGTGGAGGGATAGCAAAGCGGAGACGTAAATAGCCAATTAGAAGGTTGATATTTGCTTGTTGACGTTAAATGATGCAGGGAATGCGTGAGTCCTGTGTTCCTTCGATTTGTAATTGAATTCTTTGTCAGTACCGCTTCCTGGTGCGCTCATCTCCAGAATGAACACGATAAAGGTACATTAAAAACCCATCCTTCTCCGGACGCAAGACATCTCGAGCGAGTGACGCTATCTTGTTTACTTTTGCTGCAAATTTTCAGACTTGACATCGCATCTTCGCCTGGATGTGAACTGTTTGATGTTTTTGTGCCCATAATGACCACAGCCCCGAAACGAATGGTCGATGAAAAGAGCTGTCTCCCTGCGCACCATGGGAGAATCCCGACCCAGACTCAAAATATGCTTTGAGAAATCGATCATATTTATCGCAAGTCTCCTTTACTCCGAGAGATGGACCTTTCACTCAACCGACCACTCCTTGGCGAGATTTGATACAGTGCGTATCTCAATTCTCATTCTAACTGCCGAAAACAGCATACCCGGCAATGATCGGAGCGCCCTGAATGATGGTGTTCATTACGTGTCTCCCTCGAGCGGAAGGACATGACTGGACGATTTTACTGGATGGGAAATTTAAGCCGGTCGCTGCTACCGCCTGAGCGGATGACGAGTTTCAGGCACATGGACGCCCTTAGCATGGCATGGCAGGATGCTCGCTCGGAGCTTCTGCAAAGGGCTTAGCTGCTGCATGACAATGGGACGGGGATTTGAAATCCAAAGTTGCTCGCCGCCAGATACCGCATTCACACTAGCGTCGCTCATGTTGTCCATTTGAACCCCACAATTCTGGGCACAAAAACAGTCGAGTCCTCACCGTCCATTGATTTCATTAACGACAATTTTACTCGCTGCCGTCTATTTCTTGATATCTCAAGTCAGAATATCCAATTCGGGTCAATAATTGAATCGCAAACTTGGTTGTGGCCGCAACTCCTCAAGCGCTGTACAGCACACGCTCTGCTACGTTACTTGGATCAAAGTGGATCAGAGCCTCGCTACAATGCCTCGAAGAACATCAAAGAGTGAAGACGCCGATGCGACAAGTTGTGACCAGGATAAGAAGTAAGTGAAAGCTCAGGCTCGGAGTCCCGAGCATCAGGGGCGTAAATTGGGATATTTATCGGCCTGTATAGGAGATTACGCAACCGACTCGCTCAACAAGCATTCCGCCGCAGACAAGCGGAATATGTTCGTCAATTACGTGATCGACTTGATTCGGATGAGGTGCCTCAGGATATGGTTATCAGCCAACTCCGTCGCGAAAATCATCGTTTACGAAAACAACTTGTCGAAGTGCAATCCAAACTGGATAGAATCACGGCAACTATAGGGGGTGTTTCTGGGTCCATCACCACAGCCCTAGAAAAGGCACCGCGAGATCGGGAAAGTGATGAGCAACATCAAATCACCGAATGCAGCAGCGTAAGCTGGGAGAATAGTCCGTCGGACGAACCAAGCCCTGATGGACCATCGAATGACGAATTACTTCTCAGCCACCTCTCATTCCATCCAAATGAGACGCTGGCTACTGTCAGTCCCCAAGACTATCAGTTTGCAATTCCTGGTGAGTCTTTGCCGATGAGGGCAAATTATTAGTGACACCAGTAGTTCTGACTTTCTCAAAGATCTCTCTCAGCCGTATTGGTGAAGGATGATGCCCCCAATATGATTAACGAATCTCCTACCTATATGATACCCAGAAATCACCTAATATATGGGCTTTTGCAGTACTAGACGTACTCTTAGAGGAACAAAGGCACAAGGAACTAACCGCGATTCGGGCTAGTTAACTCTACATAAAAATAAAAGAAATTTCAAATCAATCATCCTGCTCAGGCATTGGATCGATCTCGACCTATGTCTCAAGTCCTCAGCCAAACATTCGACGACTATTCATAGTTAGATGTAATTGTGTTTCAGGAGGCACTATATCATAATTATATTTTGTCGCCATCTGTGTCCGATCTTAAATGGGATAATTACTATCTGTTCGTCTATTCTTGCTCGTGTGGGTGCGTATCATATCGGCTCTGTGGAGGATTAGAAGCCAAAAATAGCACTACTTACAAACCAAAATAATTCTTTTTGAATAGCACCTGTGGTAAGATATTCTCTATTTCTATGAGACTGATATATGCATACAAATAAATACAAAAGCTGGTAGTTGGATCAATGTTTACTTGCCCACTCTGGCACAAAGGTTAACTTTGACATTTCCCTGATAGTAGCCTCCCATAGCCTATCCTCTAGCAATTCAATTGGCGGCGAATCATAAAAGTAGTCAATTCTGTCTGGTTAGATTCGACCAATCAGGCGCACAGGGAATAAGCTTACCTTTCGACCATAATATCCCCAATTAATTGACCATGAGACTCGCGCCCGGCCACCCCAGCAGCGTTCAATCCAATGTATCCACCTATCGGAACCTTTCGGGCTCGCACAGCAGACAGTACCGCCACGGGGTAACGTATATACCAGGGCAATGATTTAGTCATTGGCGTCTCAACCATGCCAGGACAGAAGTTATTGATAATGACTTTATCGGACGCATATAGTTTGCCCAGGCGGTGAACAAACAACAACACCAACAGCTTAGAGTCGCCATACCGGACGACGTTTTTAAAGTTTTTTGGATCATCAAGCCAGTTGAGAATATGCTGGGGTATCGCTGATGCCGGTTGCTTGCAAAGACCGCCGGTGTCATACATGCGACTCCCAGTCAGCGACACCCGAGACTGTTTCCCAGATTTCTCAGCCGTCTCCTCCAATAGAGGAAAGAGTTCGAAGAGGAGCAGCATATTCGACAAGAGATTTACTTGGATGGTCTTCTCGTGACCATCTTTGGTCTCTTCATATCCCACGCCACTAGCCCCGGCGTTTAGCATCAAGACGTGCAGCTGTTTCACGTCCTCCCTGACCTGGGCAGCGAAGCACTTGACACTCGCGTAAGAGTCCGCGTCGAACTTCATGACTCTAACATCGGCCCTGGACTTGGTCTTTTGGACGTTGGGGTCAGCCAACAGGGCGGCCTTCGCTTTTTCGCCTTTGGGCACGTTGCGGACGGCTAGGATGAGAGTGGTAACATTTTTGACAAGGAACTGGCGACAGAATTCGAGTCCCAGACCAGAGCTGGCGCCAGTGACAATGATGGTCTGACCCTGAAAGTCTAAGCTCTCTGGTGGGGGAGGGACCGAAGGTTGGAAAAATGACATGGTAGACATGTTGAGTGAATGGGCGAGTTTTAGATATGTGAGTGAGTGATGACTGTCGGTGATTGATTGTATGTAACTCTCAAGTTTTGCAGGATCTCTCAGGCCTTTTATCTTCGTCTACCTGGATACCTAAATCAATTTACTGATGCCTACAACAATGAACCGATGATGAGCATTGATCAAAGCCTGTTAGTCTCTCCACTCAGGGCACAGTTTGACCAGTACATATTGTAAACAGTCACCTGATCACGCTCCGTGAAGGTTGCTCGCATCATATTTGAAAGTCCGCAAGTCAGCCCTCCGTTAAGCGACAAGCTTTGTTAGCGCGCTTGCCTAGGGCCGCCAGACTGCGTGTGTTTTCCTTGCTGGTGACCCCTGTCCACTCACCTACGAGCTCTTGGTGAACAGAAATATGTCCGTTCGTGCGGGTTTAACCCATTTGTCATTCAGATTCGGAACATATTCAACCCTTGATGACATCTTATTATCTTTGACTAAGTGGACTCGGGTTTAAAATCCGCCACTCACAAGACTGCTACCATAAACAATCTTGCTCAGCCCACGCTGCAATCGATTATCACTGCAGTAGGATGGCTTGTGCAATGATCGGAGTTATGCTAAGTCCATGTAACTTGCCATCTCCACTTCATCACCGCTGGTTGTAAATCGACATGGTCCACTCCACAACTTTATCAAACAATGATATCAACAGTAACAGGAAGAGTTTATCGAGGTTAAATAGCAGGATCTTCCAATAATCCAAATTCTCAAATGACTCCCACATTAAATCATGCCAATCACCAACATGTCTCGCAACACCAGCCCAACACCAGCCCATCCCGGACGATGGGTGATTACTCGCTGGGGCGGACCATCTGTCTTGGAATGGAAGACCTTGACGGTTCATGATAATGATATTCCCACAGACCATGCCCTCGTTCGCATCGTTACCGCTGGTATCGCAGGGCCAGACAACTTGATGAGAGTGGGTGGCTACATACATCCTGCATGCACCAAGCCTGGCTTTACTCCCGGTTATGATTTCGTCGGCCAAGTAGCTAGCATTGGCCCCTCAACCAAGGGCATTGCAGTGGGAGATTGGGTTGCGTCCATGTGCGTCATTGGTGCATACGCCACTCATACCATCTGTCCAGTGTCTCAGCTCATTCGCATCGACGAGAGCGATGATCCTGTCAAAGTCTGTGCATTGCCCCTCAACTACATGACAGCATGGGGTATGCTTAAGCGCAGTGGCCTTGATCTTCAACGGGGTTCGACGATATTGATCGGGTCAGCCAGCGGAGGCATTGGCACAGCCGCGGCCCAGCTAGTTCACTCCTTTGATTTGGGCTTAAGAATGATTGGAACCTGCTCGCCGTCAAAGTTCGATTACGTGAAGTCGCTGGGAGTCACCCCAATCGACCGCAATGCACCTGACGTTGTCGAGCAGGTCATGGCCTTGACAAATGGTAACGGCGTTGATGTTGCCTACGACGCAGTCGGCACGCCGGAAAGCCTCAGACGCAGCCACCTTGTAACTAAACCCACCGGCCAGCTGATTGGCCTCGGACTTATGGGTGAGGTATCGGGAGATGGTATTTCACTCATAAATGGAAAAATTGATGTGGTCGAGATACTAGCAACGCGCCTGCTCCCCAGGATGAAGTTTTGGGGCGTGGGTCGAGATTACCAAGACATCTCCAAGGATTTATGGATGTCTGACTTCTATGCGATCCTTGAGAAGGTTCGTGGGGGCCATCTAGATCCTAAGTTGGCAAAGTTCTTTCGCCTAAGTGAAGCAGTTGCGGCCAATGAGGCTCTTATCTCGGGGAGCCAGGTCAAGGGAAAGATGTTGTTCATTGTGGATGAAGTGCTGGCGATGGAGTACGGGTTATAGGTGGCTACCGTAGGCAATCTGCTGTAGTCTAGTAGCTAGACGTCTGCAAGATGGAAAGCAATGAAATTCCGCTAGTTGAGCTCTTGATCTTGTAAAAGCCATGCTTTGTATAACGCCCTCATTCAATGAATACAGAGCGCGCCCAGACTTTTTCGGCTGTGAAAATGCTCCTGTTCACCATCATGACCACTCTATTGCAGTCACTAAATTCTTCGCCGACTACCAGAAAAAAGGTCGCATATAAGGAAGTCTGTTACCGGTCATGTTTATTCCTGTCACAGGTCGAAGCGTGAGACGGGATTATGGCTGTGCTGCCTCCAAGCGCCTAGGTCAGAACCTTGGGCACGCTAATTCAACGGCTTCAGCTAAACCCGATAACCCCGAAGCTGTATCCACCCGAATTTTACAGACCCCCTTGATCCTCAGAGACAGAAATTTGGGCCATGCGTCAGCCGCAATCTCTACTCTCCCCGTCAGGCTACACAGCGAATTGCTCGGAAACTTTAAAGGGCGGGGTGATTAGCACCAGGGTGCGAAAAGAACAAACGCTTGGAACTAAGTATGCCACTGTGGCTGCCCACACCTGCGCAGTGACCACGACAACCAATTCACCGTACTATTTTAGGTTAGTACGCATGACCTCGCGTGGAGGTCGCTTTGCTGCTCGCTATTTTGTCCGCTCCGCCTCGCACCCATTATCAAACCTTCTCGGATGCGGACTTTTGAAACGCATTCACGTATTCTTCGCCCAAGGCAGGCGCTGTCAGTTGATTAGAGCAAGAGAATATGAATATAAATAAGAGCAAATATCATGCCTCTAGAATACATATCCATCGATCAATCCAGTCAATTGTCAATCTGCACCCAAACAATCACCACATCACTCAAATTTCTCAGCAAAATGTCGGCTACTCCTTCTATTGATGCCCCCTGGTCTCTGGCAGGAAAGACTGCCATTGTGACTGGTGGATCACGCGGCATTGGAGAAGCCATCGCTATTCATCTTGCTCGCAAAGGTCTTGCAAATTTGGCTATTACATACTCGACCAACCTTGAAGCAGCCCAGGCAACTGTTGAGAAGTGCCGTGGCCAAGGCGTAAAGGCGGCAATTGCAGTTCAGGCAGATTTGCTTGATCCAGACTTTGGTTCAAAGCTTATTGCTGATGTTCTCAAAGGGCTTAAAACCGATGTTATTGACATTGTGGTCAATAACGCAGTGTTATCGGACCAGTCTAAAGCACAGCCAGTCAAGGACACGACTTTGAGCATCTTTCAAGAGACAATGCAGGCAAATGTCTATGCCCCAATTATGCTCACCACCTCGCTTCTACCGCATTTGCCGGCCTACGGAGGTCGCGTAATCAACATCTCGAGTACCTTGGCGAAGCAGGGCAACTCAGACCCCACCATGACTTACGGGGCTAGCAAGGCTGCTCTTCAAAGCTACACACGATCTCTTGCTACTACCTTCGCGAAATCAACAAACGCCACCTTCAACAGTGTCATTGTGGGTGTAACTGCTACGGACGCTATTAAGAGCATGGAGCCGTATCTGCCAGCAGGATTTATGGCCGAGAGAATCCAGGAAACATCTGCTGCAGAAAGAATTGGAGTCCCCGATGATATCGCTTACATAGTTGGGTTTCTCTCCAGCGAAGAGGGTCGCTGGGTCAATGGTGCAGCTGTTAGTGCCAATGGAGGCAACACACTTGTCATGGCGGCGCTTGGATAGATATTGCTGCCCCCATAAAATTTGCAGGGAGGAGAATGATGTGAACTAGGAAGGGGCGCACAATTAAATTCGGTCTTGCATATAGTCCTGATATTGCATATCTCAAGGGGTTCAAACATGCTTTATAATAAGTTGGTATCACAATAGCTTCTAGAGAGACATGAATATAACTTCGGCATCCCTATCCTCCCTAAAATAGGAAAATAACGTGGTCCTTGTTTACATACGTCTATGGGACTCGTGAGATGCAAACTCGATGATTAATTATTACAGTCTATACAAGCGAAAAAAATATTACACGAAAGCGTCTCTGCTTTCCTTGGTTAGAGAAGGACGGAGTACTACCAGTGGATAGTTACAATCATCTTGTTCGGTTTGAACAAAAAGAAAACACCTGTGGCCCCAAATATCAATTCGCCATATTATTTAATTCAATACCAGTGAATCCCGTTATGCCTCCGTTCTATAACTTCCCAGGCGCCGTTTTCTAACTTCCGTCTACAAACAAATACCAGCCTCATTTCGGCGGTGCGTGGGAGCTTGACCTGGACGTCAAATATTCTCCAAAGCTCAGGAGAGCTTGGGTTCAATAAGATATTATCGGATTTTTGATCGGGGATCCCTTCATGATTTGCTTCTTCTTGTCTGGGGCTCAGGGTCTCCTCCAGCCGAATAACCTCAGCGGCAATGAGTGCTGCTATTGAACCCTCCCATATGCCCTCTTGGTGCGTTTGTTTTGCAAGAATTGATAACGCTTCTCGCCTCATTTTTGGATGACGGCACTTTAGAGCTGTATAGTATAAAACTGGAATAACACCCAGGTCACTGGTGAAAGTAAAGTGTCGGGTGCAGTGACCACCTGATGGTGTGCGATCAGAAGTTGCGGGTCTAGGTACTCGAAGTACATTTTGGGACGAAGCGATGATGGAAGCAAACTGTGTCACATGTCGGTCGAAAACTGCTTCATCGTTAGAGCGCAAAGCGGTCTCTGTGATTATGCCCGCCATAGTATGATAAATCAAAAGTAAGCGTTGAGCAATCAGTTCCTTAAATGTAGGTTGCAACTGAGATGGGGACGGTGACACCTTCGCCTGCCAAGCTCTATAAGCTATCAACCAAGAGGCAAGATCTTTTTGGAGACGTGTTTGGGTCCTGACAGCCTCGAATAATTGGGCGGTGTTGGTTGAGGATTGAGCCATTTGACCCTGACGCTCTAGATCAAACGCTTCCGATATAAGAAGATCAAGCTGCTGTCGTGCTTCAAGAAGCGATCCCAGCACAATGGGGTGATCCTTTCTCGTCTCGGCCTTGAGTAAGGACTGGCTGTCTATGTTAATATTGAACAATAGCCTGGCCTGGATATCTAGTCGATCAAACGCTTCCACTAGCGAATCATCTATCCGGTCGCTTGAAGACTGTCGTTTGCTGTCACCATGATTTTTTAATATCTGCAGCCCATGTTGAAGATGCAGAAGCCCCTGTGCCGGGCGCTGTCGGAGGTATTCGATGATGACAAACACCAGGCACGCGGTGAGGGCCACTCGTATCGATGCCTTGTTTCCATCCGCCTGTGAACTAATCAATTGTTGATTCAACAAGTTTATGGCCGTATTGTAATGTCGTAACGCAGTCGCCTCCAAGTCATTAATCTCTCCTTGAGATCTTGTTGGCCTCTTAATAGTGCAGGCTCTTTTGTGGACAGAGCCCAATGCCAAAACGCAGCTCAAAATGACGGGCTCATTGTAGCATGCCTGTGGAACTAGGATGTCCCAAAATGGAAAGGGAAATATCCCTTGCAGTTGACCACGCATAAACCACTCAAGGATTCTACAATCTGCCGCATCAAGGCGGCCCATACAGCCCATATTGCTAGGCGCGTATATGTTACTGCATGCACCTGCTAGGTCACTTGGGTATCCCCTGGACCTCTCGAGGCCGTAACCTTTGCACTGGAATCCTGCAGAGGTACAACGCCTACAAGACGGCCACTCTTCGTCACATTTTACTCGACGTGCCCTATTGCCAGGTTAGCCAATACGAACCGGGCAGGGATTAGCGAGGCTGGTCCTGGAAACTCACTTGCAAGTGCGACAGCCCGACTTGACGCGACGAATATTTCTCCGTTGCGGGGGACGCTGGATAGACCTCACAGGGCGCCCTTCCATAGCTGTGAGCCCCTTCTAGGCGATTGTGACGAGATGGATAGTGGATATACAGCGTGTATGACGGGAGGGCGAGGTCACTTTGAAGGTCTTGGCCCGAAAGCAAAAACGGACCCGCATCAAGTTGCTCGGAAAACGGACATCTCTATTGGCTCTGCTGGGGACTTTATGGCTTCTGAGGAAAGTGTTAAACTCCGCAGAGTCGCTCGGAAAAGCGACGTTATGATTGGCCCGGTCTTTTTCCAGGCCCCAATCCCGATAATATTGCTAACTTAAGGTGGTTAGCCTGTGATATCGAGCGAGTCCGCGCGTTTTTGGCACAGCTCAGTTCATACGTGCCCGACAGCAAAGAGCGGAGTTAACCGAAGCACCACCCCCTGAATTGAGGTGGACCTGTTCAGGTATTCTGGCTCCCGGGTAGGTTAACCTGAACCAAGTTGTTAAAAAACACTGGCTTTGGGACAATTTATCCTATCACTGCAAGTAAGACCTGTTCCAACGGCTTTCCCATCACCCGATTACATAAAATTTAGGTGTCGAAGGAGTAGAATAAGACGGCATGGCGCTCTCTATAAAATCGCCATTCTATCGTAATGTTAGTTTCATCACCGCCAACATAAATCGGCTACCTTGGAATTTCAACCAATCATTGAAAGTCGGGAGTAGCTTCCATCTAATTCTCACGAGTTTCGGGGTTCACTATTCTTTCTTTCGATGTTACTTTGAGTTGCACGACGTAAGGCAAAGCGGTGAATGTGATATGAGTTCACGCATTGTGCGTCGAATATTGAAAATGTGCGTATTATACAGAGCTCGCTATCTTGGTTGATTGCGCCTGTATATGGTGCATGGAGATTTCACAATACATACGAAAGAGGCTATTTTCACTTTTATTATGTTCATTATTGGCTTGGCATTGGGGCAATCGGAATCCTCTTTTAGATCCCGAGGCCCGAGCAGATGCGGGGAGCGGGGAGCGTGGATAGCCTTGCCAATCTGGGCCCCATAGGGCTATAAGAAGCGGGCGCTTGTAGGCGAATGATACGATACAGGAATGAATGACTTCAAGCAATATGGGATCGACATGCAGACCTAACGTTGAGAAGTGCGGGGAAGATTAGATCGGGGCATCAATCGGCCGACTTCCCCAGTTGGACTGACCCGCAGACGGCAGCCAGGGCACATACCGCCTGGACGTGACGAAATAAAGGCTGGCCGAGGGCCGTCGCTGTAAAATAACGGGTATTCTTTTTACTCAAGGCGCAGTAGTATCGTATCGTTTCCGTCCCAATTTATTAGCATGGAAAGCAGCAAAGGAGCCGTTGAACAAGCAGAAACCGCTGCGGACGCGTTGTCTAAGCCGATTGCAGTGGACCTCGACCCAACACCGACATCCGACAACCCAACTCCCGAGGTCTGGGCTACGCATTTTGCCAGCCAGAGCGAGGAATGGAGGAAGCAATTCGAGAAGCGCCTCCTGCGCAAGGTGGATGCCAGACTGCTGCCAATGCTCATCGTCATGTACTTGCTCAACTTCCTGGACCGCTCCAACCTTGCGCAGGCCCGACAGGGCTCCCTCGAGACGGACTTGAAGATGAAGGGCACTGATTTCAACCTGGCCACGTCAATCTTCTTTGTCGGCTACCTCCTGATGCAGCTTCCATCAAACATGTTGCTTACCAAAGTCCGCCCGTCGCTTTTCCTGGGTGCGTCGTGTTGCTTGTGGGGCGTTGTATCAACATGCAACGCCGCGGCAGACTCCTTCACCCACCTGGTTGTGATTCGGTTTTTTCTCGGATTCGTCGAAGCGCCCTTCTTTCCCGGTGCTATCTTCTTAATGAGCTCGTGGTACTCGCGGGCGGAACTCACTCGTCGAATCTCGTGGTTTTATTCCGGAAATGCGCTGGCGCAAATGTTTGGGGGGCTTTTAGGAGCTGCAATCCTTGGTGGGCTGGACGGCGCTCAAGGCCTGGTTGGTTGGAGATGGCTCTTCATTATTGTGGGTTTACCCTTTGATTAATACCGACTGGAGCCGTCCTTTGAACATTTGCTGACAAGTTCTTTTTACAGGAAGGAGTAGCAGCTATTGCATTCGCGATCCTGTCCATATTCGTGCTTCCGAACTATCCTCACACGACTCGCTGGCTTACGAACGAAGAAAAGGCTTTCGCTGCATGGAGATTGCTTGATGATTTCAGCGAGGCGGATTTATATGGAGACATCTCAACCTGGGATGGTGTTAAAATGGCTGTTCGCGATTATCGGTTGTACATTTTCACGCTCATGCAGCATACATCGCTTCTCTCCCAGACCTTCCAATACTTTTTCCCGTCCATTGTCGGTACACTTGGATATGGTAAAATTACAACGCTGTGGCTTACAGCACCTGTGTGGGTATGTTTTCGCCGGATCGGCTGTATTTGTCCACTTGGCCTGTACTAACCTCTTTCTCTCCTCAATAGTTTGCGACGTTTCTATTTTCAGTGGGCGCCACATGGTCATCGGCTAGGTCGAAGGACAGATCTTTTCATATTATCGTGTTGATGCTTATGGCAGCTGTTGGTAACGCCATCGCCACGGGAACTAGCAGTGTCGGAGCACGCTTCTTTGCCATGTTTCTGATGCCTATGGGTGCTATATCTGCATGTACGTCATCGATTATTACCCAGCCAACGGAGCATGCTAACCAAACTTCCCTTATTATAGATCAAATCATCGTCTCATGGCTGGCGAACTCGTTCCCTCGACCTCTGGTTAAGCGGTCTGCCTGCATCGCGATAGGAAACATGATTGGAAACACGGCGACCATCTACGGATCGTACATGTACCCAAGCTCCACAGGCCCTCAGTATGTGCCTGGAGGTAGCGCTAATGCTGCAATTTCAGTCTTCGTTGCAGTGCTAGCGCTGGTCCTGCGTTACGTTAATAAGTGGGAGAACAAGAAACTTGAAAAGGCTGAAAGGGAGGCTGCTGAGGCGAACGCGGTGGGCGAAAAGTCAGCGACGGAGGGCGATTCTGGAAATAGACGAGGTCCAGGATTCCGATATGTTTACTAATAGTCTACTTTGTGGGTTATGAGTATGCGGTCACTTGCCATTACATCATTATAAAGCAACTGCTCATCTACAGACAAAAAGCTCTGTCTGTGTAATGAAAAGATATATATATGAAGTATTATTTTTATCTGGTTTAACAATAGTAAATTTGGTCATTGGAGAAGATATATATATATATATCGGTTTGAAAGTGCGAGAGTTCATGAGAGACCACAAGTGCCTGTTTCAGTCGCTGTAATTGCAACTTGAGTGTCACTTGAGGCTAATCCCGTCTCGCTGGCCGTGGACGTGGTCTTAGCCGGCTCTTTCACTCCGGTAATAGCATTATTCCATAACGTGAGTTCAGGAATACGTAGTGTCGAGGCACACCATACCAAGCTAGCACCAGAAAGGTCTGAATAGTGATAGGTTTGACAGTAAGGGTACTGGGAATCAACACTAATATTCGTTACATTCATTAGTGTTATTTAAATGGCACGGGAGGAATGGTTGGGACCTAACCAGCAGTTGGTACCAACCCCAGTACTACCGGAATCGCATGCACCGTTTGTGTACGCCTTATAATCGTAACAAATAGATGTAATCGTGCATGGCCCAGAGTAGCAGCACCCAAATACATGGGCGTTTGTATTATATTGACATGTCCCACCATCCGGACACGTCCAAGGCAAATCTTGATCTGTCAGGTGAACCTGAACTTATCCGGAGTTTCTTCCTCTCACAGCTTACCTGCTATGCCACTGACATAACCACCCATGTCCTTTTCTCGGCCAGCGCCGAAAATTCCAATTGATATGGGAGTTGTGGTGCCTCGTCGCTCGCGAACGTAAAATGGAGTCGGAGAAGGAGAATTCGACAACGGCATTTTAATCGCGACTATTCCTATCGGATGATTCTGTTCCCATGAGGCGCTATGACGGATATTAAAGTGAGATTGAAAGGGATTCAATATAATCTGCAAGGCTCCGGTTCAAAAGTATGGATAGGGGCTTCTTATTTATAGAATCATTCTCCATGATCACTTCGCTCTGGATTATGGCTGAGGCGCGACATGCATAGGATTACGTAGATCAGATCAGATTGAGAAAGAGTTGTATGCAACTAAAGGTTCGGCAACTAACCATCTACGCATTTTGTACAGTGGCTGCACGCGGCTGCTGTAGGCTCGATCGGGTGGGATGCGTTATGGCTGACAGGAAGATAGGAGAGATCAGCCTTTGCCAGCTAGAATGGCACACTTGAGCCAGAATGAGATTAGCTTTTAGAGCTGAGATGTGTCCATGGCGAATAACATGCCCCAAACCTTTGGGGATGTGCATAAAGTGGATCACTCAAGTTCATTCTATATCCATCAAAACAAGGCTCTAATTTATAGAATATCGAAATTTGTGCCCTCTTTCTTGATGCTGAGTTGACTATTAGCCATTAGCAAAGTGATAGGGAAGCCCTGGCTTTCATTGAGAGTATTTGAGCCTAGCCTTCAGGATAAAAAACAATGATGCATCCGATTAACTTGGTTGCATGATCCTGTAAGGCTGGTGAAGGCCATCGTAGATGGCTCCGTAGGCGGTGTCTCGTTTAAACAAGTCATGGCGGAATTTTACCAGATTTCTCATGTCTTATGGCTCACTTCCGAACTTGGAGCGACAGCGAAGAAGTTCTCCTATTGACTCAAAAAATAAAGGCCGAGTCCAACTAAATGTGCTCAGGAGCGCTCCTCGCCCGAGCCACATAGGTTGGCCAGAAGGCAGCAGAAAAATACAGATATTGGGCTTTAATAAGCGTTAATGGTCTTTTTCATTCAGTGGTGGGCTGTTTCATGGTGTTCATTCTTTCCGCCTAAAATTCCTCTCATCCATCCGAATGTGACTGTCCGTTGCATCATTTCCTTTTTTTGCCATATATGTAGCATTTGCCCCAACAGCGTACAAGGTCGCTCTATGAATTGAATCGGCGCCGATAATCGCCTGCCGGTGACGAATTAAAGCAAGTGCACGACTCGGCATCAGGAAGCAATCGCCGAGACCGATACCGGGGTAAGATCCGTCACCGCAAGATCAAAAGACATGACCCGAGGCCCCCTAACTGCTAGATTCCTCTGCTTTCGGCATTTCTGCAACGTGCAAGAGGCTAATGACTTTGTGCTTGATGTCATTGGCCTGTTGGTATGCCACCCATTGATCGTTAGCGCCACGATGTTTTCGCTGCCGGATCGGGGCACATTTTGATGGTAAAATGTCAGCATATAATTCATCATGAACGCATATTAAAATAATCATGAGAACTTGAAGTCATATAACGTTGACTGTAGAAATAGATTTCTTGTATCTGAGGACTTTTCTTTATCCGCTTCTCTCTCTCGCATATTTTTCGCATTGTGGGGCTCCCTCCCGAGATCGGATTCCCAAATCTGTAATCCTTGGATTAAATTCTAAATTTACGTAGCCACATGGGAGTTTAATTGCCTGTGTCTTATTAGAACAAGCTGCATACTCTCTAACTAAAGCAAGTGTCGGTCCCAAAAGAAGACTGCCGTATTTACACATAACACAAATGTACCTCAGTAATCATCCTTACATCGGGCAGGAGACGGTGTGCCGATTGCAAGGCTCCAGATTTTTATGGGGCATATTCCTGCGATGCCCGGGATTAGAATGGAAAAGGGCCAAGGCCCACCCAAGTTATCTCATGGCAAACCCTTTTCCCCCGGATGGTTCGCTGCTCCTTTTTTTCTTCTTTTTTTTCTACTTTTCCCGGATAATTAAATCTTTGATTTACATGGTTCTTCGGTTGTGGAAATGGCGCCCCTAATGCACGACAACAACGGGGTCCCAACTCCGGACCCTGTCACCCGCAGTGTGTCCAACACGAGCCGATTCAATCAATTCCGCAGTGGAAAAAAATACCTTATTCTGTTCATCGTGAGTTGGAATACTCTTGTCGTCACATTTCTCAGCACATCTTTACTTGTGGCAACTCCTGAGATTGCATCCGATTTGGAAACCACTTCGGAGATTCTCAACATTACAAACGCTGGCGTTCTTATTGCCATGGGGTGCTCATCCCTGATCTGGTCCCCGCTGGCAGAGATATTCAGTCGACGGCGGAGCTACAATGCAGCACTCCTAGTTATGTTTGGAGCATCGATTGGAACCGCTCTGGCTCCAAACATGGCCGTCTTCACGGTGATGCGCGTTCTGTCTGGTTTTACCGGAACCTATTTCATGGTTTCTGGACAGACGATCATTGCCGACATATTTGAGCCTGTAGTTCGCGGTACTGCTGTTGGGTGTCTGCAGGTCGGGAGTGTGGCAGGTTCAGCACTAGGTAATGTTTGCAATTTGGGATTATTAGCCATTTTCTAATACGCGCAATATCCAGGTCCTTCTATTAGCGGTATCATTGTTACCTACAGCAAATGGAGGAGCATATACTGGCTCCAGGTTGCAATGGCCGGTTTAGGCCTGGCTCTATCTGTGATATTCATCCCTGACATCAAAAGCGAGGTTAGGCAGCTGTACGAAGACGCGCCGAAGTCAGAGAACTCCGCTCTTGAGATTCTCCAGAGATTTAACCCTATAAATACCTTTAAGCAATTTCTGCGACCCCAAGTCTTCTTGTGTGATTTGACTTGCGGATTTTTGGCTGTGACACAATATGGCGTGCTCACATCCGTCAGACACATCATCAATCCTCGTTTCAATCTCACCACCCCTCTCATTAGCGGTTTGTTTTATCTTGCCCCTGGAATGGGATTTATTGTGGGCAGCATCGTCGGAGGTCGTCTGTCAGATTATACTGTGAAAAGATACATCAGGAAACGCGCTGGCGTGCGTTTGCCCAAAGATCGACTCAATAGCAGTCTGCTATACTTGTTTGCAGTCCTACCAGTATCGATACTTCTTTATGGATGGGCACTGCAACAAAAACTGGGTGGTCTTGCACTGCCAATAGTCATGGCATTTTGGGTTGGTACTGGTCTGATGGGGGCATGGAATGGATTGAATACATTTTCGGCTGGTAAGTGGACAACTCTGCATTACAGATCCACGCTAACCGAGGACAGAGGTGTTCCCAGCGGAGAGAGCAGAAGTCGTCTCGAGCAAATATGTTCTACAATACGTATTTGGAGCCACTGCTTCTGCTGTTATTGTTCCATTGATCGATGCTATTGGTGTTGGTTGGACATTTACTATTTGTGAGTCGATGACTCCGAATTCCTGCATATCGTGGCCCTTCGTTAACATAGTCTAGTTGCTTTCCTGAAAATATTTGGCGGTATCGCGGTTCTTGTCATCGCACGGTTTGCACCTGATACTGGTGCATGGAAAGTACCTTCATGAAATTCAGACTGGAGAATCTTTTCCTAATATGTTATGCGAAGTTAATAGATGGATTTGAATTTCTCGACTAGTCTTATTACGGCCTCTCCAACATAGGTTTGATCCTGTAAGTGCAGATATTATGTTTTACCGCCCCTAGTTTGATAACATGTATGTCAACAACTGGACGGATCATGTTCGCTTCAATCGTCTTATGCATATTTTTAAGTTGAAATTTTGATCTTATCGCGACACTTCGTATCGTGCATGAGTGAATACATGACGCGACCAAGAGATGAATGTTTTGGTTCGTTTCATGTCTTGTAAACCGGCAATTTCCAGGTTGAACGGGGCTGTACAATCAAGCTTAAATTAACCAACATCGGTAAACTCGGCTTCCGAAACTCCGACTAGCCCTTCCATACTACAAGAGACGCGAATACGACATACAAGGCTATTTGAGACAGGCAAAATACTTTTCGAGGAGAGCAAATTCCACCATTGGTGGGATGGATGACTGCCCAGGTCTCTTCGTCAGTAGGAGTGTAATTATATTAGATTGGATGCCACATCTCATTGCACAAACAATCTGGAACTGCCTCTTCACGTAGATACTATGTCCGAACCACCAAGGCATGCATGTACTAGTGCTAGTCCAGGGTCCTCGAATTAAAGTAATTTAAAGCTACGAAACATATGAGGCCACAGCAGATGACCGCCAGGTGGCACGATTGTTGGGAGTTTAGTGGTGGTGCATCCTCAATAACACGAATTAATCATGACCCTCCGCCAACTTCCCCATGCCTTCTAGATCTAGCAGCGGGCAGATCTTGTGGAATTTCACATTCTGTTTTGAAAAGGCAAATCAGTTCATTCATTGTTGTAGCCGGATATGAAGACCAATAAAAATCATTACTGAGAAACTCGCTCTTAATTCCGATCAGGATATTACAAAAAGTGATGCAGGCCCAGCGAGCTCAAGACCAATATCAGGCCCCAAGTCCCACTAAGACTAGCACTCACTGCCCCGGACTTAGCCATCCCACCCTTACCACCACTTTGATATGTGAAGTGAAGATGAGTCGCACTCTCATCATCGTCACTGAACAAACTTTGGGTGACAGTACCACTTCGTACATCACCATCGCATACAAAAGCATAGCTACTCATATCTTCCCCACCCATTTTGATGCAAGTGTTTGGAAAATTATTTGCTAGCAAGTTCTCGTCAACTTCCTGCACCGAGACAGGCTCTCCACGACACCCGCTTTTATGCCACTTCACAAACAACGCCTCGGTACCATTAGGGCAAAGCGCATTTCGGTAAATCTTGAGTTTATAAAGAGCGGCAACATCCACACACGTATCGGGCTGAGGCTTTTGGAAGATAAATTTCGGGTGGCCTTTCATGCCCAGTTCTGGGATGTAGCACGCCGAATCGGAAACGGAGGCGAAACTCGGTCGGGGCGGCTTCGGTCTCTCGGCGGGTGGAGGGGGAGGCGCTGGCTGGCTCAGGTTCATTGTCGGTGTTGTATCTGTAACCGACTTATCTTCGGTGCAATGAAACATAATCGACCATTCCTGCAGATTTGCCTTCTCTTCGCGTATCGACGCATCCCATAGATAATTTGTTAGGCAATGGCCTGGTCCCATTCCTCGACTATGCCAAGGAATCCGTTTTTGGTTTCCCGAACAGTTGGAACTTTCGTAAATGATTATGGCGGGGCTTTTGGTTCCTCCCTCGCAAATCCCGTGGTATCCCAAGAAGACGTGCCCGTTTAGAGTGAAGTTGGCTGCAGCACAAGTATCCATGGGAATGCCGACATTGGAGGTCGGATGTCCATTCTTTGGTCCACAAGACCGCGATATTTCTCGATATATGGTAAGTTCGGCATCTCGACTGGGGTAGAAAGGGCGTTGGAGTTCGATGTCTTCTATCGCGGTGAAATCGGTACCATCAGCAGAATCTTCGACACCGATCAGGGGCTTTTGACCCTGCTGGGGGTTCGCTGACGATTGTAAGGCAAACAGCAGAAGTCCCCCAAATGAGAGAAGAGAGGGAATACTGGGTGCCATGATGCCCTTTACCAACTAGGGAAAATCTCGCTCTTGGAGTGAGGTTTTCAAGAAGTCAGCCCAGGGCGGAGAGCTAAGTTATTGGGTTGGCAGTTTCAAGGCAGGGCAGGGATGGGGCGCAGCAGTCCCACCTCTTTATTTCGGTGTTCAGCTCGGTTAAATGGACCAGGCTTTCATTGGTCGATGAGGCAACAGGCAGCCATAACAGCAGATGAGCCATCCTGGCAGGCGTATTCCAGCCAATAATACTAGAAAACAGGATTCAGTCACATGGATTGGAAATAGAGCAGCAATGGTATTGCCGTGGGCCCTTCACAATTTAATTGTGCCAGTAAATTATGAGTGATTTGATTATTTATATACACAAAAAATAAAGGCAGGCCAAGAGATATTGTGTGTTAGTTCTACTACGGTTGGGACCCGACATCTTGCAGATTACAAGGATCGCTTAGAGGCACTGAGAGTACCAATCGTTAGCTTTAACACAGGTACCTTCAGCACAAATCGTGGGGCCGACATACCCAGAACCGCCGCATTTTCCATAGCGAGGGACAGTAGACTCGGATGCCGAAGCAGCAGTAGAACTAGCTTCGACAGTGGGTGTGGACAAAATAGCAGCTTCGGGTGTGACCACAGCAGTGGTTTGCAAAGTGGTTTGCAGAGTGGTTTGTGGAGTTTCAGACACTGAAACAGAAACCGTGGGAGTGGTGCCAGCAGACGAGGCCGCTGTACCGCCTGAGGAAGACACATCGATTATTCCAGCCCCGGCATTCTTGGGAACAGAACTCTTCGCATCGGAAGCAGAGCCGGCGCTGGCGATGGTAAGGCCAGAGAAGTCTGAAAAGAAGGAGGTGTCAGTGTAGGCGGTAAAAGACGAGCTATCCGTGTTGTCGAAAACGTTGACCTCGCATGAGCGTCCCAGCGCATCCTGGCAACCGGCGTTTGTGGTAGCATCTGGGGAGCTAAACAGAGTGCCCTGGTAGTCTGACATAAGAGTGTCGACATCGATGAAGGCGTTTCCTTCAAACAATCCCTTAGCTGCAGCCTCTCCACCTTCAATGGCATGTCCGTTGATATCTTCCCACACATTGTTCACGGCGTGCAGGAGAGTACCGCCACTCAGAGCAGGGCCACGGCCTGCGGTGTGATAGATGTAGTTGTTCTTCATGGTGATCTGATCGGCCTTTCCCACCATCTCAAAGACCCAGTAATGATATCCGTTGCAGCCAGTCGAGTAGGTTGAGTCGCCGTTGATGAAGTTGTTTGAGAGGGTGATACGAGTGCTGGTACCGTATCCAAAGCAGTAGTGCTGGCGACCAGGGCGGGCAGTCTGATGGAATAGTCAGCATTTGGGTGAAAAGAAGAAAAAGACGGATTCTTAGATCTCATACCGTGACATGATCAACCCACACAAGATCGGCGCCATCAAAAGAAATCGCATCGCCACCCCAAACGTACTCATGGTTCAGGTCGCTAACTTGAATGTTCTGGATGATGACGTTGGAACTGCCGTCACGAACCCTGAGCCCCTTGCCCTTGATGATACCCTCACTCCCAACACCCAGGATAGTCTTGTTGGATGCAATATCAATGGGAGTTTTGGGAGCATTGTACCATGTCGCAGTCAGAGCTGTCGAGGAGCCGCAATCGTCTTGAATGATCTTCTGGCAGGCGTCTCCAGTACCCCAACTAGCGCAAACGTTGCCAGTGGTGGTGCCCTCTGATTCTGTGAAGTCGTACTCCTTGTTGAGGACAATAACTCGAGGCGTCTCATCGGTAAGCATGGTGGTAAGTTCGTCAATGTCACTGGGGTATTCGGGCGTCGCATCACCGCCACCGGTTACGCCAGCAGCGAAACCTTCAGCTGAGCCCACTACCCCTTCCGCTGCCGCCAAGTGCACCAGGCCAGCCATGGCCGCAAAAATGGAAGAATGAAGCTTCATTTTTCCAGGTTTAAAAGAAGGTTGGAATTATAAAAAGAGCGAATGTTGCAATAGGCTGCGCAGCAACCTTGAACGAATGAGGGATGAAAGAAGGTATAGAGTAGAAAAGAAACTAAGGATTAAGCATACAAGCGCGGACGATTTCCAACAAGATATTTAAATATCTACCCTACCTGCTGTCATGTTTCAGCACATGACCTCCGATAAGTTCGCCGACGCGCGCCCTATGTTTGTTTTGAGCCTCGAGGACATATAACGTTATCCTGATTTGTGGAATCATGCCTGGCCTCAACATCTCCACATCCTATGTGGATGAACATGTTCTCAATCAGGGCAACTGTTCCACCTTGCCGTCAATCAAGTGGGGCTTTTGGGGGATAAGTTCCCATTACTGACAGACAACCGAAGAAAAAACACGTCAGTGATCCAAAATGGAAAGCTTTCCAACCGGCGGAAATTAAATGGACAGCGGGCGACAGGGGCAACCGTTTCAGCGCGACAAATTCCCCGCTTGATCAGTCAGAACGATTGGAGGGAAAGCACACAGCATCTATTGTTTCAGGGCAGCAAAACATCCTTGTGAGAGCAGTCGGGATGAAAGTCCAGGGTGCTGATATCGAGTTCCGGCAACGTGGGAAGCTCATCTAAGATGATCAAAATGGGCGGCTCATCCAGACGCTAGAGGTCATTGGAAAAGTCAAAATATCTACACCACAAAAAGAAAAAAAAAAGATGGAGAAAGTCCCTCGTGAAAAACAAAGATACTCAAGCAGAATTAATGCAGAGATGCTGCTATTGATACAATTACTTGAAGTAGTCGCGCATTTTTGTCTCAGAACATGTTCCTGAATCCAATCATGCATGCATAATACACCGTTCCTGAATTGCACCCTGGAACAATACGCGTGTCCGATCTCTTTACTAATCGGTCTCGATTTCACGTTCGATACCATGTCCGAACATGGGTCTCGGTGCCAGACATTCGGGTTTGCCCAGCTGGGCAAGGAACGACCAAAGCGCGCCAGGGTGTGCAAGCGGGAAGGGAAAAGATCGCCAAGCCGCTAACTATTCATTTAAAGAAGCTCTCTTTGTCCCACCGATTTGACAACGTCAGGAGTATTTATTTTGATACGAGGAAAGGCAATTGGGTACGTACACTACTCCGCAGCCCAGCATATTTATTATTGAGTCCGTATTCAGCATCGGACTAGGCAGGCACCTTGGCGCTCAGCCCATCTGCGGGGCAAGCCACACGAGGGGGTCTCCATCCCGCTTGTGTGACGATCATGAACACCCTTACATTCTTCCATGGGTCATTCATTAACATGCCAATCCAATCCTCATCTAGGGCCTTCTATGGATAGCGAGATATCAATACGCAACATGTGCGATTTGGGCCTTTGAACTCACACTGTTTTGAAGAATGTGCTCATTTGTCGCAAGTAGCTGACAGCGGAATGCCCTGTATTCATCTTAGCTTTTACAGTTATTCAATGTCATGATTAAGTTGTTTCGGCTTAACCACAGCCGCAAATTTCCCACTTGGGTTTGGCTGGACCGAGTAATCCATCATGAGGTGTAAACCTTGATGAGCCATTTTGTGGCTGCAGCCATCCTCTCCAGCATGTAGAAATGGAGTTCAATCCCCACCAGACGCAGAAGAGTTGAATCCTCGGTCTTCTCCGTCTGAATTTTTCTTTTCCAGCTCTCCATCCGCTGTAACATCAAAGTCACCTTTGATTCATGCCGTGGCGTGCTCAACACATCCGATCAATTCACCATCACTCGTTCCACAATTACTCGAACCGAATCTGGCTGCAACATTGACTGAGTCATGGAGCTTGGTTCCCCAGGGCCATTGGTAGTTCTTGTATGACTTCTCGTGAAATACGCTTTCCATCATGCGACGGAACAACGAACCCATTTTCCTCAATCATGACTAACGCCAGGCTCAGGCTGCAGGATGGCTTCTTGGCGCCGTCGCCGCCCTCGCGATCATCGCTCGATTCCACCTCCGAATCCAAATCCAAAAACGAAAATTAATTCATAGCGATTATTTCATATCGATTGCGTGGATCTCTGCAATCATGACAAATTCCTTAATAACAGTCACAGCTAAGCTTGGGGCAATCGAACCCTCTGTAATGACGACACTCGTCGGCTATACTGGAAACCCGAAAAACATCCCCACCATTATAGAGGTACATGAAAATTAGGGCCGATAAATATTGAAACTAGGGCTGTTACTGAGAGATTTGGTTCCCAGATATACTGGCTGACACAGCTGCCGCAATGGACAACATTTTACCTTTGCAAAGCGGCGCTACTCTCTGTGTATCTGCAAATCTTTCCAGAATTCATGACAAAGTCTAGAATATTTCTCTGGGTTACAATAATATACAACGCAATGGCCTATTTATTAAGCATTTTCTTAATATTTTGCATATGCAAGCCAGTTAAAAGTACATGGTATGTTCCAGACTTCACTCAGGCCAGATACATTCTTGCTGAGGTAATTTAACAAAGGAACCCAACCCCCGAGTCGAATTGCCTGTTGCTCTATGGAGATATAATCTTCCATACAGCTTGGGCTATCCATTTCCTCGGAGATCTACTAGGTGAGGCTACTATTTGGACGTATCGTTCAGTCGTAGCTTAAGTAAACCTAATTGTTGACAGTGTTCGTTCTACCTTGGTTTATTGTACCAAGCCTGAGCCTCACAAGATCTCTTAGGATCGGGGTGTGTTGCACATTTCTGTTGGGCATTGTGAATATCATAATATGTATTGTTCGGCTAGTCACAGTTCAGGTTTCTCAAGACGGAGATAATGTCTCCTTGAGTATCTTGTGTGAGTTACCACTCCCCACTTGCTACTATTTCGCAAGACCAGAGCTGTCACTTTCCATGCACATAATTCAGACTAATCCACAACATATCCACATTTCAGTGCTGTGGAGCATTCTTGAATGCAATAGCTGCGTCATCATTGCCTGTCTCCCATCTCTACGACCGTACTTCAGTACCCGCGAAATTAGGACTACAATATCGTGGCAGGGCTCAATAGGCTCAATTAATTCCTGGCCCTCTGGTTCTGGTAATAGAACACAAAACTCGTCTTCGGAACACAATACACGGGTAGCTTCCAATTGCTCTCAAACATATCACCAGCCATCACACGCATCAGCTTCAATGCGAGACAAGTCGAGCGAGCGTTGAAATTGACACATTTAACAAACATTCCGATCTATCTTTCGCACAAAACCCGTGATGTTGTATTTATTGCTTACTTGGGCAGAGGAAAACTGACGGCTTCAAATTCCAAGGCATTCATGGCAAACATGTGGTTTTCTGGACTGAAAGATCATAATGGCTATGCATTCATGCGTTAATAATCTCCTGAAAATAATTGAAGCAATATTTCGTCTGCATTTATATAGATACAATTGGCAACTTGTACCAGAAGATTCACACACCGTTTTAACGGAGGGCGGATGGTGCCAGGTCAAGAGCTTCGTCAAAGGTTGAAACTCCATTTCACAATCATTCTAAATTCTGTGGATTTCCCATTATTCGCGCGATCTTTAAGGCCAAATTAGCTTTGCCACTGTCGTATGGCCCGTCGTAGTAACGTCTCGTACTCGGTAGTACAGCTTCCAAGGAGACGGTTTCGGTCAGAATTACGTCACAATTGAATCACGGTGATCAGCAACATTATGAAAACAACGTTGGATGCAAAGTCTGCGGGCAATATATAGATAATTGTAGTAATTAATCACCATCTTTAATTGCAAGGTGATTCCAAAACAGGCGAGTGCGTATCGTGTAACCAGACGTGACGTTCTTTCAGGCGACACAACCTTCAGCGAGAACGGAGTCAGAGTACAAAGGATTCACATTATCACTTCCAGATTCATTTCTCGATTTTCTTGGGATTGTTGTAGGAATTTTACTAATCTTTCAACTGCATTGAAATCATTTCATCACTTAGCGATGGAAATAACTAGCCTAATACCTGGTTTAGACCTGAGATTACCCTTCTATGCTGCACCGAATCAACTGTGACATTTGGGAGGATTACACATGGAAGGTTAAACGAACCCCTCCGGTAATCTGGTGTCAATTGATCTGGTTCAGGAATAGCCCCGGGATTGTCGGGTTTTGTGGTGATGTGGCGAATGCGCGTGAGCCGAAATGCTATCAAAATCCGGACAAAGCAAAGCCTTTTCCACGGAACAAATTAAACTTTCGTTCACCAGACCGAGTTTCATTTCTGCCCTGAACGGATTTGTGGGGCTGTGGGGGACGCGCGATGTTCCTGGCGGTCGGAGTTCTCGATCTTGGAGGTTCGTTTCATAGCGTGCTTGGGCAGTAATGAAGAACCAAAAAGTACCAGTATATACACAAGTATACGGATGTGTTAATGCTTGTAATACGCTGCTAAAAACTAAAACAAAATGAAATTAATCTTCCTTCAACCCCAGGGCACCTTCAGATCCTGAGTTTATCGTCCAGGTGGACATGTCAATAGGCTGAGCGAAAGCATGCTCATGCTCTTACGAGCATTTAACTTCTGAGTATTAAAACATGGAGACGATTCAGTAAGGCTCCATCTGGATATCTCGAAATCACAATGGAATTGCTGGTTTTCCCTATTGCCTTCAAATCCACTACCATTCCATCCAAACTTGAAAGTTTTCGGCAATCCGGGAATGGCGGCATCCTTCGTCATGCCAGCCTTCTGGGGCTGTTGCTCCCGGCTGAAAAAAGAAATATTGCTGATCAATGGGCAATATACCCGAAGCATGTGTGCCTAGTGCCACTTGCGTGATCATCTGTACTTCTCGGCATTGTCGGCACGCTAATGTGTAGATGCCGTCAGTGGCCCACAACTCAGTATCGCCAGAGAGCACTAACGTTTGTCCTTCATTCCATGTCATGTCATCCTGCAACTCTGAGCACTAGTGGAGCTTAATCCTCCAAGCAACCAAGCCTAGCCATCTCACGGATCTCTTTATTTGAAACAAGACCACACTGTGCTGAAAGGCAACAATGAGCTGTCTCAGAAGATCCCAATACCTTGCTTTCGCATTCGGCGTTCGGCCAGCCCGACAGCTCACGAGTCGCAATGCAGTTATCATGCACCGACGTGGAATGTAGAAATTTCTGAATCCGTCCAAACATTAAAGCATTTTCGCTTAGCATGACTATGTGCATCAAACATGGTTCCTCAATCAGGAACCAAGCTGAGACACTATCATCTCCAGGGTCAAGGGCCAATATGCTTCTTTAAGCATTCCACCTAGGCCGGAAATCCAAAGCCCAAGCTACAGCTTTCCAGGTCAACATAGGACAAGGTCGAAAAAGGAAATTCGAAATAAAATTTACTGACTGGGTACAGTAATGGAACTTTTTGAATCTGGGTATCATGCCGATCCTTTCTTGGCAGGGTCCATACGGATCCAACGGCACGGCTTGAAATAAAAGTGTTTGAATGTACACATGTCAGTCCAAGGCCCCCTGTACGCGCTGACCCTGAAGCAATTAAATCTCCACGCACAATCTCTCCCATAAATTGCACCGCTTGCCCGACGATAGTTATTACGGGTGCTCTACAAATTCTCAGGCACGCCTCCTCTTTATTCTACAGTAGGCACCTCTTTCCCTGACTTTTATTTGACATAAAGCCTGAGATCGCACCTTGGTAGGAAGGGCATTTCACCATGCTAGTCAACGCCATTACCCTCGCGCTTTTTGCTGGCCTCGCCGTAGGCAATCCTGTCGAGGTCCGAGGCATCAGCTATCCCAAACCCAAGGGTAAACAAGCGGCTCCCTCCAGTACGACAGTATCAGCAACATGTACAACGACTATCCCTGTCAAACCCGATTTCACCCAAGGTCCCATTGAAACCATTTGGACCCTCACAGAGACGGCCACGCACCTCGTCGACTGTGGTACCTGCAACGCGTTAACGACAACCCATTTACCTTTTGGACCGGGACCGGCGGTCTTCTTCACAGACACCGTCATTGCAACAACGCCAACCACTACCACCCTCATGCAGTGCAAGCCAACCAGCAACATAAAGATTGAATCCGTGAAGACGCCGCTCAAGACAGCCAAGAAGATCAAGGTGAAACAGACAAAGGCGCAAGCAAAAGCAAAAGCGAAAGCAGCGTATAATGCAAGAAAAGCGAACACAAAGCAGAACTAAGTGTAGTTCTCATACCACTGTAGACAGTGTATGAGCCTATGAGGGTTTGATGATTTCTCTGCTGCAATGACGATTTTTAGGACTGGTTTAGGTAAATATTTGAATTGAAGTAATGAATTCTGTCCATAAAGGTATCAACCATTCGTGGTACACTGTGCATGGCAAGTTTCCCCCGCTTCTGTTCCATCAAAGCCTAGAAATATATTCCTTATCTGCCTCCGCTGCCTCTTCGATATTGAAATATTTTTCATAGATAGGAACACTCTCGGGGTTTGTAACCACACTTGACTCAATCTTTCGGCCACTAATCAAGTTCTTGACCAAGATCTCGAGCTTTTTGCCAACGTTCGAGTACGGAATTTCGTCGACATAAAAGACATATTTAGGCACATGCCTTTTACTCAAACTATCGGCAATTTTCTGTCTGATTCTTTGCACGAGAAGTGAGGTTCTTCTTGTTCCTTGTTTCAACTTCAAAAACAGAATAACGGTCTCATCTCTATCTTGGGGCCTTCTCTGGCCAACACAGACGGAATCTTCGATTTCGGGGAACAGTCGGATGACGTTGTATATTTCTGCGGAGCCAAATCGAACACCCGATGGGTTCAATACTCCATCCCTGCGCTCAAATTAACTTGGTGCGTCGTCAATCACTCACAATTCAAACTTACGATCTTCCCAACATTTCAATCCCCCTCGTTTTCGGATTCATCCGGATCAAATCACCTTGTGTCCAAATGCCGGGAAAGGTTGAGAAGTATGCATTTTTGTACTTTTCATCCCCACCCTGCCCCCAGAATGTCAGAGGTTGGCTTGGAAACGGCTGCGTACAAACCAGCTCTCCAGGTTCGCCCGTGTGAGCTATAGAACTGCCTTCAGAGTTCAGAGGATCGAAAACATCGACTGCCATGCCAAGAGATTTCCCGGATATTTCGTCGGCATGAACTGGCGTAAGCGGATTTCCGGTCACAACTTCATATAAGTTAGCATCACGGATAAGGATTTCCAAGTCTCTGAAGGGTGGTTACATGAACATGAGCAGTCGGTACCACCGCTTCCTGAAAGCAGCTGTACACCTTTAGGGAAGCCGGTGTTGTAAAACCATTGGGCAACATCCGAGGGCAAAACTGACCCCGTGGAAGTAACTCTTCTCAGCGCACTGAAGTCAAATTCATTTCCTTGACGATGTTAGCAAAAGCATGGTCGGGGAAAGAATGAAATCAATCTCTCACTTGGCTTTATTCCGTTATCCATGAGATCAGTGAGATACTTTGCGGAGGTACCAAAAACTGAGACTCTTGATTTATGTATTCAGCAAAATGTCTCGCATTTTGATCAAATCGACTCACTCACCTTAACTTTGACAGAAGTTCTGGCAGAAATCTAGCTGTGGGAAACAAAGGGGACCCACGGAACACGACAACTTCTGCACCTGTGCCAAGCGCTGTGACCAAAAATGCCCACATTATCCAGGCTGTCTGTAAAAAAAGATCAAACTCATGTTCATGAAAAAGACTAGATTTGTCAATTACTTACCGTAGTATATTGAAATAGGACATCACCTGGTCTAACATCAATGTGCATAATGTAGTCCTTTTTTATTTGCAGCATAACCCCCTAAAATATTGCGATGAGTAGGTGAGTGGGCTCGGTGTGTATCAGACTTACTCCAGCGCTATGTAAAATACACTTTGGTGATCCTGTCTATTCGCTTGTTAATTATGCCTGGACTAAGTGAGTAAATAGGTATACCCACAGTCCCAGATGAATAAAATATGAAAGCTGGGTGAGAAAACGGCAGCTGCTCAAACTGCAATGCCCTGTCCCCTGCATATGAGGAAAAATAACCCAGATCGATTATTTTATGGAACTGTGATTCCAGATTTGTCACAGTTGAATGAAGTACGATATGTGTCAAGCCTTCGCTATTCGACAGTACTTTTGCCCATTCCCCAATGGTGGGCGTCAGATCCCTTGTCTTCCCATTATAAACCACAGATGTGTCTGCAAATATTAGTTTTGGGTCGATCTGTAGTACACGATCTAAAATGCCCTTTGCGCCATAATCAGGCGATATCGAAGACCAGATTGCGCCGATTGATAAGGTGGCAAGGCAAAGGGAGATGGCGAATTCGGAGGTCTCGACAATAGCAGCAATCCGATCACCTTTTGTGACTCCAAAAGCTCGCATTGCCCCAGCCAAAGTCTGTACCCGTTTGTAGAGTTCACCCCAAGTAATACGTCGAACTTCTAGTGATCCTTCCGCTGCCTCGTGTATCGCGATTGCTGAAGGGTTACGGCCTAGGAGAATACTTCCGGCAAAGTTGAGTCGCGCGCCAGGAAAGAATTCTGGGCTGGGATACATATTTCGAGTAGCCTTTGGACGGTCAGTCTCCTGTAAATTATGCTGTGTATAGATGGGAGGGTGACCTCATCAAATGCTCGCAACGGTGGCGTGGTTGCGCCCATATTCAAAGCGCCAAAGAGCTCCATCCAAAATTGACCCGCCGTGGATGGGTGGACAGACCATTTGTGGAGGTCGTCATACTTCTCCAGAGCCAATCCATATTTTGATTTAACATGGTCTCGAAATCGTGCAATTGAAGAGCCTGTAAGATCACTTTCGGATGGAGTCCATATGATTGGATTTCTTTTCTGGGCCATTTTTGCTGCAGTTTTACCACAGAGTTCCGTTCACGCCTGTATTTAGATAAATAGTAAAAGAAATAACAATCGGTTGTGTATTCCCGCCAGCTAAGTGATGACGAATCCTGCAGACTTCATACGCTAATTATATTCAGGACGGTTACAAACCCTGAGGACCGAGGCTACACCGAAAAGAGACGTCAATGGTTAATATAGGCCGTATTTCATCATCGTGGTGATTACCTCGGCATCTTAATCTGATATTCCGGGAGTGTGGCCAACCCGGCCCGGTTAACCTCCGAGTCCCGAATCCTATCAAATTTTCGTTGTCCCCTTCTCGTCGATTCAACATCTACAAAAGGTTCATCCAGGTCGCTTTAAAGACCGTTTAAAGCAAAAACTGTGATATTGAGTATCTTATTTGTATCCATTACAAAAAAGTGAATCTTAACTCGTAGAGGCCATACCGGCAATGATGCAAACTAGGGATTGGTAGGTTGGGTATGGATTAAAAGTCCAAAAAGACCAGACAAAATACGCCCAAGCACCAAAGCTCTGTCTTCATGATATCTGGTAACTAAAAGTATGTTTTATCAGATTACAATTGCAAGGTAATGCACAACTTGATTTTTCTGGTATCATAGCTCCTCTCCGCTTACCCTAACACAAATCAAATTTCAACACTGGAAACTTCTCTAGGGGATCCAAATGATAGCTTTCCAAATATGAAAAATAAATTCTTCATGCTGCATAATAAATTAGAATTTGTCTATTTCCCAAGTCACATTGATCTCAACCCTTGTGTTTGTATATGGTAGGTGTAGCGCATGAATATGAACGTTATCCATCCGAGATATTCTAAATAAAGTGTTTTCATTTCAGACAGCCAATGAGGGTTGGAAATGCAGGTTTTTTTCTTACTAATTTATCCCTTAATATCTGCTCAAATCCAGCCCCAATCCAACTGAGGCGATGAGTTGGTGATGGTGCCTGACCAGGGCGAGCCAAGACTGTGGGACATGAATATGTCATGCCACGCTGGCTTCCCTGGGCCAATTGCCGTGTAGGGCTGCATAATTCCCACAACACAAGGATATTTTATCTTTGCATTGGTTATATACTACTCAGTTAATCTGGGCTCGCAGGGGTCCTTTGCTTCCAACAACACAGTAATTACGTAGTCCCTGTGGCTGTGTTGGTGGGTGCCGCTCTACTTTGGGCATCATCGGCAGGCGTTTTAGGACTCTTTTATGGCTCAAGCTGCCCTAAAGCCGAAACCAGGTTGATAATTTACTCCAAGGAGCGTATAAATTAATACAGGTTTTGCTGCTTCACCTTCTCCGGTTTGTATGGCCTGATGTACTGGGGCCTTACTCTCAGTACCTGCAACGCGCTTCAACAAAAGACTTTGGCAAGGATCCACGACCACCAAGTACTAAAATGATGTCAGCTTTCCGACTTCTAGCTATCCTCTTGCCGCTACCTAAAAGAAGATCATCAAGGGCATGTGCCAATACATGGACACTTCCACGCGGCCTGGACCGGCGGCAACGAGTGGCAGAAGTGCGGTGTCACACGATACCTTGATGGATATTCTTGTCTAGCTTCTGTTTCCATTCAGAGCCACGGGCTATATGCAGAGGATACCAACACAGCATTCCATCCTATCAAAACAGCGAAGCTGCTGCGCTTTTCTTCCATTTCGCCGACAGTGTGGCTGGATGAAGTGCCAAGAACGCACAACATTGGCTGAAAGTATTCCGTGACCGGTCTTGCCCAGGTTGGAAACCTATAACGACAGAATGGCGGTGATGATCAGCACATGGAAGAGTGCCATCCATATATTTCCGATCAAGGTCGGTTAGAGAATGCGCGTCACAATGAACGCCAAACCTGGCCCTGAATGGAGGATGCGGAAGATCGGCACAGCGATGCGGAATGCAGGAAGCCGTAATAGGGCGATTAACATTGCACATGCAGCGGGGCCACACACACCAAATGCAATATGGCCGTGAGCTCAACAAGAAATGGTCGTGGCTCGGACCTGAGTGAAGTCAAGATGCTAAGGTATTAGCGGCCCGAAATGCGTCTGTTAGGTTATCATTAGATGCTAGCGGCGGTTACGCTAACGTCTAGCGGTTTATTCATCAAGGGTCTGTCATTATCCCAGGCACTATGGAGAAGCGTTCTTGTGTCTATCTTTTTCCGCCGCCCCCAAATTTCCCCTCCGCCAAGAGCAAAAGGATTCAACGCCACTGTGATTGATCAACCCCGCTTTTCCATCTTGTAGATAGTCACGAAGTGGATACTGGATGCGTCGGCGAGGTGCGCGCGTACGTGTTCCAAGGCTGTGCTTTCGTTGCGAGCAGTGTTACATCCAATAAAAGATGGTGTTCAGCAACACAAAGTAGCCCCCCCGGTGAGCAAACTAGGCGATCAGGACACAGACTACACTTAAGAGGAAGTGACAAGTCTCATCGGGTATGCAAAAGCTCGGGTAGATATGCACCCAATGGCATAGTGGATGATGTGCGGGTGTTACGTTGAATTTTGATAACAACGACACGCTGTCCAATGCACCACGAAGGATCCACACCATCCAGGTGGTGGGCCGGGGATTGCAAAGTTAAAATAACAGCCCATCACCATGGCGTAAAGCCGGTAGGTGACAGATGCCCAGATGCAGATGTCCATCCAGAGATGCTGCTCTCTTTCCCATCCTACCATCGATCTTCCAATTGAGTTTGAGGTGAGATCCGGATGGAGGGAAACAAATGAGGCATTGCTGAGTTGACCGTTCTGGCCTCGCCCACCCCGCATTTCACGGCACTACCGTTGTTCTAGCCCATTGTGGAAACGCTTCCGATCCGCATTTCGCAGCGGGCCACTGCTGCTGTGTTGGTTGAGCGGCCAATTGATGGATGCGGGGTCGATGCACGCTGCTCAAGGCAGCTGCAACAAAGAGACACAGGCGAGGGCGAGGAAGCGAGGGACATGGCCATGGCTCGATGCCAAGTTTGTGTTGCAACAGGATGGAGCAACCCGGCTTGCGACGCTTCAAACAGACTTTGAGGCCTTGAGACAGCCGCCAGAGTCATGGCAAAGATGAGGCTTAAACCCTCAACTAGCATTGTTGGACCCTGCAGAAGCATGGGCCAAGGGGAACCATCACCAACACAATACACGAGTCACGCATATTCGGTAAAGGGGTACGGGGTCCGCGGCTAAGAATTGCGGGCACTCCGCGGGTATAGTGTGAGGCTGAAGAGGGGATAGACATCGAAGGAGAGCCATGTGAACATTATAAAAGCCGATGCGGTACCCTTGTGTTCTGCCACAGCCCATCAATTGTCCCAACAGCTAACCTCCACATACTCCGCATTTTCCCCATACCCCACATCGTTATACCGACTCAATTTTGCCACCTATTCCGGCATTTGCCATGGGCATCTCAAACACAGTCACAGATGCTACCCGCGAGGTAGACATCATCATCGCTGGAGGTAAGCGGTTCTCATTCATCTCTAGAGTAGCAACTGTCGATGCTAAACAATTATCCTCACAGGCGGTACAGCAGCATGTATCGTTGCCGGGCGACTGGCAGCGGCAGACCCAACCTTGTCTATTCTGGTCATTGAGCGTGGACAAGACAATTACAATGTCCCCAACGTCACTAATCCTGCCCTCTTCCTCACACACCTACTGCCCACCGCCAAGACAGCCATATTCTACAAGGGCAACAAGTCAAAACAGCTGGCAGATCGCGAGCCAATTGTCCCATCGGGAGGCACCCTGGGCGGCGGCTCATCCATCAACTTCATGATGTACACACGAGCTCAGCGATCCGACTTTGACTCATGGGAGACCCCTGGTTGGTCCGCCGATGAGATGCTCCCCTATCTAAAAAAGGTTGGTCCGGTCCCCCAGCGTCCCGCCACCGTCCCGCCACCGTTTTCACAGCCTAACCCTTTCCAGTTTGAAACATTCCACGGAGAGGACCCAGACAATGTCCACGGGCGCAGTGGGCCGATCCATGTCTCGGATGGAACGCTCCGCGTGGAAAAGAGCGAAAGCGACTTTCTCAACGCAGCGGGCGAAGTCGGGTGGCCTGAAATTCCAGACCTCCAAAATCTCAGAGACAACAACGGATTTCAGCGATGGAAGCGATACGTCTCGCCCGAGGGCCAGCGCCAGGACACAGCCCACACATATCTCCACCCGCTACTTCAGGATGGAAAGCACCCCAATCTCCACGTCCTAGTCGAGTCGTCCGTCGTGCGCGTTCTGTTTGACGAAAACAAGAAGGCCATTGGCGTTGAATGCGCACCCACCCCCGATTTCCAGGCCGCTACTAACCTAACCCAATCTCCCAAGCAGACTATCAAGGCTAGAAAGCTGGTCGTAGTCTCCTCTGGAGCCTGTGGCACACCGCCCATCCTGGAGCGATCTGGACTGGGCGACCCCAGCGTCCTCAAACGCGCCGGTGTGCCTCTCGTTGTCGACTTGCCTGGTGTTGGCCGCGACTACCAGGACCACAATCTCATCCTGTACCCTTACCGAACGAACTTGGAGCCTCATGAGACGATTGATGGCATCCTTAGCGGCCGCACTGACGCAGCCAAGCTGCTCGAGGAAAAGCACAAAATGCTCGGGTGGAACGCCATCGACATCTCGGCAAAGCTTCGCCCGACGGATGCGGAAGTAGCCGCCCTAGGCCCAGAGTTCCAGGCCGCTTGGGATCGCGATTTTAAGCCCGCCCCAGACCGACCCTTAATGTTGATGGGTCTAGTCTCATGGTATGTCCTCGATCCACTTTAGTCATGACTCGCTCTGCCCTTTCCAGCGCTAACCATCTGTTTCAGCTTCCTTGGTGATCAAGCCGCCGTCCCTCCTGGCCAATATGTCTCCACTGGCACTTACACCGGCTACCCTTACTCAAGGGGTCACATGCATGTCACCGGCCCCGAGTTCGACAACGAGCTGGACTTTGAGACCGGCTTCTTGAGCGACGCCCACGACATCGACCTGAAGAAGCAAATGTGGGCGTACAAGAAGCAGCGTGAAATTATGCGACGCACAAAGATGTACCGTGGCGAAGTCAGCCTCGGACACCCCCGCTTTGCCCCAGGATCCGCCGCCGCATGCATCGAGACGGATGCCCCGCTGTCCGGAGTCAAGGATATTGAGTACTCCGCCGAGGATGACAAGGCTATCGAGCAGTGGATCCGAGAGAACCTCAACACCACATGGCACTCACTGGGAACCGCCAAGATGGCACCCCGAAAGGACTTTGGTGTTGTTGATGCCGAACTGAATGTCTACGGCACAAAGGGCCTGAAGGTTGCTGATTTGAGTATCCCTCCTCTCAACGTGGGAGCCAACACAAACAACACCGCCATAGTGATTGGAGAGAAGGCAGCCGATATCATCATAAGGGATCTGGGGTTCGCTCCCAGCACTCCCAAGCTCTAATTTTTGACAATTGTATTTAGCGATGTTTCAATATAACGTAACCTGATGATCAATTTATCCCTTCTTCTCCAATAATTCCTTCGCGATTGTGATTTGTACAATTGTGTGCAACATATCTACAATATGACTATAGCCATATTCGTTCCTTTGTGAGATGCAGCCTCTCATTTCCATGGATTTATGCCAATTCCCTAGCATCAACCCAGTTACCATGCAATCCTGCTCTGAGCCGGAGGTTAAGCTTGACAATAGCCTGGGCTTTGGTAAAGTCTTTCGTGTCCAGAACGTGCAACTCGCTTGTCATAGTGCTGTAGTTATTAACCAGGGCTATCAAGAAGCCATCGCCTTCCTCAGCTTGGTCTGACCGAGGAACGAAGACTGGCTCCTGTACCATGTGAGTTGGCCCGGGAAAGTAGACTTCATGTTTTCCGGTCCTATGGTCAAGATGACCCAAGGAATTATATAAAGGATGCCCTCCTCCGAGAACAGGTAGAATAGCCGGGAAATTAGTAGGCTTGGAAGGATCCATCAAGTCGAAAAAGCTGTGGTTGTGCTGTTTGCTAGCAAATCGATCATCAATCCGAGGAAACTCCATATCAAGCGGTAGGATGACCTCTGGGGTTGGAAGGTCAAGGGACTCGGCTCGTGGGTCGAATTTGAATCGGACATATCGAGCCTTGATGTCATGAGGCTCGGGAGCATTGCCATCGGCATCGGGCCACCAAAAGAACACATTCTTGTCAGTAAGAGGGAGATCAAAGACTATCTTGCCATCGGATGTCTCGTAGGCATTGGTGGTATGTCCTGGGAAAGCATTCGGGGCTTTGAACCACTATTTAGCAGCACAAAACATACATCAGCAATTTGATTCAATCGACGGGCATAAATTTCCAGATACACATACCTTCACATCACTGCCCTTAGCTCCTCTCCGCGGTAAGACTCCAACATAGAAGGGGACATTGGGATCCCATTGCCAGTGTTCTCCGCCAGCCTTTAACCTCTCAATGTCACAGATTTGTGGGATAATGGGAAATAATATCTGTGTAAAAAGTCTCAGTATTTGAAATGTCACTCACTCGCATTTCCTGGTCGGCTCTTTACTCACCCAGTTCTCTGTGACAGCAAAATCGTGAATCATGCCAACAACGGGAGATACAAGCCACACCACCTGATTGAACGTTCCATCTCGGTCAATGGTGTAGTAACAAATATCCGGGGTGCCGTCACCTTTGGCCTCATATCCGAAACTGATCAGCTCCCCCGTCTCTGGGTCCTGCTTGGGGTGGGCGCTGAAAGTGACACTGGGAAGCTGGCCGTCAAAGTCCGTCAACCCGATGGTTTCTAATGTGTTCGGATCCATCAAATAAGGTTGTGCATCTTCCTTGATTGCCAAAAGCTTCTTATTGAAGTAATAAATGTTGGTGTTGGCAGTGGTACGGACTTTGAACTCGACTGCATCTGTGTATTTGTTTCTATATGCGCCTGTGAATGTCACAATGTCAGTGCCCGTCTCAGATAGAAAAATAAAGCCACCAGGTATTACCTCCCAAGGCTCGGTTTGCTTCCCGCTCCCTTGTGAACTTTTCGGTTCTGACCCATTTCTGTTTTAGGTCAACGTTACCATTGTGGAAACGGAAAGCAGAAACGCTTCCATCGCCATTGAACCACTAGTCACTCTGGTGTTAGCAAATGTATGGACTTGGATGAAAAACTGGAGGATAAACACTGTTGGTCCAGAAATGAACTTACTGGGTCATTGTTAATAAATGGGGGGAATTGAGGGTCTGGCATCACTCGATAAAATGTGCCATCAATTTCGGGAGGGACAGTTCCGACAATCTCCAAATTTCGTACCTCGCCCTCAAAGCGACAAGGTTTCATAAAACCCGAAAATTGCGGGCGATCTGGGAAGGCCTTTGAGACCGGCGCTAGCGAGGAACGCAAATGTCCAGCCATGATATTCTTCGTGAATAGTTTTTGTTGAGTATGAGTTGTGTTCTGGTTGATGTAAGTGCTACAGTTAGTCTTGCCGCTTACAATACAAACCTCAGCCTAAAGTAGTTATTTATTAATGAATCCAAGGTCTGTTTGGACGCTTGGGGAAGTCCGATTACTAAGAGGAACTTTCGGGTGTGATCCCGATATACCCCCGGACCTCTCAGAATTTAGCCAAATGGTGACGTTTTAACATTAGGCTCGCCTCATACGAGAACCTGGGGCATACGATGCACCCATGCGCCAGGCTCCCTGTTGATTAAAAATAGGCGCACATGAGAGGCCGAAGTGTTTCCCGCCCCGTTTGCGGGGTGCAGAAAAAAATACCCGACCTCAATTGCCGGGAGATAGTGATGCGTAGCCTCATTCGTGCCCACCGGTATTCAACGCTGTCGGATACAAATAGATACTAATGGCCGTTTACATCCGAAGCGCTTTACATCATTGATGTAGCATGTTGGCGAGGTAATGGCAAGTTCGACGAAATGATCGCTCACGCATTACGGGCGCAATTCTCCACAATGATGCTACCGGAAGAACCGTGCTATTGCGGGAGGCCCTCTTAAAGTTGGAGGCTGATACTAAACGTTCCAAGAATTAATTATACCGATTCCTACGTCGAACAATATCAGCGTGTATTTTTTTTTTTTTTCGAAACTATTTTGTCTTATTAATTGTACATCGGGACGGTGTGATCAAGTCAGGCTAATTGCAGTTCGGGTATTGTATTTTCAACTCTCAGGGTTAGCATAACAGCAGCACTGGTCCTTGCGTCGGGTGCTAGCCAAGAAGCGTTTTCCAGCGGCGGATTGTTGGGGGGTAGTGGAATTTGTCCCTTGCTCACAATGGATGGTACACCCGATTGCACGAATCACAATGTTTACTCACGATGTTTTATTCGTTTGAATGAGAAGCAAATTACGCATAATTGATATACAAACGAAATGAACACCCGTTCTAGCGCCAAATGAAATCGACCTCTTATTAGATAATCTGCATATCTTAGTGCTGACACTTATCAGTGTCGACTTACCCACGACACCGGCTCAACGGGTATTTGCCGGCCGAGATTCATGCCCCACCAAGATTCTTTTGGACCCCATTCGCGACCATTAATTTCCTCACTGTTGCCTGACTAACTGGACTACCTTCAAGAGACAGAGTGGCGCGCTACTTCGCCCAACTTCTGCAACTCTGACCTGAAGTCGGCCAACGTCATACCCATTCGATTCTTCAATCAAGGTCTATCCTGCATCATGACGTCAACAACGTCCTCGTGGTTTCTTCGTCTTCCCCGAGAGGTGCGGGACTTGATATACGACCTAGTATTTGAGAATGGCGGTTTTAGCAACATGAAAACTCCTGGCACAGGTTACAACAAGGATTCTGCACCATTGCTCTATGTCCACGAAACCATCTCAAAAGATCTTCTACCTCGTTTGTACAAAGGTCATGCGCTGGTGCTGCCAATCCAGGAACCAAGTAATTTCACATTGGGCAAAGATGCTATTAGTCCAGATCTTGAGGCCATCACCAGGATGAGAAAGAGTCGAACCAGTGCACTTATCGTTGAAGCCTCGCAGAAGGACTATGTCTTTATTGATAGTGAGGAAGAGGATAATAAGGAAGATGATGAAAGTGATTTTGACATAGATCCGGGCTTCTGGCATGGTAATCATGGGGGTGGAGAGTTCGCAAAGAAGTTGACCCACGAGTTGGTGATGATGAAACCACACTTACCCTCAATCAAAACGATCAAGTTCATCTTTTGGATCGGTGAATGGTCCATTTACAGCAAGCATTGGTCTGAGCCATTGAAGTATCTTCGGGAGAAGTGGGATGGTGTCAATATCACATTCCAGGTCAACCTCTTCGATTACTACGATCAAGATGCTGGCGATGGTGGATCTAACTGGATACAAGTATGGGATAAGGAGTATCAGAACTCTCCAGATGTCACGTTTTCCGCTATTGACCTCGAACGCTACCAACATGATGCGGGAGATTATGACGGAGCCGAGTTCGACCCCACAGGATGGAAAGACCCATACATTAATTCAATGCCCGAATCCGAAAGTTACTCTCTTCTTCATACAGGACGTATGGTTGAATGTCGCCCATTGTTTGTTGAAATCTAGGGGTCCTGTCTTTCAATTAGGATTCATTACGGATACTTGATAGATGATAGGTATATATGCTACTGTCTAATACATAAATTTACTTCATACTTTCGTTCTCAAGTTGCTAAGGTTTGAGGTATTGGTCGAATGCACATATCTGCATTTTTAGTCATACTCGATTCAAGTAAACCCACTTATATAATTTCATTTTTATCAGGATGATAGCCAATGATTTGCACACAGATTTGAGGACTAGTTATTCTTCGGTCACAATGAATTAACGGACATGGATGTTATTTGAAATACATCAAGCAGCCCGGAGGCTGGCTTGAAGGTTTTATTTTCGTGTTCTATCCTAATCATCAAATCATTCCCTCACGCCAATCCTCTGTCACCAAACTCCGAGCAAGCCACCTAGTAAAGTCCGACAGTCAGGTCACCCTTGACACGAGCAGTCAAGTGAACCTCGGCCTCGAGGTCGAGCTTGATACCGACAAGGAGAGCGGCAGCCTTGTTCTTGCCCTCATCGTCAGTGGCACCCTTGAGGAGCTGGCCTGTGAAGAGTATGTTAGAATACATTGCGGGAGCTTTGAAAGTTGTGAACACTTACCAGCGGGGGCAGAGAGACCGGTGGAGGTGGGCAGGGGGACGACGAACTGGCGGCCCTCGCCAGTCTTGTAGGCGTCGAGAGTACTGTTGGGATGTTAGTTTTTGTTGTTCAGTGTTGTGAACTTTTCCCAATTGGTGACCCAATGGCAAGGTAGACTTGAATGATCAAGCCAATGGGGGCACTTACGTAGCAGGAGCAGACATTTTGATTGTTGTAGAAAGTGATCGAAAGATCGGTTGGTTTGTGAGTGGTGTTGGAGTGAGTTGGAAGTGATTGAGGAATGATCTGGATGATTCTCCTCAGTTCGACTCGAGGAAACGTCGTCTTATATAGATAAAGTCCACCGGTGAGAAGCTTCGTCCGCTCGGTCGACACCGGCTGAGAGTCCCTTGATCTCGGCGGCAAATTACGGACAGGGTAGTCGGCCATGGCTACGCGGAAGGTATGCCCCCGGGCGAGATTTGCCAACGCATCTGCTGCATATGCGCGTGCAAGGCCATAGCGTCGTCCGTTCCGAGATTCATCGTCACCCTCAGCCTCTGTGGCATCAGTGCAGAATTGCTTTTTGAGATGGGCCGGTGGCTTGTGGCACGATAATACCGTGTGGGGATGCGGCCCACCTCATGCACGGAATCTTCGTCGACGTGCAGGCTGGAGAGGGCCCTTGTCCCCGGCGCATCTGCCGCTACGTGGCCCTCGATTCCGGCGTCAATCGGGAAACCTCGGTGAGAGGCCAGTTTCGGGGTGGCTGGGCGTCGTGATTGGACCGGTGTGAGTGACAGTCCAGACTTGACAGGGGGGTTCAAAACCTCCTAGCGGCCGCATGACTTGCTTTCCGGGCCCTAGTTGACTTTTCTTTTGTTTCGCCCAGGCTCTGTTATTTTCGTTGCAGCTTGCGTTATAAAATTGCGACATATCGTCGCGGCAAGCTTCATCCCTGTACGGGGTGGCGGCTGAGGCCGTCTCATACGCGCAGATGTGGACTTGGGGAGAATGTGGGGTCCCGCAGGTTTTCGGAGCCGTCCGACCGAGAGCGACAACTCAGAAGGGTATCGCGAGCTGCCCGCCGCGAGTGTGAATGGTGATGTTGCTTGTGTTATTTTTGCCGTGAGAGACGGCGAGTGCAAATAGCACTCGAATGTGTTGTGCTGAGACTCGGCAGAGCGGTCAATTGGGCTGGTCACTCGTTTCTGAGTGTTTACTCGAATTCGATTAATTCATTACGAGGACATATATCAGGGGTGATCCTGTCAATTACAGGATGAACGATGGCGAAAATGTGAAGGTACTCGACGTTATTATTTACGATGGTATTCAAGAAACTCCCTTCTAGAGACTGAAATCACTGGTAACGCTTTTTGATGTACTAAATTGAATGCCACGATGTGCATGTGTTCCCCAAAACCGCTTCTAGTCAAGTCAAACGCTGATTAAACATGATCATGTCGTTCTAAAGATCTCTGAAACCAATCTCACGAACTACTCCATACGCATATCACAAGTGCTCTATAGATAAGGAACCGTTCTCATGCGCTCGAACACGGTGATGATCCCCGTATGCAGTTCGATCCATCCTGATTATGGACGATCTGGGGAAGGCACACGTATGCTCGAGCAGATGAAATCGGACGAATAACGTGACAGATCACAGCTCAATGCGGATACTGACCACGTGAGGTAATAGGGCTCAGAGTTGAGGAGCGATGGGGATGATAGTTTGGGAGGGAATGATGTTGTGGTTCTCAGAACAAATGTGGCGCAACTGTTTTAAGACGTGAATGGAATTTTCATCAAAGCTTGTTTAAATACAACTTGGGAACAGGCACATTCCAGTGCCTTTGTCCTCTACCACGATCTTGCAGCAACATTGGGTCAAGGCAAGCCACAACTAACGCAGACCAAGGTGTGGACACTGAAGCTGCGAACTTGTTTCATTCGCACCAAGAATGTTCTACTTTAGAACCGACTGTCGTTTATTTCTAAAATAGAAAATAAATCGTATTAGATCGATTCCTGCACTCATCTCTCCGGACTTTACGAAAAATGGATGCCAGTTGCAAGTTAACGCGTAGGTATAGGGTAAGTTGCTCCGGTGAAGAATTTTGCTTAGTCATCTCAGGTACCACCAGGGATGGCCCAAACGCAGCAGCATGGCATGTTTTCTTTTTCCTCACGATGGTGGATCTTGGTGCTGTCCGATGGTCCGATATATGCATCCGCGATCTTCGCGTTTATTTCAGCTGGTCCAATCGCGGCAGGCTCGCTGTTTCATGTGTCTGGTGATTTTCGGGGCAGCCGGCGCAGTCCCCAGCCCAACGGCGGTTGGCCTGTTGATGGGGCTCCCCATCAAAACGGGTTGGACAGGGCGACCCGAGAGAAGGCGGCTAGAACTATAATGGGCGTGTTATCCGCCATCAAGACTTGCCAGCTGGGCGAGGAACGTAGGGGACGGATGAGACATTTCTGAGTCTGCGCATGTCACGTGCCTTGTCACTTCGCAGGCTGGACATGTAGGTGTGGCCAGGTGTGGCTTAGGTGGCTGATGCCGCCTGGAAATGTGTCTTGTCCACCCAGCAAAAAAGTCTGTTCTCCTTCACCTCCTCACTCATTATCACCATTGAACTGTATGGATGTACCGGACGACATGGCAGCTTATTGAAAACCCATGAAATTACATTTATTCGGTTGTATTTTATTTCCTGCGTCTATTCCCATCGTCTAGCTTCGTGTTTAATTTGACCGTGACATCATCCAGGGCGATAAGAACGCTAATCGCGGCCCTTTCACAGGCCAGAGACGGTCATAGACGGTCAGCGACAGCCAGAGACAGGGGCCTCAGCAGCCTCAGACGGTCAAGCCACTCGGCGCCATCCCTTGGACAACGTGGGTTCGCGCCAAGGCATCGCATCCGTGGATCAATCGCTTCGTCTTTCCTGCATCGAGAAGCCATTTCCGCGCATCCCGCCCTCGAACTGGTTCGTCTCCGGCGTCCAACACGTGGGCTCCAGCCTTGAGGCACATATAAACATCCTCGCGACGAGATGCCCACGGTTCAAGGCGGCCTCTCCCTCTGCAGACTGCGTGGCAAGCGCATCGCCGTGTCGCTGCTTCTGGTTGCCATTTGCCTGTTCAGTCTGAAGGAGTACTTTACCATGCTGTCCGTACCTCGCCTCTCGCTGCTGGCCCTGCTGTCCGCCGCCGCCGCCGCCGCCGGGAGCAAGTCTGTGGACCTGGCATGGCATCCGCCAAGCGACACAAACGTCAATAACCTGACCTCTGTCTTGAAGAGCGAGGGCGTCTACGGCTTCATCTTCAACACCTCCCACACTCCCGACGACAAGTATGGCTCCTACAATTGGTGCAATATGCCCCATGCTCGCAAGACCGAGTACAAGAAGCCCTCAGGCGAGTACACGTTGAAATATGTCGAGGTGGTGAGTAAAATGACCAACCCCTCACTGACGACTTCTCTCATCTCACACGTAATTTCAGATTCAAAGACACCACAAGCGCACTCCGTATGCGGCCAATGCTTTCCCCGTGGAATCATACCAGTGGAACTGCAACGACCAGGGGCTCTACTACTTCGGCCGACCCTTCACTCAGGACGCAAAGTCGGCCGCTGAGGGTTACTGGAGTGGTTTCATCTCCGACACCAACCCGTTCCAACCTTCCGGCTTTGTTGGATCCTGTCAGTTCCCCCAGATCACTGCGGCTGGTTTGGACGACTCGTGGGTCCACGGCAATGATTTGTACGGAGTCTACCACGACCTGCTGCACTTCCTGCCTGGCCGCAAGGACGATTGGCGCAGCAAGGTCGTGTTCCGCGTCACAAACAACCAGATCACTAGCCAGGTTGCTGGAATGTTCATCAACGGCATGTTTGGCACTACCAAGTCGGTCCCGCTCATGATCCAGCAGGCGGGAGTCGACAGCCTGGAACCCCAGTATACTTGCAGTACCGGTAGCAATCTCTTTAACGAGATCAAGTCGTCATCCAACGACGAATGGCAGGCTCACTTGACCAAGGGTCAGGATCTTTTTGATACACTGGATAATATCTCTGGTGTTCCATCAGACGATTCGGGATTCCACGTGAGCTTTGATCACTACTATGACAACCTATCTGCACGACAGTGCCATGACAAGCCTTTCCCATGCAAGCTCGTCGATGGCAAGAACTCCTCCACCTGTGTTGAACAGGACCTTGCCAACGCTGTCTACCGAATGGGCCAATGGGAGTACTCTCAAATCTACCGTGATGCATCTGACTCCCTCGATGCATCAGTCGCTTCATACGGAGTATGGGTCGCAGAGTTGGCTAGTCACTGGCGAGCTGTAATCAATGGAGACAAGAGCCCCTTGTATCTCCACAACTTTGCCCATGACGGTTCACTCAGCCGACTGCTCAGTATCTTGCAAATCGACGTCATGATTTGGCCCGGAATGGGTAGCGAGGTTGTCTTTGAGTTGTACCAGAAGAAATCCCATCATCCAAGGAATGAGAGCTCCAAGGGCACTCAGGCTAGCGAAAGCGGCTACTATGTGCGAGTCCTTTTCAGCGGCAAGACGATGAAGTCGTCCAACCCAAGCTTGGGATTGATGGAGATGGTCCCCGTAGAGACCTTGCTGGCCTATTTTGACGGCCTTGTCGGCAAGAATGCTAGCTTGGTCAAGAGCAAGTGTGGAAGCTCTAGCTAAGCTTGTGGATTCCATTCAGACCATAGTACCTTTTAATGAGGAGGAATTGATTTAGGGACATTATGAGAAAATTATTCCTGTATTTATGATAAACCACCATGTCAATATGATGATGGACCTCTTCCTGAGATTGTATAAATGCGCCCGCGAGGCCAGTGACCTGGGCTTCATGAAAGCTTTTTCGAAGGCTACTTTCCTGCAATGGATCTGCATGTTATGAATCCTTGAGTTTATTTCGTTAGGTAAGCTTTCAAAACTAATTTTTCATTTCATTCCGGAGTTGAGATTCCATGTGAGCCAATTTAGAGTGTATTATTTGTATATTAAAAGTGTAAGCAGAATTAGAAACTCTCTTGAGCAGGTCTCATATCTAACTCATGAATCCAGAGAGAACTCGGCTGCTCGGAGAGCCACAGATATGTGCGCCCGACATCCTCCGCCTCCATCTTCTTGCCAGTCTTTGTGTCCTGGTTGACCTCGTCGATGATGCCTCCGTTGGCAATGGCATGAACGCAGTGAATTCCGAACTTGCTGTGTTCCTTGGCTAGTGCCTGGGCCACCATTCTAGAGGCCGCACGCGTTGCACCATACGCGGCGTACCCGGGATTGGTACGCAACGCACCTAGTGTTCCGGTGAAGATGATGGTGCCCTTCTTCTCTCCATCCGTGTCGGCGAGCAAGGTTTGGCCGCCGTTTTGGTCGTACATTACTCTGAGAGCCTCCTGGGCGAAGGCAAAAGAACCAGTCGTGTATGTCTGCAGGCTGTTGGTAAAGGCCTCGGCGGTCTGGTCCAAGAACGGCGTCCTGTTGCTGTGCTTGACATGGTAGATGGCGAGCTTCAGCTTGAGGCCCGCGAATTCTGGGTGGTTCAGGATGTCCTTGAAAGTGCGTCGAAGGTTTTCTGGATCCGTGTCGGTCGCAAAGGGATGCAAGATGCCACCGGAGCTCTTCTTCACGTCGGCCGCGAGAGTAGCAAGGTTGTCTGCATTGCGTGCCAAAAGGGCAACTGCAAGGTTTCCCTGCTGTGGGCTAGCCAATACCCGAGCGATTCCAGCGCCGGATGTTGGCCCAGCACCGATCAGGATGGCGAGACCTCGGGGAGCCATTGTGTACTGACAGATAGAACAAGGTATGGAATAGAGGATATTTGGTTGCTTTGTGCTCGAGGCTGATGAACCGGCTTCTTGATTCTCGACCCCCTCAAGATGTCGCACGCCTTTAAATACAACCTCGTTTACATTTTCGGCGTTACAATTACTGGATTAAGAAGTCATGTTAAAGCCGAGACACGCCAAGGTGACGTGATGGGGACAGTCAAGGACCGCCGCCATTGGGCCCAGTGTCTTCATCGCCCCACGTTGTTCTTGATCAACAGCCACTTATGCAAGTTGCTTACTGTGGGGAGACCTTGAGAGCAACCACAAATTCAGGCAGCTTTGGGAACAGGTAGATGAATAATCTGGAAGAGGAAATTCTGTTATTTTCCGTAGAATTCTGGGGGTGGCTTGCTTTGTAATGCTCTATGTGTTTGGGCGGGGTGAACTAGTGAAGCGAGGGAGAAGTGCTTGAAATTTCTTGCGCAACCCGCATAGAATACAATGTGCTATTTCGTGCCTTATCTCCATGAACAAGGTCCGTTTTCGCCGAAACCCAAGACCCCGGCGCGCCCAACGCGGGGACCCGGCATAGGAATTGGCCTGAGTGCGCAGCCAGACGCAGCCAGGCACAGCCAATCCGTCTTTGAAGCCGCCCTCGACAATTGTTAAATCGCACCAGAATTCCTTCTAGAATCCCTTCTTGCTGTACTTTTCAATCTCATCTAAATTTTCCACAGCTTTAACGCACATCTCAGCGATATTTCTTTTTTTTAGCGACGCAGAAGCCCCCTCTCACGAGTCACGAAAATGGCTGCCGCAGACACTGACACCAGCCGGCAATACGATTCACTTGGTGTTGCAAACAGGCAAAGCACAGCCTCATTCGGGTGGGTGCGGCGACACCATACGCAACTACTTAGGTCGCGAAATGGAAATAATGTTTACGATTATTTATTAGCTGTTATCCTCTACTTAATAACCATTATCCGTCCTTATTTATTACTGAGCTTGCACACGCCTTCGTGGGTTGGTGCGGATAACATTGGTCTCTCAGTGCCTCTGTAGACGGCGGGCTGTGGAGAGGCTTCCTGGATGTTCTTGAACATCATTTAACATATTATCGATACTACTGGTTTACCTTGTGTCAGGTGGGTTATTTCACAAGAGAAAAGTGCCGAGGTCAGGAGGTATTGTAAGGTAAACTGAAGGTTTATACTATAGGTAGGATTAGGTATCAACATGTATGAAATTTTCCTCCCTTCAGGAAAGGAGAGGCTTAACAAGGTGGCAATACCTAGGAGCGGGTTAAATCTATAGACTTTTAAATCCTATAGTATGATTGTCCTCGTGCTAGTAATTAACTTTGAAGCTTAAAGGTAATATAAGTGTTGGAACATTGAAGCTATCATAAGGGATCACATTTATCGGGTGCCGGCCCCGGGGGCCGGCCTAGCTATTTGCCCGTGTCTCAGAAGTTGCTTTTTCCTTCATAACAACAACAATAACCCCTCTTTTGGCTTGAATAGCTGTAGAAGATTAAGAATAACAAGAGACGATTTACCTGACCTAGCAGCTGCTGCTATCGTGACCTTCACTGTGTCATACAAAACCCCGGGATCTACCCACAATAAGATAAAAACTTTAATAAAAATAATAAAAATTAATAAATAAAGTTAATAAAATAATAAAATAAATAAAAAAAGAATTAAAAAAGGAAAAAGATTAAAGTAAATTAATAAATAAAATTAGTTATAAGAATAAAAAACTACTAAAGTATAATTTAGGCCCCTAAATAATTATAATCTTATATAATAAGTATAGTCCTTATAGTGAAGATTAAGCGTTTATTACTATTCCTACTAAAGGTCCTGCTAGAGTAGTTACTTACCTAATATTTGGTCATAGCAGCCCCTTAGAGATATACATTACTGCTTATTAGGCTGTTAAGGGCAGCAATGCTCACCCAATGCCTATGGCACCAGCAGGCAGCCCTGCTAGCCACCGAGGTGTTCTTAGAGGAAGTGAGTTAGGTAGTAAAAGTGGTTCATCCTCGCATGGTGCAAGTGGAAAGAATGGCAACTCCTATTGTCCCACATATCATAGGCAGCAGCAGTCATTAGGTCCAGGCGGTTCATAACTACAAATAGAGCCAACGGAGCCAACATGGTTAATGAAGATAACGGTTCCAACGGTGCCAATTGTGCTAACAGGATCAATGCGGGTAATAAAAGCATCGGAGCCAATGGCAGCAATATGGGTAACGGAAACAGCGATTCCAACAGTGATAATGGACCCAACAGTGCCAACGGATCCAATGTTGTCAACGGGAGCAACGCGGGTAATGGAGACAATGGAGACAATGGGAACTCGTGATTCAAGAAGCCGAGCGGATTATCTGGCCCAAGCACATCACACAATACCGACAATCCACTTACCAAGGGCGGATCTGCGCCCGGTCATAATGGTGACTCCGGGGATTTGACTCACAGTAATTTCCCGGGCAGCAATTCCCAATCTAGTGATTTGGTTCCTGGTAGCGAGTCAAAGAATGTCAGCCCCGAGGGAGGCCAAAATACCAGCCCTACTCAGCCCACGGTTCTGTTGACATCCAAGCTAACCCCCAGTGCTACCCGCCCTACTGGTGCAGAGACCCCAGTTGTCGTGAGCGGAGCTGCAAGAGGAGGAACAGGAGACAGCTGTTTGATCTTTACCATTGCTGCCGTTGCAATGATTCTGGTTCTTTAGGTGATGGCAAAATACTGTCAATTCTTGTTTTTAGTTTGCTTCAAGTTGTATTTTAAATAGAATAGTTAATCAAATGGGTAATATTTTACTTTAAAAGGACTTAACTTTTATATTATATGACAAAATCTTGGATATTGATTATTTTGCTGGGAGTGGCGATCCTGCTACCACCGGATGGATCGGGCGCCAACCCCACATGAGCCAAGTCCTTCCCCTTCACCAGCTTAGAGTATAGTTACGTGTTGGCTCGAGTAGGATCGTCTGGGACGTCGGCCCCACATAGGCTAACTCCTTTCTCTTCGCTGTTAGTGCTCTTGCGAGACTCTTTGATACGAAAAGGTAGGTAGGTATAATGATGTAAGGAGAAAGATATCTTGTTTGCTACTTGGTAGAACAGGCAGACCATAAGGGTCTGCCTGGGTCACCGATAACCACGTGACCCCTTTTCTGCATCACTCTTGGTGTGCACCACATGTGTATCGACAAAAGACGACTCGAGAATGTATCTGACCTCCTTGGGGCTAGCTATTCAAAGGTGAGCTACCAGGGGGTTGACATAGCCGGTCATAAAAGCCTATTTGCGATCTTGTGGGCCTTGGTCCAAGGCAAGGGGCCTCACTCTGGGGGTCTGAATGATGCAATGAGCGCCCGAACCTGTGAAGTATTTCATTATCCCTTGACCTGTAGGCATGACAGCTCTGATACCAGCTTAGAGTTAACTAACCGTTGGCCTATGTTGGATCGCCCAGGGCATGGGCCCCACATGAGCCAACTACCGGATCGCTGGGGCCCCACGTTGGGGTATAGCGGGTTTCCAGTCTATATCCAGCCCCAATGCTCTATTTTGAAGTTTTCTGCCATCAAGCTCCTGTACTTATAGGCCTCATCACCCTCAATATTGGACTGGTCATGTCCGATTCCTCTCAACAGCACAAACACCATGGCAGCGTCAGTACTTCCTACAGAAACCTTCGAGGCACCTCCTCGTAGTTCTATATCTCTTAAGTCCTCCACACTCCCCAGAAAACTACCACCAGATTTTCTTGAAAACTTCAGCAAGCTTTCTTTGCCCCAGGCCGGCCACCTACGCCACTTTCACAACTTGGCGACTCAACTAGACGGACAATGGCAGCACATGGGCGCGCAGGACCCTGGACAAGAGTGGCTGGACGCCTACCGCTACCAGCTGGCTATGATGGCCTACACAGCCGGTCTGGCTCACTATCACCATCTCCCTGCGCTCCGATCCGTTTTTAAACACTTGGTTGAGCGGTTGGTTCACAAAATGCTTCGCAGGGAGGTATGGGCGTACTGGTACTTGGCCAGCCAGAGCGGAAAATTTGTTGATCCTGATATCGTCGAGTTGAGAAAGCCCTGGGCTGATCCGGTAATGAAAGAGAATATCATGGTTTGTCCTTAATTGAGCCTTTACTTGTGATGCTTCTATTGCTAACATTACCAAGTACTCTGGTCACCTTTTGTTGATGGTTGCGTTACATGCAATGCTATTTAATGATGACAAGTACGACGAGCCCGATGCTCTCACATTTGACTGGAATCCCTTGCTCTGGGGCCTGGGTCCCGAAAGGTTCTCCTACAGCCGTACCACTCTTCTTCAAGCAATACTTGCAGAAATGAAGCGTGAAAATTGGCTGGGAGCTTGCTGTGAGCCAAATAATATATTCATTGTCTGCAACCAATTCCCGGTAAGAGGTGTAGGTTCGAATTGTCGTGCGTTATACTAACTCATGCCAATCCGGTAGATCATTGCAATGCGTTTTATTGATATTCGTAATGGGACAGACATGGTGAGCGACGTCTTGAAGAGGTACTGTGCAGCCTGGAGGGCCAAAGATGGTTTTAATCAAGAAGGTGAGCACCTCGTTAGCTGGTACATGGTAAAACAAGACAATATGGTCACACATGGGGCCATTGGCGCCACAGCGTGGTACGTTTAATCGTCTATCATAACATCAGCTAGCTCTAACTTGGTTACAGCGCAAGCGCCTTTATGAATTCTTGGAACTCAGATTATGTTTATTCCATGTTCCCGTCTCAGTCGCTTGGCTTTTTAAGCAAGCTCCCAGACGGCCGTGTTAATCTAAATGCGCCGGCCATGGCACACTCTATTCGGTCGCTAGTTAAAAGGGAAGGAATGGACGAAAATGACCCTGAGACTATCAAACTCGCCAGACAAATGATAGCCGAAGGCGGAAAGACTAATCCATGGGCCTCAATGCCACAACAACCCGAATTCGGTTACGTGGCCCAATGGCTGTCCGAAGTTGCCGATGGGTCTGTCCTGGAGGGCTTCTTGCGCCACGCAGATCAATTTCTCCGCCCAACTTGGGAAAAGGGCGGATTGTTCTATCCTCGGGTGGATGAGGAACAAAATGACCAGGGTGATTGGACGGCTGTGGATCCCTACACTGGAAATGCAGCGATTGGGTATGCGAGATTGAATGTGCGCAATGGCATGAAAAAGATGTGGGACAGCCCATGGTCCAGTAGCCATTTCTCAGAATACCCATTTATCGAGGGAGTGGACTTGAGCTCCGGTGTCGATTTCTTGAGAGGCTGTTGGAACGATGCAGTTGACGCACTGGCCATTACCTGTCGGACATGGGACGGGACAAAGAAAAGGTACGTGTCTGCCATGATTCGCTCATCGCTTGCTAAATCTATGTTAGAATTAACGTCACAGTTCATAATCTACCTAGTGGAGTTTATGGTGTCTATAAGGACGGGTACCTTGCGGAGGTGAGTTACATACGAGATCGGGATTCTGTAATCAGCTTGGCACTTGAAGTTGGACCTGAGGAGCTTGACATTGTTTTACTAAAGGATAGTGTTGGATTGACTGTCTAAGAGGGGGGGTATACTGCTGCAATCCCTACGCCGCTCTACGAGATAGATGTTCTTAAGTCACATCCCAAACTCGGCCTTTCCTCTTCCAAAGGCACATCAATCACAGTACCACAGATTTTAAAGGCAGATATTCTAAGACATTGGCGAAGATTGGCAGAAGTCCTACCAAGGAGATCGGGAACAAAAGCCAAATCGCAATCCATACATTACATGTCTTACTAGTTACACATGCCATTATGGGTTCATAGGTTCCCTTAAAATTGACATTATCAAAGTTGATTGCTCTAAATCTGTTCTGCCTTCGGGAGATCTCATGACACCAGCATTACAAACCAAAACGTTCAATTGCTCATTCTTTGAAAATAGCTCGGACGCATAGGCATGCACGCCAACAAATCAGCACAATAGCTTTTACACATCCCAGCTTCTTCGAAGTCCAATCGCAAAACATGCACCGAGCGCAGTACTTGTATTATTCTTTACACCACTCGTATGCTCATGACTAGCTCTGCCGCTGCTTACTTGGAAATCACAAAATAAAGCGAGATGAATGTGCAGAATTCATTTTTATCCATTTCATCCGCGATGTGACTCTGCCCCTCCTGGACAAAGAGAAATATCGAAATTGTCCATGTACAATCGATAATAACTTCTGGCCGTAGGTTTAATCAATCATAAATTCACCCATAATCCAACAACTCTCACATAGCTGCATAATATTGGGATCTATATGGAAGCTATCGAATCAATTGTTTTAGCTCTTCGCGTTCAGATTTCAAGTGCTGCTCCGTAATCCCTCAGTAGTCGTGGTAGTAGACTTAAAGGAAAGCTCAGTGTGCTTGCGTGGCTGTCTCCTTCGTCATTTAATAGACACATCTATGCCCCTGGATTTAGATGCGGCCTTTCTCTTCCTTCGACGAACCTCTAGACCGGAAACACCACTCTAACTTTTATAAAGGCTCGAACCTATATTGGAGGAATTCGGCCTATGGTGAGCTCCAGCTCTGTTGTAGTTCGCAACCTACTTGCTACAGTTACCCTAGCAGGTCTTTTTGCGCGTCCGCGGCGATTGGCAGGTGCAAGCCTCTTTAAGATGGAAATTAAATCATCATCATTACAGCAGGTAGCTTGGAGGGATAAAAAGGCTTGTATGCATCGGTTTACATTAATTTGCGCAACTATTCAACTAGACTCAGTTTCTTGATCATACGCGACTGAGCCTTCATGTCGATTTCATACACCTCTTCCGCTGTCTGGGGGCATCCAAGTTGGTCTTGACAAAGCCTCGATGAACATTCTTGCCACAATCGCTCAACCTGCTTGACCTCTTCTGACTTCACCATATCGGCATAGCTTGGGATACCCTGATACGGGGATGGTACGTTGGCGCCGAGTGGCCTGATGGATTGCGGATTGTGGAAAAGGTTTTCTGGGTCCCACTGTGTCTTGACCTTTTGGAGCCGATGGTAGTTGCTCCCATAATATGCGTGTTCCCAGTTGTGCACAGTGCCATCAATATAATTGATATAAGCGGCCTTTTTCTCGATGGCATGAGGAAGCAGCTTTTCTTTGCTTTTGAGGATGAATTTTATAACACTGTCCTGTATTTCGGGGTCAACCCATTGCATCTTGAGAGTGGCAACATAATGACCCTGTCGCCAATAAAATGGCGTGTCTATCGGGTCAACTCTGGTTGTTGCGCCGCCGATGTGATCCCACAAGAAATGGACATTTGCTTTTGGTGCATCGGACTTCTGTTTCTTCTTTGCATCTTTGTGCTTTTCTTTGTCGTTTTCTTTATGCTCGTCTTTGTCGATCCCAAGAAGCTCTGCGGCATCCTGCATGATTGTCGAAATCTTGTTTGTGAGTTCACGAGTGATTGCTCCTTCAGGAAAGATAAAGGATGCATGATGGTGATATACTTTGGACTCAACGCCCCATCCCTCGTTTCCTAGTTCGTCCTCCCACTCATTCCACTTCATAGGGCTCAGTTGGATAGAAGGGTTAAATTTTATGAAGGGTGCCAGGACCTTCATCGCCTCTTCCAGCCCCCCGTTGTAAATAACAGTCATCCCGGCAGCAAGTTTTCCCTCCCTGCACGACCACAATGCATCGATGGTCAACTCGTCAGGTTGTCTGTTGGTGTTGAAAACATTCATGGCGCCGTCAAAATCTTCTTGGTTGTTCTCAAGATCCCACTGGAGACGGCCACACACAACGGTTCCATTTGTGTTTCGAAGCTGGTGCAATTTGCAAGTCATTTTAACAGTGACACCGAAATTGCCACCGCCACCACCAGCCAGAGCCCAAAAGAGGTCCCTGCGTGCTGGATCGTGGTCATCCTTTGATACCGTTACCTCTTCTCCTTCCCAGGTAACAATAGTCATGTCGATAACATTGTCGCAGCCAAGACCATAACTTCGCGAGAATGGACTAAGGCCGCCACCCATGGTGAAACCACTGACACCCACTTCTGGGCATTGTCCTCCGAGAACAATGCTGCGAGGGTGCTCTTGGGAGTGCTTCGCTAACTCTCCATAAACAGTCTTCCATGTCAAGCCACCGTCCATTTTGATTGACTTATGATCGGGTGCAATATGACACGTGTTGAGCTTACAAAGATCAAGGACAATTCCCTTGTCATTAAGACAGTAGCCCATGTAAGAGTGGCCTCCATTCTTGACGGTGAGGCGAATCTTCTTTTCGTGGGCAAATTTGACAGTGGTGATAACGTCTTTAACAGACTTTGCCTGGACGACTACATCCGGCCTTTTCATACGGTAGCAGAGATTCCCAATGAATACTAAGTTTTGCGGTCAGTCGAATATTTGTATCACCCGCCAACAGGGTAAGAACGTACCCGCTTCTGAGTACTCGCGCGACTTTGGCCAAAGAAGGCGACCAGGAAGGTCTTTCTCCAGAGTGTCAAAGACATCCATGGCAAGAGATGATTGTTGGTAGCAATGTCGGAATAGAGGCTACCGGAGAGGATGTTATGATCCTGAATGGAAAGTCGAAAAGTGTAGAAGCGTTCTTGGTCTTGGGTATAGATCTGTCACAGACGCTTGCCAAAACGCGTTGCTGAATGTTGGATCAGAGAGCCTTCAACCAATCCTATTTATAATTATGTCCAGGACGCAGCGGTCATGCAGAATAACATTCGTAGGATATCAAGGAGTGGGAAAATTCCAGCCGCCATGCTTTCAGCTAGCCATTGAGGCCACAATGTGGAAGCTATCGATTTTGGCGTACCTGAGCGGACATGGCTTGCCGTTGAGGCAGCGAGTCTTTCAGCTAAAGCAACAATTAACTACCAATAAACTCGATTCTCAGCCGTTCTCTGCTTGCGTGCTATGCTCGATTTGTAAACAGCGGCATGGCTTTCAAGCCACATCGCCCGAGTGAAGCGTGTCCAGACCTTTTGGCCATGCGCTAAGGCTGAAATGTCTTACTCAGTGTCGCGCCCCACAGTGCATGTGTAGCGAGCCGTGCTGCTGTTGTGCTCTGGATCCAGCAATAATACGCAAGTAATTTGTTTCAGTTCTCACTATTCTTTGACTCTTGAGTTCTGGCTCCAAACCCAATGATCAAGTGGTTGTTGGCGCCTGAAAAATGCAATGTTCAAATGCTGCCCATGGAAAGATTTCTCTCCTCATTTCCTATAGTGATGTTATCTGGAAATTACTATTGCTAGCAATATGTAGGTTATATTTCATATTCTGCATGGTGTAGTTGTGAGCTAGCCTTGGCTGCCTTTCATTCACAGTCTTCAAAACTATTCAAGTCCATTCTTGATATACGAACTTTGGAGTCATAGCCACCTACCAGCGAACGAGATATGGTCATAATGAACAAAATGTGTAAGAAAGATACCTGGACAGCTACGCAGGCATCTAAGATAGCTCGGCTCTCTGTTTCAACTCCGAGTTCATCCTCTGATACCCGCCCTTGAGACTATCCAACGCCCCGGCAACCTTTGCAGGCCAAACAAGCGCTCCAGTAAATGTTTCTCCTTGTAAGAATTGACAAGACTCTGGGTCTGGTCCGGGGGAGATGATAAAGTAGTGTTCGATACCGAGAATGAACTCGCTACCAATTTTCCCACGCCAACGTAGCTCTTTTCCAGGCTCAACCTTTGAGATTATGTTGTGATATTCGGTTGCGGCCTCCCCTCTTTTAAAGGCGACTAAAACGGTTTGTTGAGAACCCTCTTTCAACTCGCCAGAGCCGCCCAGTTCGGATTTCAAGAGGAAGGAATTCCACTCCGGATAATTGCCCATATCTACCAGTATGTCCCAGACCTTCTTGGGCGAGGCAGAAATATCTATTCCGTCTTCGACCTGATGCATTCTTGATAAGATTTAAAAGTGAAGTCGAGAGTGTGTGGCAGATCTCTGGGAGAAAGCTAAAGAGTTGGTATGAACAAACGACTCCGATGTTCTAAGCCGGGGCTGCCTGGGAGATTTATATCCGAAGTTGGATCTTGTGATGTGAAATTGAATCAGGATAAGTCATTCTCACTGTTTTTGCGGTACTGTCAGATTTTAGATTGCCTGATTAGACAAAGATGGCCTGACAATGACGATGACCGGCCAGGCTTTTTTTATTGCCGTAATATTTTAGCCGGGCGTATCAATTCAGTCGCTGGTGACTTTTCATGATTGGTCACGCGGGATGCATGGTGAACAGGAATATTTGAAGTTTGTCCTTTTTGCCTACAGATTTGAGAGTAAGAGGCAAAGCCTCATTGAAATAGGCCTCATAACTGATGTGCATAACTCAAATAGGCTAAAATACACTCTAAAGACCAGATAAACCTATGTAGATAAACGGGCTTGCCCAATATGACGGTCTTGGCCTGTTCTGGGCCAACATACTAAGCTTACGCAGCAAACCTAGACCGCAGTAGCCTATCCGTTTATACATTATATTTCCAGTCTCTCAAAATGTGATTCTCAACCAAATATTTCGTTATAATCCAAAGCATGGATCTGTATGCCAGTTATGGGAATGGCGTAGTGATGCATCCAATTCCAATATATCGGTAGAACACAGTAGTGGTGGACAGCTCTAGGAGGGGTTTGGAGGCGCCGACCTCCTTTGGCCCAAGCCGGCCCAATATGTGTAAAATGTGATCATCCGCAGCAAGATAAAACACGATAATACCCGAACTATGCTATCAGCAATCAGGCCGCGCAAGTAAGATGGGAGCGGACGTCACGAAAAGTCTTGACAATGTTTCAGCTAGTTCCTTATCAAGCGAAGAGCCAATTACAGCTCTAATATGACCAGCGTGGCGACCTCATACTCTTGATTGTCAGCTGCTTTCTAGCATCGTGCCATCATTTCCCAAGTCACGGGGTATCGCGTCCAATTCGCGCCTGATCCGGGACTGATGCCGGATTCGCCACGTTACCCGCCAATGCGCAAGAGCGTGTTCCTGAGACGACATGACTCAACTGTGCTCAAGGTGGGGTCTATTGTCGCGTGGTCATCCCCAGCTCTGCGACCACCATCAGCCGAGGCGCGATGCCATGTACCTTTGTACCACCGGGTTAAACCCATTCGCGTTGATTGTAAACAAATTTGCATACGAATAAATTATGAACCGCGGTCGTGACGAAGTGTTCGATCTTGAGCTACCAAGACAAAAACACATACCGAGATTTGCCAACTTTGAAGCGATCAACAACCATAGTCATGTCAGCACCACAGCTGATGAGTCGAAATGTACGCCTTGTTGATGAATACGTAACGCAAGCCTCGTGGAAAGGCTCCGAAAATGCAAATTCGACATATTCCCACCAAGGGCTCATGCAGTTCGTTTCTCAACACATCATCTCCGAGTACTGGCTTGAGAAAATATATACCGAGGAGGTCCGACGGTGCAACGACGAGAACCGCTTCCATATACACGATCTTGGTTTCTTGAGCGCCTACTGTTCTGGATGGAGTATTGAAGACATTCTCCTGCAAGGGTTTGGCGGGGTCGAGAACAAGATTCAGTGTCGACCTCCCAAACATCTGAACACCGCGCTCAACCAGGCTGTCAATTTCCTGTTCACCCTCCAGGGCGAGCTCGCCGGTGCTCAGGCCCTGTCGAACTTTGACACGTATTTGGCTCCCTTCGTTCGAATTGATCATCTCTCATATACGGACGTGTTCAAATATATGCAAAGTTTTGTGTACTCGCTCAATGTTCCCACAAGAAGTGGGTTTCAATCGCCCTTCACTAACATTTCTCTGGATCTGATCTGCCCCAAGAACCTCGAGAACCAGCCTGTCATCATTGGGGGCGAGGCACATTCGACATGGCTCTATGGCGAGTTTCAGGCAGAAATGGACATGCTTAATAAAGCTTTTGCCGAAATCATGGTCCAAGGAGACGGCAACGGTAACATACTGTCTTTTCCCATCCCCACTTACAACCTTTGTCAAGGGTTTGACTGGGATTCGCCACGCTGGGAGCCTATTTGGAACATGACGGCAAAGTATGGCATCCCTTACTTCGCCAACTTTATCAACAGTGATCTGAATCCAGAGGACTTCCGGTCCATGTGCTGCCGTCTGCGGTTAGACATTAGCAAACTACATTGCAGGGTCGGTGGGCAATACGGCGCGAGCCCGCTGACTGGCTCCATTGGAGTTGTCACGCTGAACCTTCCGAATCTTGCTTTTAGGTCTAATGGCATAGAAGAGTCGTTTTTCGAAGAATTACTGTTCGCCCTGCGGGTCGCCAAGGATTCCCTGGAGATCAAACGAAAGATGCTAGATCAGAACACCGATCTGTATCCCTATGCATCTCACTATTTGTCTGCCGCCAAGCATCGTACTGGATCTCACTGGACAAATCATTTCAGCACCATTGGCATTAATGGAATGAATGAGGCGCTGGTTGCACTTTTTGGCGAGGGTATTGCGAAGCACAAAGAATTTGCTCTGCGCACGCTAGAATTCATCAAAGACCGCCTTCAAGAATTTCAGATAGAGACCGGTAACCTCTACAATCTCGAGGCAAGCCCGGCGGAAAGCACCTGCTACAAGCTTGCAAGGCGAGATAAGGAGCTGTTTCCTACGCGCGACATTCCGACATTTTACACAAACTCGACCATGCTCCCTGTAGACACGACTGAAGACCTCTTCGAAGCTCTTGGTCACCAGGAAGAGTTACAGTGCGCCTATACTGGTGGAACTGTCTTTCATGCGTTCCTGGGCGAACGACTGTCAAAATGGGAGCTTGCGCGAGACCTCGTGAAATTACTGACGGCTCGCTACCGTGTTCCCTATTTGACCCTCACTCCCACTTTTAGCATTTGCAAAACACACGGCTACATCAATGGAGAACAGCCGCAGTGTCCGAAATGTGCGCAGGAATGTCTTGTTTACTCACGCATTGTTGGGTATTTTCGCCCGACGCGCGACTGGAACAAAGGAAAGGCGACCGAGTTCACCATGCGCAAGACATACCAATATCCCAAGCTAATGGCGGATGGCGAAAACAAAGACGGTGGCGAAATGGAGGAGCTGGAACGCCAGGTTGCCAGCATTGCTGACCTACCTTTAGCTGGGTACACAAAACTCACTCTGAGCGACTGGCCTGGAAAGGTGCAGGCCGCCATCATGTTCACGTCACGCTGCAACTTGTCTTGTCCTTGGTGTCACAACGGCCCGCTCGTTCGCGGCGAATGTGATGACTTCACCCCCTTGGATGTTTTCCGGCATGTGGTCTCGACGCAGCACAAATCACTTGTCATATCTGGTGGTGAGCCCACCATTCACAAGGGATTAGTGCCATTTATGCGCATCCTCAAACAGGTGGGCGTGAGCATCAAGCTAGACTCGAACGGCACTTCGCCCAAGGTGCTTGAACGGGTGTTTGCAGATAAGCTCGTCGATTTTGTGGCCATGGACATCAAGTGTGCACTGCAAAATTACAAGAAGGTGACGGGTCGCAAGGTCAGCGCGAAGAGCTTGGAGGCTAGCATCGCGATGATCAAGGAGAGCGGCGTACCGCATGAGTTCCGCACCACGGTGGTGCCCTCCTTAGTTGATGTGGAGGATTTGTTCGAGGCAAAGCGGCTGGCAGGCGGGAATCTAACGATGCAGCGCTTCCGCAAAGGAGACAGTAACCTTGACGAGCGGTTTCGCAATTGCGAGGAGCAAACAGAGCAAGAGTTCAGAGCTGTGATAGGACAGGTGGCTTGAGGTTCGACTAGAGTACGCTTGTAGGTGTTTCGTATCATGTTTTTCGGCTCTTCACAGTACTCGTAATGTTTTATTGCTTTTCATAATTCACAGAATAGACTGCCTGCTATTTGTAATAGATCATTTATAAATAGTGCGAAGCATATCCAGAGCGAACACACGTCCCGTTATACTAGACACTAGGGGGTATTCAGTGCACTGTCTCCAAGCAAACAAAATGCCAAACACGGCTCACATACAGTGATTCACTCCCATTTAAATGAACATGCCTTATTATTGTTCTTCATCAATCTGTGTCCTCAACGCTCACCTTTTCACATCGCAGCCGTACAGAAGCAGTCTGGTAGCACACATCCTCATTTGCTTTCATTTGAAGTCTCTTGTCGCGGAAATTTCCACCTCAACACAAGACAATGCCTCCACAAGATCCTGCCCTGGCTCACGCTCTGCCCGGAAATGCTGGCCTTCTAGAATCCTTGAAGAAGCGTAGGCGCACCTCTGAGGAATCTGAGCTTCATCATGACGAGGATTACCAACCCCAAGACGAATTGACGGGTTTGAAAGTTCCCGCTTCCTGTGGTGAGGGAAGTAATTCCAAGAGGGCACGAATGCTCTGCCACGAGGTCGAAGGCCCCGCCAAATACTCATCCATCCGCCTGCAAGATTTGTATCTTCCTCAAGATATCCGAAACAGGATCCCAGAAGCCGTTGTGCAGTACCTCAAGCAGATGACCACCCATCGCCTGAAAGTTGCGGCCAACCTAGGCCTGTCAGCGAGTGAGCTCAAGTACAATGACGCCGACATGAGCATTGGCTGGGATGGTATCTCGTCCAAGCTGGTTTCGGCCTCGATCGAAGGCGAATTGGACAGTTTGGTCGCCCTCCCAGATAACTCATCGCCAGTTCCCAGTATCCAGGATGAGAACGAAAGTAGTCAAACCAACAGCGCAGACTGCGAGCCTTTTGACGAAACCCACCTCACTCTGGCCGAGCAATCAAAGTTGAAGGAGCTGCTGAAACTGGTCCCCGCCAAATGCTTGCACTGGGATGCGATTGGGCAGATGGCGACTGCCAAATATCCTGTCCGTCGAGAGTTTGCCAATCGCCTGATCAGCCAGATCAGCTTGATTGTGAACAGGCTGATCAACTGCATTGCACGAGCTGGCCAAGACAGCTACGAGTTTCCAAATTCCCAAGTCGCCTTCAAGACGCTGCAAGACTTGCCAAAATGCGTCCTCTTTCTGATAGGTGTCTGCTTCGAAGACACCCTGAAGGGATTTTCCTTCGCGGAGCCGCTGAGTGACTCCGCCTACGAAACTCTCAGAGAGCTGGCGGGGGAGGAGGTTGAGGATCTCATGAGGTTCATCATCATCTTCATGGGCCCCACTACTACACCAGAACATGCGTCCCTCTACTGGCTGTCGGTTCGCCCCAAAGTGAAGCCCCTGTTGGAGATGCCATTCATCAAGGAGCAGCGGCATCTGGGGGATCGTCTGCTCGAGGCTCTAGAGGAGCCGGTCTGGGAAGTCTGAGTCACCTATCGTACCACAGACTCAGTACTCGATAATGGAAAACCCGCTGGCGGCTGTGGCTGCTTGATTTGTGATTGGACGTTCGTATATCTGTTGGGCGAGTCATGGGAGAGGGCAAATGGCGAACTAAAAGGAATCCTGAGGAAGCGTGGGAGGCGTTTCTAAGCGCGATTCGAAGGTAGAAAAGAAGACCAGGCCTGGGCTAGACAGATAGATTATACAAAATTCACAACTTCATTCAGAAGCCGACGGTCGAAACTAGCTTCGCTAGTTTCCGCCCTCGCCTGTAATTTGTACCACGTTGTCATGTATGTGTTGTCTCGCCTCTCCCAAACTCAATATTAAGAACATGGTTTTTTTCTTTCATGTCAAAAACGATGCAATTACCCCATTATCAAAGCCTCTGGTGTTTTAACATTTGGGATTCCCCAGGCTGGTCTCACCGCCAACAGTTACCCAGCGAAGAGAGTTCTGCAGTGCTGGGAGTACAGCAGATTGTCATTGAAATACTGCATATGCATCCTACAACTCAAATACGAACTCACACTCCATTTAAGTGTCGCACTTGAAATTTCTTTTCTTTTTTTTTTTTTAGCGGCGTCAAAGTCGTGTTCCGTCACCACCAGCCAATGATGGACGAGATCTTGTCAAGGCGGGCTCGTATTGCCAGCTAGCGGCGTCTGGGGAACCACAGCGGTGTCGCGCTGAAAACCAGATGGAGAAAATCTTAGTAGCATGGAAAAATACAAATGAAGTTTAATCAACATGGTATCTGACACATGATTTATGGTTACTTGGAGCTGGGTCTGTTGTGGTGTTTGGCGATGACGGGCAGCGCTGGTTGTTCAATTCGGAGCATGACAAAAGTCCGGAGTGTTCGCCACGTGTAATTCATGATTGGCCTTTTGGATTCGCTAGATAGCGTTATACTATTGGCTGTTGATCTGCGCCATCTCATACAAATATCAACTACCAACAGGTTCCTTCTGCTGGCTTTGTGCAACTTCTCGTGTAGTATGGGAACAATGAAGAGTGGCGAAGAAGCCATGTGCTGCCTCTCTACATCCTGTCAGCCACTGTAAGCAGAGGGGCAGTTAGGTACGATTAGGTACAGTTAGGTAATGCCAATGCCCTAAGCGCAGGCCCGCGGGCGCCAAGCTCAGGGGCTGCCCGCTGTATCCGCTGTACCCACTCGGCCCAATGATAGCGCCGCGCTCGTCTCACTGCAAATTCTCTCAACACATCGACACCACCGCTTCGCTCCGGGGGAGTCGGTCATAGTTCGTAGCCTTGTCGCGCCTCTGAACACCATCGCATCTCGTCCGGTGGCCCGACATGCCCAGCTTTCAGCGACTGGCGCGCTTCATAGTCGCTGTCGCGCTGTTCTTTCTCCTGCTTTTGTACCTGCGTGATAATGCCGGTGCCGTCACTGGCGCCGTTACTGGTGCCGGCGCTGCTTGCAAAGTCGTGTCGGTGGCTGCCTCGGGCCATGTCCTCCTCAAGGGCACTCTCTTGACCCCTGCCGGCGCCGTACCCGACGGCTGCGTCCTCGTTAAATCTGGCAAAATTGCCCGTCTGGGCCGGTCCAGCCTGGAGTGCCAGAATGAAGCCGACGCAACCGTGGTGGACTGCAAGACGGCCGTCATATCGCCCGGCTTCGTCAATACGCACGAGCATCTTGATTATGCCACCGTGAGCCCCATGTACAACACGGTCAACAACTACGGCCATCGCCACGACTGGCGGCTGGGCCTCAGAGGCTACACCAAAAGGCTGGCCACCATCAACGCCCCAGAGCTGGATGCAAGCCGATGGGGCGAGCTCAGACACATTTTTTCCGGAACCACGTCTGTCATGGGCGGCCACATGGCTCCCGGCCTCGCTCGCAACCTCGATTTCGCCGAGGGACTGGGAGACGACCTGGATTCGCTGCCGGGCACCTATGAAGTCTTCCCGCTCGACGACGCCGATGGCATTCTTCGCAACCGGGATTGTGATTACGGGCCCAATGCCATAGACAAGAAGAAGGCCCAGACCTTCAATCGCCTCGTGGCACACGTCGCCGAAGGGGTGGACTACTCCGCTGCCAACGAGTTCCGCTGCCTCTCAAACGAAAAGTTCGACGTTACGCCACTTCCAACCGGTGGAGGCGTCAGTACCAACATTATCTCATCAAACATGGTGTTGGTGCATGCCCTGGGCTTGACGAAAGCCGACTTTGATCTCGTGGCCAAACAAGACGCTAAGATTGTCTGGTCCCCTCGAAGCAATGTATTTTTGTATGGGAAAACCTTGGATGTCAATTACCTTCTCAAAGCCGGTGTCACCGTGGCGCTCGGCACCGACTGGCTCCCAACTGGATCCGCAACCATGGCCAGAGAAGCTGCATGTGCTCTGTCCGCCACAGAGACTAGCTACGGCAAGACCCTGTCATCCGAAACGTTGTGGAAGATGATGACTATCAACGCTGCCAAAGTTGCGGGCTTTGAGGACCATCTAGGATCACTCAAGGAGGGACTGCTAGCTGACATTGTCGTATTTTCCGGCAACAAACCACAAGAACCCTTCTCTCAGGCAGTATTTGGACAGGAAGAAAACATCCAGCTCGTCATGAGAGGCGGGAAAGTACTCGTCGCCAGCAGCAACCTGGGTAAGCTGACACACGGACCCTGTGAGACTCTGAAGTTTGGCAAAGTCCGCAAATTGGTGTGTGTCAAGGACGAGCTCAAATCAACCTATGCCGAGTTCCACAAGTCAATCGGTGGTGAATGGGGTGTATATCCAGCCATATTGCCAGGGATGCCCCCATTTGAACCTTCGTGCGAGCCAACACGATAGATTAGGGATGTTTTTTGGTTTATTTTTACGGTGTTGGACATATAAATATTATCTAATCTCGTTTTTTGTAATAAGAGGTGTTGAGTCGGCATCTTCCTTGTCATATAGGCTACTTGATCATATTACAAGCCACATCTCGCACGGGTATAACATGGCCGAGCCGAGGAGGAAAGAAAATGAAATTTTAGTTGTCTTGAAATACATTTCACGTATCCAAACTCACACACAGTATTCGTCATAATTCGTTTATTCACTTGCTGGATAGCTTTGTTGTCTAGATAGCAAAACCTATGGTTTCTTTCAAAAATAGCTAGTAATGAGAAAGCCTGGAATTTGTCGCAAACGGTTAGCCACGCTACCACACGCCAACTAGTAGTCAAAGAATCATACTCGATTAAGTTTCCGTCAGGATCTCGGACATAGACACTGCGAATCGGCCCCTGGGCACCCGTTCGAGCCACAACTTTTTCTCCCTCAAGCACTTTGATCCCATCCTGCTGGAAACCTTCAATTACGCCTTCCAGGTTTGTCCCCTCTTCGACGATAAAGCACAGGTCCGCAGTGCCAGGGAGCGCAGCGGTGGCCTTGGGCTCGAATTCCTTGCCCTGTTGGTGCAGGTTGATCTTGTGCGTGCCAAACTTGAGTGCGTGGCGCTGGACTGACGGATCGGTGGCCGATGTGAATGTTTCCGACTTCATGCCCAGGTATTTCGTGTACCATCCAACCGTCGCAGGGATGTTTCGGCAGGTGAGGACCAGATGGTCCAGTGTCTTGACGACGGCGTATGATCGAGACATGATGCTGTAGTTCGTGCTCGTCAATGTGCTACACCCAATTGGTGGAGGGTTCGATTGACAAGGATACGGCGGATCGCCATTCTTCAGTCTGGGTCCTGTGGTATTTATACTCTACGCCGGACCTTGAAATCACCGCTGGTGCCATCGAACTTGTGCAATCCGATTGGTCTCGGCAAAAGGATGCCGTGCCGAAGGGGTGGAGCAAGTTGGAGACTGCAACCATAAGCGAAACCCATTGGTAAATACTGCAAATGCGAGCATTTTGCCTCATCTCAATGATCCGATTCCCATTGGCTTGTATTCAGCAGCAAGGACATATTCGGTATTGCTAGTTTCTCCATATCCAGTCGCATTAACCAAGACGGACCTTCTTCCACACTCGTAAACATTCCTGCAAGTCCATCGCCAGAGTGCCATCCAAGGCTGTTGACGTATCCTTGATCAAGGCAATCAACAATGTGGCCTCTGCAAAAACCGGCTTATTCTCGTCAATAGCCTGATAGTCCGTCTTCCTCATGCCTCCCATTTCAGCCCACGCCTTCCAAGTATCCAGCATTCTGCAAATAGACGATGCATACTCTCCATCGCGAACCATGCGATGCAACATGAAGCCCGCAATCTCTTTGATGGTCAGCGACTCGTCCCAGGAGCCCTGCTTCTTCAACCACTTGAGGCAGTGTTCTGCGATGAGCTTGGAATCCCATTTAGGGCTTTGCAGGGCTTCCATGGCACGTTGGTCTCGTCTCTGCTGGTCCAATCTCATCTTGTCGCGCACTGCATCCCTGGGTTAGCAATTACTCCATACCACAATCGTATTTAAACCAGACTCACTATCTTGCATCCTCTGATCCATCTCCCTGCGCATCCGATCCCGGACGGCCTGTTCTCGCTGGGCTTGGGGCATGCGCGCTTCGGCCTCCATGGCCATGCGTTGCTCCCGGTTTCTCTGCGAAAACTGATCTAGTGAGGCACCGTAATCGTTGTGCTTCGTGGCCCATTCGGGTGTTTCCGACTCGTCAACCATTCCCAGCAACACCATGACGCCGCAGGGCACGGTTTCCTTTCGAGAAAATGCCAGGACCTCGTCGGGGATCTTGTAGTTCCAAAGAATTGTCTGACTCGTGGTACCGTACGCCGTGGCGGCGCTGGCAAACCACATGCCGTCGGACTTTGCAACCTGAACGCGTACATGATCAATGTAGAGGTTCTGCGGTGCGTTGCTCTGCTGTGTGTTTTTCTGAACCAACGCCGTGATGAGGCCGGCCATGGAGATTTGGCAAGTGATGTCATTTTTCAAGCTGGAGGACACATCATCCTCGATAGACTCGGCATCGACCTGGCTGTGTCTCCTGCTGGAGCCCTCGCCATTGGACTGGACGTCCTCGGCTTCTTTTGCATTTTTGCCGTCTTCTTCTTTGTCCTTTGGGTCACCACTCGACTCTGGCCTCTTGACCTTGACCGGTGGTGCAGGAAGCCGGACCCAATATGGTGGGAGTTGGGCATGATCTCGTGTGATCCAGGCACTTGACCAGGCAACAGCGAGAGAGAGGTTTCCATCAGAATCATCCAACGGGGCGACGGTGAGGGCCTTTTCTCTTCCATCCGGAGACATCATCAATGAACATCCAACTGGAGTCCAAAGGCCGGTAGATCTCAGCAGCTTCCAACCATGAGGGTCTGGTACGGCACCCAGGTCCAGGAGATAGCACACCAGCTCATCGAAGGCGACCTCGACTTGAGGCTGCCGCACCTGATCAGCGTACTCGACACGCTGCGTCTTCATGCCGATCGCATTAGTTCTCCAGTTGAAGGTGGTCCAGCTCCCGCCCGGGATTGAGCTGGGGTGGCGCGAGAGATTCCAGTACTCGGACCTATTCTCGAATCTATCCAGCGGCATGACGGCATACCGCGGCAGCTCAATCTCAATGACGCGGTTCACGACATCGCTCCGCGTCAGCGCCGTCAGGCGACTTCTCTGAAGCATGCGCTTTATGCGCGAGAGCGAAGCAAGAGTCGCAAAGGTGTTGTAGAGAATGGGCAAGACTATTTTAACGGGTATCGTCAATACGGCACGTGGGGGCAGTCGCAGGGGGCGATGATCATTACATACCTCCCAGGACGGCCAACGGCACACCAATATAGGTGATGATGTCCGTGGCCGACTTTCCATTATCAGCCATTGTGAAGAGCCACAACCGGCTACATGCCCAGCAATGAACGACGAGAACGAGATTGATGAATCTAGAGAAAAGGAGAATAAACACAAAATGGCAGCTAGTCTCATTTGAGGTGCATGTTCACGTTCAGCTGCGTCCAAAGTCGTCCTAGCGCGGGGAGCTGGTGCTAAATTACCACCACTTTTTAGCCAGTCATCGCAGCTCTGCTCAGCCAGCCCGCTTCCGGGGACCTGCAGCTGAGCTCCACCCCTGTTTTGCCCGCTGCGGGTGCCTGTAGGCATCCTCGAGGCATGAACATGGGTCCGTGGAAGATGCATACTGAAAAGCCAACAATGCGTTGTCTATTTCCATATCATACTCTATACCTCAAGTTGAACCCTCATCGAACGGTAGAATTTGACTTTAAGAGATTCCTGGAAAGCTCCAGACAGATTTTACTCACTACCAATCAACTACCAACAGGATAAAGTGAGTGAATACTAATTGAGGTCAAGAGAGAGATTCCAAATGCAAGTATCAGCTCTGGTATTCAATTTATATATCATCGCAATGAAATCCAGGCACCCTCACGCAACTGTCAAGGATTGAGGTCATCATGAGAGAACCATCGGGCAACAACACTGCACCGCATGGAGCCGTGTTTATAGACATCTGGCGAATATATACATGGGAACAATAATAGCCACCCGCAAACTAATTCGGGTAAATTTTAGGCAAATTCATTCGTTACACATCATTTCAGGTTTTGCCGAATTGGAAGCCCAAGGTTTAGAGCTTTCCATTGACAAATGTAAGCGCCTGGCTTCCATAAATGCTGACATACTGCTGGTGATGAGCAGCATCGCTGCCGTTGCAGCAGTAAGGGTCCTGTGCATCGCAGTAGAGTTGAACTTTGCTGGCGCTGGGGCAGACAAAGCCAGATGCTCGCGCATCAAACTGGGGGACAGTTAGCACCAATTCAGCCCTTATATTAGGACGTCTACTTACTCCTCCGGCCTTGCAGGTTCCGACACCGTATGCCAGCCCAGAGACATATCGGGGATCTCCCATGAGAATGACCGCCTTGACCATGGCGAGGGCACTCGCAGTGATGGGCACAGATGTATCTGTGATGCCGGCACCTGGGTCACCGCCTCCGCAGACGGCATTGTCCATAATCTGACCGCCCTGGTTTGATAGGTTAGTATGGATTGCATTTTCCAGCGTCAGAGGGTATCTACCTGAGAGTATCCAACCAACACAATTTTAGTGTTGGGGCATTTGGTGTGGAAGTTGTTGACGGCGGTTGTGACTGCGTTGGTTCCCTGCTTTGCAGAATCAGCGTACGACACACCGCCGCACGAAGACTGACCTCCGCAAGCTGGGTATACAATGGCCTCTGATGTCGCGCCGGAGTGGGCGCCGATGATCATGTTGACCATGGCGCCGGCGGAACCGAAGCCAGCCGAAACCGTGGTCTCTCGGGCGCCGAAGATGTGAATGCTAGGGCATGACTGCCCGTTGACGAGAACGGCTCCCGAGGCGAGGAGGACCGAGAGTTTCTGGGTAAGCTGCATGATGACGATATTGCGTAAAACAACTGTGCGATGGAGAGAGAGCTGGGCGATGATGAGTTGTTGAGTTGGGCGCACCCGTAATTATACACTTTTCGAAGGCAGTTATATTCTGTCAGTTTTAACGGTTTCAGTCCAAATTGGGACTTATGAGAGCCAATATCTCCCGTGTCTCATTGAGTAAAAAGTCATTCGAGGTTGGGAAGGGGCGTAGAAATTTGAACTCGTCTCTTGAGCCGTCTCCACATCGAATCCATCTCGCGTTCGTGGAGAAATTCCATCTCGCTTCTTTGAAACGCATTGAAACCCAAATCCTGGGCCGCAAGGTCGAATCAAGGATCATTGTTTCACAATATTCGGTATGCTATTCTCTCCTTTACCGCTTTGAGCCCCGCCACTTCAATAGTTCCATTTCTTTTTTTGGCTTCGATTCAGGCGGGCGGAGCAGCGCATTCCCCTGGTGATTTTAGCAGTGCACCGTTATAGTGCCACCATTGTCAACTTATCCAGCCGATGGCCCAGCGCACGATGGTCCGAAGTCTACTTGTAGTAATCGATGATGCGCCGGGCTTGAACGAGTTTTGCCTAAATAGCCTCGGGTAATTCTCCGCGGCAAGTTTTCCGACTGGCAGCGAGAGCGTCCCTGCCCCGCCCCCAAAGATCGACGTGCTCTGAGTCTAGCGCCATGAGGGAACATGTCAACTGTTCAGGTGAGCAGATGAATACCGGCATCGCAGGCTCGGCACATGGGTCAAAGATGACCGAACAATGATGGCGGGGCAATGCAGAACCGAATCCAACAGAAGCTATTTACTGCGTGCTACCGCTGCATCGCGTCGTGAAGCCCCCAAATTCCCTCAACGATTGAACTGCTCCGCATCTAGTCGCTATTGAGTGCTGTGGCCGGCACCTAAATACTCACAACAAAGGCATCTTGCGCCAGAGCAGGGCCCTGTTGCTGCCGACCGTATAAATCAGCTACTATAAATCAGCTACGACAAGAGATAAATTACGAGGAACCACTCCGCCCGAGTAGATTTGAATACCACAGCTTGTCGAAGAAGCGCCCAAAGCCCAATCATCATGAGTGAAGTCGCCCAGCCCCTCAAACGCTACGCCCTTGTTGGCACCGGTGGCCGCTCAAGTTTCTTCTACACTGCCATTGTGCGAGACTTCAACAAGACGGCGCGCCTGGTTGCACTCTGCGACACAAACCAGACTCGTCTCGACTATGCGTGCTCCAAGATCAAGAGCCTTGGACAGGACGCCGTCCCCACGTACCCCGCGTCGCGATTCGATGACATGATCAAGGAGACGAAGCCGGATGAAGTGATTGTCACAACCATCGACCGAACCCACCACATCTACATTGTCCGTGCATTGGAGCTCGGCTGCAATGTCGTGACGGAGAAGCCCATGACGATTGACGTGCCCCGGTGCAAGGAGATATTCTCAGCCGTCGAGCGGACGGGCCAGAAGGTGCGCGTCACCTTTAACTACCGCTATGCCCCGCACAACACCAAGATCTTTGACATCATCCGATCCGGGGCCATTGGCAAGGTGACCAGCGTGCACTTTGAGTGGATGCTCAACACGTCGCACGGTGCCGACTACTTCCGGCGCTGGCACCGCGACAAGCGCAACAGCGGCGGGCTGCTGGTGCACAAGTCAACTCACCACTTCGACCTGGTCAACTTCTGGCTGCAGAGCCGCCCGCTCACCGTGTACGCGCAGGGCGACCTCAAGTTCTACGGCAAGGAGAATGCGGAGCAGCGGGGCACGACCAAGTTCTACACGCGGGCCCACGGCAGCGAGGTGGCCAAGGAGGACCCCTTTGCGCTCCACCTGGACAAGAACCCGCAGCTCAAGGCCATGTACCTGGACGCCGAGCACGAGGACGCCTACTACCGAGACCAGAGCGTCTTCAGCGACGGCATCAGCATCGAGGACACGATGAACCTGCTCGTCCGGTACCGCAACGGCGCCGTGCTGACGTACTCGCTGACTGCGTACGCACCGTGGGAGGGCTTCCGGGTGAGCTTCAACGGCACGGGCGGCCGGCTCGAGGTGGAGGTGGTGGAAAACAGCTACGTCAATTCCGGCGGGGACCAGTCGCTGGAGGGCTCGCTGGAGAGGCGGACGATTCTGCTGAGGCCGCTGTTTGAGAAGCCGCGCGAGATCCCGCTCGAGGAGAGCACGGGGGCCCACGGCGGAGGCGACAATGTGCTGCTCCAGGACCTGTTCGGCGAGCCGGTCTCGGACGAGTACATGCGCGCGGCCAACCACGTCGACGGCGCCGCGTCCATCTTGACGGGGATTGCGGCCAACCGATCTATCGCGACTGGCCAAGTCGTGAATGTGGATGATGTGTTGAAGTTGTAGATTTAGTATGGAGAGTCAACGACATCCACATCCAACACCTTCTCAGTGTTGAATTATGCACTTATGAACCTGAATGAATAATTGCTTCATGAATACAGAACCTGTTAATTCCCCATGGCGAGATTACGTGAAATGGTCAGCAACCTACGAAGTGGGGATTGAACGAAGTATTGCACCATGTCCGAGTTGACCATTATATGCCTCAATTAGTCCTGAGAATCTCAACAATCAGGCGGGTGAATGGTTTAGTGGTATAATACTCCCTTCGCATGATCTGACCGAGTAATCGGACAGTGAATATGAGAATTGGGAGGGGTCCAGGGTTCGATTCCCTGTTCATCCAACTATACGCCTTTCTTTTTTGCGTTTTCTTGTCTTTTTGCCTTTGTTCATCATTTTTTTCCTGATACCCACTGCACGGTCAAGTTGACTGCATGTCCCCAAGGTTACGGTGAAATTCGAAACTGTGACCCACTTATGTTAGGCTAGTCCAAGCTTTCCAGGCCTGTCGGCTAAAACTCGGCAGCAAATGGACCAACTTGTAATGTAGGGTAAGATTAGCATATGGAAGGCAAAACGCGGATTGATATTGTACTACTGTTATTTTACGAGTTTAAAATGATATTGATCAAGTATCGCTGGTCAATTTTTCATCCTGTTTTTTTTTTTTCTTTCTCGATTTGTCTCAGTCACCTAAAGTATTGTGTGCTTTGTTATCTTGACGGCTGCAGCAACATGATGAGTGGGGGAATCTTGAACAAAATTTGGATGGGGATTATAAAAAATGGTACAGATTGTTCTATTAGAGGCCATAAACCACATAATTTCATATGTTGAAACTCTTCAAATACCCCCGGAGAACCTATGCTTTCCCACACGTGTTTCATTGCAGCTCATATGTGCCTGAAAAACCACTTTTGTGCATTCTGCGTTCGCTAACATCATAGTCATAGTACTCATATTAAGACATACCGGCAACAGCGAACCGACTTTTCGATCGGATCCAAGGCCCCTTATAGTAAAGCACATAAGGAACTGGCGCAAGAACGGCTGCTAGACATGCCATAATGGTAAGTGTATAGTGCGTGCCCATTTTCTCGTAGAAAGGAATTCCCACCACCGTCATTCCTCCAGCAACAATGTACCGTGTTAGTGCCACGAATGTGAGAGCGGAGGCCGAGTATATCTCGTATGAATCGATGATGTACATGTAGACACAAAGGAATACCCCCATCACGCCGAAGCCAAACAAGGCCACCGCAAAAATGGCAGACCAAACGCTGATGCTAGCGAAATTAGTCCAGGCTAACCAGAAGAGCGAGACCGGGATTGAAATAGACGCTCCGAACATCGCATACCACAGCCGTATTTCAGGACTGAAGTGCTGATGATCTTGGCTTTGCTTTATTTGCCGAACGGTCATTCGATAAATCACGGGCACCAAGATAAAAGTAATCTGAGTGCCGAGGAACATAGATATGAAGATGATGTTGGCAATGCCCTGGTCAAGACCATAGGTCTTTTCAAAGATGTACGGCCATCCGACGAGGAAGGTGAATAGGACGATGTACACGACTGTAATGTATAGTGTCATGGCGATGATAATAGGCTCAGTCAACATGAGAAATGGTCGAGTCATGCTTATTTTGAGTCTGCTGAAGAGAGTCGCGTTTGTAATTTCATGTTCGGAACGGAATCGGTCATCCCCCGTGAGCCTTCGGTAGTGAGTCGCTTTCCACCGCAGCAGCAGCGGTCCGTATGTCTCAGGCATGAAGAAGAACACGAGCATCAGGACGAGACCCGCCGAAATGAGCGAGGTCCACTCTGCCCACCGCCAACTGACCACGTTGGACGGTCCGATGTAGGCGCCCATAACAGCGCCCAGCATTGGTCCGCCAAAGCATGTGATGGCATAAAGAGGGAAGCTCCATGTCTTCTCAAGGCTGTTGAACATGTCGGCCACAGATCCGCCGGAACACACGAGGGGAGTCGATGCAGAGCACCCAGCCAGGAACCGAAATGCGATCTGGGCGCCAAAGTTGGGCGCAAGTCCGGAAGCCATGATCCATATTCCGAAGACGGCCATGGATGTAATGTACACGGCGTTTCTTCCGAATGTTTCTGAAAATGGGCCCGCAATCAAGGACCCTACGCCCATACCAACAAGATACAAGCCTAGAAACGGTCAGCTTTCGTTTTTTCGTTTGGATAGATGCGATATCGGACCTGTTGCAAGTGATTCTGCCACCTCGCTAACGTGCAGCGATTCTGCAGCTTGGGGAAGCACTGTGGCGTCAATCCCAGAGGCGGAACCGACAAAAAGGGCAATTGCTGAAATTTGTAGAGTGACACCGGCTCGCTTCCATACGGGCCAGTTCTTTGGGTTCAATGGATCATCTGGCCCTTCCCAGCTGATGACGAAGACTTTGTCGCTAGATTCCACATTACTCTGGGTATTTCGAACGTTAATGCCGGTTAATACCTGGAAAAGGGCAGTCCCAGACGTATTGCGGGTGTCAGTGGTTTCACATCGTTCAGCGCGAGAAGCATTCTTTTCAATGTCGTCATTGGCGTTTTCGGACTCGTTTACGACCGTTAGCTCAGGCTCAGAAGCCGAGTCCAGAACGGCGGTGTTCTCGCGCGTTTCGAGGTCTCTAAGCTTGTGTGCCCCTCGGTCAATTTGCGCCTGGGCGGCACGCCCAGCCTTTCTAAATTGACGAATCGACTGCATGGCGGACAAGGTCACTGCAATCAATGGCCTAGGCGGATTGGGAAAAAAGTTGAGAGAGTCAAAACATTTTCGGGGTCCATCACCGGTTTAAAACCCGACTTTATTACCGAGCCCCAGATAAAGCCTACTTTTGATAGCTGATTAATGTAATTTCTCTATCGGACATCATCGGACATCAGTGCGAAGGAAGTGGATTTCGGCGATAGTGCAGGGCGCAAAATTGCAAACACACGCAGAGAGGCGCGTTGAGGTGGAGCAAAACTGGATGAACACACCCAAAAAAGGCATAGCACAAGACTTGCAAGCCCGCAAATCCGTCTAAATCCGTATGGGTCGATGCAACGATAGCATCTTGAAATGCCTATGCACCCTCATTAGTAATTAGTCAATCGACTAATTGTCTGATTGACTCATTGGTTTGTTGACTCACTTAGCCCGACTTTTGTGGGATTAATGTTGATATGGGGAATTAACGTTGACATGGGGAATTAATGTTGACACGGTGAATTTATGTTGACAAGTGTAATTTCACCTTCGCATAGTTTAAGCCCCGCCAGAAATCATCTCCGACTCGGATATCGAAGCATCTCTGTGACGTATCCCAAAAACAAGACAGGTTCTAGGAACCTATAGTGTCGTTTATAATTACCCCAATGGCAGCTACGAGTAGAAGAATGAATGTCATAAAAACCATTCTGCTCCCGAATGAGCTTCCAATCGCAAGCGCGAACCCCGTGGCAAGAACCATCCCACCCAAAAATATGCCGCCATTTAGTATTGACCACGACATCATGAGAACAACGCCAATGGAGCAATTTAGGACAATTAATGCGAGCCACCACACTTCTCTCTTGATCCACCGGGTAGTTTGCGCCTTGAGACTTGATGAAACGGATCCCTGGAACCCAATCGAACCCCCCTTTAAAAGCTGTGTGATTTTATGCTCCAGTTCTCGATTTGTCAACTTTTCGGGGTCAACATCGACAGCTTTGAGTTCCGCATTAATGGCATTGGCGAGTTGAATGATGCCTTTCCAACCGTTCGCAGCCTCAATTGGCCTGCCAAGATCGTTCCGTACAGGTAACTTGGAGCAGGCGTCGAGCCACATTATTCCGATGCCCACTGACCAGATGAAGATCAATGAAAGAAGGACTAGCGACTGCATATAAGAAAAACCCCAATGGTAATTATAATCATCATCCTTTTTAGTGCATTAGCAAAGATGTTCTGCAAGTATCGACCAAACACAAAACGCACAGAGGTCTCCGAGATCGGTTGGCATCGGCCGGAGTCTTTGATGAAGCTCATGTTATACACGCCGTCATAGTTATTTCTCATATATGATATATTTGATTGTTCCCGGAATGGATATGCATTTGTACGCGGATCTTTCCACTGATGCCCAAAGAGTCCTTTATCGTCGTTGGGGAAGAAGAACCCGGAAATATTTAGGACCGGAGATTGGAGCTGCTTGCCACCCCAAGTTGACTTAGTATTTTTTAACCCATAGAAACCGTATTGGGAGACATCTCAAAAATGGTTAGCCTGGAGGCGAGCTTTGCGGGGCGGGGGTGTCCTACAATCTGATACGTTGAGTGGTAAAATACAGCTTTTGTATTGGGCAAGCTCAACGTTCATAGACTGACTGCATTGGGGGAAACGGGTCCATTGGGTAGTATAGCTTGAGATGAGGGGCTCCTCTAAAATGCCGGTTAATACGTGAGGTAAGAACCTGGGAATGCGAAATACGTACTCGAGGCGTCCGGTCTGAAGGAAACCGCGTAGTCATCGGTCAATCCGATTCTCTTTCCATCGTGGATAATATAGGCAACTAGAGAAAAATCTGAAAATAGGTGCAGATTTCCGTCTTCATCCGTCACAAAAGCTGTGTTGGCAGTCGTGTATCCGGACATGGCACTTGACAATGTGGAGAAAGCTATAACGAATATCACCGTTCCGATGATGAATACTTTGGCAATCGAGGACCTAAAAGTGTGGCGCTTTAGACCGCGAATAAGATGATAAATTGCCCCAAAAGAAGTCTCCCGCTGCAAGAACACAACCCAGAACGTAGTATACGTTTCGGGACGTGTTGCCATTGAAGTTGTGAGATAGCTCGCAATCACCTCCCAGGACACAAGGGAGATAATTAATTGGCCGCCTCGCCCTACAAACTGAACGGTAGGAAAGAAGTTCATAGGTTAGTGTTGCTGGTAGTCATCATGATACTGGGCATGTATGTCAACTCACAAGATCCCAAACGACATCGATAGCTTTAGCCTGTGTGAAGTCAAGATCACCAAACGCCAGAGTAATTTGGAAGAACCCAGTCGCAGAAAACCAGCTGAAGTCACCGTCGAACTGAGTAAAAGCTCCGCTGGGCGAGCATGCTGTCAAGACGTAGTCCCCTCCACCAGCACCCCACGTGGCGAGGAAGATGATTGTGCCGATGAGCACCGAGAGCCAGCAAACGTAAAGAAAACGGGTGAAGACTTGCTTCCATCTGGTAATAGTCACGTCTCGCCAGACATCAATGCACACTTGGAGTGCTTTCTCAACAAGATATCCGCGGCTTAATTTGCTCCGGGTCAAGGTACCATTATCCCCTGTTAGTCTCCAATGCGTCGAGGACATGGTCACAACTGAACACGAGCGCCGCACAAGCGCAACTCGCCAGTTCGATTGACATTGGGCGTTCGGGAATTGGAAAGAGGAAAGAAGAACTGACCACAGTTGGCGACGGCAGATCAATGGGGTTTGTGAGGCACAGGTGCGAGGAAGGATGAACCAGGGTATGCACGCACACACCAGGAGTAACTGGGGCTCATACCGGGATGTCGAGTCCAGTGGACCCAAAGAATTGCTTCGGCGATTGCTGCTTTCATCAGTTTGCAAATTTAGCGAATCGCAACCGGGTACAAAGTGTCGATCTCTAATTTATCCTTATGGGTCAAGACTTGGGTCCCTTCACTGAGCCGTGCGGCGCTCATTCATCATTCAGACAACTAAATATGTTTAAGCTGACATTCTTCTCAAGTTGATCAATCCTATCACAATATCCATATAAATATTTGGCACGTGCTCTTTGGGCCTCACTCGGAACTATCCCTAGTTTTTCGCGTTTGGGCAAGATACCATTGGCTCTTTTCCATGATACCCAACTCCATCAGTTGGAACTGGTCCACATTGGGCCGATCCAAGGCTGGATTGAATTCATTGCGTTGGAACCCCACGTCCTCCAGTACAGCGTCTCCATCTGGGTTTCCGTCTCCGAACGGATTCACACAGCCACAATAGAGATATTCATGAACTACATGATCCAGATCGATGACGGGACTCTTCGAATAAATGTCTGGGTAGCAGCGGATGGTGAGTTTTGGTCTTTGTCCCACAGGACGCTCATCCCACCCAGATTTGTCTCGGATTTGACGAAGAAGGCTTCGGTAGCTTCCGAATGAGGGAACAAAGTAGAGAAAACTAAGCTCAATAGACCGGATTGTCGATGGTAGTGCGATAATTAGATCAAATAGTTCGTTCTGCTTGACATAAAATCGCGAGAGGCCAAAGTGTTGGAGTTCTTGCCAATTTTCCATGGGAAATATTGTTTGAAGTGGGACGAATTGTCTCGGCTCTACTGAGTCTCGATGGATATCTGTAGAAAGGCTGATGTGTTTCAGATTTTTGGCACCCGCCAGCAAGTTGTGTAGGTTCCCGTTGCGAAATGAGGGCCAATGGCCACGAACATCCAGGGCAAGGTCAAGTCGAGAAAACCCAGGTTGTTGCAGTATAGCAGCAAAATTTTTGTACTCGTCGCATTGAGGCTCGTCAAATAGACGACAGTTTAGTCCAGTGAGGAGCCTCTTGACGTCAATGACCAATTCAGAAATATTGCGTGCCTGATTTTGTGCAAGGACGCGAGTAAGAAGGCGGAAACCCCGACACTGGTCCTTGACCTGTTCCGTGACCCAAGGAAGAGCGGAAGGATATGTCTGAATAGACGGGTGTGGCATTGGCCAGCCGCGTGGAATGGGGTAAATCATCCCATAGGGCATGTTGCGAATCATGGGCGTTTCGTAGAGCGGGAAAAAAGGGTCACCATGGGTAGCCGGAGTCAAAGTAATCCTCCTCAAGTTTGGAAGTTGCACCAGCCCATATGCAAGTGCTTTGGCATCGGCGTCGGCGTTGATAATATCTTTCTGCTCCCTAAAGAGCTTCTCATAATGCCTGTATGATTGCTCATGGCTCAACTCCGCATCGAGTTTCCTGTTCACCTCGAGGTGATCGGGGCGCTCCACGTCATTCCACTGATAGCCCTGCAAGTGCTCAAGATTCTCCTCATAAGCTTTAGAGAACCAACCAGGGACTCTTTCTATACCTGGAAAAAGCAGATGATCGATATCATCAGGATCGGCCCGAGTGGCCCGAGGAAGCACTAAGCGCGCGTCGTCATAAATAATCTCGACCACACTACGGCGAAAGGTCTCATGTCTTGCGATCATCTCAAACACTTCGATATTACTAGTGTTAGGCGACAGAAAAACACGAGAAAAGTCTAGAGGGGAATTCTGGGAGAAGTAGACGCATGTTAACCGCACATTTTTTATGTCTCGGTTGGGAAGATTGGAAAAGATGATCCTCAGAAGTTCAGGCGGGAAATTGCTGAGACTATAGTTTGATGATAGCATGATGAAGGCAAATGTGTATTAAATGAGGAAGCGATATAAAACTAATCAAATTGTACGGAGGAGAGGATGAAAAGCGAGGCAAAGGGCAATGGCGAAGCTGGCTTTGTGGCTTGGAACAGGCAGTCATTTTGATTCCTTATATTTTTGGCACGTTGTACGCTAATAAGCGGGGCATAGGGGCCATGCATGGACCTATTGGGAGAAGCCGCCCTACTTCCGAACCCGTTTTAGCACGCTGGATCTCTAATTGGCTCTGTGTTGGTTGTCAGCATGATCCCAGCAAAACTGTCATGGTTGGACTGCCGAGTTGGTCTGAGAATGTGAGAATTTGATGACTCTAGCCACTAGAATTCGCCGGTACATGTTTACATGCATATGTGCTTAGATGAGGGAGGATTGGACAATAAATGATCGCCGGGCCAGGTTGCTGTTCTGGTGCATAAGCATGTAACGTTCCAGAGCATGCAAAGACTATGTATTTATTTCTTATGAAACCATCATCATATCCATTTATGTTGCCTAAGCCAAGCTTCACACATAGATGGCCAGTTTGAGACTGGCAGATTTTGTGTATCCAGCCCAAAGCCATGTGGTGCGTCGGCGAAGATGTGAAGTTCAACCGATGCCTGATTCTTTGTAAAGGCCTCGGCGAGACGATATGCGTTAACGACTGGAACGACCGGATCGTTATTGGAATAGACGATGAATGCCGGAGGTGCTGGAGACCTGAGTTGGACATCCGGCTGAACTATGTCGTAGAGGGCTTGTTTCTCTGCTGGAGGGAGAGGTGGCTTGTTCTCGATGATGGTGCGGCCTACGGCATTCGTTGAGATTGGACCATACCCTAGGATGGCGAATTGTGCTTCTGGTACTTCTGCATCCGGAGGAGTCCATGTTTGGGGGTATTCGCCAAGAAGAGCGGCTCCAAGGTGGCCACCAGAAGACAGACCGCAGATACCCAGCCCTTGCGGCGCGAGACCGCTCTCCGATATCAGCTTGAACGCACGCCTAGCATCATCCAAGGGTGCCTGGGCACCAGTTGTTGCAGTTGGAAATCGGTGCACGAGGACAAACGCATAGAACCCCAAGCTGTTGAGCCACTTTGCAACAGCAACACCTTCACGACCAACCATCAACTGAACGTAGCCGCCACCCCCAAGAATGAGCACTCCTCGCCCGTTGGACTTTTCTGGGCTGTATCCAAAGAGAAACGGGCGCTCAACTTCGGTCACGACGGCGTTGTCCAGGGTGCCTCCCGGTCGGTCGAGTTCAAAGGCGCCCTCAAGCGGGCTGTCCCCCCAGAGAGGCCAGCACTGGTCGGCTTCCAGAATAGCGGCGGTTGACATGGCGGACGGAGGAATTTCGAAAGGAACAAATTTACAGATCCGAGTTCTTTAGAATCCCTTCGAGATTCCAGTGCGGAGATTTATTAGGAAAAACTAAACTGGGATCTCGCGAGAACATCAGCCCGAAAGCCCGAGCTCTCTGCGCGATGAGCTATTTGCATCATCAGCCTCCATTTTCGGTGTTCTCCATGGAAGTTTGGGGGTCCTGGGGTCTTTTATCCAATTATGCAGTATTTAATGCCTTCAGCTGCTCAGGCAGCTTTCGCGCCCAGTCTGTCGCGGTTTGGAATCCCGTACACACTACATAGTCGCCCTCTTGCGCAATGCCCGAGACTAACTCCGGCAGCTGCGCTGCATCGGGCATAGAAATTACATTCTTGATGCCATTCGCTTTGAGGCACTCGACAAGGACCTCACGCGACTCTGCAGCTGACTCGGGCCTCGCACCCTCTGTTTGACCAATGATGACATGATCCGCCTCTTCGAACGCAGCGGGATATTCGTCCAACCATCCTTTCACAATGGCAGTGATTGCTGAAGGTTGATCTACAACTATGACTTTACGCGCACCCGCTTGTCTCGCCATTTTTAGTGTATTTTTGATCTCGGCTGGATGCGCCGCATGGTCGTCGATGACGGTAATGCCGTTTGCTTCGCCAACGCGATTGAATCGTTGATGCAAACCGGGAAATGCACTTAAAGACCGCTGGATGACATTGCGTTCGATCCCAAGCTCAAGGGCGATAGCAATGGCGGCCAGTGAATTTTGGACATTGCCCAGTCCCAAAGCGTTGACGGTGAATGGGCCACTATTGTGCCGCGACTTGTCCTGTTGGTTCCGAATAGAGACGACAAACGTGCATGATTGTGTTGAATAGGTGATATCCACTGCTCGAACATCTGCGTCCTCTGAGGTTCCATAAGTGATGATGTTGCGGTCTTGAAGAGAGGGAAGAATCTGGCGGACTCCAGGATCGTCGATGCACAGCACTCCGAGTCCATAAAATGGCACGTTGCGGACGAACTGAGTAAAGGCCTCTCGCGTCTTGTCCTGTGATTTCCAGAAGATAAGGTGATCGCTGTCAATGTTGGTCACTACCGTTACTAGAGCAGGTAACCATAAAAACGACCCATCGCTCTCATCCGCCTCGACGACCATCCAATCTCCGGAACCGAGCTGGGAATTGCTCATGTAGAGATTCATGACCGCCCCGTTCACAACCGTCGGCGTGAACCCACCAGCCTCCAAAACTCCTGCGATCATCGTGGTTGTCGTGCTTTTGCCATGGCTGCCACCGATGGCAATTGCTTTCTTGTGCTTCATCAGGGCACCCAGCATCATCGCCCTGTGAATGACAGGAATTCCCTTCTCTCTGGCGCTGTCGACCTCGATATTGTTCCGGGGTCTGAAACTGATGGCTAAAGCTGAACCCGATGCGACAACAAGCTTGGCGGAGTTGACGTATTCCGGATCATGGCCGATGAAAACAGTGACGCCGGCGGCTCGCAGCCTCTCAGTGTTGCTGCTTTCCTTCGCATCGCTTCCTTGCACGGTATATCCAAGTCCTTTGAGAGTCAGAGCGATTGCGGACTGACCAATGCCGCCAATGCCGACGAAATGAATCAGCCCGATGGAGGGTGAAAACCCAGGCAAGTGCGGTTGTCTGGCATCTCGTAGGCTCTTGCTGAAGTCTGGATAGTGCATCTTGAGTAGGCTGATGCGAGCTCACAGAATGGTTTTATTTCGAAGGATTATTGAATTGCTTTGAGAGTCAGAAGGCCCCTCACTATCAGCACTGGGCCGTGTCTTGCTTTTGGACACCCAGCGGCGCTATTGCGGATACTTGGCTTCGAGCGACAGGCTACTTGCGGCAGCACTTGTGGCAGCACTTGCTGCAGCGCAACCTGTGATAGTCGCTATCATAGGCTTGTCCGGCCGGTGTGTGGTGGGATCGGCCACTAGCGGTGATGTGTCACCAATCAGTATTTTGATTTGTCGGCGAGATTGGTGAGAGCGGCTGCAAGTGGACGACTGAGGCGAGATGTGTATGTAGGTTTGAGACAAAGCTGCTGCAGCGGTTGATGCGGGGCACTTAATGCATTGTTGCACATTTCATAACTTGATCCGATGGAAATAACTCCGGTTCTTGTACCAGTGTTACATTGAACTTCTGGTGTACGGCGTCAACGATCTGCTTTTTGAACGCCAGGAGCTGCGAAGTGGAGGTGGCGCGCTCATTCACCAGGACAAGTGGTTGACTATGCCAAGTAGCCATGCCGGTGGCTTCGTCATGCGCATCTCGAAACCCTGCCTGTTCTATGAGCCACGCAGCAGCAATTTTGAACTGCGCGGCCTGAGCCACTGGCCAATGGGGAATGTCGGGATGTATGGATTGGAGTTGTGTGAAGAGGTCAAGGTCAATGATGGGGTTGGCAAAGAAGGATCCGCTGTTGGCAATTTTGGTAGGATCGGGCAATTTGCGAGAGCGAATTTCTATGACTGCCTCACGAACGGCCCGTGGTGTATAGTTGTGTACACTGTGCTCCTCGAAATATTTGCTTAGCGCGCTGTAAAATGGTGGCTTCGGATGTTGACGCCGTAAATGAAAAGTCACGGCCGTGATGAAAAAGCGGCCGTGATCCGTGGTTTTAAAACGACTGGTTCGGTAATCGAAGTCGCACTCATCGCCTGGAATTCTAACAACCTTTCCGAGTTTCGAGTCATACGCTTCGACATTGACTAGTGTTTGTGAGACTTCCTGGCCGTAGGCACCTACGTTTTGCACTGGAACGGCACCGGCAGTACCTGGAATCAAGGACAATGCCTCAATTCCGGTCAAGCCATCGTTGACTGTTCGGCTAATGATGTCGTCCAAAATTTCACCCGCCCCAGCAGTGAGAAAAACATTGACGCCGTCGTCATCAAATAGTCGGTAGTCTTTAATTTTGTTGATCAATACCAAGCCAGGATAGCCTTCATCACGCCATACGATATTACTACCTTGTCCGATCATGACTGTTGGAAGACGCTTGGATTGAGCCCAGTCAATAGCCTCCCGCAATTCGCAGCAGTCATGAATTTCAGTGGCAAATGCGGCATGTCCCCCGAGACGCATAGTGGAGTGTGAACGGAGGGGTACATTTCTCTGCATCATTGTGGCGTTTGTATGTTGTGGTGATAAACCATTAAATATCCGGGTGGAAATCAGGACAGCCCAAGGGTATAAACCCATATTAAATGGAAGAGATTAGGGCTAGGGCTGGTACTTGCATTAATCGAACTGTGGACTGGAATATGGGCGTGAGACATGGAATAATCGGGTTCAGCTGTAGAAAAGCAATGTCAAGAGTAACTTTGCGAGCACACGCGGAAAGACGACTACTCGTAATGTATCGCAGATTACGAGAGAGTCACGAGGTCGGCCAAATTTCATTTGCATGATTTCTAAAATTCGCAGCGTATTGGATAACATAGATTGTGTAACGTCTACCTCATAAATGCAGGATGTACATTGTGTTAAATACCATCAAGGATTTCGCATGGCAGGTGGTAGATCAGAAGGCGGAAAGCAGCGATCTGTCACCGGGCTGTTTCCCCACCACGTAGGGAATTCCGTGTTTGTGAGACTGATTGTGAATACCATGACGGTTTGCATGATTTGCGAACCACAATCGAGTCCTACACTTGTCAAATAGTTATACTTGCGAAACCAGACGGGGTGATAATTATAGATGTACCCCATACTAGAATTATGATTGTTAGTTGGTGCATTTTATTCCAAGAGGAAAACATGAACTTACAAAACAAAGGCAACAAGAGCAGATGTCATGAGATTAGCTGACTCGTAAATCGGGAAGTATGTTGCTCCCCACATCATAACTACGGGGTTGCACCAATGCTCTAGATTCCAATGGGGCTTCTGTCTTTGAACGAGATATACCAAAATCACGAGCATTGGGCCAACCAGAAATGCATAGTAGATGTATGAGTAGTTTGATGAGCTCTTGAAAAACTCGCCGGGACCAAGAACACCCCAGATTACAGAGATGGAATAAAAGTTGCGGCTCTTCAGTGCAAGCCAAGCAGTTGAATGTTTTGCCCCAGTCAACACGTCCGCCCCGACGTGGTCGATGATGATACGCATGATTCCATAGTTGAAGAACGGCCCTATCAGTGTACCGTAGATTTGGGCAATAAATAGCTCCCTCTCCGGAACCTTCATGTAGAATCCAAATTTGTAATCGGAGCACAGATTCAGAGTCTGGTCCAAGACCTGGCGGCCGAAGACTAAAGCAGCAAGCACGGCCTTCGGGTTGCCATTAAAGAGAGCTCCAGCAATCAATTCGGTAAAGTAGGCCATTCCAACTTGAATGTTGGCGATACCAAATAAAATGCCGCTGGGGTAGGTGAATAACAGGGACACGAAGCTGATCAGTATGAATCCCCACCATGGTAGACCCCAGTCACCGCCGTACAGCGCTCCCAGTGAGAGGCCCCCAGCAAGCACCAGGACGATCATGTACCACCAGTGGGGCACCCTGGGAAACTCTGACATGAGTTTCAAGTATGGATCGTCGGCAAATGCCGTCTTGCCTTTCATAGTCTCCCGAACAACATCATAACCTTCTTTACCATACCATAGAATGGCAAAGGCGATGGCACCAGCAGATGCAGCGAACCCCCAAAAGAACGTCATGGCATATGATGTGGCCCAGTAAGGTGCAGAGTATTCATCCATGGCAGTGTGGTTCCCGCGGCCATCGGGTGTCAGGACGCGTGAAATGTTGTATTCGGCGCCTGTGTAGTCAAAGGTGCTGGAGGACATGGCTGGGAAGTTCTTGCTATCAAGCGTATTGGTGAAGTAGAGAATGGGATAAATAAACCAGCACGAGAAGACAGCCCCAGCTACCTGTGATGCGGTTGACCAAAGAGGTGTCATGAGCGGGCTGAAGAAGGTCGCGTAGTTCCAGTCGAGAGTAACATCCAGCATGCCAAAGCCGTAAGATCCAGACCCGAGAATATACGCAATCCAGTTTCCATGGCCCATGTAGCAAAGCAATGGCAGGGAACTCAGCATGGGCCAAATCAATCCGGGAAACCATTGGTAGCAAAATGTGACCGTGCCGACCAGTGCAAAATACCGCAGCGACTTTGCAGCCATTGTTGGGTGCTTGTGCATCGCGTTGAGGAGGGCAACATTGGGCAAAACGATTGGATAAAATATTCTGGGTGGTCGAATGACCAGGTCGCGTAGCAAGCCGACGAAACCATATCCAAGCATTTGTGTCGAGAGCAGGAATAGGATTGACCATCCTGCATCAATCTTGTGGCCTTTGGAGTAGTTAGCATGAGGTCATTGTCTGTGACGCTGAGGGGCACGATACCATAGTATAGCTCTAGTGCAGACAGAGGACCGAGTCCATAGGCTGTCTTTTGGCTACCCCAAACAGCGACTGTAATGAGCGCGTGCTCTTTGGCATTCCATGGTCCCGGATTCAAACTCCATTCATACCCAAAAGTCTTCCACTTTCTAGTTGGCAACCATCGGGCCATAGCATTGCCAGTCCACCAAGATAGCAGCTGCACCGTGACTGTGGATATGCTGGTGTTGTACGGTTTAAAATAGTAAAACGTCGAGACCACGCAGCCAATACCGACCCAAAACGCACCCAAAAACCAAAAGCGGAATGTTAAAATCGGCTCCCTGACATACATCAGCATGTGAACTACATATAAAAATACGTGACTGCTGCAACTTAAATCTAAAGGACTCACGTTGGATCATTGTGTAAGGAGACAGTCTTTGCTACTAGAGGGACGGGGTAGTCTTTAACGCGAGGATCGATGACATCGTCGTGGTCATTTGTTGAGATATAGCCATTGACGGACTCGCTCTCCGCAGAGCTCTCTGCTATGAGCCCTGCGGAAGATGATATTTGTTTTCGCGCTGAATCCTCATTGTTAGAACCCGGCGGCGGATCTGGATTATAGCCAGGATCTGGTGAATCCATCCTCTCTGTGGTAGGATGCTGACGGTAACAACGTTGTCAATGCAATAAGCTTAATAACGTGAGACTTTGCAAGTGATCTTTCATCCACAGACTGTTGCGGGGTATCTAGCTACGAGGTGAAGAGATCCGACCGCTGGCGAAACCCGGGTCACGTCGCTGTGCAAGGGATGGGCGATCAGCCAGCCACTCACTAAGAAATGTCTCGTAATGGGTGGCGAGCTGCTGTGATAGCTGTGCAGGCCTGCACAGGCGCATGCAAGGGAAACAAAGCGGGACAAAAAACAACGCTGAAATTGACCCTATCAATCCTGCACTTCCAACTCGCTCAATGTGCTGCTACGTTCCCGTCCTACCAAGCTGGGGATAGTGTTGACCGGGAGCCCAGTGGCATGCATCTCTCGGATGATCAGCGGCCACCCAGCCGACCCACACACCGTGTCTGACAATTTACCCTATCAGTCCAGATGCATGTGAAATGGTACCGAAGTGCGGAGTATTTGGGCAGAGATCGACAGACCGGGGAAACTCTTCCCGTGGTCTAAAAACTGGGAAACCGGGCCAGATCTGTTGCTCTGGCGCGGGACCTTTGTGAGAGGATCACCGTGGTACAAACCTTCTGGGAACCGTATGCGCAGTGTCCAGAAGGTAAGACCCATCGAAACCATGGTTCTGTCCTCAATCATCACGTTCAGAGGGTGGACTTATCTCGTCTTTCTTTGGCTCGCAGTCGTTGGTCAAGGGCGACAACCTGGCAATGTCTTGCATTATGGGCCTCCTAGGTCCGTGGGCATGGATCCCGGCGTTCTCGATAGGATGGTCGGAAACTTGACGGCATACACCCGACCAGCCAACTACAGCAAGTTCTCGCACTACGAAATCCATCCCATCGAACCTGGAGGGACCGTTATTGTCGGCCACAAAAATACTGTTGTTAGTGCCTTTGCATTTGGAAAAAGGAGCCTTTATGCCAATGGCGCCGGCGATGTCTTGCCAAAGAACCAACAGGAAGATGCGACTTTGGAGACCATCTATGATATGGCAAGCCTGACCAAACTTTTTACAACGGTCGCGGTATTGCGGCAAATTGATGCAGGAAGAATCAGTTTAAACAGCACGGTGGAAACATTCGTCCCTGGATTTCAAGTGAATGGAAAGGCTAACATTACTATCCTCATGTTGCTTACTCACACAAGTGGATTTGATAGCGGTCCTCAACCACCTCTATATTCGTCTTTCTATCATACACACGAACAACGAATCAAGGCCATCATCACCCAGGGACTTAAATACACCCCAGGAAGCACATTTCTCTACTCCGACCTCAGCTTCATGACCCTGGGAATCGTCCTAGAATATGTCACAGGCCATACGTTGGATGACCTAGTGGCCGAATTTACTACCCAACTCGGTATGAGGACCACATTTTTCAACCGAAACAATGTTGAAGGGCCCTGCAACCCGTTATATCGCCAAACGGCCCCGACAGAGTTCCAAATTCAGGTAATGGGATCTGGAGAACCTGTTCGACCACAGCCAGTCCGTGGCACTGTGCATGACGAAAATTCGTGGTCTCTGAAAGGAGTAGCAGGCCACGCCGGCCTCTTCTCCACCGCAAAGGATTGCGCTATATTTTGCCAGATGATTCTGAACAACGGTACCTACGGTGGCCATCGAATCCTGTCCTCGGATGCGGTAGATTTGATCTTCACCAACTTGAACGCTCGCTTCCACAATATAGATTATGACCACGGCGCTGGATTCGAGCTGAACCAGGAGTATACTGCCGGACCTCTGAATAATTCGCTGGTGGCATCTCACACGGGGTTTACCGGGACTAGTATTGTCATCGACCGCGGCCGCAATCTATTTTATGTTCACTTGGCGAATCGCGTGCACCCGACAAGAAACTGGAGCAGCAACAACATCGTTCGCCAGGCTCTGGGCTACTGGGTTGGCTCCAGTTTGGGGCTCGACCTGAAATTTCCAAGTTCTTCATGACATTATGAATAAAACGCCGAACATGGCTGGTTCATATCAATAATTTGTATAAATAGTATAGCAATAGCGCACCTTTTCCCCATCTTATTTTTATAATTTTTAATTTTACTTTTGGCTTGAAGGTTACTTGGTCAGTGAACGCGTTCAATGCGTACAATGAGATATCTAGGCCTGGGTCTTGAGAGCGTGAATGTACCATAATTTTGTTCAATGTTATGAAAAAGAAATAATAGGCTGACTAAAATGATGACATCTTATGTACTGTCCATGCCGTGTCTCAGTTGGCTGTGCCGTCCTGGCGGCGGGGGTCGCCATGATCCTTTGTGATGTGCTCTGATCATCACAATGACCATTCAGTGCCCCCATGCCACTAGCGCTAGCTCGAATTCCCCTACCTCCCCTAGCCCCATAAGCGTCCCGAGTAGAGCAAATCGAAAAACTGGAGGGAACGAAATATTTCCGACTCCAGTACCTCATCGAGCAATAATAACTCATAAATCAAGGGAAAAGATAACACCGGGAATAGCATTGCGCGGAATCAACATGATGGTACCATCGAGCACTAATCTGACCATCTAACACACCGGTTAAATCGATGTAACGTCAGGTGGCGAATGCTCTGGCAGTAGCTCGCCGGTGAAGCGAGACGCTCTGTGGAATGCAACAAATGGTGTGTCTGGCCCCCAAGACACGGCACGGCGGTCAGCCGACATGGCAACCGACCCACACTCCCTCTGCTCGACGGCTTTAGTGATACACAGACATAGCTGAACCGCAAAACAACAGATGATAACATCCATTTTGCCGACCTTGTGGGTAGCTTCTGGTTTAAGTATACTGGGGTGGTTTATGACCGTTATACTTCCACGCAGGGATGATTTAATTGGTCGACTGCATCCATAGGTACGTTTCAAACGTGACTTTCCACAGTAGAATACTCCTGCATGCCGGGCATCAGACAGATTGTTATTGACTAGATGGGAAAGTGAAGGCAAAAGATGAGCCTCCATAAAAGGCGTCATCGTAGCGATGTCTCAAAGAAACCGTCTGCGAAACCAAGGGACCATATTGCGATGAACCTGCGCATCGCGGGCGGGCGCGAGCTGCATGGTAACATTCGCCTTAAAACAAGCAAAAATGCAGCCGTGGGCCTGTTGTGTGCTTCGCTGCTCAACTATGGCGTAACTAGGTTTAAGGCATTCCCTCGCATCCAGGAAGTGTATCGCATCATTGACGTCTTGAGAAGCATAGGCGTGCAGATCAAATGGTTAAACAACAACGATCTAGAAATCCGTCGTCCGGTCCAACTCGACCTGGCAAACCTGCATGTCGAAGCTGCCCGCCAGACGCGTTCGGTTCTCATGATGATTGGGACGCTCATGCATGATCACACTGAATTCAGAATCCCGTATGCGGGCGGCTGCAAGTTGGGGGCTCGTACTGTTCAACCTCACCTCTACGCCCTCGAAGAATTTGGCGTCGATATCGTTCCCAATGCTGGGCATTACAAAATAGTTTCAAAGCCAAAACCAGCCGGCCGCGTTACGCTGTATGAATCCGGCGACACAGTCACCGAGAATGCCCTCTTTGCCGCCGCCCGTACCGAGACTGAGTCAATTCTTGAATACGCATCAGCCAACTATATGGTGCAGGACGTCTGTTTCTTTCTGCAAAAGCTCGGTGTCAAAATTGATGGGATTGGCAGCACAATATTGCGCGTGCAGGGGCTGCCATTCATCAAGAAAAATGTAACCTATGCGTCTACGGAAGACCCTATTGAGGCTATGTTCTTTATAGCAGCTGCGATTACGACCAACTCCGAGATTACCATCGAGAGAATACCAATAGGCTACATATCGCTAGAGCTCTTCAAATTGAAGAAGATGGGACTGAGGTATACCACTAGCGAGCGCTACAAAGCTGGCAATGGGAAGACAGATCTAGTTGATGCCACAATCCACAAACATGATGGCAACTTGCAAGCACTCACCGAAAAGATACATCCCAATGTATTTCCGGCTGGTATAAACGCAGACAGCTTGCCATACTTTGTATCCATCGCCGCGGTTGCGAATGGCCGAAGTATGATCCATGACTGGATGTACGAGAAGCGGGCAATTTACTACACAAGGCTGAACAAGGTTGGCGCCCAGGTAGAATTAGCCGACACTCACCGGGCATACATTACTGGCCCGACAAGGTTCGAACCAGCAGATTTGATGTGTCCGCCAGCATTGCGCCCCGCTAGTGTGCTGCTAATTGGTATGCTAGCAGCCAATGGCCATAGTACCCTGCGCGATATTTACACTATTCAACGTGGCTATGAGGACTTGGCCGAGCGTCTAAATAGCCTTGGAGCCTGTATTGAATTATGTAACGGTTCTGGCAAAAAGAAACCCAGTGATTATTGATTGGCTTCGGTTACCAATCTTTTGACTGTCCTTCAAACAAGGCGTTTTGGAGAATTTCCGCTGGGTTGACGAGGTAATCTGTTGACGGTAGGAAAGAAATAGAGATGAGAGAAATGAAGTATTTTTGAAACGGTTTATTCATCAAAGGTGACATTGCCTGATCCATGGATCTCAATTTCATCAAGTGAGACAAATCTACTTGCACTATCTCGTGACCGATAACAAGATAAGGTAGACTTTACATTCAAACCCAATATTTGACAACTTCCATATTACTGTGAGGAAATCTCCATTTAAAATACTAGTGTGATAAACTATCTTGGATAATGAAAGTGAGTCCATCCTTAAAGAGCTATCGCTGGAGTGTCACCTTGGCGCTGTGGTGGAACTTCACTTTTATAAACCAATCCGCCAAAGAAAAGTGAACCGCCATTCAATTCTTTGCGAATAATCTTCTCCAACTCCTTATCCGTAAGCTGAAATGGATCTATACCGACAGCGTTCATTTGCTTTTTTATCACTTCTGCCAACTCAATTATTCCTCTCCACCCCCTTGTGATATGTACAGCTTTGCTTGTCTTGTTGGATAAGGGCGCCTGTATTGAGCTTTGGTCCACATAATAAAGATGCCGATGGACCAAACACAATACAAGATTAGCGTAATAATAAGAGGCAAGAATGAAAAGCCCCATTGGTATACGAAATCTTCCTTTGCGATTACAAGATCTATTAGACAGTGATATGAATCATGATTCGACTTTCGTGAACTTACTGGGCCATCTGCTATTGGCTGGCACCTTCCAGCTTGAATCATGTTCTTCATGGTATATACATCGCCATTGGTAACACCATATAGAGCATATGATGCATCTGAATCATTTTGGAATGGGTAAGAACTATTATTGTCTGGGTCCCGCCAAGTTCTTCCGAAGAGAGGGTTTTCCTGACCATCACGACCAATCTTCTTGGGATCAGGGAAGTAGAACCCGGATATGTTGAGCGCGGGACTGACCAATTCAATACCATTGAATGTTGATTTTGTCTTATTTTCTGCATTGAAGCCATAAATGGACACATCTAAAGATACTTTTAGTTGGGTGGGCATATAGAGAAAGAAATTAAAATTCCTACATCGTGATACATTGCTTGAAGGTAACAATTCGGGTTTACGCCACTGGTGTTCCGAGGATCCACATAAGTCGAACATGAGTCATCATAAAGCCCTTCGGGGTTAGTTATGAGGTTCAATTCTGCATTGATGTTAGTATCAATAAACTTCAGAAGTTGAGGGGTTTCTTGCGGTTCAAGCTTGGTACAAAGGAGACCACCCGGTTTGTTCCAAGATTTACTCTGTCGCCGTCATGGATGACATATGCGACGGCATAAAACCCACTAAATTGAACGAGATCTCCATTCTCGGCAGCCACAAATGCCCGATTCGCAGTATTATAGCCAGTCATTGCACCGGCCAATGTAGAAAATCCAAGCGAAAAGATTGCTGTCCCAATTGTAAATGTCGTGGCGATTTTAGAACTAAGGCTAGGATTCTGCAAAAAGTCCATAACCATTTGATAGCAGTTTATTAGAGATGATTCTCTTTGTAGAAAAACAATCCAAAACGTGGTGTAAGTTGCTGGTTTCGTGACCATGGATGTTGTGATATAAGCGCCTATTGTCTTCCAAGAAAAGTAAGCTATGATAGCTTGACCTCCACGACCAACGCACTGCAGACAGAATTAGCTATGAAAGAGTGTCATGGTTGTTCAGCATACATACAACATCCCACACCACATCAATTAGTTTGGCTTGGGCAAAGGATAGAGAACCAAAAGCCAAGTTGATCTGGAAGAATGCATCTGGAGCATACCAGCTATAAATGCTGCCTGACGGGGTGAAAGCGCCGCTTGGTGAGCAGGTGTCGTCAAATGTCGTGGATGTAGTGCCCATGGACATTAAAATTATGGCCACGCTGGTCATGCTAATGAAAGAAGCGGCGCCAAACGCGTAAAGAGCAGAGATATGACCCTTGCGCCACACATTATTGCGCCTTGATACCCTGGGTGATCTTGGACGATCGCCTTGTATTCGTTCTCGGGTTTCGTCGTGATCAATTAAGAGAGCCTCCATGGCGCGTCGCTGGCCAGCTTGTGGTGATAAGATCGAGTATACAATGTATGAAGGCGAGAAAAAAAGACTACAAGAAGTCGAATGTATTGAAAACAAAAGGAAAAAACATGCTTACCCTCATGAAGACACAGCCTTGTCCAAGATGCAGTCATGTGGGGAAGCGGAATCATGGCGCGCTCAGCTAACACGTGGTTGCCGTGCCGCTACTAATAAGAACTGTTATGCTTATGCAGGGGCTGTAAGACTTACAACTATCCAGTTGCGATTGCATTTTCTATTCCATCAACAGGCCATATCCTAGTCAAAGTGACAATTGATCGACTCCAAGCCACTGCCTCAGCCCTATCGGAAGGCAGTGCGAGGCATTCTTAATGCTAAGCCGTCGATATAGCGGCTTAATTGTTCATATTTGATTATATATTTGGCTCGTTCAGCCTGGTCTATTCCTCTATTTCATTTTTCTGTCTTAAGCGCGTTCAGACATACTGTGCTGCTGTCATTGCTTAACCTCCCAGCACGATTCAATCAGTACTATCATATCCAAGAAAACAATCATAATCTTGTCAGGATAATTAAGCTAGGCGTTCTAATACAGGTTACCGGATTCGCTCTCCTTGGGCGGGGTATGATTACCATTGCTACTGAAGGATTCCCCGTTGGGTTGAGGTTGACTTTCGCTGGGCATTGCTCTCAGTATTTGAGGGAACAAACCATTTGGTGGGGTCTGGATCTTATGCAAACTAATCTTAATTTATATAAGCAATAACTAATATTGTAATAGCCAATAAAAGGAAAGTCAGGTATGCATGACATAGGAAGTCGCGCCAGGACTCAATGACGCAACGCGATGCACAGGTCCATGTTATCACGACTCAAGTCAGTCAAATAATAGCTAATATTGCTCCAGCTACGTCAGATCTCATGATACATCCTGCGGCTCGCCCTTTTAGGTGAACTGGCAAGGGTGGAGCTCACCTGGCTCACCCAGGTCGTGCGATTGGCCAGAGCACCAGAGCCGATCGCATATTTTCCTCCAAGTCTCGGAAGTCAATGTTGTTTTAAGATTAGTTCCATAAGCTCGTTAAATATTTCTTGATGAATCTCATTAAATGACACATGCTATGTCTAAATGTGGAAAGCAGAAGCTGGTTCATCTAGATGGCCAATTTGTGGCCGCAGTCTTGAATCGACTCGATTTATCTCTTGTTGGCCCACCCCTGCAAGGATAGCATGATAATTCTGCACAACCATGTGTCTGTTGGCTCTTGCCTGCACAATCCCATTTCATTGGCTCACTCCTGTACCTTAGACACAGGGGTCAGTCGGTTATAAAATACTTTGGACGTTGGTGGAGAGGGGTAAGAAAGCCCCGTTTCCAACTTCTTGCAATTGAACACCTGGCTTCCGTCCCGTTAAACGACTCAGTCTCAAAATGGCCTCCCCGACTACAGATCCTGTCCTGCTCGCTGATGAAGATGTATTACTCCTACCTTTCGGTTATTTTACGCATACTGATGATCTATTTAGCTCACCGATCAAGATTCTGCTATCGGCGAGGTATTTGACACCCAAACCTGATCTGACCTGGTAGGATAGCTCAAAATTTGTAATAGGATGCTGCATCTTCAACCCAAAGCATATCTAGTTCAATCATCGACTACAGACGCGAGAATGGCAGGACCTATCACAGTTACAAAGACGGAAGTCAGTCATTTAGTCTCAAGTATTACTCGATTAACCTAATAATTGATAGAATATTATCTTCCGAATGATGAGGACGAGAATAATAGACTAGGTATAATGGCTCCAAGGGTTTGGCTCCTTTAATTTCTGCTCACAAGCATCCAGATCTTCAGCATAACCTTTACATTCTTACTTTTGAAAACAAGTTAGGGCTGTCACCACCCAACAAGCTTGGTTTCAAGACCAAACGGGTACTTGACCTTGGTACTGGGACAGGAATTTGGGCAATTGATTACGCCGACGAGCATCCAGATGCTGAAGTAAGACAGAAAACTAGAAGACTTGAATATATAGGCTCACCGCACTGTTCAGATCATCGGAGTTGACCTCTCTCCTATCCAGCCAGCTTTGTAATGTCCCACCTGAAAGCGCACGTACCTCATGGGCTAACGTTACGCAGTGTCCCCCCAAATGTCCGATTCATTATTGACGATGTGGAAGAGTCCTGGCAATACTCAGAGCCATTTGACTACATTCATAGCAGAGCGATGAATGCAAGTATCCAAAACTGGAAAGAATATCTCCAGAATATCTTTGAGTAAGCGAGATTCGGACTCCCGCTTGAACTACACACTCTAATATACCCCAGCAATCTAGCCCCTGGCGGCTACGTTGAACTTCAAGAGCACAATGCTCTCATAGACTGCGATGATGGAACGCTTACCAAGGATCACAAACTTTCTCAATGGAGCAAACTTCTTCATGAAGCTTCCGCTAAGATGGGCCGCGAATTTGCGACCTTTGATGGTATTAAAGAGATGATGCAGGAGATTGGTTTTACCGACATCGTGGATACTCGTTTCAAGTGGCCCACAAATCGCTGGCCCAAGGACCCAAAGTTCAAAGAGCTTGGGTCGTGGAGTTATGTTAATAGCCTGGCTGTGTTGGAGTCTACAATGGCCGCATTCACTAGAGGTCATGGTTGGTCGACTGAAGAACTTGAAGTCTTTCTGGTTGATGTGAGGAAAGATGTCAAGAACACGGCACTCCACTCCTACTGGCCTACGTGCGTATATCCGTATACTGCAATGTCTTCAGCTAACATTTGTATAGGTACTGTATTTATGGTAGGAGGCCTGAGGCTTAATACGAATGGTAGCTTGACAAAAGACACTGGAAACTCGTTTGCTGCGAGTCATGTTTGTGGCACAAAGAAAGCATACCTCTCCCGATATAGAGGGGGAGGCAACTAGTCAAAGCTAGCATAAAGGCTACAGACGCCTCACCATAGAGCCAATTCAACCTGATTCCGTTATTTTAGTCTCCCAGCTTTGAAATGGTCCTGTATGCTTGCTCCGTCTCGGCATTTTCCGGAGGCCCACCATTATGTCTATATGATGTAATTGAAATCATGTATAGAAAGGTGACGTAAACCATTTTACCCATCAATATGTACTTTGTGGTGTTGGATGATATCACAGGCAATGTTATACAAAAGAGTAAATCTAGTAGTGTAAATATCTATGCATGTTCTATAGCAACTACATCCGGGCAATGCAGTACAGTAGCGAACCTATAGTCTCAAACTATTGCTTCACATTGAAAACTGGTGCCCAAACCGTTTCTAGATCCTCCTCCGACAACAGTGGCAGTCCAACGAGATCATTGTCTATTTCGGTGTACTCAGAGTTGTATTGCCCGCTAAGCATTGCCGATTTAAGGAACGAAAATACAGCCAGTTGATCCGTCGGGCTCTCAAGAAATTTCTTGTTTGCTGTGTCAAGTGTCTCGATGGGATCCAAAGTTGCTTCTGTCCATTGAGGCCCGGCTGGCAATGTCTTCTTGGCGAGGCTTAGTAGTTCCTTTTGAGTGATTGCAGCCTCGTGAACGCGGATGACGCGATTTTTGGTTTGATCAGGTTTTTTGAGTGCACCGGCAACTGCCTTGCCGGTCCCGGAAATGCTAGTCATGCTTACACGAGTATCGCCCTTTCCGTGAAACTGAATAGATCTGTTTGGTGCATCGATGAATAGTGGCCCACCAAAGATGAATTCGAGGAACGGCCCAACCGCGAAAATAGTATACTCAATCGCACCCGCGGCTGCTTTTTCTTTGAGGTAATCCTGGATTTCAATGAACTGTTGAAATAACGGCACCTCTTTTGCCTTGGCGTCATTTGTCAGGGAGCCAAAGTCGCTTGGGATAAAACGCTTGACATCAGCGACGATGGCGGCATCAATGATGGTTTTCTGGGTAAGCGTAGCGGAAGCATTGACAGTGCTCACGACAGCGTCGTGTCCCCTCAAAGCTGCCGCGATACTGTCGACAGAAGAGTAGTCAGCCTGGGCAGCGGTCGCTCCTGCAGGTGCTTCTTGACCAGAACGGCTTAGTACAGTGACTTCGAAGCCGGCTTTGAGCAATTGATCGAGGATAGCAGACCCCAACATCCCCTTCTGTAAAGGCACAAGTCAGAAAATCCGGTATCTCGCTTCATGAGGTTATACGTACTCCAACAAGGGCGACTTTCTTGATTGTGCTCATCTTGATAGTTATGGTGTACGTGTTTGGCGAACTGTATAATGTATGAATCTTGGTCAGTAGAAGTCCTTCAGGTATGTGGTACACATCAATACCTGCGGTTTGGAAGGAAGCATTTATGTGTATTGACGGTACTATTTTATCTCCTTATTATTAATTGCCGAGTGGGAGCCGGAAGACATCTGGGATAAGCTCGGGGGAAAGGGGGGTGATTTTGTTATCGTGCCGAATTTTGTGGACAACAAAATGGTATTAGTAACTCAGGTGCTGATTTATTTGGACTATGGCGATGCGGCGGGACCAAATTGCTGCCGACATCTGGCAATGAACAAGATTATATCCGCATTAGGATCCGCAAATATTGCCACATCATCCCCACATTCACGTAATCAGATCAAGTCTCAAAGACATGCTGTTTTAATGTGGTAACGAACTTCTAGGTCTAAGTCTATCCCTGGAGAATTCAAATACGTTTTCCTTTCTATTATTATTTCTTCCTTTCAAAAGTTCGCGTAAAATAAGATCTGTGATACTTTTGAGCATTTGATATATGGCATACTGTGTGGCAGCTTGAGTCTATGCATTGCTTCGCTCTCATTTTGGTCGCATTACAAGCCTGTCGAATTTATGGCCCCAGGCGTCCTTTATTTCTTTTTGTACTGATGTCGAATAAAAGTTGAAGATAAATCATAATCTGTCTGACCCAAAGACAAATTCATTGTAGTTCGATGCAATTGTTTTGACGCCGTGCTCCAAATCCCAGCCTTTAATCTCACATATCGTGCGATACATCTCCTCTAGTTCATTATCCATTCTATCGCCCGCGGTATGAAGGTCGCTCTCAATAAGTAGACGGTTATCTGGTATTTGCTTGACCGCATCCTCTGTCTTGGCTCTGGCGTCTTCCGAGGAAAGATTATTCGCCTTGCAAAAGGAAAAGAAAATCTGTGCTGGGATCGAAGGTTTCAGATATTGCTTGACTGCATCGGACTTTCCGCTAAAGGAGTGGAGGCAAATGCGAGGTGGATATGGCTTGCTCGTCTGTGCGGCTGTATCCATATATCCGTTCTCCTTACGCTCCCGTTGTTGCGCACGGCGACCTTTAACCTCATGCCCTTTCCAACAGCTCACGAGGGCGTCGTACAGGACTCCGTGAACCTGGACACCATGGACACTCACGGCCCTACCAAGTTCGCCGGCCAGCTTGAGGTGAGCCGCGAGAACCGCCTTCTGGTGTGGCATTGTTATTTTGTGTGGACTGAGCGGCCGCCTTTCTCGGCCCCCAGGAGTACGAGCTGGATCTCGGGTAGCTTTCGCATCTGGCTGCCATTGCATTGGTAGTCGGAAGCTTTTATCGAGGCCAATTTCGCCCACCATTGCTAATGGATCGGCCTCAAGTCTTGCTCGTGTCTCGGCGATAAATGTTGAAAGTGGTGTTGGTGTTGGCAGGTCTTCCCAAAAGGCAGCATCTTCCGGACTGGGCGTTAGAACAGCTTTATAATGCCTCTCCTTTGCCAAATTGAGGTCTATTGTTGGGTCAAAAGTCAGTTCGCTGGTGGAATCGTCGTAGAGCTCGTGTGAAAACCAAGGATGCCTTCCATAACCAGCCACAACAGATGTTCTGTCTTCTGGGAAGCAGGAATAGCTTTTCACCCCATGACTGGCTACGATATCGGCGACAATGGATTGATCTTGGGTTCGGGTTGCCATTATGGCCACGGCTCGGGTTTTCATCTTTGAGAGATCAGCAATGGTGAGTGCGCGTTCTGCGATGTGGTTGTGCACATCGAAGACTCCCAGCTCCCACGGAAATGGAGTGTCGTATTGGCGTGGCGGCTCGGCCTCGCCAACCTGATGTTGACCTTGTACACACATTGTGATGGTGGAAGGGTTAATGAGGTATGATCTTGGTCTTGGTTTAAATCTGGACAAGTAAAACCGTGGGTTATTTATTGAGGTCGTGCCAGCATGACTCATGGGCACAATCGAGGCTGTGTGGGTTTAGCTCAGGCAGAGAGATGAGTGCGCCCATTCGTAGGTGTGGCGGTGCGCCCGCTAAATTGCGAGGGAGTTAGTGGAATAGTCACTGGGGAATGGTCCGGGTTGCACACTTCCGTTGTACAACCAGCTGAAAACATGGAGTTTTCTATTCATAAAAGGGATCCAAGCCCTATGAAATAAATGGCGAATTAAAATTTTGTCTTCAGGCACTCACGTCCAACTTTTGGAACACCCAACTCAATTGCTAGAGCATCACGTCAAGAAGCCCAGTCGCGCGGTACCCTAAACGATCGCCCTTTTAGCGTATGTCGCTCTCTTTTAGTGCTGAGATAATCTCTCCACCAGCATCCCCTCGGAAAGGTTCAACATCAAACTCCGACCTTATGGATGACACTATAAGCAGGGACGACAACTAGTCCCCATAATCCAAAATTTATTCCCAAGGCGGTGATTAGCTAGAGCCAGGTCAGTGATTTAGCTTAACCCAGTCTACCGGGAAACTTGAACTTACTGGAGTTGAAGTAGAGCTAATGCCTGAAGAAATGCATTGTCCGGCACTTTCCATAGCTCTGACGTAGCTACTCAATCGAGGAATGTCGGCAGGCTCCTTGGCCAAACTAGGAATTAACCAATATGCATGGTTGTAGGTCAACACCCAGTTGACTTGCCAGAGGATGTATAGAGCCCAACCACGACCAAAGCCTTTGTCCGTCCAGTCCAAGGCCGGTGCATTGGATGAGTATTCTCGCTGGACCACAGTGCCCCAGGCCCAGCAACCGCCAATCAACACCATGATGAAAATGAAAGAGGAGATGGCCCTTTTTCTGACTGAAATCTGGTTTATGTCAAGAAAATAACCCAAAAGTAGCGAAGCGGTAATTTGTGCCAAAGCTGATACGAGTGACGCCAGCGCTCGAGCTCGAACAGAAAAGTACAGAGATAGGTACGATCCAATATATGGAAGGCACCAGTTGATGTAAATGAAATATGGTGTCCTGGAATAGAGTCAGCCTTCATTTCATAATTTAAGTCGAAGCAAGATCCCGCACAAGAGTAGCAATTCCTTGCGACGGATTAGTCTCCCCATGGCTCTCAGCTCTTCGCCGTCAGATATTCGTTTTGACAGCTGTACGCTTGTTCCATCACGACGCAAGACCTTTTCAGGAGGCGAAAGAAGTAGACACACCGCTGGTCCCAGACACTCTAACACTGGTTAACTGATGCCGTTCACTGTGTGTGACTTTACTTACGAAGAACGACGAAAACGATGTAGGTTCGCCAGTCGAGCTTTCCCGTACTTTTCCCGTGCACATTGAACGCAAGATTAATGATGCCTCCCAAGATTCCTCCGCTGTTTCGATAGCAGAGCCAATACGCCAAGTACTTTCCCCTCTTGCTAGGCTCGGGATAGCTCAACATTATTGACCCCTCTGCTGCCCAGAAAAGGCCTGCTGTAATACCACATGCCGCAGAGCCAAAGTAAATGAACCATTCTGTCCCATAGCGGTTGTTCGTGTAAAGAGCGGCAGAATAGAGAGCATATCCTGTAGTCCCGAAGATTAAAGTATTTTTAAGTCCAACTCTATTAGCAACAATACTTCCCGTCAGACAGGTTACAGTCATCAAAGAAAAGAGAACAGCATTCCCTGCCCTGCATAGCATCGATTTAGGCAAAATTCAAACGAATCAGGGGATCAAACTGACATTACAAGAAAAGGTGTTTGCTGGCCACCAGCGCCTACCGAATTCATCGCATTCCATAGACCCGGGGCTGCAAATGCTGCAAACCCTACCACAGTTGCCTGGAAGAAGACCCCTCTGAACCAGTGATATTTCGGACTGCTTGCATCTTCACCCAAACTTTCTTCGGCTGGCTTGGTCGAATCAGCGGAATTTGGATCATTGTCAAGGTGCGTCATGTCGGGCAAAAGCTGTTGGGGTCTTGCTAGGACCTGTTTGCCATCGATGTAAAGAAGGCCAGCGATCAAAAAAGCCAAGATACATTTCTAATGTTGTAGTTAAAAAGAACCATATTTCTCCATGCAAGGATTTAATTGCGCCATTGTAGAAGAATCGCCCTACAAGCCATTGGCCAGGGGAACAAAGCATCCAATCCCTCCCCCTTGCCTCTACTAGTTCCCATTCCTTCAAGCACTTCCGGTACCACTCTTGGCGAAGCGGTCGGAGATGAAGACCTTGCTAGCATATTTATACCCACTATGCGACACTTATTCCCGCGAACATGCATCATCCCACTCCATCGTAGTTGGCATCCCGCCATCTGTCACCCAGGTACACGCACGCAATTTTATGCCGACATCGCGTTTTGTCTCCACCAAGACGGATCCATTGATAAGCATCAAACGAGACCTGGTAACAGCTTTTTGAACTGTTGCAACCCTGGTCAACAACGGCTTCAACAGGAAATCATGGCGTCCAAGGTTGATTTTGAGGAGTTTGAGTTTGTTGGCCAGAGAAAAACGAATGATCTCGGTTTCCAATGGAGCGCTCCGTTTCCGCTAGCTTTGAAAGTTGTGGCCTTGCCCGATACACCTTTGGACGATTACATCGAAGCTGTCCAGGAACTTTCAGCATCCGGAGAGCTTGTGAGGATCGTAAAGCGACATGGTGGAGCAGTTTTGTTTCGAGGATTCCCCATACAGACCCCCCACGAATATAGCCGAATTGCCCATGCTTTCGGATTCCAAGCCCACGAGGAGGTTGGACGACCACCGATGAGAACTGTCCTGGCAAAAAATGTGAAGACGGCAAATGAAGGGTAAGTTGACTGAGAAATATCGCCTGCAATTTTCTTTTTTTTTTTTTTTTTCTCGAAGATTAACCTCCGCAACAGTCCCCCGGAACTGCCCATATGGCCGCATAATGAATATGGGTGGTCAACAATTAACCCTGCATGGCTGACCTTTGCGGCCATTGCCGCTGCAAAATCAGGTCAGTCAATTGAATACTTATATTCACGAAGCTAATGATCTCTCAGGCGGCGAAACACCCATTAACTCAAGCATTCAGCTGGCTGCTGAGATTAAGCGACAGGCACCGGAATTTTACGACAAAGTGCTAAAGACAGGAGTTCGCTATGTGTATCGTTACGGTACTGAAGACGTCATATCTACCACCGGTACCAGCGTATTTGGTGCCTACGGCCAGCATGTTCTACCCACCGATGATGAAGCAACAGCGCGCCAGAAAATTGAGCAAGAGGTTAGGCGTCACAGCAATGATTTCGAGTGGAATGAGGACGGCAGTCTAACCGTAACACACACAACCCCATGTAAGTTAACCAATTCAAATAAACCCATAGTTCATGGTTAAACCTTCCCAGTGATTAGAATACATAAAGAGACGGGGTTGGCAACTTGGTTTGGCAACCTTACTAGTGCTTGGGGCCGTAGTGTGCATCATGGAGCCACAGAGCCACCATTTCGAGGAGATGATGGCTCATATCATCCGCCTCCCCAGTATGGTGATGGGAAGAACATTGAAAAGAAGTATCTCGATCTTGCTCTTTCTATTGCCGAGGGGTCTCAAGTGTTTGTAAAATGGGAACAGGGCGACCTAGTTCTATTAGACGTAAGTGCAAACATATTCTTAGGGCCATCAACTTATGCATTAAAACTATGATTTAGAACTACGCTGTGATGCATTCAAGGTCGGCATGGGAAGGGGAGAGAAAAGTTTTAGCTGCTTTGTGGGACCAGGAAGGACGGGTTGATGATTTCAACGAGGGGAAAGAAATTCTAAGGGACATTCCACGGAGACCAATAACTCCGCCACTCTCACCGTGAAGTATTGGGGAATACTGATTTTATAAAGTAAATTACCAAAACCCAGAACTGCTTCAATCCCACTAGTCAGGCCCGTTGAAGAAGATAAGTGCTCAGTCAGCTCCAAACGTTCTATGTATTGCAGTTGAACGTTACTCAAACACGATTGTAAAAATACTAAGAGATAAATATTGTAAAAGAGCTCATTGTGTGAGTCCTAATGTCTGTTTCTTTGGTGGTCCCATTTGTTAAAATATCATAACATCGGCGTGCTTTGAACCCCGACAGGGTCAAACGGTGCTGCCCTTGGTTTCTCGTGCTGGCATATCCTCATGATGGACTACCTTCTCAACAGCAACAACCGCCTTATTAGCAAGCTCCTTATCTTCAAACACTAATAATCGTTAGTACTTCGCCACTGCAGCTCTAGAGAGATCACTTACAAAACGCGAGTTCCTCTAGAGTACGACCAGAGGTTTCCGGGAAGAAGAAATAGATAAATACAACCTCAAAGCCAAGCCAACAGCAGTAACTAATAAGGTATCTCCAGGAAGCATTGTCAAGGCCAATTGGGTTAACAAATGTGGTGAAGAAACCTGCAAGTCGCCCGAAGAGTTGGAAGAGAGCAATTCCGCGGCTTCGTTCGGCATATGGCCATAATTCGACGAGATAGGCTAGTATCTGTGAGACTATGTTCAATGTCTGGCAGGAAAAGAATACTTACTGTATGTTAGGGCATTATAGCCGATATTATACGCTGGAGCGTATAAGAAGATGAACACGATTACGGACCACCCAGCGGCCTCGTTCTCTCCTCCAGCCTCCCTTGCTGTCACGGCCCGCTCCATGGATATCGTCCAAGCGATGTACACTACTAGAAGCGCGCTTGCACAGGTCAGGTACATGGTTCGTCGTTTGAAGCGACGAACAAGCATTGCAACAGAAAATGCGCAAACTAAAGACCAACAAGCATTTACCAGGTTGACCTTCTGCTTGACCGTGCTTTCAGTCTTTCCGATCATCTCAAGAAGATCTCCCAGATAGTACGAGATGAGCGTATTTCCGGACCATTGAGTAAAGAGCCCAAGGAAACTGCTGATCAGTGCGCGACGCCTCATACCTGCGGTTCTCAAGAGATCAAGCCACGATCGGCTCGAGGCCTCCAACTCGAGTCTCAAAGTGGTGTCAATTTGCGCCATTTCGGCAGTCACGAATTCGGAACCCGCATCGCCTTCAGCGTGGTATTTAATGAGAATCTCGCGAGCTTCCTCAGTTCTGTCCCGGGACACAAGCCATCGGGGGCTTTCCGGTATCATACTATAAAAGTCAGCTTCTGCCAGAACGACAAGTTTTCTTGACTGGAATTTAATGGCATACAAGATAAACATGACCTGGAGCAGTGATGGGCAAACTTGCAAAAGCGATGGGATACGCCAGCCCCAATCGCTCTTGATGGTATTGGTTCCAAAACAGATTCCAGCAGCGGTTATTTGACCTAGCCATAATTAGTCTTCCCTAGAGAGTAAACTCAATTTTGACGCGTAAGGAAATAGTGTTACTAACCGAAAAAATATGCCACGTTAAATAGAGATGTCAGAACGGGTCGTTCCTTCGGGTAAGCGAGTTCACCAATCAGACTACTGCCAGAAACAATGCATGTCGGTATTCCAAACCCGAGAATCATTCGGGCAACAATATACATGCCCACTAAAAGCAAGAGTCAACGGAATTCAATATAGAAGAGAGGAATTTAAAGAGTCTTCCCCAGATGTCCTCAATGTCCAGACGGATTTATCAACTTACCGTGCTGTGAGAATCCTTGAATCAAAGCGCCAACTATCATGCACCAGCTACCAAGAAAGATGCTCCATCGTCTCCCAAGCTTTTCGTTCACAATTGGAACTAGAGGCAAGGAGAGAATAGCTCCTAGAGAGTATGCAGCAGCGATGATCCCTTGAAGGCTTCCTTGGGGGTTATCAAAGTCTAGATTGGTTAGCAAGGCAACCAGACGAGACGTGAGGTAGCCAATGAACATACAATCCTTCCAATAATCCAAAAGTTGCAGGGCGTTAATGAGTTGAGAATCAAAACTGGATAGCGTAGGTATCAGTTATTATGGACAAACAATAGCTGTTCACATATGCATACCCGGAAGTCAGCTCAATTCCCATGCAAGAGGGAAAGAGGAGCAGGTAGAGGATCCGCAAATTCGGCTTCTTATACCAAGGAATGGTATCTCTCTCGACAATCTCAGTAAGGATGGCATCTGAGAAGCCAGTCTCCTTCTGGCGAGATGGGAGCACCATATTTGCGGTATAGCGGTGAGATGTCGGATTGAAACAGGTCCAAAGGGAAGACAGCCCTTGTCAGCCCATCACCTGTTTCAACACGTCCGATACTCGCTTCTTAATGAATGGTCCCGGCAGAATGCAAGCCCGAGACACGACCCGCAAAGCCATTTTGGGTCACTAACGAATTTAGCCGGCCAGTCGGGACAACGTTGAGATACGAGCCAAGAATAGAGTTAAAAAGTAGAACCGAACTGATGCGGGGTTAGAACATTAACATGCGGGGTGCAACCCAACGATGTAACGCCATGTCCGAGTCCAGGGCTGTCCGAGGCATAATGCACCAGCGGTCCTCGTTGGCACGCGACGAGCCGAAAAAGCCCACAGTCATTAGTGGAGGTCACAAACATCAAAAGCCAGTCCATGTCCGTATAGCTTAACGGTGAGTAAAAAATATCCGATATCGATCAAATTCAAGTCATAGACGCCCTTAAATAATTGTACCAGTAGGTGGTTCTTGTTTTCTGTATCAAATGGTCACAATATTCCTCTTTTGAATGTGGTATAGAATAGGGATAGTGTGAAATGTGAGTAAAGAAAAAGTGACGTAATCGATTCAAAGAATAAATACAGTAGGGTCCTTTAATGTTGGCTCTGAACACTTCCTACCTGTAATGCACTGCCAACACACAGAATCCGGGAGTAAACAAACTCTCTTCCCTTGTGTAATGCATACGACACTTAGTGCTAACCTTGCTTGCCAGTTTCCAAAAAGCCACCAAGATCATGAACCTCCTGCGGAATTTCCACGTTGACAAGAGAGAAGTCAAAGTTGAAGCTTGCGAGGGCTGGAGTAGATTCAAGAGCCGTTGTCAAGCCGGCGAATGCGGTACGTCCGATACTTGCCATTCTGAATATCGCCTGACCCGGAGACAGTAATGGGAATCAGTTGGAATCAAAGAATTTTCTGATCGGGAGGTGGGGAAAATGAAAGAAAAATTACTCAGTTGGTGTACATGTGTAATTAAGTGCCCGATTACAAGAAAGCTCTTGTCTTGTGGGGGAGGCGCAGTGGGCTGAGATAACACAGATTGTTACTTGGGGACCAATAAACAAAGCACATAACCCCCGTACGACCAACATGTTTCATCACGTGCAGCTCATTAGTCAACGCCATTTCTCATTATCCGTTCATAGGGCCCAGGAATTATGCGCTATAGGTGTGCTGGTCGAGATCTGGCTGATCCCGACGCGACAAACCACAGTGATGAAGCCACTCAACTTAGTGACACTATGACCAGAGCCTTTGGCTAAGCTTCCCAAATTTCGGTTTATAGATGCTGGCCCGACTCCACAAAATAGATGCACCAGTAGGCGAAATAATACTCATCGCTCATTATATTTTTCGTTTAATTTTCCGATGGATGATACTTTGCAGTATCCACGCAGCAAGGAAGCTAGTTCTGGAAATGCTGTAGAGGCTTCCATCAGGCATTGCTTATTTCCACCCCCATACATTACGATTCTCAGGCTCGTTCGCATCCTTATTTCAACACTCCTTTTCTCACACTTCTCCACCGCGTGACTAGAACCTCTCCTTAGAGAAAGTTGAGAAATAGATCACGAAAGCAAACATCAAAGCAAAAGGCTTACCTGCTACAATCAGAGATGAGACTGTGCTAACTTCCTAGGTATACATAAAAATAAGAAGTTAACACGTATATACAAAATAGAATAACCGTTTCATCCTCACATGAACTCAAACACCTCGTTGGTGGCACCCATTGATAATTTTGTCCTAAATAACTACTAGTTAACCAGGCCACACGGCTAAGTAGCGTCTTCAATACGTCAATCAAACCCGTGACTGTCCGAGTGCAGGGGACGCAAAACTATGCTCAAACACGCTACATACACTAAATAAAGCGAAGAACTTCTAAACGGGTTGAACATCTTTGGAATACGCCGTGCGTAGATATTGGTCTAGTTACAAGAGATCTTACACACTGGAGACTCGTTCTAATATTTCTAGAACATAAAATTCCCCTGGTTCGAATAATAACCATGAGAGAAAAAAATACCGGTTCGCTCAGCAAATTGCTAATGCCCCAGGCTATATGATTGACGATGGAAAAGAACTCCGCATCCCATTTTCTGTTCGCTTAGCTCAAATATGTGATGCGATTAAAATATTCCCCATTTATTTAACCTTTGACTCGTATTCCTATCCCGTGTAAACGACGCACATTTGCAGTGAGAGTTGAGTGGGAGCCGAGTGGCGCCAGGTTTCCGAGAATTGCATCATCGCAGCTTGTCACCAAGGCCGGTGCCCAGAACAGAATCTAGGCCTGGCACGAGCTCGCGATTACAGGCTTTCTAAGACGTATCAAGCCAGGATTTCCCGATCGAGCCAAAATGCATCGGCTAGCCCCCGCAAACCTCTTCATAACGGATCACTACCCCCACCGGAGTATACATAGGCCGCATAATTCACTACGAAGCAGTGTATCAAAGTGGGCCTCGTGGGCCCATTTCATCGTGCGTAAAGATTGACCGGCATACCTTAGTGGGTGATCTTTGATAGGGAATTCGTAACCAAACTTAATCATGGTTAGATTTACAAGATCAGATTTCTTCTCTCCTAACAGCACCGACAATAGACCATAAATAAACCTCAGGGACACCTCCGAGAAAAGTCTATTCAACCAAGCGCCTTGGCTAAACTTATACCATCTGACACATCCTACGTCCTATTCTCACCATGGGCTGGTCCACTGCGGTTGGCCGCTTAGCCTTTGCGAAAAAGCATGAACGATCACCGGAGGAGAGGGCGTTTGTTAGGAGGTTGGATTTATTTCTCATGACATTTGGGTGTATATCACAAGGTAATTCACGATTGGTCAATCTCCAACTTTTCAGTGGCTCACCATGAAATGACCAGTCATTAAATATCTTGATCAATCCAACATCACCACAGCATACGTCAGTGGGATGAAGGAAGAGCTCGGCTTGCTGAAGAATGAATTGAATTTGTGGGACACACCGTTTGGTTGGTAATATGGGCACATGCTGACTTGGAATTAAAACAGCTTCACGACATATTTCAACATCGGCTATTGCATCATGCTAATTCCGTCACAAATCATCATGACTTATGTCCGCCCTAGTCTATGGCTACCCGGACTAGAGATTGCATGGGGTGTCATCACCGGTCTGATCGCAATTGCACACAACGCAAAGCAAGTTTATGCCCTCCGTTTCGTTCTCGGATTGTTAGAGAGCAGCGCCTGGCCCGGCATGATCACACTACTCAGTAAGGAATACCAAGCCATCTGATATATAACTAAAACAAACACTCCTCACATCTCCTTGAATTACGTCTAATCTAACTGCCTTGCCTTCTAGTGTATTGGTACACTCCATCGGAACTAGCAAAAAGGTATTGATATCTGCGAGCTCCATGACCACGAGGCTTTTACTTTCGATGGCTAATGTATTTATTAGAATGGGATTCTATCACTCTGCACGTGCAGTTGGTGGTATGATGTCTGGTGCATTGCAGGTGGCGATACTGGATACCCTCAAAAACAGGAATGGACTATCTGGATGGCGGTAATCCCACCTGGTAGTAATCTTGCTAATTGCACGGTTCACTAACAAATGGTTTCTAGGTGGCTGTTTGTCATAAATGCAATAATGACGGTGTTGATTGGCTTCTTCGGCTTCGTCATGCTCCCAGATACACCTAACCAGCCTAACCCTTGGGCAAAGTGGTGGTTCACTGAGGACCATCGCCGGATTGCACTGGAGCGCCTCGACCGCTATGGACGAGCAGAAGCAAAAAAGATTACCTGGGCCGCAACCAAGTTAGTCATCGTCTCATTTTAGTGTGAAGATACTTGTTTACTAACAACTATCATCATAGGCGTGCCAGCCGCATGTGGATCACATATTATATCCCTGTCTATTGGGTAGTGAGCGGCATGAGTGCCGGTGCCATAGGCTATTTCAGTGTTTTCCTCAAGAACTTGACCGATTCCAACGGCCAACCAGTTTGGACTACGACACAAGTAAACGCTATTCCAATTGGAGGCGGTGCCGTGCAAGTTGTATTCAGTGCGTCCCCCCCCGAACACTTATGCGAAGTTTTGGCCATGAATCTAACAACCGTCAGTCTGGATTTGGTGCATTTTGTCCGATCTCCTACAAGTTCGATGGCAACTCATTATTATCCAAAGTAAGCCAGAACGCCAAAAAAAGATATTATGTGTAACTATGAGCTAAGACTTCAATCTTTAGGTGTCATCGGTGCTATTCCTGGAATTATAATGACTATTTGGACTAGAAACCCTGGCAAACTGCCATTTTCAGCGGCATATGCCAGCTATTTTATAACATACGCCTGCCAGGGTTCTGGATTAATTCTGCTAGCCTGGCTTACAGACATGTAAGTTTTCACATAACCACTATATGATACTTAACATTGGTTGATCTCATCAATATCTTTTAGGTATCCTCAGGATTCTGAGGCACGGGCGTTGATTGTTGGTATCGCAGTCGTAGCTATCTATGCTGTCGATGCTGGCAGTACGGTCAAAGTGTGGCCGGCAACCCAGGCTCCATACTGTAAGACACTACATTTATATCCAAGATCTTTCTTTACCTGAGGCTAATCTCTTTTTGCCGTTAGATATTACCGGATGGACCGTTATGCTCTCGATGTGGATTGCTGGAATCATCTTGATATTGGGACTATGGCAACTTGACACTCGCCTTCTGTTGTGAGTACAAACTTTTTTCTTATCTCTCGTCATAATTTGCAATCTTTCCATCGCTAACCTGGCCAAAGACCTAAAAGAGTAGCTTTTGAGGAGTCTCGGGCTGACGCTGGTACCTCCGATCAGAACAAAGACTTGCATTCCGATGCCGAGGCAAATTCGGTGGGCGCAAAGAGGAGTGATATAGTCCGGATCAGCCAAGCAGTGTAAATTTATTTCCATTCTCATGATGTGCTTAGGACGTTCCAGGCAGAGAGATCCGTGGGGTTGGGGTCCTGAACCACTCGATCTTTGACCAAAATACTTTTACTGGGGAATCCGTACCACAACACGGCCCGTTATACTCTCTGTCTTGAGCTTCTCAAAGATATCTGGAATTTCATGAAATTCTCTGACTTCAACGAGCGGATTAATTTCCCCACTCGAGGTCTGATGTAAAAGTGTCTCCATTTGACGTTCTGTGCCGACTGCGACTCCCATTACCGTGAGGGCTTTATACTCGGGTTAGCTAATATTTAAAATATTGCACGTCTCACATTACCTCGGGCTGAACATAGTGAGGCCGGGACAGGGATATGGAAATCATTGGCCGGAAGGCCTATGGTGATGATGTATCCCATATTTCGCACCAGCTTTGGCGCCATATTGAAGGCATCTTTTGCTCCTGAAACTACCAGGACAGCATCCGCTCCTTCTCCGGTAATCTCTTTGACTCTCTTTTCCACGTCTTCTGTCGCAAAGTCGATAAAATATTCGGCGCCGGAACTGAGACTGAGGTCGCGTTTGGATTCTCCAGAGTCAACAGCGATAACTCGGAATCCTTCTGTTCTGCTGGCAATCTGAACTCCAATGTGTCCAAGACCACCACCGGACCCGGATATTACAACCCAGTCTCCTTTGTTCAAATGGCCATCCAGCTTTGAAACCCCACCAGCCATCGTAAGACCAGCGCATAACAGGGGCGAGGCTACCTCGCTGGCAACGTCATCTGGGATCTTTGTAACATACCTGGCATCGGCCACGACATATTGCTGAAGCGTTCCATGTACATGCTTGCCAGTGTTTAGTTGGTTTGGGCAGTTGTTTGGAAAGTCTCGAGAGCACGCCCGACATTTGCCGCAGGCGCTATATAACCATTTGACACCAACTCGCTGTCCGAGCATTGACTCTGCCACTTGCTCGCCTACCTTAACAACGGTCCCTACACCCTCATGCCCTACGATCGGTGTGTATGGGCCCCATCCTAAAAAGGCTCGGACTTCAGAACCACTACATCAAAAAACACCCGTCCAGGTTAGACTCTATAACAGATCGACAGATGGGCCGGATTATGCATTACCAGATACCGCTAAAAGAAAGCTGGACAAGAATCTCATTGACGCCAGGCTCCCCGACGGGGATATCGTCTTGGATATTAATCTCCGCGTTTGGGCCTGGATTTTTGATGACAGCCGCCTTCTGGGTGAGTGGGACTGGTGAAGGCATTGTGTCTGTTTGTGCTGTCTCGCTCTGCGGACCCTATCGCGCAGTAACGGCCAAAGGCAGTTCAAATATCAATCTGCAATCTGCAATCAAGACAAATAGCATTCATACATTAATAATTATCTCCAGATTTGGCACCAGGAGCCTCCCGAGTGAGCACTGCCGGGCGAGTGGGGCCTCGGAGCCATCAATTCGTCGAGTCCCCGGAATCCAGGAATCTGTGCAAATGCTGACCCTTCCTGCGAACGTGACCTCTGTGGGAGGCGCACCGCTTGGCGAGCCCAGAGTGAGGGGATGCGCTAACTACTTGGCATTAGCGGTGGGTTCATTGGCCACGCACTGAGCACGGAAAGACTAGCCTAAAGGGCTCCTCGGCCAGTGGCGGGGTGTCGATGGCACGGCTGTTGGGGTCGGCAATTGACCAAGGGCTGGGCCTTCGCCAATGAATCGCCCGTAATTACACTAGCCGAGAGCTCTGGTTCAGAGCGCCCACGCCCGAGCCCGTTGATTTTTTTGGGGGGGCATTTGCACGAGGTCAAAGAATCCCTTCCTCCAACGATGGGCTGCCATGTGTGGATGGCGACCGATGGCGGAGGGTATTATCCCACTTCTACGTAAACACCCACTTATATCCAATGCAACTGTTGTGGGCCGCTGCTGTAACTGTGTCTGAGACAGATAATTGTCGCGCATTCACTTGTATTGCATTCGGTTCACAGGATCTAGATTCGATCATGCATGTTGGTCCTGGGTGCCATGTGTAGGCGAACCGCAGATCTATGATCCCCGATCGTCACGTTCTTCAAGATTATGCAGATGTTTTTTTTTCTTTGAATTTTTTGTTCCAATTTATTTTGTACTTGAAAGGATGCTATTCCCATGACATGATACATCAGCGATTTGCTGTTTACATTTGCCCACCGCTGCAACTCGATCCACCTCGACAAGCAGCCCCCCCGCTCATCGGTGGGAAATGGCAACGTTCAGGCCCATAGGCTTCCTCAAAAATCCCTCTCGGGTCTCCATCACCTTCTGACGGAGTGTGACGCCGTATCGCTTAATCCATGTTGTAGCAATGAGCCTCATCTGCATCTCAGCGACGTTGCGGCCGACGCACGATCGCGGGCCGTGGCTGAAGGGAATAAAGGCTGTCTTTTGAGCGTCTGTCACCGTCTCCCATCTCTCGGGCCTAAAGTCGTCGGCATCGGGGCCCCAGACCTCCTTGGAGTGGTGCACCGTGTAAGTGGGGACGCTAAGGACGGTTCCAGGTCCGAAATAGTGGCCGTGGAGCGTGATGCCACGAGAGTTGGGGGGGATCTCGCGTGGCAGACCAATGCCGGAGGGAGAGTGGTATCGCAGGGTCTCGTTAATGGCATATCCAAGGTACGGGAGATCCTTGACTTGGGCAAAGGTAGGAATAATCTGGTCGGCGGGCACGACTTCGTCAATCTCCTTCTGGAGCTTCTCGAGAACTCCTGGGGTCCTGACAACGTTGTAGAGGAAAGCGCAAGATGAGTTGGAGGTGGTGTCGCTGCCGGCAATCAATTGAGTCAAGGCCTCTGCAGTCAACTCTGCGCGACCTAGGGGCTCGCCCTTCTCATCACGTCCTTCCATCAATCGGGCGAGCAGGTCCTTGCGGTTGATGTCCGGGGGGTTCTCGAGGCGCTCACTGACTCGGGCGATGGCAATTCCGGCGAGGTTCTCGACAGCTTGGAGACCCTGGCTGAAGAATGAATCGGGGAACCACTTGGCGTACGGCTTCAACCAAGGCATGCATCCAAGCGTGGCCGAAACCTCGCCACGGCGGTTCATAATTTCGCAAGCTGGGGCATAGATGGCAGGGCTGGTGGGAGTGGCCTTGACCTCAGCAATGTCGGCTCCGCTAGCAAGCATGCCTGTTCACCATCATTAGCGAGCTGATAAAAAAATAATTTGAGGGTTGAAGCACTCACCAAAAGGCTTTCCAAATGCAAGATCGGCAATAGTGTCAAAGGCCAGGAAGTTGACTGGGGAATTTTTAGCATGTGCGATATAATAGTGGCTGGAGGGGAAGCGTACACCAAGAGAGACAATCCAGGTACGCGGTGCCATCAGTGTTGGGCGAATCGTTGATCCTGGCATCCCACTGCTTCACCCAGAGATCAAGGTTTTGGCGGATGTATGGCTCAAACTCGAGAACTGATTTCGGGGCAAAGGTGTGGGAAACCAACTTTCTCTTGCGAGTGTGCTCAGCGCGGTTTCTGGTGTTGAAAAGACCCCGGTGAATTGAGACGAAAGGGTCGTAGAAGTCACTATTCAATGTATCAGAAGGCCGCACATAGTCGAAATCCGTTGCTGATATCTACTTACGACTTAAGGAAACCATTACCGTGGCCATAGATGGCCTGAATGGCCTTGTAGTCGGCAATGCTAATGTGGTTTGGCGCAATGCGCACGACTGTACCCAGCTTCTTGTGAACTTCGTCGACAATCTCATATCGCTTGCCTCGTCTGCAGGCAATGAGTAACCAGATGTTGCTGAACTGCGCTCCAAATGGGGCAGGGATATCTCGAAAGCCACCGAGCTTTCCAAAGTGTGGAACAATGTAGTAGGCGATGATGGCAACCAGCAAAACAGCCGGTGCCCCCCAAGGAGAGACTAATAATTCTGCAAGGGCCATGGTGTTGACTGGATCATGCAATACTCGATGGATGATTTACAAACTATGTTGAAAGGCATCGGATGTATTTATGTGAAAGACCCTTGTGACGTCAACCTTGGGGACCCCAATGAAGCATTTCACTCTTGCGGCGACGCCTTCCTGACACCAATTGCAGCTTCGGCAATTACTCCTCTCCCCGGGGGGTTTTAGCGCCGCCACCCCACAGTCCAAAACCCAGGCTCCGAGGAGCGCCTCGGATTGGCCTGCGGGAAGCGTAGTCGGCACAGGGCCCGCGGAGACGGAGGGGAAATGTAGCAGTTTGGACAAAAGCGCATTGGGGCGCATTGTAGAAAACAATGCGCCTCCTCTCGAGGCGTCTCGGGCTCGGGGTCTCGAGGCTGGCAACCCACATGGCACATCGGCACCTGAGCATGCTACCCCATATTGGAGCCGGCGCCGGAGTAGCCTACTCCACTTATTTCCTCGGCGAAAGTCGTCTCTGAGTGGTCAGTTAATCAAGGCCAGTCGGGGGCGAAACTCGACGGTGGCGCCTGGCTCGGAATTCGGTGATGGAGTTCGATGTCACTCCATGTTGCAACCGGGTCCGCTCGAAAGGATCATCGCCGGGCTAATGCTTCCCGTGTCTCTCATCTACACGCCATCGTCGCTTCAGCGGCCCCTATCATTTCACAATTCACTTTTAATGGCTTCGACCCGTTCTCTTTCGACCCAGGTCGCCATGGCATGCGAACTGGGATGACCGCCAGCATACGTCTCCATTTACCAGCAAAAACATGGACACCAAGGCGCAGTTCACCTACTCGGAGGTCTCCAAGCACTCAACCAAAAAAGATCTATATGTCGTGATCCACGACAAGGTCTACGACTGCAGCAGCTTTGCAGATGAACACCCGTGAGTCCCCTCATTACACGCAAAGCCGTCGGCGCCTCCGGTCGTCAGCATTCGATTTGCCCCAATCCGTACACATCACATCAACTAATGCAGAGTCGCACAGAGGTGGTGAAGAGGTCTTCCTAGATGTGGGTGGCCAAGACGCCACCGACGCATTCGAGGATGTTGGCCACAGCGACGAAGCCCGGGAGATTCTCGAGAAGCTGTTCATTGGCCAGGTACTCAGACAAGTATGGTTTTCTTTTATCGATAGACCTTGAGAATATTCGCATTGACATTTGTCTAGCCTGGTGACGAAGGGCCCGTGGGTCATGGTTCGACCCCGCTTGCCTCCCAATCAGACGACAGGAGTTTGACGGTTTACATTCTTCTTGCGTTGATCGCCATTGCTGGTTCGGCCGCCTATCAATATCTACAAGTTTATCAATTTCTGTGGTCTTAATTATACCCCTTACTCCTGTTGTGCCGGTGTCACAGAAAGAGTACGAATGCAGTTATCTAAAATCCGGATATGGCTTGAGTGTGGATTCACTCCAAATTACGAGTGAGGGTCCTCGCGTGTTTCCCGCTTCTTCTGGGGCGTTGTGCGACTATCTGTGCCAGAAATGATCTTCAGTCATTTGTGGAATAATTATCACATCTGAATGCTGTGACCCATCGAAGCGCGTGTTGCCATCCTGCCACCATCCACTGTAGCTGTTGGGGTTCAAGTTGGCGATCCAAGGATACCCACAAGACAATGCTCCAAGCACTCGATCTTAAAACAAGGCTTCATTTACGGTATGCGGCTCATCGGATGCGGGTCAAGATAAAAACGAGCCAAACCAAGTTAGCCAGAGCCTCCAAGAGTACTAATAATAGCCATGCTCTGCCGACCTACCGTGCCTTGCCAACATTGGGGAAAGGTTTGGTATGCCCAATAATTATTATCCAAATGACAATCGCATCAACCATTAATCTGGTCCAACACCGCGAATTGGGTCATTTATGCGATGATTCGCCACATGATAAAAGTGTCTACTCTCCAGAATTCCTATCAGTGCCCTCATTTGGCCTTTGCTAGGATTCATTTCCATGGTATGGCGATCGTACGGTGGCTGCGGATATAACGGATCGTTTACATGCCAAAAGTGACCTGTTCGGCCATGCACGACATATCACAGTAGTATCCGCTATCTTGCTCGGAGCTTTTATGAGTTGCTGGTGAAGAGAGCTGCTCATTGTGGATTTTCCTGCATACTCGTTAAATGATCCACAGCGGCGACACGGCCCAAGTAGGCGCTCGACGCAGAAATTCCGAATGATGCCCGATTGCAATAACAATCCCTGGCATGTTCAGCCAAAACCCAAGAGCGGGACAGGAAAAATACAGAAGGATGATCACCAGTGTTGCCTACAGTTAGTCGTCCTCTATATGGCGTGTTGTTTGTGCGAATGGATGCGTTGAATGGCGATTTACATATGTATGACGATCGCAGTGTGGAGGCGGCGACCGCGCCGAGGGCGCCGAGTCCCAAAACTCAATCGTGCATGAATATATCTGAAAACTCGAGTCCTCCCGTGACTCTATATGCAGTCGGCCATTGAGCCGCCGGCCTAAAATAATATCACGAGTGCGAATCACGGGGAGTCCGGAACCACGGCTCAATCGGACGCGCTCTTTTGCAAATTCTTGCCTCACAGTGGAGTCGAGGCGATGGGCTGGGAAGCGTCGCCCACAGCGAAGACCCACGCCTCACTGGGCATTCTGACATCATTGCAGGGGAAGTCCGGCTCAGCGATTTCCCGGAGGTGTCCAATCGTCAAAGGTGAAGCAAAGACTCCGACAGTGCAGCCTATTCCCTAATTCCAAGCCTCCAAGTAAGCTTACTTGGGGCTCGCCTGGAACTAGACAGGGCAGCTTTAGCCGAAGAGCTGTGGCACAGCCATCTGAGGGGGATGGCGACAGAGGCCTTTTATACCCTCCCAGGCGAGAGGGGACTAGCGGAAAAAGACATGGCTTGGCGTGTGTGATCAAGCCATTCACGGTCCAGACCCAGTACCCCGGACTGGAGGATTCAATGCTGCAAGCCCACTCATCCACTTGGGATTGGCAATTCTGCAAAATACGGGGTAACTGTTCCATGCCTCGATCACGGAAAGACATGCCCGCCCCGCGTCTCCCGGGCGTGAGGCGTCGCCGCGTTCCATCTTGGGTTAGAGCCATCGCAGATCGCGGGGTGGAGGGCACGGCAAATGAAACCGGCTGCGGCCTGATTGGCTCTCGCCATCCCTTTCTCGTTGGTCTCGGCCCATGCGTAATGGTTCTTGACCTCCAAATATGTCATAAAGCCAGACGCCCTGAACTGCTCCACTCTTGACACAACCCGTCCCTCGAAATTCCCTCGCGTGGTGAAGCATCTATCACGTGTGCAGCTCCCCATCGCTATAGAAGACTGACGAGAAGCCGACCAAACACTGCGAGACCATGGAGCCGACGACCAAGACGAAGAAGAGGGCGTTTCGGGCCTGTATGCCCTGCCGCGCCCGCAAAGTCCGGTGCATCGTCACCGAGACGTGCCAGCCATGCATGAATTGCAAGTTGGATGAGAAGGAATGCGACTTCGCCAAGAGACCCAGCATACCGCACGTCACATCCGACCCGTTCGCTGTCTTCTCCATAGCTGACCTTTATACAGCCCGCATTACCCAAGAGGTTGCCATCCAGGCGGCCTGAATAACGCAGACACCCGCTCCGAGACATCGGGCAGCGACCTAGCTCCGTCAGCCAGGGGCCGCTCTCCCGGTGCTCCCGGCGCCGCCGATAATGAAGGAGGCAATGCCCTCAAGCGGCGGTGTTGTGGAGATGATGCTCAGGGTCAACAGTGCAAAAAGACTTCAGGATCGAATCAAGTTTCCAAGGGTAACGAGAGAAATCCGCCTTTTTACCGCCCATTAAATACGGAGCAAAGCACTAACCCGGGTGCTCTTAAAGAAATGGCAGGTCTATTATACGACCCAACAGATCCCGCCTATTCATTCCTCCAAGCGCCCAAGACCAAAACGATACTACCGCAGGATCTCGAATTTCTTTACAACCAGGGCTGCTTTATTGTGCCCGAGCGGCATGTGCTCGACGAATTCATGAAGCAATACTTTTCCTTTATTCACCCAATCCTCCCCATCATTAACGAGGCCGACTTCTGGGCGATGTACAACGCGAAAGACTCAGAAACCACCAACGATGACCGCATATCCATTATTGTTCTTCAGGGAATGCTATTTACGTCCGCCACAGTAAAGTCAACCACTACTCTACTCTGCAGCGCATGATTTAACAGGCTGCATTAGTTTGTGTCCCACGAGATTCGGCAAAGCCTGGGGTTCAAGACAACTCAGGATGCAAAATACTCCTTCTACAGGCGCGCAAAGGTATGCATATTGCCTGACATCTAGGCAAAGACTAACGTTTGTTAAGCTCCTATATGACTTCGGATACGAGCGATCATCGATAGCTGTTGCTCAGGCTGCAGTACTACTCTCACACTCACACTTGATACCGCTCCCATATGGAGGATTTAAACAGCTCGGCTCGCTCTGGGCGGGCATCGCAATTCACCATGCGCGAGATGCACGAGCACACCGTTACTACATGATGACACCGAGCAATCCACCATCACCCAAAGACCTAAAGCGATACAATACCCTCAAGCGCCTATGGTGGTGTTGCATCATATCCGATCGAGTAATCCCGCTCACGTCTCGCCAAAACATAAAGATTACGAGGACCAACTTCAACTTCGACGGAACCCCAACACTCAGCATTGAAGATCTTGTCGACGAGTACGACTGCTCAGAAGTTTACGATTCTACGACAAAACGCCTATTAGCTCAAGTTACGGTTAAGATTGTGGAACTTTGCGTCGTTTTGACGGATGTTCTGACTCTCTCCGCCCTCGTACACGAGAACCCCAGCTGGGGTATTTCTTCAAGATTAGCAGAAACGAATCAAGCTGGGATATGCCGAATCCGACTCCAGCGATGGTATCAGACCTTCCTATCCATGAAATCTGCAATGGGGAAAATGACGGCGGATAACTCTGGGTCAAAGTCTTCGAGAAGTTCTGTTATCTTGTTCACTAACCTAGCAGAGATGTATTACCAGTACGTTTCTCCTTTCTCCTGGTAGTACTCTGCTAATACATAATCTTTTAGCTCCGCGCGACTTAATCTCTGCCACTACGAGATGCTGCACCTCGGCCAAGCTGCGCTCACCTTGAACCCATTATTCGACACGACAGATATGACGCAGAAAACATATGAACTTCAAAATGCCACCTCTCAGGTGACGGAGTGTCTGGCAGAATTAACTCGGTTAGGGCTTATACGTTGGCTACCAATGAGCGCGTAAGTACTTGTAACTCATGAGCGTAGTATCAGAGCTAAACATTATCTAGTGTTGGATGTACCGCCTTCCCCCTTGCTCTGCAAATCCTTGATGCCGAATTATTCCAAAAGAAAATACGAGACGTTTCGGCATCCAAAAGCTCGCCACTCTTTTCGGATTATCAGCGAGAGAGACTCAACATACTAGTCGAAGCGATGAAGATTTATCGACCGAGATACTGCATGGCAGATTGGATTACTCAAACCGTCAAATACATTGTGCACGCGACTCAGAACTGGTTACCTTCAAAACCCGTTCAATCAGGAAACTCGAAACTATCCGTCGCCAGTTGGATCGAAATACTTCAGTTACAGCCCACTTACTATTTACGACTGGCTCTGACGATGGATTTGAGCATCAGCAATGGAAAACTCCCCGATGACGACGACTTCCCACCAGGACTGCGCCAGGCGTGGCACGGCCGCATCACGGCTACGGTATCTCCGGAATTCATCCCGATGAACTTTGAAAACTTCCAGGGAACTGGCATGTCAGTCCCAGCGACTGGCGGTATGTCACAGCGATTGATCCAGGCCTCCGACGAACCAATCGATAACGCTACGCCCTATGATGGAGACAAACCCTCCCAGCTACCTGTGGAGCCAGTTGAGGAAATCAACACCTTGGAGGAGCCAAGTTCTGCTACCAGCAAGCCCAACCCATTTGATAACATTTTCCCAACGATAGCAGATTGCTCCGATATCCTCACAACACAACCCGCTATGGGAACGGAAACATTTCTCAGCACATTCAGCCCGGGGAACTTGGGGGAAGACATGTTCTCATTTAACCCGGAGGGCTCGTTTCCAATGTTTCCATCACAAACCTTTGACTTCTCGATGGGGGGCAGTTATTCCATCCACAACTCTTTAAGTCCATTGGGGAAAGGTCAGTGGGCCAACAATCAGTCCGAATCCAACGTGGATGAGTCGCAAGAGCGCATAAACGAGTCGTTTTTAGACTCACTACGAGAAGCGACGAGTAAAAGCTTCAGGACCAACGGAGAGCGTTTGCTGGAAGAGCTAAGCAGGGCAATCAACCTGCCATAAGCGCACCGCATCATATTTACCGCGCGTATATTTGAAATCGCGCCAAATCTTCTTGCAAAAAAATTATTTGGAATGTAGGAATAAGTTACATATAGACAGGCATCGGGCACACAGGGCTTACGGGTAGAATTGTTGGTTTTGTATGATTAATGACTATTATTTTACGCTAAAGGTTGAGGACTCTCTTCCTTTCAGAATGACAATACTTTAACAACTTTCCAAAAGCAATGGCGCGTCTATTTCGTAAAGATATGAATTCTATGATTCGAAAAACCTGGGGGGGTGTTGCAAGTACAGCTCCACCACTCAACGATCAATAATTTGGACTGGTGTTTTTTTTCCAACCCACAAGCTAAATTTCGAATTCGATTCCATCTCCCCAGATCTTACTGCATATAAATTAAGCCGCACTATGGAAGGGTACCTTGCAGCGGTTCACGGGTAGTCCCATGACAAAAGGCTTTGGAATGTATAGGGTGGGACCAACTCCTGCGGCTTACGGTGAAAAATATTTGGCACTGTAAGCAAAAAACAAAAAAAGAGTTGGGGCGTTCGGATCTGCACGATAAATCTGACAGCATGGGTATTTTTCGTAATTCTAAACATTAAATATTACCAATTTGTTCAGTGCATAATTGCAGCGAGTGAGGTTCAAATTCAGGGCGAAACTATTCACAGCGGACCCCATCCAATCAAACCGTCCGCCTTACATCACCATGCCGGACGAGACAAATCTTCTCGCAAACCCTTTTCTTTTGAAAGCCACGCAGTAGGGATCAAGGTTTTGCTCTCGGTTAACACATGCAGTGCCTCGACTGTTCTGGGCCCGGATTAGTGCCCCCCTCAGGTCCAGTGAGACGGTTTTCGCTGCGGGCCCCATTCCAAGATAAGGTGTAGCGTCGATCGTGCCAGACTAGTTCCCACCCTAACGAGGTCAACCCGTCGTTTGAGATGGAGTGCCCTTACTATGAGAGAATTTCTGGTACCCACCTTCACCGTTCACCGAATTCTCTCCGCATCTCGGTTGCATCATGGCTGAAGCGACAAACGGATCGAGCCCCGAGCTGGGCTCATGGCTGCAGAATCTGGACTTTCCGGAGTCTCGCAAGTCGCTATTCACAGAGGTCATCCCCGAGCTCCTCAAAGCCACCGCCGACGTTGGCAAGGTGCTGAGGTCGGCGAATGTCAGCCTCGCGGGGTCGGCAAATGACTTTGGCGACGAGCAACTCAATGTCGACGTGCTGGCCGAGAATCTCATCCGTGAGGCCATCTCCAAATGTCCCACAATAGCCACCGCCAGCAGCGAGGAGGATCCCGTTGAGCGATCTGCACGAAAGGACGGTGCCCCGGCGCAGGGCGCCCAGTCCGAGCAATACACTGTTGCGTTTGACCCTCTGGACGGCAGCTCCATCATCGCTCCCAACTGGGCTGTCGGCACCATCATCGGCATCTGGGACGGCAGTTCCGCGCTTGGCCAAAACCCTGCCGAGAAGCAGGTCGCTTCTATACTTGGTGTATTGGGCCCCCGAACGACAGCCTTCGTGGCTGTGCGCATCCCTGGCGCTCCCGACATATGCTTTGAAGCCAGGCTTGGCGAAGATAGCAGCGGGAGGTGCGAGATAGTTCGACCCAGCGTTCAGCTCGCAAAGGCCCCGTTCAAGACTCGGTACTTTGCACCGGCGAACCTGCGCGCGGCTGCTGACGACGTCAAATATATGGGCCTCATCACGAAATACATCCAGGAAAAGTATACGCTGAGGTACAGCGGCGGGCTCGTTCCGGACCTGGTCCACGCCTTGGTCAAGGGCCATGGCATCTACATCACGCCCGTCATCCGGGAAAGCCAAGCCAAATTACGACGACTATACGAGTTGTGCCCCGTGGCGCTGCTGATGGAATGCGCGGGCGGCCAAGCTGTCGAGCCGAATGGGAAGCGGATTCTCGATCGGGCGGTTGAAAACTGCGACGAGCGTGGGGGTCTGGTCTGCGGAAACGTCGAGGAGGTTCTGGTGGTTAAGGAGGCTCTGAACTAAATTAGACGGGGGGACAAATAAATAGAATCGGGAGATGCAGCGCCTCAAAATGGCGATGCGCTGGGTAAAAAATAAAGAGATAGATAGATAGAGTCACGGGGCTAGCATGTTGCGGGACTTGGTATTGATTTGCGAAAATCATGAACGAACGTCTATTGTATCATATCATAAGCTTCCTCCTGTCTATCTGAAACGGAGCAGCCGGGCCTATGAATAGATGGGTATCGAGATGGCCTAGTGTTAAACGAATGCGTCGCTAAAATACAAAAAGTGGTTGCTTCATTGGTTGGTTTTGTTGTTTCGTTTGTTTCGTTGCGGGTGTGGGGGCGTGTGCTTTTTGGTCTTGTTCTTAGAATCCGTCCATCTGCTTGGATCTCTGGTGCTCCAGGAGGGTGATGCCCGACATGGCGGCCGTGAGGACCCAGTGGTAGCCGATCTCGTCCGTGTTGCCGGTGCCCTGGTACTGGAACCAGAAGCTCTGCGGGTGCTTCTCGTCCTCGATCAGGACGGCCACGTCCTCGCCCTCGTTGCCACCGGTGATGGAGGAGCGGCTGCTCGCGACGGGAGAGTCCTTACTCTCGCTTGGCGGCGCCTTGCGACGTCGGCGATTGCGATTATCACGCGAGTACTCAGTTGCTTCGTAGCGACCTGCTGCCGGAGGGCCCAATCGGACAAGCTTCCACCCGGCCCCAGACACGCCGAGACCCCTCACTTCGTCTCTCGCTACGCGGCGCCACTCGAACGCCTCGTTCCGGTAATTGCCTTTGTATCCCACCATCAGGGTGAACTTGTAGCGGTCCGACTTGGAGCAGCGGCGCATCTTGGCCTCGCACGCCATGAGGCCTGCGCTGGGCACGTCGGGGAGGTAGAAGACGAAGTCGCGGTTCTTGCGCACGGCGTGCACCAGCGGCTTGAGCCTGTTGGTACCGGTCGAGTACAGCACGGTGCGGCTCCCCCAGGGCTCGTATGTCCCGACGGCGCGGAACGGCTTGAAGCCGCGGGCTGAAATGTGGGAAATGTGTTGGTCTTTGGCCCTCGTATTGGTCATGTGAAATGCGGGAGGCATGCCTTTGCAGGCGACTGTGTCGGACACATCTTCGCCGGCGTATTTCGAGGTGAAGCACCCCATCCTGACTTTGCTCCGGAGGCTGCCGTGTCTAGACAGCGAGGAGCGGACGCGGGGGGCGCTCTGCGGGTTTGGTGCGAGGAAGTCAATCATGATTGTCATGTCCAACCAGCGAGTGACGCGGCCGTGGGCAGCTCTTTAAAGGCGCCAGCGACTCTCCCAAGACGCCTCATCTCTGTAGCCACACCGACTGGGAACGGGGCCATGTGATCCGCTTGTCACGGGGATGTGCATGTCAATTCGTGGAGATGGGCTGCTCCGCCCTGTCCCCCACTTGGACACCCATGCAGACGTGAGCAATGCAGGCTATTTCACAGGGCACTGTGTTGCTCGCGCAGCCTTGTTTCAATTTGCCACCCCATTAGGGCCCCTCCCTGTTTGTGCTGGGACGAAAACAAGGGACCACCACCAAAGACTCCCCCTCCTCCAAGACCCCTTTCAGGCGCGGAATAAGGTTGACTATTGGTGACCCTGGCACCACCACGGGCCTGAGAGCGGGCCAGTCTAACCGAACACGTCATCGCCAAGTCCAAGTGCCCTTTCTTGGCTTGGGTTGAAGCTAAAACATCGCGGCCCAGACCCATCCGTCCTTGTGCTTGTTTGGATGCCCCATGGAGAGAGCACTCGGTGGTTTGGTTCCTGCGGAAATGAAACGGCCGAGTTGCGCCGGAATGAGGGAGAGCCCGTCGCAGCATACAGCCGCTTCAGTGTAAGGCCTCGTTCGTCCAACGTCAGCTTCACAGCCATGATGATGGATCCTTCGCTCTCGTTGAGAGAGAGATGAGCTTTATTTATCGAGAGTGCCATGATCCGTCCAATTGAGGTTTAGCACGCGACCACCAAGACAGACTAGCCGCTGCCGAGCGTCGTCACCACCCAAGAAAATATTCATCTCCCCAAGTCAAGCCATCAAAAACATCAGATGAGCCTTTTTTCTCTCCCTTCCACATTTGTCCGATAAACGAACCCTCACGTGCATCCAGGGTCCGCAATGGCCAAGGGTGTCAGGTTATTTGGTTGTGGTCTGTGAGGATGAAAAAAAAATTCACTCCCGATCTGGTCTGCCTCGGTTCCTAGATCCGAATATCGCATCGTTCCGGCATTCGGCACTATTAGTGTGCGTAGGTGCACAGGGACCTTTAACTCCAGGCACAGGAACATTCTTTACGTACGGCTTCAGCCTCACACCCACCACACCGCCGAGGTCCCATCAGCTGGCGCTTTAACTTTTTGTGCCCAATAAATTTGCATGACAGGGGAACCCGGCTCGCTTGTGGCGCAAGCAGCCCTGAGCGTTGCGCTGACGTGGAGGCATAAATGATGAATCTGCTCGGCCGGCGCAGTGTATTGCTGTTTTCGTGTTGCTAGAAACCACTAAAGCAGAAGTTAAGGGCCCCTTACCATTAATAGAGTAACACCAGCATGATATAAGGCCCACCGTCAGCGAGGCCTGCTTCGTTGTGGGGTGGGGCCGTTCATCTCGAAGGAAGTTAATTTGCATGAGCGTCGTCACTGGTTATACGAAGTTCATCGCGGTCAACCTCGCAGTTGCTGCAAGTCGGTCTTCGTATTGTTCTCAACAAATAAACTGTCTGACCGGTATTTGTGTCTAAAATTAAGTCCAACCAAGCAAATCAAGACTCTCGTTCCACCAATCCTCCGAAATCAACCGAGCCAGAGTGAGGAGTGCATGTGCATATGCATGAAGAGGAAAGGCCTTATTGGATGACTTTGGCCTGCAACCGTTTAAAATTTGCCAGTATTAAAAGAACTCCAGGAATATAGAATCCGACGAAGCCCGAAGGCCGTGCAAACTAAACACTTTCCGAAATTCAACCAGAGAAAGTTGAAATTGAAATCCCCAGATTTTTTCTTCTTCTCCATTGCAATCGCCATTATGTAGATTTGAACTTTGCTGAGCAACCTTAATCGGTGTCACTATGCCCACATTGGCAGTCTCCAGGCCCCGGACTGGCGCTAACGCGCAACAAAATGTGCTCGATGTTGGAGATGGGCTGTTCATCAACCCACTCGCTCATTTCTTCTTGCCTCAATCGGGAAGTGAAACAAACCTTGGCTTTCTCAGTTCAATTATATGAAACGGATCTAGTCTCAAAACAGTTGAATGGCCCAGATATTGGTCCCCCAAATCAAAGTCCATCCCTGGATCTGTCTCGCAAGGGCAACAAGTGTCGTCTCTGGGGCATTTAGTCCTTCCCTGAACATGCATGACCATTACAGGCATCAATATCTCACTAGGATTACTATCATGAACTGCAGCTAAGCGTTAAAGTCTATGGTCTAGACAATATCGACATCAATTAATGGCAACCGTTTCCACGCACATCTCGAGTTATAGGGTAGGGAGTTTAATATGCAGAAACGCCTTTGATAACGGATAGACGGGGCGTGAGACCGATTGGGGGGCCTACAAAACTCCGTCTCGCAATTCTGCACGCACTTGGGAGAATACTGCCAATAATTGGCATGTTAACCAGTGGCGTGATTCTGTGACCTGTCATTAACTGGTTTTATGTTTATCCATGGTGTGACTGTTTGGTGGTGTGTCGATAATTTATCCCGGGCCTAACGCAAGTTTTTGATTCAATCTATACCTGGCTTCTATAGGATGATCTAAGGTGCGATACGGGCTTGGGAACGCGTTTAGAAATTTCTATTCTTGAACTTTTTGAACACTGTCACATCCATGATCATCGTGCTCGGAGCTTTCCTTTTACAACAGGCATAATCTGACAAGCAGACAAGACCGTCAAAAGTTTTGACCTGCATGTATGTATGTGCGGGGATCAGAATCGAGAGATTAATTTAGAACATTCGTGTATTTCGTTTCCTTGCGCGCAGCCAGTATTGTGCCATTCAGTTCCAAATTGAGGGATGATATGATAGGACTAATAGAGTGAGATCACTAACCGCAATTTCCAACCTGAATATGGACGCTAAGACATTTAGAAAAAATCCACCCTTTGAACGCTCCCTATTCCTTTGTATCCTTAAAAAGGGTGTATCCAAAGCCAGCCTCCTGAACTTCGGCGATCATTGCTCTTATTAGCAAATTTGAAGTGGATGCGACCCAGGGAGAAGGAATTGCATCTCGCCACTTGGACTTCCCACAGTTTTCTGACTGTGTTTGAATTGGGATCCACAGGCCACGTCTCCTATGCCGAATTTCCGCTACTCTCCTCTCTACCGGGTGTGTCTGTATATGGCAACCACCGATTCTAGATCGGCGTCATGGAAAAGAAACACAGCCCTATTCGGAACGATTGACGAACTTCGACTCCGGCCAGTCTTCAATGGTTTATTGTAAATTATTCAAACATGCAAGTTCATCATTCCTTTATTCTGAGTGATTTGCATTGGCGCTCGACATTCATCAAGCGAACCGCGGGTTGGCAAAACGTCTTCACTAAGGACACCCGTCATAGTATGCTTGAAACTCACATCGACGTTTTATTTCGGGCCGCATTCCCGCCGATACAACCCAACAGAAATGGGCGCTTAGCGGCTAAATTGACCATCGCTATTTGATCCGCAGATAATGGCAAGGATGGTTCTGCAGTTACATCCAAATAAATGACTTCATCCTTATATGTCTATGGTAAATATGCTCTCATAAGAAACATGCATGCATAAAATGACGAAGAGTTATAAATGTGCATATAATGACAATTTCTATAGGAAATTGGCTATATGTGACAATTGGGTGGTCTTCTACGAGAGGAGTTGTGACGTAGCCAAGAATTAACAACAGGTTTGCTCAATCAATGAGTGCATTAAATGACATCATACTTTTAGCTGACCTCTCAGTTTCTTCGAACAAGAAATTTGCCGGCACTGGATCGGTATAATGAGTGTGTATGGGCACCAACGAACAACCAGAGCGTACTACCTGAATATTGAACTTGTTAATTCCTACATGCCTCCGATGCGTCGATAGGAACGAACTATTACAGGCTACTTGAAGGCCAACTATCCATTTGCCTGTGGTAAGACTGCACTTCCGTACCGGACCCACACAAACTTCACACATACGTTTGTTGTCAAGCAGATTTGGTGAGACTTTGTACTGTTTCCAAAGAGTTTCTATCTGACTGGTCTACACCTTCACTGATAGTCAAATTCTGTCTTGCCGCAGCCAAAGGGGTGGGCCCAAAGGTAATATGTCTGCCTTTGATTGAGAAGTTGCTTCGGTACACATTGAACTACCCTTGATCAGGTAATGATGACGGCCTACGGAAAGAGTGGGAACCAATAGTGCTTTTCTCAATAAACTCACTTCCATGTGAAACCATTGGCTAATATTTGGAAAAGGAGCCGCATATAGAAAGAAAGTCTTGAACCAATTATGGCCTTGCAAAATTCAGGATCGAAGTGGAATGCTGTTGGGCAGGGCGCTTTCTATTCTCAACCCCTTCCCTCTCTATTCAATTGATCGTGCAATGGCAGAATTCAATGCATAATATGCAGTTAATTAAAACGAGCAATTGAACGTATTGCCTGGAGCCGATGGGGTTTCCCATATTCCCTTTGTTGTTATGCTAATTGAATACACTGCGGTTCGTTGGTGATGCATCACGACATGACCAAGACTAGAACCCTCGCAATGTTTCTTGGCAAATTGAGCTGGCCAGGAAAAATCACATTGTTATTGCTGTGTTATGCAGGGGAAGGCGCAACTTCTGTTGGGCATTCATCAATGCGAGACTCGTTCCCCGGATCGTCGCATCAGAGTTCGCGGGGTGAGGAGAGATAATTTCCGGTCAATCGGCCGGCTAAACGCATTTTTCGCCGGGTTTACCGGGTGAAATGGCAATCACCCACTGATACGTGGGTTTATTCGGACCGTTTTTGCCGGCAAGATTAGCTTATCAGGGGACCTCCGGTCGCATGTCCATTTCGGGCAGTTCAGTTGGTTCGCACACGCGGACTGTGCTAGTGTACCTGAGCCGAGCATGGGCACAAGTCAGGTGGTGAGCAACATATTTTGCAACTAACCTCAACCATGCCTAGTTGCAAAAAATATGGTTTGGCAATGGTTTGAGACCTTTGAATTTCCAAGTGTCAACAATTGAAAAATGCTCTCTAAGATTTGAGCATTAAAGTGTGAAGAAAGAACTGTCTGTAGAGGGAACAAGGACGAGCTCAGAAGTTGGCAAAATATTATTCAATTATTATTTGAGTTATCCGTGTAGAATCTGTTTTCCGACTGTCTAAACCTTCATCTATCACCGGTCCATCTTGGAAAAGCCCGATTAGTCTACCAATTCTACATTCAGCGACACCGTAGGAACGCCAGAAAAGTTTGAGGGCATTGTGTAGGTGAAGTTCCAGAACTCAAAATCCCGAAGTGTGGAGTCGGCGCCGCCATTAGCGCCGCCAAAGGATAGCTCGTAGGTCGGGTTGACATTTCCAGACACGGCGACCTTGAGGCCTTGCACATCGTCCCAGCTGGAAACTGTGCGCATCTTTTGGAAAGTTCCCACAACAAGAGTGAAGATGGAGCTCGAATTGCCGTATGGGTACGAGAGCGTCAGGCTGCCGGGGCTGACCTTTACGTCAAGGGCCATTTCAGTAGGGTACAGCTGGTTAACGTTAGCAAGGTCTTCAACAGAACGATTAGTTTCCAACTAGGATGTACTTACAGAAATGAATGAGATCTCATTGCCCGTATCCCACTGGATGACAGCTGGGTTGAATGCTTCCTGAGATCGAGCCGGTCCGCCTACTACAATCTCATCGAATGACTCCGCCCCAATGGTAATTTTATCAGACAGCCAAGTAGTAAAGTTGCGTCGTGCATTGTCAAATGGGGGTGATCTCGTGGATGTTTCAAATGTATGTTCGCCTTGGAATGTGGTCAAACCATCCAGGATTTCACTGGGAATCAGGCTCTTGTGCGCATCAGCGAGAATTGCGAATAGTGGTGCCCATGCAAAATCAGCCATGTGGGACATAACTTCCGGCTATTTTACCAGTAACACGGTTAGTCATTGTAACTTCACTTGAGTAGTCAAGATAAGAAATGGCTTACCTCTGGGATGAGACCAGCCGCCTCCCGTCCAATGAGGGGCCAGAACCACAGCGCCATCAGGCTGAGGTAACGGTTCATGTCGTAACCATATGAGCGATCCCAGGGACCAGCCATGTTCTTCAAGCCAGGGTGCCACAGCGAGTAAATGGCTTCCCAAGTATACTTGAGCATGCGAGGGCCATTTTGAGTCATGACAGAGCTTTCGGGGAGATATTTACTCCATAGGACAAGGCCGAAAAGAGAGACACCAGTGTAGGTGCCAGAGTTGAATTCCGAAAGTGTGTTCTCTTCGTTAAAGAGAGCAAGAATCTCTTGAGCGTAGTTTTCACCTGCCTGGGTCATGTTCGACTCCTTAAGCCGCCGACCAGTCCAGCCGGAAACAAATGCTCGCATGAGGGCCTACAAACTCCCGGTCCTTGGTCAGTAATACTATCTTTACACCATTTTGGGTTTCATTTGAAACTCACCGGGTTGCTATAGGCTGGATAAAGGTTATCCTGTTTCACATCAAGGTGACCGAACCTGTACGAATCCCCAATGGTAGCATTACGGAGAGACGCCAAGATGAGGTTTTGGGTTGTTGACGACAAAAGATCAGAAAACTCTTCCATTGCCAGGATCAGCGTCGTACCGACGAAACCTCGCCAATTGGGATCCCAAGAGTTGTAAATATCCGCGGGGTATGCGGGTGAACCGACATAAGGCTCCTCCGGTTCCTTCTGATAATCACCATACCTGCACATAGGTGTCATTTGGCATCCTAACAGACACAAAACACGCCCAACTCCCTTCAAACTTACCACTCTTCTGATTCGATCTTAAATTGCGCAGAGATAACATTTTGAATAATCTTTTCTGCCTCGCTGACATCATTGCCTTCGTCTCGTGCCAAGAGCCCCAACGCGTACCAAATGGAACTGCGGGTTTCATGTCTCAGGGCCGTGGCAGCACTGAAGTCATAGAGGTAGCCGGCATCTGAGTCATAAAAGAGGTCCATCCAGTCCATGGATTTGGTGAACATCTCCCTCGCGCCTGAGGACATAGACCCGACATAGGAACCCACCACGGCGGCAGGGAGGGCCAAGGCCCACACTGTATTGATGGTTGAAAACCGCATGATTGCTTGCAAAATGTCTATCAAGGAAGGTTTGAACAGCGGGACAGATCAACTATCAGAGAGTCTTTGGTGTAATTTAAATGTCTTATTAGGTTTCACATATGCATGCCTCAATTTCCGCCTTGGTTGACTGGGGCTTGGCTATTCGTCGGCCCCGTTTCCTCAAATCGTCCAAACCCCATAAACTCCCCTGATGCTGCAGCTTGGCCTTTCCTGTATACAGCTTCTAGCTGGACCCATAAAAAGGCTACGCAAGTACAGATGTGTGTGTTCTCTGGTGATCGACGGTGATTGCCGGCAAATTAAAGGCTCAGGTTACGTCCTAATTTCGGACCGGGTTCACCGGACGGGATTGTCCAACAAGGATCTTTCCCCGCACCCAGCAGCGGATCCTCAGGGCCAGATAACAATCGTGACCACGCGACAGGGAAACGATAGCGCTGGTTCTAAGGTCTGGCTCACTAGATCAGGTGCCTTTCCAGGCCCATTACGGTGCAACGCCGGGTTATCAGCCAAGGATGCGATAGTGGAGGGCCCCGGCCACAATCGGAAGATGACCCTGATGCAGTGATTCCTCTTATATAGGGGATCCGTGCTTCTCGGCGGGGTAAACTTGGCAGTTTTGGCTCACGCGAGCTTGTCAGTGGTCTCACAGAGTGTGCTTTCATCGCCATCGGAAAGCATGACTTCGACGAACGAAAAAGGGACCGTTGTGGAGGGGAAGGCAGAATTGAATGCCGATGAGTTGCGACTCGCACAAATGGGTAAGTTTTTCACAGGAAAAAACCACCCCAAACATGCCATGGCCCTTAATTAATGCGCTATCCTTCCTCTAGGCCATGCCCAAGAGCTGAAGCGGCACTTTAGCATCCTCAGTTTGATTGGTCTCGCTTCCACCACGACGATTTCCTGGACGGGGTTGGGTCTTGGCCTCATTACAGAAATCGGCGCTGGCGGCCCCGGTGCCGTCATTTATGGTTTTATTCTCGTAACATTTTTGCAATGTTTTCTCGGCGCGTCTCTGGCCGAATTCGTCTCGTCGTACCCGACCTCGGGTGGCATGTATCACTGGATCGCCGCTGTGGCCCCTCGCAGAATGACCGGGATCTTGAGTTTTTTCACCGGCTGGTTTAGCGTGCTTGGCTGTAAGGACATGAAGTTTATTACTTTTGGAGAGGGGATCGAGGCTAACACGGGAGGCAGGGATTTTCACCACCGCTTCGACAAATGTCATTTACGCGCAGATTCTCATGGCGCTAATTGCGCTGTATATCGATGATATGGTCATCAAGACATGGCAGACATTTGTGGTTTACCAGGGACTTAATCTGCTCACCGCGGGTATTGTCATGTTTGGCAATAAGATTATCCCAGCTCTCAACCAATTTTCGCTGTTTTATCTACAGATCGGTTGGCTGGTTGTGCTCATTACTGTTGTTGCATGCGCACCATCATATCGTAACGCCGATTTCGTTTTCAAGACGTGGATCAATAACACGGGCTGGAAGAATCAACCGATTTGCTTCATTACCGGCCTTGTAAACCCCCTGTACAGCCTCGGTGGATTGGATGGAATCACACACATCACCGAGGAAATGCCCAACGTAGGTCATGTCTTGTTTCACGTTGATGCGAATATACTAACACCCGAAAGCCGTCGCGGAACGCTCCACTTGCAATCGCCATCACACTGGTCATTGCATTCTGTACTGGTATTACGTACCTCATCAGTCTCATGTTCTCCATCCAGGATTTCGACGCCTTGTCTACAACCAACACCGGTATGCCTCTAGTGGAACTCTTTCACCAAGCCACTCAGAGCGTCGGCGGTGCATTTGGCCTTACATTCATCCTTTTTATCGCACTTGGCCCTTGTGTCGTCAGCTCGCAGCTAAGCACTGGACGCGTATTTTGGGCATTTTCTCGAGACGGAGCGATGCCCTTTTCTAGAATGTAAGCCAAAAATGATCAATTTGCCATATAATGTTGATATTGACTTGATTGCCTTCAACATAGTTGGTCTAAAGTTGACCCTCGACTGGACATCCCTTTGTACTCGCAGATTGCTGTCACGGTGGTAATGGCTGCGCTTGGTTGTTTATATCTCGGCTCCACAACCGCATTCAACTCCCTCCTGGGAACCGCCGTCACCGTCAACAACATCTCCTACTTTATTCCCATTATTACCAACCTACTGACAGGCCGCAAGAACATGCATCGCGGAGTTTTTCACATGGGACCTAAGATAGGGCCTATCGTGAACACCATTACCGTATGCTGGCTCACTTTTGCGATCGTGTTTTTCTCTTTCCCTTATTATCAGCCGGTGACAGCCCAAAATATGAACTATACCTGCGTTGTAGTTGGCGGACTTCTTATTCTTGTAGGAGCGTGGTGGTTTAAGGCAGGAAGGAGCTATGCCGAGAAAATGCAAAAGGCAAAGGAGGAATCATCGGGCGAAGGCTTTATTGAGTCTTGAAACAGCAGTCTACTCGAACTTAATGCGGCGGCTAAATGAACACGACGAGTTTCATTCACTGATGATCGTCGCAATGGAGACATCAACCAGGATCGGACCCATATTATTAGTTTCTTTATATACCCCAAATTCCAAGTACATCCTCCCGAATACGACGGCCGTCCTTTTCAACACCGTGTTGTAACTGCTTAACTCTTCTCACGATAATTCCCACTGCCAATGGACCCACAATGGTGCATAGCATGATGGCCCAAGTTACGATGAGAAAAATATCAGAACTCTCACCGCCACTAGATTGGTTTGATGAGAAGACGCCATTGCTCTCGGCAATAGACGAGATCAAGAAGCCAATTTCGCCACGTGCAGTCATTGCGCAACCTACAATAGAAGCAGGGTAAAGTGAGAGCGGCCTGTTGCTTGAAGGAGTTGAGTGTTGAACGATCGTTTGCCGCGGGCTATTCTCGTTCGAATCCGAGGGCGACGATTCTGAAGGCTGAGCCGGGTGGCTATCCCTTCTTTCTGCTGCTTGATTTGGTTGTGACTTAGATTTCCCCCAGAAATGGGCCATTTTCAATTTTGAAAGGTTCGACAACTTGCGGAATAAAATTGGAATTCCTGGAGCCGTTGATATACGGAGAAGCCAGATCCCGCAAAACACCTTGCTAACTGCCATGAGAAGGGTGTATATGAGGCCCTTCCAAACAATATGACCATTGAACATTTTAGTGATCGGAATGGAAAACCCGATGGAAGCCTAAAAACGATAAGACAAGCTTTTAGCATTCAGAAAGCGACCACTTACAAAGAAAAGCGGTCTCAGCACCCTATTCAATGGCTGTAAATAATACTCCTCAAAGATGAAAGCACCAGAAAAGCTTGGTTCCACAGAGGGCTGAGTTGTTTCCGTGGTTGTTCCGCTTGCCTCTGGAGCGCCTACATTCTGGCTATCTCCCGTAACAGGTGTTTCAATCGCAGGGAAAATGGGATGGGGTACCTCGGAATCCCACCAACTGATCGTGGTACCAGCAATATATGCGGCGAAGAGATTAGAGGTACCAGCATATGACGAGGCAGCGATGAAGCCAAGTAAAATACAAGTGTGAATAGCCCATACTATGCCAACCTTGTTAAGATATTCATTCACAAATCCTCTCGGATTGTTGACCCGTTTAGCATTCAGCCAAAGAGTAAATGGATGAACAAGGAATTTGCAAGCCAGAGGGGCACAGATAGCGAAGCCAAGTGAGACTAGAATTGGCCTGATCACGGTTGGGGCACTGATATTTGTGTCGGTTGCGCCCAGGTTGGAAATGATTTGGACCATTACGAGGCCAATCACATCGTCCATCATCGCAGCGCTGGTGAGCACCACACCAAGTCGAGACTTCATCAAACCACTAGCACCAAGCACTGTGAATGTCGTGCCCAGGCTTGTAGAACAAAGGGCAGCCCCAGCCGCGAAGCATTGAAGGGAGGTCGCTCTGGTAAGTTTTTGCAGAACAAAAGAAAAGCCCATGGGTAGGCCAATACCAGTGATAGCAACACCGATGGACAGAAGAAGGTTCGCTTTCAGGGCTCTCAGAGACGTAGAGAGACCTCCTGCAGAAGTGATTAGTATTTTCTTACAATAGTGCAGCGCAATGAGTACGCACCTTCATATACTATCAGTAACAATCCGAGATAGCCAAGTTGTACGATAACATGCTCGGCCTCCTTGCCCAACCACTTGGCCCCTGGTGTTCCCCAGGCCACACCCAGGAATATTTGCCCAATGAGGCCACAGTACAGACTCTGGTCAAGAATAAAGTTGCCGACATTCAAGAGTAGCATAAAAGAAGCCTGTGTGAGGATTGTCACGACCCCCGGCTCGTGGTACGGAAGTGAGGCGGTGTTCATGGTCGATTCTACCGTGCTCATTGGGCCTCCGCTTAACACGAGGAAATAGGAGGAGCTTGCTCTTGGGTTGGTGATGGCAACGCGTCAATAGATTTTGTTTACATTCACGTGACCTCTCGGTTGCCAAGATCGCCACGCCAAGCCGGCGAACGCAAACCAAAAATGGCAATAAGTTCTCTACACCGACAGTGCACTCGCAGCCTCTGACGTTAACACATTCAGGGATGTTGGCTTCCTCGTCTAGTAGCGTCCAGAAACGTACGCGGGGTCCAGGTGTCATCGCCCCCTTACGTCATTGCCTCGGCGTCGGTGCAACATCGGGAGAATCTTGTCTTGGTATCAAGAGCCATTTCTGTACACACCAATGGGCCTTATCTTATCGCCCATTGGGTGTTTCTGTTGTCGTCTTGAGCTGAGGCCTGCTGCAAGGGTCAATAACTGGACATTAGTTCTCCTCATATACTATGCTGTGTGCCTGCTGTGTATCAGGCCTGCTTTGCTTCAGCGAAAGACAATCAACTAAACCTTGACGAGCATTGCATCGTCTCACATAAATACAGAGTAGCTGGGAATGGAAAAACTAGAAAATGAAAGCGCCTTGCTATCGGCGCCTGCACGATCCCTCATCATGGTGTGGTACCCGGAGATCATGGTGCCGGTGGAGAGGCCGACGTCTCTGACTAGCACACCCCTTGGTTCAACGGTCGATAGGGTTATTTACAAATCTTTTCGTCATACCTATTGAACTTTAGTAACTACTGTTGAAATAGAGAATAAATCTTCATTCCAGAAAGACAACCGCAAGCTGCGATAGATGGAGTGGAACATGACGTGAGTGAAGTATAATCTCAGATTTGAAAGCCAACAGGAAGATGATGCGATACGTAAACAGTTGCGCCCGAGCAACTAACCTCTTGACCACCCAATATTTTACAGCAAATAATTTGCGTACACTTCTGTTATTTAAATAACGTTGCATAGACTTTAGATGGTCGGCTCCATGTGGCTCGGCGATCCTCAGCAAGGTGTCGGCTCTGTGGGGTTGGGAGCCGAAGTGTCATTCCCCACGATCCAGACAATGACGCGGGGTAACGCGGTAACAGATAAAACATATAAATTGCACACATGGAACAGGAAACTAAGGTAATCTACCCTTTCGTGTTTTTCTTCCTTTCCTTTACTGACTTGTCATGGCTTCAATTCGCACCATGTTTCTTCTTCATAGACCAATGGCGATTAGCTACATTGTAGCTGGGGCACTCCTTCTCATTTTTGTACGTATACTAAAATAATAATTCAATGGCTAAAGACGAATATTCATATCTAATCATTCCTATTCCAGTTTTTCTGGAAATTGAGAATCGCCTGTACAGGACCACTGGCCAAAATCCCGGGCCCAAGGATTGCACGATGGTCCAACATTGTCCTCAAATATCACACCCTAAACGGGAGACGTATTCAATATCTTCACTCTCTATTTTCTGAATACGGTACGAATCAACCCTCACAGGGTCGTGGCGCCCGTTCTCTGGTATTTACCTTTTTATCCACTAGGTCCAATTGTTCGCATCAGCCCAGATGAAGTCGGAATCAACAGCCCAGAAGCTGTTAGATATATGCAAAAGGTCGCTGGAGGGTTCAAGAAGTCTGCATGGTATGACATGACTGGGCCTGGAATGCTTGGGATGCGAGATCGAGAGAAGCATTCACGACGTCGCAGGCTTTTAGCACATCCGCTATCCAACTCGTCTCTCACCAGCTTCGAACCCCTCATTCAAGCCAAAATCAACTTGACTATGGAAAAGATGAAGAAGGAATATCACTCCCTCGGATATGCGGATGTTCATAAGTGGTTTAGTCTGATGGCTACTGACATCATCGGCGATCTGTCTTTTGGTAGTTCTTTCAGGATGCTTGAGCAGGAAAGGGTTGGTGAAATCTTGAACGAGATGTCATCATTCCTTTTGCTAACATTTGTTGCAGAAAAGCCAGTACGTGTTAGATCTACAGGCAATCATGCCAACGATCCACAAACGCATCGAGCTTGCACCACTTCTCGACATCATGCTCTACCTTCCCCTATCCCAGGTCAAGGAGTTTGCTCAACGGGGAGAACGAATTATGCGTTACGGGAAGGAGTCTATTCACCGCTTGAAACTTTCTAAACTATCTGGCGCTCTTGACACTCCCATCTTCTTTGAAAAGATTATGAACCCCAAAGATACGGAAAACTCCCTCACGGATATCGAAATGCAAGAGGAGGCTGCCGAGTTCATGGTAACAGGAACTGACACAACCTCCAATACGCTGACATATCTTATATGGTCCGTTCTCAAAAACCCCAACATCCGGAGCCGGCTAGAAGCCGAAGTCGCGACGCTTCCTGATGGCTTTGCGGACAAAGATGTCACTCAGCTCAAATATCTCCAGTGTGTTGTCCAGGAAGCATTGAGGATGTATGGAGCCGCATCGGGTTCTCACTCGCGTGATATCCCTCGGGGAGGTTGGGACGTGGAGGGATATCATATTCCGGATACCGCCACCGTCCTTTCCCAGGCGTATTCTTTGCATCGACTCGAAGAGATCTTCCCAAACCCCGACTTGTGAGTTCACATCTAGGCATTCCCACACTTCTACATACTAAGATCAAATAATAGATTCAACCCTGAACGATGGCTGGAGCCTACCGCAGAAATGCAAGGTGCCTACATCCCCTTTGGAGGAGGGCCGCGCAGTGAGTTTCTTCCATCAGCGTAGGACTATGTTCAAACTAAAACATCCGCAGTCTGCATAGGCATCCATCTAGCCTATATGGAGCTTAGAATGGTGACTGCCGCGTTTTTTCACACTTTCCGTCTCGCCGTGGTCCACGAATCGATGAAGAGCGACGACATGGAATTGGAGAATTACACACTTATTTCGCCTAAGAGCGGAAAATGCTTAGTTAGATTTGAAATATAGAAGTATAGCACGAACTAAACTCAGTTAAATGCAATACAAAGTCGTGGTTTTAGGTCGTTGGCGGCCTAAGGGTCTTGCATGAGTTTTCTTAAATCTTCCCTCTGTTCCAGCTCATCCAGCAATTCAGTAAAATCATTAATGCCCTTCTTACTCATTTCTTTCATGAATGGTACTTTCTCTCTGAGCCAACCTCCTTCTTGGCCGGCCTGCGGAATATCCATCCCAGCTTCCCTTATAGTCACCATAGGGATGAACGTCACCATCAATAGCCTTTTTGCCTCGTCCTGGGCTTCCCAGGCACCAGTGTCCGTTGGAGCCTTTCCATTCACGGCCGCATACCAAGAATTCTCGATTTTGGTTGCCAAATCATCAAATGCTGACTTCGATCGTGCGGGGGATGTGCGGACAATCCCAAGAATGCGGTTTGAATTCACGGATCGTGGTTTGCCAGCCATGAAATATGATCCCTCATCAATATCCTGCTTGATGAATCGCAAATGCACGAAGAACGAAGGCGTGGTGAACGTAGCGCAGTGTAGGTCTGTTATAGAGGTGGCCAGGGTTTGCTTTTGTTCCTGGGTCAAGGGATATGAGTGGTAAATCTCGTAGAAAGGCATTTTGTTTTTAGGTCATCAACGGATAAATCTTCCAACACTGAAATAAGACAGCGACTTTTGTCCACGGGGAATGATCTGAACCAACTGGACGAGCTCAAGGTAGAATAAGAATAACAGAAGTCTCAACTCCACATGAAGATTGGGGCCGACAAAAGTCCAAAGATGATGATTAGAAATCCGGCAGAGGGTCGGGAAGCAGTGCGGGGGAGGCGGCATGCCCAAGCCATGTAGCCGAAAACGGCGGAGTGTGATGGCCAAAACACCGAAAGTAGAGAAGAAAACTACCCCACTAATTTCATAGAGAGTGAAATGAAATAGAATGATGAATATATTGAGGAAAAAAGGAAGAAGTGACATTAATTTAACTCAATGTGGGATTTATTTCATCTCGTAAACATCAGCTCTTCCCCTCATGACGGCTAACAATCAATTACCCCGCCGCGTCAAACAGGTAGAACCAATATCATGCGCCACTCAGCTCATATTCCTGCGGAAACAAGGTTGATTAGAGGCAATATGAGGAAGTAATCGTATAGAATCCATTCCTGCTGGTTGCTAGGCTAATCGGATCCAAGAATCGGCAACTCGTAAACCCGGTCGAGATTTCATTGCTTCCATGCCCTCCTGCCACATCATCTCATGAACATAGCACTGGCCAACCAGGGTGTAATAACCATCGTTTCGTGACCGCACGATGTATGGCACCCCAGCTCCATGAATCGTGCAGAGCATGTCTCCGGCCTGGGTGGCGTCGGGTGCTATACCCCAAAGTCTCATTAGTGTGGTGAACTGTGAACGCCCCGCGCCGAAAGTGGCTACAGCATCCAGAATCCGGTCAGCATTACCCCCTACGGATAGCCTTTTCAGATCATCATAGGTAATATCCGTCGACGTCGCATGTGCGTGACCTTTGATATCGCGGATCCATTGTAATGACCATCGCAGCCCGCCCCTAAGTAAACATCGCGCATAGTCGGCAATGTGCTTTTCCAGGTCAGAAACAGGAAGCCCCATCCAATCTTTACCACCGGTAACCGTCAGTGCCATTAGCCTGATATCATTCATTCTGATATTCTTGGTATCAGGTACACTCTCGATAGTTTCCTGCTTCTGACCATGGCCATCATCTCTTCCCCTCCAGAGATGATCAAAATGAAAATCAGTGGCACGTTGAACCGTATCGAAAAAGGTCACGCGAGTGGTCAGCATTGACTTTTCGTCGCTTATTTGGAAATTGGGTGGGATATGTGTAGCGGTTGAGAATTCGGGGCATCGATGAAGCGGGAATATAGCTTCTGTGACCACATTGCGCCACTGAGGAACCCACGATGGACCGTCTAGTAACAGGCTCTTTGCATATCTTCCTCCCGGCATGCATCCCTGAGCAGAATGGTTATGGTGAATTTCAGTCAAGAGGTCCAAAGAGTTCGATGCCTGCATAATGAGACAAGCGACATCTCGGTTGACTATTGTGACTGGCTGATCATAATTGGGAATGATTTGCGAACAAACAACATCGGCTGTTGGAACTCCAAGCAGGGAATATATTCTGTCGTGTTCTAACTTGCATAAAAACCCTCGAGTCAGGGATAGGAGTTCTCGAAAGTTTGGTTGAACAGGTCGAAAGTATTGCTGGGATAGGGAAACGCGGTACATGAAGTAAGCGCAGAGAACCCCAGGGTTGACAAGCGGCCTCTTCCCAGGTGTCCAATTTGGATGCCAGGTTTGGGGTAATCTGCCGTAGTTTTCTATTAATATCCCGGCGGCAAGTCCAATCCAATCCCATGATATGACACTGTTTCCTGATACAATGGCGGCAGATCGAGCAACAGAAACTTCTTGAATAGACCAGAGACTGCTGAACCAGGTGCTCTCAAAGAGTTGAATTGCTGGAAGCCAAGCTTCTTGTACTGTCAATGGATTAGACCTTCCAGTTGATTGTGTTGTTGGCGCGGCTAATGTAGAAAAGTCCGCTTCTTCCACGCGGTCCTCCAAGGCACTCCTTCTTCTCCAGGTGTTCACCACCTTGCATATGCTCGCAAAAATATAATTAGCGTCCATATTCATCTCCATATCCAAGAAAACGATAGCCCTATTTGCATTCTTAAATATGGAAGCAGAGAGCTGCACATGGTGGTTTCGCTCATCTATATTTCCAAGATCAACGCACAACGCAGCCACCCAAACCAAACGAGACTTGTCAGATGCCCGGAGGTTTTCTAGGGTGTGGTATAGTTTTCTATTGCATCGCACTTCAGTCTGATTGCACAAGAGCTTCTCGAATTGGAACTCCGATTCGTTGCCTGATTTCAGCGACAGAGCCTCATACTGGAAAAGACAATCCGAAGGTTTGGCTATATGAAGATGGCATTTCACTGGTTCATGAGACCCAGGAAGAATTTCCAAGAACCTTGTATACTCCCCGGGCGGTAAAGGCTCATATATGGCGTGATGGCTACCCACGGCTGCTTGTTTCCTTTGAAGTCCATATATGCCACCCGAGCCAGCAGGAGCCTGATTAGGACTCTCTATGCACTGAGGGAGTTCAAGGAAGCTGTCCAGCCCGTGTTTTGACGTAGGCTTTCTATCCCTTACAAAATCGATCTGATGGGGTGAGAGCTGTCCTTGATCTAGTGCTGCGAATGTCGAGAGAAGTCTACATGGTATGCGCCGGCCCTCGCCTTTGTAGAAGTAGTCGCGTGCTATCGCGGTTCAGTCAGTGTTGGTTCGATTTGCGTCAAGAGGCTTGGATGCTGGCTGTTTGAGTAAGTCTCCATACCGCTTCCCATGTAAACCTGGAATTCTTCATCCTCATTCTCATGCCACGTATCGTCATGATCTACTAGAAGAAGATCATCGCCTGCGACTTTGGCGTCATAACCAAAGCCAGACATGGATATTACTGAACCGTTTCGATTTCGCGCTTTCGTGCGCGAGCAGATTTTGAGCTGGAGTTAACAAACTATGTTGATGGACAACGAGGCGGGCAAAGAGGAGACTCCGGCTAATACATGCCACTAGTGCGCGTAAATAGCGCGAGTTTCATTAACCAGGCAGAAATCATCTGACCAGGCACACACCCTCGGTCCTCAACCAAAGCATTAGTGAATCACGTGCGCTCTTCCAACCCAGCACCAGGAGAAACCATCCAAAGAACATGCTTGTGACCCATTACACCCAAATGGGATAGGGAATGCACTCGAGACCACCATGGTGTGCGGGTATTTTTTATAGCGCTAAAAGGATCCAGCCTCGACCTATATGGCCCGTGGGCGGACAACTGAATAAATTTGGGTTTGAAGGTAATAAGACACCGTTGAGGTGATTCGCAGATCAAAATAACATCGAATTTTGTCTCTGTGATGAATTCGATGTTATTTTTGTATGTTGGCCTCTTAATATAGGATATGGGATGAACGATTGCAGGCAAAACCCTCTATGTCCAAAAACTTTGGATCCATCAACCCAGAAACCGCTAGGTATGGCATTTGCAATACATTGGATCTTAAACCACAAGTGCGGTTACAAGCCGCTCGTTCGCGTTACATATTTATCTAGCATTTACATTCCTTTTAATCTGATTCCACCCAATGAAGTTCTTCTATATGCGCCCGCCAAAAACGATTTCTATAAATTCAAAACTTTCTTCTGCCAGCTTATTCATGCAATGAAAGTGCCCCCATAGCAATATGAAGGTTTGGTATGTCATATGATGCAGCCAATTTTGCCAATTGAGGGACAAACCATGGGATCTCTTCCCATTTCCATGAGCATCGATTGCTTTTTCTTGCAATCATTATGGCCTCAAGAATATTAGCTATTTCTGAGGATTCCCATAATCCTTCTCTTCTCTCAACAGATCGTAATAAATTAACGATCCGCTCCTGAACACCGAAATCAGAGCACGAGGTGTACAGTATCGTCATCGAGGAGACAAAAGTCCCATCCCAGGCGAATACGGGCTGGTCATCCATTGACTCCTCAACAAACAATTCCGCTCGGCGCAAAACCTCCTCGACATCTCTTCTCTGCAAATCCTTCAATACCGATTTGTTTCTCATCATACCATTCCACATGGCTTGTAAAATGGCAACTTCTTTGCCTTGTCGTAACTCTTGCTTCGAGACGCTATTGTCGTCACGCTCCTCGCAGTAAAGGTTGAAGCGAGTGTTCCAAACATCGAGGTACGGCTTTAACTTAGCGATCTGAATCGAACAGTCGTGTGGGGGTATTGGGAAGCACAGTCTGGCCAATTTGGCTTCGTAAGCTGAGTTTAAGCGAATCTCTGGATTCTCCAGTTCATAAACAAACGTCTCCGCATCAAAGAATCTCATTAAGGAGAATAGAGAGTCTCCTGCCTCTGCAGCTGAAGAAAACGGTTTTGTGGAAAAAGAAACATCCATATCAATAGGAATGGCCAAGTTGAGGTCGGGAATGACGGCATCCCCAATATAGACGCCAAGGTCCTGACTTACTCGGAGCAACATTTGTGATATCGTTTTGTAGAAGTCACTCGGCCTTATCTGGTTCGTTGTGGTTGGCGATGTCGGTGTCACAGGAGATGACTGTGGAGGCAGTTCGAGAAGTGATGTCAGAATGGCTGCGGCTGATCGAAAGTGTTTGAGGCATTCAGCATAACGGCCTTGAAGGCTCTCGATGCACATGAAAATAATGCAGCATATCAAGACAGCCTCTGTATTCTGTCTGGATGGCGTTTGTATCAGGGATTTTATTTGATGTATCGCCTGATTGTACTGCTCAATTGAGCTTTTAACCAGCTCGCGGCTGGAGTGAGATACGTATTTGGAACTTATTGAGCGTCGGCGCTTGAAATATTTGTGGGTGCTTCCAAGGGCGCAGAGGGCATGCTTGATAGGCCCAGCTGCATGTCCGAGGGGCAGAGCGTAGATATACCAGAACTCCATGGGACATACGGACGATATGAGATCCTGGACTGTGGCAGTTCGCACATGATACAGAAGTTCCATCTCGCTGGCCCTCTCAGAGCCGTTCAAAGTGAACTGGGGAAGTATCAATGCGTGCGCTGGCATGGATCCACGCAGTTCTACCATACGCGTATCGGGCGAAACTGGTGACTGACGCTTCCCCGGCCGCCGGCGCGTGAGGTTTGTCTGGTAGCCCTCGCAGGTCCATTTTGCGTCCTCGCACTTTTTACAGCTGGGTTTCCGCTCGTCACATTTGACGTGGCGTTGTCTGTCCAGGTTAGCAATCTAGTTCTAGTCTCAGAGTTGGCTCATCGTGTCACCCACTTGCTTGGAACGACGTTAGCACAGCCATCAATCAGGCGGGCAAACCGAGGGCGGTTACATACCATGTGATGCAGCCAGTCCTCACTCTCGGCACCTTGGCACGAGTCCACTTCTTGGTGGTTGTTTTCGCGGTCACATTCATCCTATGCAGTTTCTTTTACAAATGATTGGGGGAGGGGCGAGGATGTGGTCCGAAAAACAGAGTATTGGCGGGTGACTGGCGGGATGGAGACAGAGAAATACTCGGAATCTTTTCCGCTCAGTGGTGCGGGTGCGTGGCTCTACCACGTGCAAGGGGAAAGGACAGCTCCGGCGGCGTTTCTGCTAGGCCTTATCAAGTTTAGCGAGCATAGGAAAGCTCAACCCGAGGCAGCCGTGAGTCTCGTAGCCGCACAGACGCCGGCGCGCTGTGGTTGTCACTCCGTAAAATGGTCGATGGCTTGAGGCTTGACGATGTTTCGGCGAGCTAGGGGCCGCAAAATGGCAGAACGTGTGGATCCCACTGCTTCCAGATGAACCCTGCGGCCAACAGCAATTGGATATTTCGTAGGTGAGTTCACACCGCCCCACCACATGCTTCGTCTACCATCATAAGGCGCACTCTGCGACAAGGAGAGTGCAAATTTTTATGACTAATTATAGATGCCAAGATTTAATTTAAAACGGATACTTCCGCCCTCAATCCATCCCCGGCGGAAGACCAGCGGAAGATTGGTAATTGAACCACGTCTCACTAGACTGCGAAACGGCCCATCAAGGTTAACCATTTTTCACTTGATAGCTTCAAATGCGATGGAGATTATTCACGCATGGCTTCTACCATAGCCCAATTCCTCAAGTAATATTCTTATCTGGGGGTTTGAACTAGTAAAGGATCACTAAGAACAATAGATGAGGCAATCACTCATGCCTTTAGATGCAGTCTTGCGACAATTAAGCCGAGGGAACCTGCTGGCTTTAACCGTACGATCTGCGCATCCAAGAAAGGTTAGTGTGGAGGTGATGACCTGGTCAGCCCTATGCACCTTTGCAACATATGCGATGTAAGGTCCGTCTTGTGCATGCAAATATTGGAATGGCAGCCACAACCATGGACAATAAAATACAGACATTTCCGACATGGTTTCACTCCAAAAGCCATATCAATTAAACTACCAACAACGAACGGCCTTGTCCCTGGTTGGCAACTTCCCTATGAAATGTGGGGTTTGCGCTAAGTACAAGGGAGTAAACCGAGCCGTCATCATTTTGCAAAGATATGCATGCCGATGTCTAGCCTCTTGAAATATGAATAGAATAATTCTATCGCCTGGCAACGCAAAATGAACATCGCACATAGATTTGAGGACTTGGTTACGGTTGCTTCCTCCATTTTGTTTGAATGAGGTCTAATCAAGGTATACAGATTCCGTCCATAGACCCATTTCCTGAAAAGGAGCGCTGACGAATTCGTTCAGAAGCAAACAATCATTTCCCATCTCAGAATTACCTCCGGAAGTGTTGTAAAAGCCTCCAAGTTGCGAAGGCTGGTCCGAAATGTGCGCCAGTGCCGACTCGGTGGAGTCAACCTCAGTAGCGTCTGTACTGACTGGTGAAATATTTGGTAAATGAGTAAAGTTGACCCGTATGGGTGTACTTTGCAATAGTTCGGCATAAAGTGATGGGCCAAGGATGGAGTCTTCGTTATTAAGGAAAGAATCTGATTCTCTCTCTGGTGGCCAGAAGTCCAATATTTCGAAAAATCCGGATATGTCGATCAAAATCCCATCGTCTTTTTCTAACAAACTAGGCCGTGATAATGACATCTCTACCTCTAGCTCCCGTAGCCTTTTTACCTGCACTCAACATTAGCATGGTTGCTACAGTAGAACCTAACATTGTGGCACGATTCCACGCACCATCCGTTTTCCATAAGCCGATGTGCCCTCCAATGCAGCAATAAACTCAACACATTTCGCGAAATTCTTAGCACTTTTATCACAAGCAGCTTCATCCTTCTGAAAAGTGCGCTGGAGTTCGATGCTTGCAATGACCGATATGCAATAAATGGTGATTGGATCCGAAGGAGCAAAATCTCTTGATGCCATTAGCCCAACGAAATGCATTCCCCACGATATATGATTTGATATCTGAAAGGCGGTCTGTTGAAGGAAGGCCTCTGAAACATTCTCAACCCCGCGTACTTGTAATGTCAGTAGAATTGGGTGATTAATAATGCATATGATGGTGTGGTACATTAAACGGCTGAGGAACCAAGGTGCCCAATATGCGCGTGACTCTCTGAGCAAGGCTTTTGTGATTCTTGATATCTCCATGCTTCGGTATCTTTGAGAGACTGGCAATTTAACACCTAATTCCATCAAAGACGCCATCGTAGTGGCGTATTGGGATGTTGCACTCCATGGAAAGACACCTTTATTAGATGACACACCACGAGTCCGAATATACTTGAGAGCTAGCGACCAGACCTTACTTTCGTGTAGAATCGTTTCCAAAATACCCATGGAACGTTTCGAGGCAGCACGATCATACTCGAGGGCTTTATGTTTTGTAATATCCCCAGATGGTGTGTTGGGACTGGCGGGGACTGGGGGTAATTGACATTCAAGACCGCTTGAGGGTGGGGGCTGCTCCCCAAACAACCTACAAAGAAGGACAATTCCCCAGTAGCAGCGCGCTCTCTCCACTTTGGAGACCCCGCTTACAAAGGCTCGAGGCTGCCGATGAAGCTGCGCGGATTGCGCAAGAGATGATGCGAGAGAACAAACGACCCGACTTCTGTCATATCGCCCATCTTATGATACAAAGGAAATTGAATAATTAACATCGATCAATTAAAATGCAATAATTAGGGCACTTACCTTCAAAGTCAATGAGAGATACTAAACATAAAGTTTGCAATGTATGCAGTTCAACGTTACAGCTTGCCACCTGCTCCATGGCTTGGCTATAGGCTATGGACGCGTATTCTCCCACATCGGAGGACAGAGCCGTGATTTCAGCGTGGTCGCAGAACCTCCATGCCCTTGAAATTACGCTGTATATGACTGTTTGGTTGCGTTCCGGAAAAGTCTTGAAGAAATCAAGATCGTGAAACAGAGGTATTGGTTGGCCTTCACAATTGGCCATGTAAGCCTCCGCAACCGCAAACAAAGCATCCTGGCTGAGACCTTCCCAGGGTTCATGAATCCGGGCTGTATTTGTTTGGTATATATTTAGTTGCTCGGAATTTCTGGAATGACGAGGTGCCGATGAGCCTTGACTAGGGCTATCCGGCTCTTGGCCCCTTAAGCTTTGGACAACCTCAGATAACATTGTCTCCATGTTTCCGATTCTTTCTTTCTAAATATTTCGTGGCAAGTCAAAATCACAGTCGGTCAAGGCCCAGGCTCCACTTACTAGGCTCCAATCTGATAAAGTCATTCGCTCATGTCTGGTTCCCTGATGGCTGGGTTGCAATTGCTCCGGTACCACCTGCTTCTCGTATTGATGACGAAATGAGGTCAGCTCAGCCCCCCAAGTGCAGCTTTGTCTCATGCGGGCACATGTTGAACAGACTGGCTGTTCTCCTGAACATCTTGATTTCTTGCGTCTGAGATGAGAAACGTAAGAGTTCATGCACTGTCGTTAAACGTTTATAAACTCACCGGCACGGTACGCACGCTTGCCGTACTCGCTTTACAGGTCTCAAAGGGTCATCCATTGTAAATTTCCAACATACTCATGCGATCTGTGCCAAGCTGTAGATAGTTTAATCTTCGTGGACCAACAATGATAAATGAATCAACGGAAACAGTGTACGCGAAAAATGTGGGGCACGATGGATGATGACATCAAGAGATAAAATGGTGTGATAGCTAAGACTATCACTTGCCCAACTGACATTTGGGACAATATTTTATAGTCTCCCCTAACATCATACACCATTCCTCCAATTTGAATATGAAAAGATCCAGGACGGACGCGGCGCCAAATTTACAGAAGCCAACGATCTCTATTCCAGTTCCCAATTGACGACGAGCTTTTATGAGCCCAGTGCTGGATGTACAAGTACAAAATGAATCAAATATATTTATAAGACTGTTTTATTAGTTCCTTATTCTAATTTCAATAATAGACTTGAGCTGTAAACTTCGCTGATGTCTTTTCGGCGTGATTGTTGGTCGGCTGTTGTATCTTAACGGCTACCCCATTTCATATCGTATAGTAGCAAGAAAATGCAATTGGCAGACATTAATACAGTTTAATTAACTGAAGAATAAACCAATTTCTCAGCGGGTTTGAAATGAATATCCTTACTGCCACTTAACGCGGAGACAAGACCGCAAAGTTCGGCCAAAGCGGAACAGAAGAGCCAGAACTGTTTCTTAGCCCCGTAAACGTCCGAACCCTCCCTCCGCCGAGACGACGGACCAGCTGCCCCACTCCTCATAAGCAGCCACAATTGCGACAGAATTAAGACGGATGATTAAGACGGCACCCTTGTCAACCAGCCACGGTGGGGTGGTTTACTGGTAAAACCAGTTGACGTGACCTCTCGGTTGTATCAGAACCAGTCGCGACCAGGAACTTAGCGAGACGTTTCGAATATCTTAAGCAAGAATAAGATGATCATTGTGCAGGAGCTCAAGTTATGTGTGAATGCACATGAACAAGAATGCGTCATCGTGCCCTCGTCTTGCGCGTGCAAAACCGGGCCGTATCCGACCCGTATCCGATCCGTATCCGGCCCGCGTTTGTCATGTACCTGGAAAGCCTCAGTAGCCGGGCCAAGACCCTGGTTAATCAAATTCCAGCGGCATATCATGCGTACGCACTACACTGCCGCCAACTCCCCTTGTTTGTAACTGGGATGATAAAGCGCGTATTTCATTATCATTCCGTGACTGATGTGCGGGATGGTGTCACCGGATAGGCCGATTGCACCAGTGCAAGATGAATCAACAAATCATATTTCTCAGCCACTCGATCACTCAATATTGTTGACTAAAGAACCGGGCATTTTTGGGACCTATATAGTGAGGAAGAAGCCTGACTTGGCAGCAATGAAGCAGGTGAAATATCTTAAATAGCAAAATGCAATCACCAAATAAAATGGAGACCGGACAATCTGAAAAGGAAGGCGACTTGCCCCAAAACAACGAAACTGACACCACCCTTGACAATGAACTTCAATGGACCGAGTCTGAGGAAAAGGTTCTTGTTCGAAAGTGGGCTGCTGATTTAGCTTCCTACTCATTGTTTGCTAACCAATTATACAGAGTTGACTACGTTATCATGCCAATATTGATCTTGGGCTTTTTCGCCCTGCAACTTGACCGCGGAAATATGTAAGCAGCGTTGAATTAGTATCATATTAAGTTTAACGATTGGCAGGGCAAATGCTCTGACAGATTCTTTTCTCAATGACGTTGGTATCTCGCAGAATCAGTTTAATGTAGGCCAGCAATTGCTATCAGTAGGAATTGTCATTTTGGAGGTCGGTCGGCCATTCCGTTCACCAAGTCTATCAAGCTGAGCTAAGAACTAGATCCCAAGCAACTTGATTCTTTACAAGGTTGGGCCAACTTTGTGGATTGGTTGTCAGATCCTTGCATGGTAGGATGGATGTGCTATATGTCAATGGACAGTAACTGACCAGATATAGGGGGTCTGTGGCAACATTTCAAGCCTTTCAAAAAGGATTGGGTCCTTATCTTGCCACCAGGCTTCTCTTAGGGCATGTTCCATTTTCACCCTCAAAGCACATGCACTGATACTGTGGAAAGGTTATGCGAGGCAGGCTTCATCCCCGCGAGCCTCTATACAATAACCCGCTGGTACAAGAATAACGAATTGAGTAAACGATTCTCATGGTTCTTCCTGGGGAACATGCTTGCGTCTGCACTATCCGGCATAATCGCGTTTGGAATGTAAAGGAAATGCATCGCATCTTCTGGACTTTTCAGCTGCTAACTTCTTATTAGTCTCCGAATGAGAGGCATCGCGAACTTGACTGGGTGGCAATGGTTATTTATCGTATGATAACTTTCGCAAGCTGTACCCGTATGGCTACTAACTTGTGAACAGATCGAGGGACTTTTTACCATCACCGTAGGACTGGTATTTCTCACCACATTCCCTCTGTACGCTTCAAGGCCCATTTCTATTTTTGGCATTCGGTACTTTGGCGAGCGCGAATCCAAGATTCTGGTCGAGAGGGTTCTCAGAGATGACCCTACCAAGGCAGTCATTCGTCAGTCCATCAGCTCAAACGAGTTCAGGGCCGCTGTAAGCTAGAAACGCCATTAGTAGCCAGCTTGTATCTAATGCCGCATCCAGATCACTAATTGGCGACTACTACCACATATCGCTTTAACCATAACCGGCCTGGCAACAGCTTCTGCCTTTGGATCATACGCCCCAACATTAACCCACAGCTTCGGGTTTGGAAGGCTTGAATCAAATGCACTAGTTTCCATTGCATATTGGATTTTATTGTTGTTCATATTACTGTGGGGTTGGATAGCGTAAGTTTATTGTTTGCTGGTGCCATCAGCTCTTGCTCACAACTAATTAGTGATACACTCCGTATACGGGGCATTCCTGTAACTCTTGGACTGATGATATTCTGGGTTTTCAATGTGAAGTTTTCCACGGCATTTTCACCTGAATTATACTGACCCAATCTCTAGATTGTGAATTGGAGTTTGATTGAGTCCGATAACGCCAGATTGAGATTTGGTGTCCTTGCAGCTTCTATTGCTGTCTCATGGCCATGGCGTGAGTTAACATCGTGACATCAAAGAGAAAATGTGTGCTAACTATGGCAGACCCAATCAACGGCTCATGGGTGGCACTGAACACCAGGTCTGCAGGTGAGCGGGCTGTCACCATGGCAATTCATATTATGGCTGCAAACTGTTCCGGCATTGTTGGTTCACAGATATTTCGCTCAGAAGACTCCCCTGTTTACCGCAGAGCCTGGGTTACTATCGTATGTCTCTCGTCGTTGGCTGTTTTTATGTCTCTTTTGGCGAATCTCCAATACTATCTGGGCAACAATCGAATTCTCTCTCGCAAGGGCGTTAGATATTTGTACTAAGGGTGGTATTATGCATGAGAGATAGATGATAGCCACCGTCTATATTATAGACCATCTTCAAAATATAAATAAAAGTATGAAATGCGCAAGTTCTGGTTTGTCGCCGTCTTTTACCATTCCTGTCAGAGCTTTCATTTTGCATTGCCTTTCGGCTTAAAAGTTGACTGTTGGCATGAGGATAATCGTACCGCGGGATTTAAAAGTCCGTAGATTTGATATGCTCTTAAGTGCTGCTACCCCGTTGAGCTGTTCGTTTCCTCAAAGGAAGAAAACTCCATATATCTCAAAGATAAAGTTTTATTTATAGAGGATTACTATAGTAGACATTTATTATAGATCATCTCTAAATAATTCAGAGAGTGCATTCGAAGAATCTGGTCGAATAGTGTCTTCCGATGCAGATACTGCCTTTGTCCGAACCAAGACCTCACCATGGGCACCAATACCCTCAGCCAGTATAACAAACTTACTTTTGACCCACGCTCCATCAAATGCAGCATGTGTCTCGAATGTCTCGCGTTTGACTTCTCCGAGCAACCTTTCTTCTCCATTTCCTAGACTCCGAGCATAGAAGCGCCAAAACCTCGTTTCCGTGTCCCCATTCCACGAAACATAAATCTCAACACCCACCTCGCCATTATTCTCCAGCACAACAATTGCTGGCTCCTCACTCGGCGTCCCAGTCCAATTGGCTCTGAACCCCCTGTAGCTTTGCACAAATTGACTCCCGGGAGCAGAATCGAGATAACTGTGAAATAACACTTGGCCTTGGTCGCTGAACTCAGTAATAGCTCCTGCTTCCCCCCAATTCACAAAAACGTTCTTGTTCGGGAGTATCTGAACGCTACCTTGAGTCTTGGCTGATAGGTTGTCCGGGGCGGCGAATGTTCTGATTGCCTTTGCCGTCCCTTCGTTGTGGTCTAGTTCGAATACACGCGCTCGGGAATATGGGTGTATCTTTATTGGCGCAGAATGGGCGCTATTGTCAAACAGAGACACGATTTCTCGGCTCCCGTCCGCCGAGCGGCCTCGAAACCTTGCGTGGTGCTGGAATGCAAAGTGATCTTCGGATGAGAGTCTGAAGGAAGAACCACCATGTAAGCCACCAAGTTGCCAGATAATCTCTCCACTGGTCCCGTTTATTTTGAAAAGGGCAGCAATATTACGTGCAGATAACAGATAGTTCCCTTCGTCATCCTTGTCAACGCTGTTGATATGAAAATAATTCCAAGCATCAGTCTCATTTCGCCCTGACCCGGGGAGGCCTTCGCCAAAGTCGAGGGGAAATGCACTGTCTATTTAGAACCGGTTAGAATCAATGTAGTAGTTGTGTCAATGCAGATGACATGATAGTACTTACACTTCGGATCAATATGATCAATGCTCTCCCACTCAAAAATCACCTCTCCGGTTTCAATATCCACCTCTATTCCCGTGGTTAAAGATCAGAATTGTGGTTAACATAATTGAGCACATACCTTGAAACCCGCCAGAAACAATCCAGGTCTGCGATGCGTCTCCTCCCCATTTCTCTAGGGATTTTATCGTTGGGATTGGTGTTTCAATCAAAGCTGTTTTTCCGTTGAGGATTCGGAATTCGTGCGCCGAGACAAGTTTGTGGGATCCAACGCGAACGACTTTGGCCACTTCATAGTCACTTCCCAGCAAGGTATGATAGCCATACATTCTGCCATGTTTCCCATCCAATGTACCCTGGAAAGCGCGTAAATAGGCCTTTTCCTCCAATGTGTCTGGTACAAAGTTGGCCACCCAACCCGAGTAGTAGCCCAATCCTGACCAGACCAGGTCTCCGTCATCACGAAAAATATACGCACCCGATTGAATGGGCCCGCTACTCCCCTCCGCAAAACCCTGGTATGGGGCAACAAATATAAGACCATCCTCTACCAAGTTTCTGTCGGCAGGAACGGTGATGTTCAATTTAGGAACAGCAAGATCAGGACGAGAGCGGAATTGCCAATTCGCGTCGACAATCGGCAAGAAATTGCTTATAAAGCAAAGATGGAAATAAAGCGATAGTTTCATGTTGGCAATGGCAGATGCCGATTTCTTTGTGAAAGTTCATTGATGCATCGTCGTTTCTTATGATTGATATCGTCCACATTCCCCTCATGTCCGTGTTATAGCCGGCGGCTCAAGACCGGACCGTTCCCGTCCAAGCGGGATGGCGTGCATCTCCGCTGGAATTACGGAATGAGCTCACGTGTGTGAAGCAAGAATCGAGCGAGAGAGAAAGAAGCGTCCGCACATAAAACGCTCGAATTGACGAGAGACAGCGCAAGTCTAACTAAAAAGTCAAGATTAAGTGCAGGCCTAGCCTCTCCGCAATTATGCTTCGCACAACTACTGTAAGGTCAGACCTGCGGCGCTACCAACAGCCTTGAGCTGCTATTGCAAATAGCTATTGCAGACCTAGCTGGCCCAGGTATTAAAGGCCGGGTTGACCAACCTAGCTACCAGACGTCAGGCTGACCTAGCTGTTGGAAGCTACTGTTATCAGCTGCTATTACAGGCCCAGCTAATCCTGCTGCCAAAAGGAGTAAAATAAGTAGATAAAAGCAAGGCAGCTAGAGCCTAGAGCGAGCATATTATATAAAATCCATAAAATAAAACATATGATAAGTAGGCTAGCTAGATTTAGGGCCAATTATTAAAAAGAAAGAAAATAGGACGACAAGATAGCTGGCTAGGCTTAAACAGACAGTTTTTTGGGAGGAAGGGGGCCCCAAAAAACAGAAGTTCAGTAAGACGAAGACCCCTTGAAAACTCGAGCATTAAGCTCTAGGACGGGGGCTTTTGCTAAATTGATTAGAAAAGGATAAGATGATAAGCCAAATAGCCCTATTCTCAACTCTTCTTGCAGCATTGAAAGAGATGAGACTGACCTTTTGTCAGACCGAGCTCGGTATATCAATATTTGTTTATGCACAAAGTCAAGGGAGCCCACGCGGCTATCAAGTCCCTTTCGGAGAAGCTGCAGGCTCAGATCTAACGTCTTAAGTTGGTGAAGTGAATGAATCCAACTCCCACCTATCAATGCAAAATCTCAGTATCCATATCCAAATCATGGGCGAAGTTTGAGTCTTGTCCTAGATCAGTATTAAGAGTTCTAATATATCACGAATCTATACACATCCAGTGCGACTATTTATGCATCCAGCGGCGCGTTGATATCATCTTGCCAATGCTCTTCTTTATTTATTCATAGCCATGCACAAAATCACGCCAAATACATATATATTCCTGAACTCCAGCACATCGATAAAATCAAGTGCAACGACACGACGTCGCTTCACACCTTCCATTTTTGAAGTAAAACGGGGAAGTATTTGTCGCTGTGCATATCTTTCTAGCATGCGAGTAAATTCCTGTATGGACTTTGACAAACTGGCAGATGAGGATTCCGGATGGAATTCCTGTGACGCTCCATGGAGGAGGAACAGGTTGGGCGGACATGTTCACCGAGATGCAAACGTACTGAGGATAAGGCCGTTATTGACGCCTTCATAAAACAAGAGGTGGCCGCTCGCAGTATTTTTTTCGCAGCTCCAACTTTAAACCCTCTTGCAGGAAGAAACTGAAGGGGGCAGAGGGCATTTCAACCCAACATGCGAAACTAGGATGCAGGTTAAGAATGCAGGTTTCAGCCATCCCGTGTCTCCAGGAGCGGTGAGGGCAGCGCAGACCGGTTGCACAATTCGCGATGCGTTATGCGAAGTCGAAAACACCGCCCTCGTTGCCAAAATGACGGGACGGTGTCCAGAGTCTCGTTCGCTGGCTCGGAATGTCCGATCGCTCCGGGGCAGGTCCTAAACATTGACTTGTCATCCTGGTTAGAGGTGGGAAATCAGGCACGCCCGCAGGGATCTTTGTTCGGATTGTATCAAGCCAAGACTTTTTTTTCTTGGGCTGAGGCCCTCGTGCTCTCGATCCATCGCCAAGATTTTACCCCGCAATCTCGGCGTCCAAGTCAATCAATGCCTCTATCCGCTAAAATAGCCGTCAAGGGCGAACCTTTGTGCGTATCTCACAGTTCGTTGGGCAAGCGACTCTTTCTTTTCGCGGGAGGAATTGGCTTTTCGTGGTTCTCGTGTGTTCACGTGGATGGATCGAATGCTCCCTTATGTCTCAGAAAAAATTGAGATAAGAACCGCACGCAAGTCATACAATCTGGTCAAGTTCTGGTGAAGAACGTGCCGTGTCGCAGGCGAACCAAGTGGCGGAGAAACAATCTCAGCCTCCCATACATACATCGCATACATACATAAGTATTTCATCACTCGAGTTCCACAGTTTGACAATCTTGTTGATCCTGACAACGGCATTGGTGGACACGCATCGTCCTTGGCAGGGTCGGTTTGCGGGGTATCATTCATCATGCCTATTTAGGAGCGGGTTTCCCACCCTTTATCAGCGATAGGAGTGCCGCGACATCCGAGCCAGCGTCTGGTCTGACGGGCAATGAGACAGGCCTATCAGACATTACCGCGGCGTCACACTGAAAGGGCCGCCGTGCTGGGCCTAACCGCATTCGGCAACTTTTTGGACCAAGATAAGGCTTCCTCAGCCACGGCGCATCAACAACCATGCAACAGGATGGCTAACGAACAGCTTTCGATTTGCTTTGGAGCTTGCGTCGACAGCCCATCTGCTGGACCGTTGTCGATTCAAGCTGCATTGAGCTGTTCATCCGAGAATAGCCAGCCGCGCGTGCACAGGTCCTGGATACCATCGTCCGGGGTCGAGTATCTCGGTGTACCAATACGCTCCCTGGAGAACAAGTTCCGGCCGCCCTGGCGCAGCTTACCGTGTCTCTGTCAAGCGTGGACATCTCTGTACATGGTCTCGGCAGCCCCCATGGCGGGTGTGAACTTTATGACCTCGCATCCGCCGTGCCACGTTCCATCATCCTCCATTGCTTCCCACAATTCATCACAGACTGTGCCATGAGGCCACGAGCCCAGCCCATACCGTAGCGAGATAAATTTTCGTCCACAATTTTAGCCAGCGCAATCTGGCCAGTCTGTCGCCCTCGTTTAACACAGTGCCCCCCTCATGGTGTTTTTGGCGAAGCTTTCTGGCCAAGCCTCCCCGACTTGGCGATCGACGTGAACTGGGGTATTTTACCCCCTTTCAGTTTAGCCGCGTATGTCCAATGGTCATTTGTGTCCATCTATGCACGAGACCCTGTCCCAGCCTTGGGGATGGGTCATCTTTTATCTCGATCGAGCGGTCCATGTTTACGACACCGTCTTAGTCGAGCACCCTTGCTTCCATGCCCAGAGCCAGCCTCAAGCATTATGCTTATCACAGGCCACAAGGGCAAATGCCGCCCGCCGTTGTGACACCCTATATAGAGCCGAACCCCAAGTGCCCACCTGTGGATGTTTTCTTTTTTCGGGGACCAAGTCTGCCGGCCTGCTTGCTAGCTTTGCCCATCGACTACTCAATCTAAGACACATCGCCTATCTGGCCGTTCGCCTCCCCTTGAAGAGATGTCCGAGGAGAAGAAGTCCGTAGCGTCGACCGCGCCCTCTCCCGAGATCGCGGTCGGCGCTTCGACCGACGTCCACGGCCTCGAAGTGCTAGGGTACAAGTCGGAGATGAAGCGAAACCGAAACATGCTGACTCTGCTCTTCCAATCTCTTGCCATTGCTGCGGTTCGTCATAAGAACTATCCGCTATTTGTCCATTGCATTAATCCGTAGCCACAGATCCCCTACGGTTTCGGTTCCCCTCTCATCACGGCCATCTATGGAGGAGGTTTGTTCATTCCGCCTTGCGCCCTTGTGAGGCATTGATGTGCTTACCCTTAGCTTTTTAGGCCAGCTCCCCATGTTTGTTGGGTGGATCTTCGTTTGCGTACTGGACCAGTGCATTTGCATGTCGCTTGGAGAGCTTGCTTCCCGGTATCCAACTTCTGCCGGTCCATATTACTGGGCGTATCAACTTGCAAGCCCCGAGAAGAGAACCGCTTTTTCTTTCCTTACAGGCTGGGTATGGCTGATCGGAAACTGGACCATCACTCTCTCCGTCAACTTTGGTATGGCATCGCTCATCGCGGCGACGGTGGCACTTTACCACCCTGAGTTCACTATGACCGACTGGCAGCTGCTTCTGGTATTTTATGCTATGTGCATACTCACCTTCTTCATTGTCGCCTACGGAAATAAAGTATTGCCCATCATCGATACCATCTGCGCTGCATTCACCCTGCTTGCTATTATTGCAACAATGATTGCGCTCTCGGTCAAGGCCGACGTGGGACGGCACTCCGCCAGCTACACTCTTGTACGTTCGGCGCCATCTGGAACCACTAAAATTTCGGAAAGAACACAGATGAAGCTGACTAGTAACCTATATAGGGACACTACGACAAGTCTCTGTCTGGATGGGGTGGCTTTTCCTTCTTCATTGGCATTTTACCTGGCGCTTATACGTATGTACACTGCATCCCTGATCGACTCCGTATCTAACTGCAATAGCTTCTCCGCCATGGGAATGATCACTTCTATGGCTGAAGAGTGCGACAACCCGACAATCAAACTCCCCAAGGCCTTGTCTCTCGCCATCCCGGTCGGTGGCATTGCCGGTCTATTCTTTGTACGTGAAGAAGGGCCATCCCAGAAAATCCACAGCATCGGGACAGGCGCTAACTATTTTCAAAGATCATCCCCATCTGTGCCACTCTCCCCGAACTGAGCGACATCATTGGCAATGCCCCCGTGGCCCAGGCCTTGCCGTACATCTATGGACGAGTTATGGGATCGCCCGGAGGAGGCTTTGCTCTTACCTTCCTCGTCATTCTCATCACAGTATTCTGCTCAATCTCCATCACTGTTGCAGCTTCGCGATGCACATGGGCGTTTGCACGTGATCGTGCGCTCCCACTGTCACGATTATGGTCCAAAGTCGACGATCGCCACGGTGTACCCATCTGGGCCCTCTTTCTGACAACGGTCGTCCAGATGCTTCTTGGGCTGATTAACCTGGGCTCTACATCTGCCTTCACATCGTTCGTGTCGGTGGGAGTCATTGCACTTGCGGTCTCGTACGGCATCCCCATTGCCCTGTCAATGTACTATGGCCGAAAGGAAATCGCGGTTGCCAGGTGGAAAATGCCAGAGGCCGTAGGATGGGTGATTAATGCCATCGCAGTCGCCTGGATTGCATTCGAGACTATCCTCTTCAGCATGCCGACAGTCCTGCCCGTCACTGCTGCAAGTATGAACTATGCGATTGTGGTCCTCGTCGGGTTCTTGTTTCTCAGCGCCGTCTGGTATGGCATACATGCACGCAAAGGTATATTGAGCCAAATATTGACTATTTCCATCCACCTACTAACTGTGATGCAGTGTACAAGGGCCCACCCGAAGAACATCTAGACTAAGGGCCATCGGTGCCGTCGGTGTTCGATATTTTCTACATTTGCGTCTTGTTATGCAGCATTAGGCCATAGCCTTCTCTTACTATTTCATTCAAAAGAATATTAAAAAAAAATTGGAAAAGTTTCTGTGCAGGCTATTGATCAGTAGAAGGAGTCAGTCAATATTGGTTCTTTGATCATGAGTTTTTTGTCTTTTCTTTTTCAAGTGATGTGTCAGACGACCGATTTCCTTCTCGTGCAAGATCCCACCACCAAAACTAGAACTTCATGACTCTTTCATTATGGTTTTCCAATTCCTCTTCTTCCCGTTTCGATCAGTCGCCATTACTCATTTGCCATCCACTATCGCTGATGTGGATCCACCTTGACTATTTGAGCCACCATAACCCCACCTGGTCGCAGTCTTGTAGCCAACAGGGCGTGTCGCATTTATCAGGCCTCACTTTTATCTTCACTCACTCGCCATAACTCTAGAGGAAATGTCTGCAACTATTACAGAGTCGCGAGGCCAATTGCTGGGGGCGCTTGCCTGCCAGAAGGACTCTTACCTGCAAACTCTTGAGGCTGAGGTCATCTCGTGTGCCAAATTTTCACCGCCCAAGGCCGCCGCGAATGGCGCAAAAAAGAAGAAGGCATCCGCAACTGCGTCTCCCGCAATCCCTGCAGACGCCTGGCTGGTGGAATTTTCCGACTCGGTGTTGTTTCCAGAGGGTATGTCATGCTTGTAAGCTCTTTTCTTCCCCTTCTGACAAGACTTCTATCCAGGTGGCGGTCAGCCCTGCGATTACGGCTCCATTGTGCCCCTGTCAGACTCATCTTCCGAGGCCATTCCCATCACCCGCGTCGAGAGGCAGGGGCTCAAATGCATCTGCTATGTCGAAAAGCCCTTGGAGCCCGGCACCAAAGTGCGCCAGGAAATTCACTTCGGTCGTCGCTGGGACCACATGCAACAGCACACCGGCCAGCACCTCCTCTCTGCCGTCATGGACACATATGACAATCTCGAAACCCTTGGCTGGGGCATGGGCGCAGATGGCGGCATAAACTATGTAGACGTTGCCCGGAAACCGTCCCCGTCCGAGATGCAAGCGATTCAAGACCGATGCAATGAGATTATCCGCAACAACGTCGCCATCACAGTCCAAGCCCCTCCCGAGACCGAGGTTTCGCCCGAAAGTCTCGATCAAGAAAAAGGGCTTGTTCGTGTGATTAGCATTGGCGACATAGACCAGAATGCGTATGTATCCCAAAAGTATCCAAATTCTGCCACTGACACGTTATTTTTAGTTGCTGCGGTACGCATTTGTCCCAGACATCCCACATCTCACTCATCCTTCTCCACCATACCCAGAATGTCCACTCGAAAAGCTGTCGCCTATTCTTCTCCTGCGGTGACCGAGCCATCAAGGCTTCAGCGGAATCGATCAACGCTCTTCGCATTATCGCCCAAGCCACTTCTTCGCCCAGCGATCCTTCCGAGGTCGTTTCGAACGTGAAAAAGGTGTGCGACACTGCAACGGATATGAAAAGACAGGAGAAGAAGTTGCTTGGTGAGATCGCCAAGTACGAGGGAGAGCGTGTCAAGACCACACTGCAGGCAGGGAAAAATGCATGGGTCTATCGCGCATCCGGCACCTTGGATTTCTTGAACATGGTTATGTTTGAAACCAAGGAAGCAGTCAAAGATAATGGCGTCATCGTACTGGCTGCCGGTGAAGGCCAAGCAGGTGGCCCTATTGTTGTCATCGGAAATAAGGACTCTGTGCCCGAGATGGCTAAAAAGATCCAAGAAATTGTTCCCGGCGTCAAGGGCGGTGGCAAAGGCGAGAAGTGGCAGGGCAAAGTAACTGAGTGGAAAAAGGGCGAGATAGAGTCACTTAGACAGTTGGTAGAGTAGACATGCAAATGAAAAAAATCATGAATTAAGGAGACCAAGAAGTGTTTGCATTCTCGAGTCATGTGTTCGGGACTTCAGTCCCACCATTGACTTCCCTGTCCCATCCTATTACCTATTAACCTGTATATTTTATGTCATCAATTCGTCATCTTCAATTTCCCGTCCAGCAAACTGTGCTGTGTTTCCAGTCATGCAACTTCGATCATTCCCGCGCTCTCCTGTTCAAGAGAAGCTTCCTCTTCAGAATACCTAGGAGGACTCGGGCATACATCGTTGTAACTTGGAAGGTTCTCGATCACGAATCCAGGTCCCGTAATAGAATCGTCAACCAGGACTATCCTGTAGTCCAGTCGCAAAATACGTCCAACACCCGTCCGGATTGCCAACTCGGGTTTGCCTTCAGGGAAGTGCTCCTTGATAAGAATGAGCTCGAGGCTCAGAGAATGGGAAACCTCTGTACCATCTGCACTTTTGGTATCGTATGCGTAGGAAGGAACAGTGCCGTTGGACTGTCCTTTAATATCGAAATTGAATTCCATCTCGGCCGTCCCATCCTCATTTGTTGGCGTCCATCCATCATATAAGCTCTTCTCCCTGAGAGTTCTAGTCTTGGTCCGAGTCAAGTCTATGTCCCCAGCATCACATATCATTCGGTGCTTTTGGCAAGGTTTGGCAGTAGTCTTCATCTTCTCTTCCACCTTCCATGAGCCCTTCATGAGACGCCACGCTTCGACCTCACGTCCATCTCCGGTTGAAGAAGTGAGTCCTTTCAGGGTGATGGAAACCTTTTTTTCTTCAGTTGGTCTAAAGATAGAGTCGATGCAGCTATCGATTTGGATGCCAGCAGAGGGGAAGGATCGGGTGTAATGGACTGGGTAGTGGGGAACGGACAAAGAACGCTTGACAGTGAGAGGGCGTTTGAACGTTAGAACACGTGCTGCATCGTTGGGCCTTCCCCTAATTTTGAACCGGACTTCCGCATTAAATTCGTACGAAACCGACAGAAGAGGTGTTTCCATAGATGCCGGAAGATCATCTGGTATAACAGTGGAGAAGGGGAATTGGTGGTCGCCCTTTTGCAGGGTTGTCGATTGCTTGACGAAAGACCAGTTGTGTAATTCGGCATGATGGTCTTTGCAGCAAGGGCAGCGGTTTTTCAAAGGCTTCTTCTGAGTGGTGTGGATGTTCAGTGTTCCTCCAAAGCTCTCAATTTCCACGAGCTCCTCCTTGACTTGGAGTGACAGTTCCCCCGACAAGAATGAGGGCAAGTTTGCATCCTCATTCCCAAGGACAATGGTTGGTGAGCTTTCAATCTTCCAGTCGATGGCGACGGCTGACTCTTGGGTCTTCTGGGGCGACTTGTTAAAGATCATGTTTCGGTGAGGCCTGATTGTAAATTTCAGGCCCGGCATATTATTGTGAGTGTTGGCCGGCAACTTGTTGATGGGGGTCTGATAGAGAGTTGTGAAGAGGTTGCGAGATGGTGCAAAGGGGTATCAAAAGACAGCAAATTCCTTGGATAACTGGTACACAAACTCGGGCGTATCTTTTCACGGGATTCTTTCTTTTATATTACAGTCATCGGGCAAATAGTCACATAAATGTTAAACGGTGAGGCGTTTGAACCAGAGATGAGACCCATCGCCGGCAAGAGATGCCGCAATGGGCTTAGCGTGGTAGGTGTCTGGAGCACGTTTTTTTCCCCTTGATTCGCGGCCAGGATCTTTGGAATGCTCATTGGATGAGTCTCGCCACGCCACGAACTGCTGTTCGAACTGTGCCCCAGCTTTTCAATTCGGTTGCTTGCGAAGCTTCCTCCACCCGCCATGTGACACTTCAAAGTTTGTTGTAGCATCTAAAACCGGACGCGAGTCCGCAAGCCAACGTCCATTTTCATCCGGGGAAATGTGTTTTAGCTAGCTTATTTTGGCCAGACAGTTTAATGAAGAACCCTCTTGACTCCCGACGAAGCCATTGCACATCGCGCACAGTGGGCATGGCCTGTCTCAGGCTGACCAACAGCTGTTGTGGTTAGCGTACCAGAAAACCAGAGCTGTCATTTTGCAACTATGTAATAGTGGCACGATCTCGCATGGAAGAAACCGAACCGGAGTTTCACGGCAGTGATACATGTCATTAAAATGGGAGTAAAATAGCAATTCTTCCGGTTCGAACCTCACCATCTCGCAGAAACGAACAATGAAGCAGATGGGTTTGAGAGGAACTTTGGCCGTTCAGACAACACCACAGAGGAGCTTTCATCGACGGTAGAAGCCGAAGATATGTCCATAATTCTCGGCATCTGGATGATCGATCGATCTAGCTCTGTCAGCTCATTATCACTAAACAAATTTTGTAATACACCCAATGGAGCGCCAGATCCTTCTCGGGCATTTCTCGCTTCCCCATGTTGTCGGGGTGCTTTTCCCGATTGGGAAATTCCCATTCCGGAATGCCACCATACTTGATATGGCTCACTTACGCATTCCTTGTCCATGACAATGGAGAAGAATGAAAGGCTTAATTAAATGAGGAGTCTAGAAGCGTGGGAACACCTTGGTCATTCGGCCGAGCCAGAAACGGTCCGGGTTTTGGAGAACCGAGGTGGCTGTCTGCCATATAGGGTAAGCGACAGCCGTGGCAGCCACCAAGGGATAAATACAGTTCAAATTTCTCTCTCAACTCACCATCGAACATGCCGCTCGCAAGAAATACCAAGTCTAATTGATCCGGCGAGTCTAAATTCATCTAAATGACTGACGCAGCTTAGGCCTCAAAGACATTCTTGCCGCAAACCTTGTACGTATCACTATCACATCAACTGCTTCATCCTGCCGCAAGCCTGTCGCTTGTGGTAGTAGAACTGATAGATCAGATGCACTACGTTACGTGTAAATTTTTTTTAAAGTTAATAAGCAGCCCTACCGATATAAAGATCCTTGATACATCCCCAATGCCTATTAATTAACTACTATTAATAGGATGTCACAGAACAGATGTGTGTGTGTCGACAGCGTGGTAGGGCATGAGTGTGGGCACGGGCCCCCAGTGGTTGATGTGCCGATCCTGCGTCGGCCCAGCAGGGGTTGGGCCACGTCCAGGCGGCCATCCAACCCCCCCAAGGACAGCTGCAGGCAATCACTGGACATCTACGGTCACTGGAACGTGCAGACGCGATCTGGTGGATTCAGATAAGCTGCGTGGGAAGCGACCGGATCGGACTCTTGGATGGAGCGGGGAAGCGGAAGAGGGAAAAACAAGGCTCCACAGACGGGCCATGGACGAATCACGGACGAATCACGGGCCGGTGGAGCAGTGTGTGATGATAGCGGGTTTTGGGGCTGTGGTTTTCCAGAAGGCCGGCGTCGAGATGCTGCCTCATCCACCAAAGCCCGACATTCCAGCTCATAATGCCAGATACGCCACCCTCGGACGCTGGCTCGACCCAGGGGCGAAAGGCACGCACAAAGACCTTCTCTGGGTGCTGGACCTGCCGGGCCAAGCACGTCAAGTGCGACGAGACACGCCCCGTCTGCAACCGCTGTCGCCGCTCCGGCCTTGCCTGCGAGGGCTATGGCGTCAGGCTGTCGTGGACCTCGGTGCGTGGCCCGTCCAATTTTCGCTCGAGGGCCTCGTCCGCGAGGAGGGCTGGCCGCATGCAGGTGGACAAGCCCTTCCAGTTCCAGGAGCCGACCGCTCCCGAGCAGCCCGCGGCGCAGCAGGCCTCGACGTCGGAAGATAGGCATCACTTAAGGGAGTCGACAGTCGCCTCTGAGGGATCAACGCAGGCCGAGACCAGCAACTCTGGCCTGGGTTCAGTCCCCGACTCAGAATCACCTGGCCGAGATGTGAATTCCAGGATGAGCCACGCCTACAAGGTGCTGGGCCAGGGCCTCTCCGGAATAGCTTCCGATGCCCCTTATGCCCCTTCACGGCAACACATGCAGCAGCAGCAGCAGCGACAACAACAACAGCAGCAGCAGCAGCAACAACAACAGCAGCAGCAACATCACAACCAAGGCCAATCCACCAGTGATAAGTCCCCCGACTCATCTGGCACCCAGAACCCCAACGGGCCTCCAAACGAGAGCTACCAGGACATCACATGGCTTCCCCAGTGTGCGACGCCACCGTCAACCTTCCACTTAAATTACAGGAACCAGCAGGTAAACATACCTAACCCTGGGACACACATTCGACATTTGGACGTCTTGCCAAATCCGGGGATCCAGTGCCAATTATTGGAGCACTGGACGTTGCACCTCTGCGATGCCTTGAACCCGGTACCTGGAGTCCACAACCCTTTGCGGACAATCATGATGCCCATCGCGCTCGAAGGCGCGCGGGCAGACGTTAATACTTCGTCTGGTGCAACGGCCTTGTTCCACCTTATCTGCTCGGCGTCGGCGTTCAGCCTCGCCCAAAAAGGGACCACACCCGAGTCGCAGCGGGAACTCGAGAGCGCCGCCCTGGAGCACCACAACCTTGGCATCACCCATCTTGGCCAGAACATCCAGTCCGACGATCGCAGCCAGTGCGTGTCTTTGCTTGCGTCGCTCGTCATGTGTATATACAATGAAGTCATCACCGTCCCTACACCGTTCTGGCGCCTCCACTTTCGTGGCGCCGTGGAATGGGTCAACCACATCAGCCCCCAGGTGTGGCACCAGACAGAGGCGGCGTCCGTCATCTACCAGATGTTTATCGGCATGGCGACTCTGGTACAGTCTCAGCTTTTCCTGGTGGGCCACGAAGACCACATGTGGGAGATTGCGTTTGACCAGTTGTCTCAGCCTGGCAACTACAGCCTGGACGTGGCCTTTGGCATGCCCCAGCACGTGATGCAGTGCTTGCAGTCCATGAACAAGTCGCTGATGGAGGCGAAACGGCCTGGCTCCGAATCGGTGGCGAGCCCGTCGACGTCGCAAGACTTCGACCGACTGGAAGTCGAGCTCTACCTGGCGGCGCCGACGCGGCCGAGCCCATCACTGGGCAAAGAGCATGGTGACTTAATCTATCACCATGGTTATACGTTTTACTTTGCAGCTCTCATCTTCATGAAGCGCACGGTCAAAGATACGCCAATCGAGGACGTACAGCCTCTGATCGCGCAGTCGCTCTCGCACGTTGAAGCGCTAGACACTAGCACAGACCGCCCGTTCTGCCCGATGCTTTGGCCAATTGCCATCTTGGCATTCGAGGCATGTGACATCACATTGCAGAACCGCATGTTGAAGTGTCTCGAAACGTTCGCTGATAGGTCCGGGTTTGCCATCTGGACGCAGCTCGAGAACCTTGTCCGAGACCTGTGGGAGATGCGGAAGGCGGAGGGCAACCCGAACCTCAAGTGGCACAAGAGCGTGCTCACGTCCATCAACGACAGCTTCATGCTGCTGTAAAACTGAACAAAGAAAAGAAAATCAGGGTCTCGAAATGATATTGGCGTGGCGGGCAGGGAGGCTGGTCCATACCGTTTGGGGGCGATTAGCTGGCGATCTCCGACGGAGCTATTCCGCCTAGGTCCTTCTTAAGATTTTAAGCCAATTGCACTAACTTATTTAGTAATATTTCCCCACAGTCTAGCTAGCTGTATTTTGCATGATCCACGGGTCGCTACGACAAGCGGCTGGCCCCGGTTGCAAGCACCGTCCCTCGTTGGCCTATGAGCGGGCTACGATTATATGCCGGGCGGCTCTGTGATGACTTCACCATGTTGCGCAACTCCACTTCCCTGAGACATGTGCATAGGCGGGATGTTGGTGGCCAATGGAAGGCCGCGATGCCTGCCGTGTCTCACATTACCGTGAGACGGCATCAAACTAGTGGATGGCCTCTGACGCAGGCATTCGATCGGCCTTTAAGGGCGGTCAATCCCCCAGACGGATCAAAATTCGCTTTCTGGTGATTTTCGTCTTCATTCACTTGAGATCCAGACGTCAAAATGTCCACCCCGATCCCCCAGCCCAAGGGCTTGCCCATCCTGGGCAACGTGCTCGACATCAACCCGAGCAACACATGGTGGTCTCTCAAGACGCTAGCCGAAAAGCACGGCGAGATCTTCCAGATCAAGGTTTTAGGCCACACCATCGTGTTTGTGGCCGGCGCGGCCCTAGCTGAGGAGCTGTGCGATGAGAAGCGCTTCCGCAAGTACGTGGGCGGTCCCATTGTCGAGATCCGCGCCGCCGTCCACGATGCTCTCTTCACAGCCTTCGACAACGAGGCTTCCTGGGGCATCGCGCATCGCATTATTGCCCCTACTCTCACCACTGCTGCCGTTACTGAGCATTTTGACGACATGGTGAGCACCACAAACGAGCTCGTCAACATCTGGAAGGGACTCGGCGACAAGAACAAGATCGCCCCTCTTGACGGCCTCAACCGACTGAACCTGGAGGCTACCACTCAGGTGTTGTTCGGCAAGAGGCTGAACTGCCTCGAGGGCCCCGAACACCCGATGCTGAAGGCGATGGAGGACTCCACATCCGAGGCCATGAAGCGACCTAACCGTCCTGGTGTTCTCAACTGGTTAATCCATGGCAGGAAGTTCAAGTCATCCATTGCCGTGATGCGCTCCTACGGTGCGGACCTCGTTGAGTACCGCAAGAGCAACCCCACCGACCGCAACGATTGTCTCACAGCCATGATGACCCACAAAGATCCCGAGACTGGCACAGCCTTGACAGACTCTCAGGTCATTGACGAGATTGTGTCAATGCCCATCGGAAGCAGCACTGCTCCTTGCCTTGTCACGGCTGCCATCTACTTTCTGCTCAAGAACCCCGACATCATCCCCATCGCCCGCAAGGAGCTTGACTCCGTCGTCGGCAGCGAAGAGATCACATATACCCAAATCTCCGGACAGCTTCCCTACATTGAGGGTATCGTTCGTGAGTCGCTCCGACTCTCATTCGCCGCCCCCGGCTTCAACATTGAGCCCATCCCCAGCGAGGAGAAGGCCCCCATCCTTCTTGGAGGCGGCAAGTACCAAGTCGCACACAACCAGCCCATGATTCTGGTCTTGGCTGGTGTGAACCGCGACCCCGCCGTGTTTGAGGACCCCAAGGCCTTCCAGCCTGCGCGCATGGTGGGCGAGGCGTACGAGAAGCTGCCTTCGGGCGTCAAGAAGGGTTTCGGCAACGGAAAGCGAGAGTGCATTGGCAAGCACTACGCCTGGATCTGGGCCATGGTTGTGGTTGCCAAGCTCATCAAGGAGCTTGACTTTGAGGAGGTTGATCCCTCTTATGAGATGTACCAGGACGGTTGGTTCAACGTCCGTCCTGTCAAGTACTCTGTCAAGGTGAAGGCGAGGGCCACTTGAGGAGGTTGTGTGGTGAGGAGCCGAGAGATGTCTTAATGGAGCGGGCATACCCAGTTGATATCCTGAGATGGAATTAGTTACTTCACGATTTAAATTATGACATAATACTTTGAGGGACTGAACTTACCAATGCACTTGGCGCACGGGGCTTTTTTTTTGTGAATGTGATTGAGAAGCAAGTTTGAGTGATGCCACAACCATCGCCAGACACGTTCAAGCAAGGAACCTGCTCATGTCGGCAGGAAGCCACGTGAGATAAGTGTTATGCCTGTGCCATGCGTCTTATCCCCACGTTCAAGAGTTGTCCCCTTGGACGCTCTGACTAGGGAAAGACCCGACCGGCCAACCAGCTGAAAGGTCTATCCCATTGCCGCGTCGATCTATGTTACATCCGGTCGGTATGCATATGCATTGATCGACTGCGGCCGGCCCCATCAACCGAAACTTGCCAATTCTTGGGTGTTTTCTTTTTTGCCTAGTCAATACGTCAATGGACAGGGAATTCCTGGCTTGCAGCCCAACCCTATTGGAGCTGGGAGATGTCTCTGCGCCGTATTCATCTCGTTTCGTCTTGCTGGCGCGCTGGGGTCAGACGACAAAAATGGCTTACATTTGGCGATAGCGCCGAGACAGCCGCGAAACATCAAGCTCTTTAAACATGGTCAAAAATGTCTTGAACTCAGTATGATATTAATAATTTTGACTTGAGACTGGGCTTGAATTTTGTCTGAAAACCACTGTACCGTTTTGTGGCTTCAAAACATGCTCCACTCACTGTTGGTTTGACTAAGCGGTGGATTCGGACCCAGGAGGCGCAGGGGTCATCCCCCCGATTTTTGTCTGTTAGTTTGGAATGGTTAGCGAACCGGCCAATCAGAGGAAGTGGCCGCAGCGATCAGCAACCAACGTGCTGAGCTGGAAAATATGAGGCTTGGAATATGCCTTGTCGCACACTTGGCAAACGGCTTGCCAACGAATGGGTACGATGTGCCCAATATCAGGTCAATGCCAATCGTCACGACCAGAGGCTGAGTGCTTCCAGCCATCATCGAGAGAGGCTTTGAAGAGAAGGCTAATGCGTTGTTGACGTAGTCGGTAAGATTGCGAAACTGCGAAAGTCCGGATGGCTGGGTTGTATAAAAATTCGATAACGTCTCGAGGTCTCAGTGCGTTTCATACTCTGAAGACTATTGACAGATCACGAAGATTTTTTAATACATTTTTTCTTTTCAATATAGCGTTGTTTATTTTGCTTTCTACAATGATCTTCTTTACGAATAACACTTCTTCGCGGTTGTTCCACATGCAACTGTGGCTATCGCTCTTGCTGACCTCTCAGCTCACTTATATTGTTTCAGCCTTACCATTTTCCAACACTACAACTAGTGTCAGTGACTGGGATAAGGTAAGATGCTAATCGAAAAGGATCGAAGGATAGTTTCCCTGACATCCTGCAGGTGCCGACCTCCACAGACAAGATCAACTGGACACCCTGCTTTGATGGCTTCCTCTGCACGCGACTTTTGGTACGACGCCACCAACTATGTTTGATAAATTAACTGGTCTAACATTGAAATTATAGGTTCCTTTAGACTGGGAGGATGCAAGTGTAGGAACGACCAAGGTGGCATTCATCAAGTACCGGTCCAAGAATGAATCTGCCGAAGATCTACTTCTTAACTTCGGTATGGCTGACGATCCCTGCGTTAGGATCTGCTAACCCAGCCATCTATGCAGGAGGCCCAGGTGGTTCCGGAGTAGGAAATCTTTTAGGTCTTGCACCGTACCTCGCAGAGATCTACGGTCCGGGGGTTAACTTGGTCTCTTTTGACCCTCGGGGTGTTAACAACACAGGTCCCCTCCTCGACTGTTTCCCTGGCAAGCCGACAACTACGAACAACTTCGACTCGCTATACTACAGCACTGTGTCTGACGGGTCATTGGATGATCTCACAAACCAGTTTTATCTGGCCGAAGCCTTTGGGCGATGGTGCAACGGGGTCATCGGTGGGCCCAACGGCACAGCGAAGTATGCCAACACGCCATCCGTCGCACGGGATATGATGGCATTCATTGAAGCTCAAAACGCAGCCAATGGCAAGCGAAAGGAGGACGCCAAATTGTGGTTTGCTGGGTATAGCTATGGAACCGTGCTTGGTGCGACGTTTGCATCGCTCTACCCTGATCGAGTTGCCCGGATGATATTGGATGGAGTCTCAGACGGCGAAAACTATTACAGGGGCCTGTGGGACAACAATCTCTTCGATGCTGATGCCGTCGTTGACTACTTCATCACCTCATGCTTCGAGGCCGGCCCAGGCCCGTGCCCTCTCTGGGCCCCATCCCCAGAGTTAATCACGCAGAGACTGTCAAACATCTTGACCAGGATGAGGATGCGACCACTGCCAGTGTGGAATTCTTCGGTAGTCGCAATGCCGAGTCTAGCCACGCACGCAGACCTGACAAGAGTTCTCTTGAACGCCGTCTATATTCCACTGGTTTCTTTCCCACCCCTGGCTCGGATCCTTGCCGATCTGGAACAGGGCAATGGGGACACCCTGATGGCGGCCAGCGCTGAGAAGCAGAGCTCGGGCTACGACGAGCAGGAGGCCTTGTCGATAATCCAGTGCGTGGACGCTGGGGGCAGGAACAACATCTCCTCCCTTGCCCAGTACAGGGAGTACACCGACTATGTGATGCGACAGAGCAAGTATATCGGAGAAGCATGGCCGAGCCAGGTCCTGTCGTGCAGGGCCATGGACGTGATACCACCTGCTAGCGGGCAGCTAACCAGTGAGCACACAACCCGAAAAACCCGAAAAGCGAAGGCGGAGATTGTAATTGTCGGACTCTTATACTAACTCTAGTTTGTCCGGCTTTTAGAACTGCGCCCTACAGCCGAGAGGACAAACTTTCCTCTTATGCTCATCGCGAACACGGCGGATCCCGTCACGCCAATACGAAGGTTCGTAACTAGTTTACACCGCCCGCGACTTTCTTTCCCCCAAACGGACGGCTGACGTTTTTTTGTTTTGAAAGTGCTCGGGGAGTTTCTGCCGATTTCCCTGGGTCGGTAATGCTGACGCTCGACGCTGCAGGGGTGAGTAGATATGGGCATATCATCAGCCTTACAACGCAGTAGTGCTGACAGGAATCGACAGCACACCAGCCTTGCGGCTCCTTCGAAATGCCTGAACAGGCGGGTGCAGGCGTACCTGGCGGGATCTCTCCCTCCCGCCAATAGCACGTGCCAGCCCGACGAGCTTCCCTTTCGAAGCGATCAGGATGAACTGACCCGGAAGCTCGCAGGGGCTCTGTAGGCGTGGGCGCTAGCCGCCAAATGAGAGATTTACGCGGACGTCGCGGGGTGCGGTGGACGAATCCTTTGATTCGCCACATGCCACGGTTTTTAATATTGGAAGGATTTATTACGTAGCATTGGATATCGGTTTCGGGTCTGGCAAGGGCGGGAGCACGGGAACGCATGACACAGCGGGTTTGGCATTGGTGTTGGGACATGCGGATACTAGATTAGCCACGATGTGCGGATAGTTTACGAACGACATACGGTAAATGCAGGGACTGGCGTTTAGGGTGTGGTGTGTGTGTGTGTGTGTGTGGGCGCAATCTAGCATTATTTTCTCCCTCTTCTCTCCCAGTTGGGCAATCAACTGCCATTGTGCCATGGTGTTTTGTTGGGGGAAGCATCCCGACTGGTGGGCACGCGCCTGGACGCTCCACCTGAGAGCGAGCGAGCAGCACGACCCACTGGACACGTCGTACTGAAGAGGGCAATGTAATTTAACTTTATACCAGGCCTTGGAAGCAGTTCGGTTCGGCTAGCTAAATAATCAGATTGCTGCGTGCCATGATTAGTGCGATTCTGGCAGTAAGACGCCGCCGCCGCCTCGGCGGCCTCAACGGCGAGCTCCCCGCAAACACGACAGCCGCAGCAGCATTGACAGCCAGCCCTCTTCCCCCCCCCCCCACCCGCCCGCGGGAAGTCGGCAAGACTCGCTAGCGTGGGAATTGCAGGGCACGGCACGGCGCAGCGGGAATGCATGTGTGCGTGTTTGTGTGTGTGCTGGTAGGTAGGGGTTGCGTGGGTGCGTGGGCTGGCGGTTCGCCTGGGATGGCCCCGGTCTGGACTGACGTAGCTGGGTATACTTATATCTTGCTACCCCCCGTTCCCAGCCCGCTGGCTCCATACACCGCCCATTCGAATCAGGAAAGATGGAAGAAGAAGTCACAAAGTCGCCCGTGAAGCTGCGGTCCAAGAAGGGCTGCCGCACCTGTAGGTAAGAGAGCAGACGGCGTTAATTGCGGACGGGCGCTGGACTAACACGGCCCTCGGGCGGGCAGGATCCGGCGCGTCAAGTGCGACGAGCGCACTCCGGCGTGCCACAGATGCACCTCGACCGGCCGGGCGTGCGAGTGGTTTGACCTGTTCACCAACTCGTCCAAGCCAATGCCGCCGCGGGCTCCCGCGAAGAACACATGTCGCGGCCTCGGGCTGGTGGCCTCGCCGACAGAGTTCCCCGACGCAAAGGCCCTCGAGCTGCGCGGCTTTGAGTTCTTCCAGCATCGGACAGCCCGGGAAATGTGCCACACTTTTGAGTTTGGCTTCTGGCGCACGCTCGTCCTCCAGCTCAGCCGGTCTGAGCCGGCCGTCCTGCACGCCGCCATTGCCCTGGGCACGCTGCACGAGGCCGAGGAGAGCCTGGGCATGCCCGTGTCCAAGGACCGGGTCACGCACGGCAAGCACCAGTTCGCCGTGGCTCAGTACAACACCGCCATCAACATGTTGACGAAGCAGGTCACCGCCTCCAGCGGCGCCTCAATGACGCGCGCCCTGATCCTGGCCACCTGCCTCATCTTCGTCCACATCGAGCTGCTGCGCGGTCGCTACGAGCCCGCCATTGTCCACATCCGGAGCGCCCTGAAGATCTTCAGGGAATCCCCCAAGCTGCCCCACGGCTGGGAGGCCATAATGCGAACCGCCCTGCAGCGGCTGGACATACAGTCTGCGCACTTCAACCATGACCCATCCAGTTACCCGGAGAACAACGTCGGTAGCGTTGCACACCTCGTCCCTTTGTTCGAGCTGGACTTTGACACAATAGAGGCGGGCAAGGACCGATATGACATGCTATTCTCTTATGCACATCCACTGACAACCTTCTGCGAGGCCAATGTGATAAATCACCGCTGGGAACACCTGGCAGATAACGGCTTACGGGCAAAGCAACAGACTCTCCTAAGATTACACGCCGCCTTCATAGCGAACTGCGAGAAGCTGGAACGGGATCCGAGGTCGCCAAAGACGCAGCAGTTCCGGCAAGGCATCACCCTATTACATTTACATGCAAAGGTCACCCAAGTGCAACTGTCCGTCTCCATGGAACAGGATATCGAGGCCGCCTTTGACTACCATCCACAAGAGTTTGAGCTCATCGTGACACTATCGAAGGCATATATATCTGGATTCTCGCAAGGCTCGACACGTGCCCCAAAACTACCCACTCTCTCAACTGACTGGGGCGTCATCTTGCCCCTCACATTTACGGCGCTCAAGTGTCGCCACCAACCTACCAGAACTGAGGCCTTGAGTCTCTTGAGCTCATGGCGCCACCGCGAAGGCTTCTGGGACTCGTCTCTGCTTGCCAAGTACGCTCGTTCAATTATAGATGTCGAAGACCGCAGCATACGTGATAAAGAAGGAACGGCTCAACGAGCAACAAAGGTAGTGGCCTTTATTCCTGAAAACCAATCAAATATGACGGTATGCTGGGAATGGAGCGGAGTAGAGGGCGGAGTTGAGACGCGGAGGGCACAATACCATACGGTAACACTCTAGGCATGTTTATGTATATCTTATGTGAAATGACTATTTAGCGGCCAAGATAAATCCTATATAATTAATGGAAGAATTTTATCTATTTAGCATCCCTAATTGGAGTAAGCTGATTGTGTGGACTGCATCATTGATGGTAGTAACGCTGTTTTTTCACAATTTCGTGGATGCACCTTGGACTTCACAAGAAAACAACTTTTAATAGTTGACAACATAACTGCGATCCTTTAATTACCAATATGCACTTGGTTGTGGTTGTATTCTTCGCAAGCAATGTCTCGGAACAAATATATGGTATTCATCCCGATAGGATCCAAGCCTAGGAAAATCTATCTGTACACACGCTGGGTCGTAATATTTCTCTTTGACCGTCATTCTGATCGGTAGAGACTGCAAAGGCTTCTAAAACCAACAAAAAAAGCAATAACAAAGTCTAGTTCAAACAGGTATCTTTCCCGCACTTTGGCCCCCGACCCCCCTTGATCCCGGTAACGCTCAAAACTCAAACCAGTGATTGCCCAAACAAAGGGAAGACAAAAATAAGGAAAAGTAAAAAAGACATTAAACACAATGGCTGACGCTTATTTTTCGTTGTTGCGTGCGGGCGCTTCCGAGACAACCACCGTCGGGCCGTCTGAGCTCTCGAGCCTCTCCTCGTCGCCGTTTGCCTTGCTCCTCTTGAACAGGCCCGTAAACTTGGACAGCTGCATAGCGAGGAAGCGGTAGACAATGAGGACGGGTGTTCCGAAGAACTTGGCAATTACACCGAACCACTCGTCAGGGAACAGTCGCACAAGGACACCCCAGGGGATCGAAAACAGGGCAAGGACAACTGAAATAGCCCACTGGGTGCCGTCAAGACCATCCGAGCTGATGTGGAAAGCTCGGTCGCCGACGAAGATGATGAGAATCTGCAATCCGACCATGATGCAGTTGATGATGATGAAAAAGATGTTGCGCTGAACTCCCTCGAAAATGTTGAACTTGTTGTCCAATCGTCGGTTGTTGAACTCGTTGAAGATCTGCATCCAGACAAAGGCGTTGAAGATGAGCGTGTCGAGCTCTAGCATCTGCTGTTCGTCGTCTCTATCGTAACCGAGTATATCTGCACCGGCAAAGTAAAGGATGAGTGTGGCGGTAAGTTGGAAAATGGACTGTCCAATAATCATCTTCCACATCTGTGTTTCTGTTAATTCCAAATTCACTTTCGAATAATACATCACGAATGAGATACGTACGTTGAGGGTGATGATGGGAGCGCTCTTGGGCTGGGGAGGGCGGTCCAGGATAGCATCGGTGGGCGGATCGGTTGCAAGAGCCAGGGCAGCGAAGGTGTCCATGATGAGGTTCACCCAAAGCAGCTGAACGGCCTTGAGAACCGACTCCATGTTGTCATTGTAGACAGCAGTGATGAAGGAGAGGAGCACGGCGGTGATGTTGACAGTAATTTGAAACTAATAAGGTTAGATGAGTGTTTGGGAATACATTTGATGGTAGATAAAACTTACCTGAAGGAACTTTTGCACTGCATCATTCACGGCGCGTCCCCACTTCAGAGCTGTGATAATCGAGGTGAAGTTGTCGTCCATAAGAACAATGGAAGAAGCCTCCTTGGCGACTTCTGTACCAGATATACCCATAGAGAAACCAACATCAGCGGCCTTGAGAGCCGGTGCATCATTAGTTCCATCACCTATAACAAGATGTTAGTTTGTGCTGATTCAAGATTTCCGCAAAGTGATACATACCAGTAACAGCTACAGTATCGCCGCGGGACTTGAGCATTGTGACCAAAACTCGCTTATCCTCGGGAGACGATCTAGCAAGAACCTGAAGCTTGGGAAGCACCGCGAGCTTTTCCTCGTCCGAGAGGGTGCGGAAAGTAGGACCTTCCATGACAACGCCACCCTCAGTGTAAATGCCACACTCGGTAGCAATAGCTCGAGCAGTGGTGATGTTGTCACCAGTAACCATTCGAATACAGACACCTGCGTTCTGGGCAAGGCGCACGGCTTCCACCACACCGGGGCGGACGGGATCCTGAATTCCAACAACACCGAGGAAGACAAGGTCTTGGAGGAGGGACTGCAGCTCAATCTTGTCCTCGTTCATCTCAGCGGAGGCTGGTGGCCACTGCTCATAGTCCCTGTAGATAAGTCCAATGGTTCTGAGGGATCTGCCGGCGTAAGTCTCAATAGTGACAGACAGTTGCTGGCGATCAGCCTCGCTCAGAGGGGATGCCTCGAGAGTTGGAAAGTTGGCCTTGCTGCTGCAGTAAGAGAGGAGAATTTCAGAGGCACCCTTGACGAGAAGGCGGTATCCACCGGATCGAAGCTTGATGACAGCAGCCATGCACTTCTTCGTAGAGTCGAAAGGAAACATTTCAACAACCTGCTCGTTCTCTCGGGTTTCGGCGAGCGAATCAAGTCCGAGGTGTTCCTTAGCCAGTTGGAGAAGAGCTGTCTCGGTCTTGGAACCGATGAAAGTGGCGATACCGTTTTCCTCTCCCTCGAAGGCGCTGGAGTTTATGGCGACAGACTGAATGATCAGTTCCTTGGAAGCGGGTGCGACCTTGGATGCCCATGAAGAGATCAGTTGCTGCTCCGAAGACTTATCCGAGTCTGACTGGCTGAATGAGGTTGACCCAAATGTGCCAGCAACGACAGTCATAATATTCGTAGTCAGAGTACCGGTCTTATCCGAACAGACAGTGGTGGCGTTACCCATGGTCTCACAGGCACGCAGAACTCGAACCAGGTTGTTCTCCTTAAGCATTCGTGTTGTAGCAAAGGCGAGTGCCAAGGTCACAGCAAGCGGAAGTCCTTCGGGAACAGCCACGACGATGATAGTGATGGCAACGATCAAGATATCCATGAACGAGGAAGCCTTGTCTGAACCGGAGCGGTCGTCACCGGGAAGACCTGCGAGGAAGCGGATGAGAAGCACAAAGAAGAGCAAACCAGCCGACGCACTTCCGAGCTTGGCAATGGCGAGTGCGAGACCTTCAAGCTTCTTTTGGAGAGGAGTTGCTTCGACCTCAGTTCGGACAGACATCATGATCTTTCCGAAACTGCTGTTGACACCGACGGAGGTACAAACGAATGTTCCAAGACCTAAGGATATTAGTTAGTGGCATTTACATAGTAGCAGCAGCTGTGATATCTCACCTTCCAGAACCTTGGAACCAGAGATGATGAATGGGTCAAGGTGGTCATCACTGGTCTGACCGAGCTCAAGGGCTCTCATGACTTGGTCACCACCAGTCTTCTTGAGTGCATCAGACTCTCCAGTTGCCGATGATTCATCACATTTGACTCCGTGTCCATCGATAAAGATACCGTCCACAGGAACAAGGTCACCAGGCTCAAGATGAAGAACATCTCCTACGAGAATGTCGTGGACGTTAATCATGAAAGACTTGCCGGATCGAATGACCTTGATCTCACGGTCTTCCTTTTTGGCGTTCAACCGAACAAATGCCCGTTCCTTCTGCCAATCATTGAGAGAACCCACCAGCGTGACGATGATAATGGCAGCGCAGATAGCAACACCTTCGACCCAATCCACAGGCGTCGGCTCACCTGGCTCGCGTTCAGCGCCGAAGGTCTCGTAAAGACCCAGGGCGAGAGAGATGATGGCGGCAACGGTGAGGAGAATTAGAACCTTGTCGTTGTAGGCATTCCACATGAGCCTCCACAGTGGTGTGGCCTCCTTGGCGGGTAGCACATTTCGCTTGTATACTCGGATTCGGTCCTGGAATGGCTCGGAGGAGCTGGAAGGGGCTGATGGTGATGGCTTATCGGATGAGTGAGGATTCACGGCGTGGTCAAAGGACATGCGGCCAGGCGCCGACGTCTCATCAACGCTCAGACCTGTCTTAGTATCTGTCTGGAGGCCCCTGGCGATGCCCTGGAGGCCGCCCAGGGCACGGAACGCCGCGAGCGACTTGGGGTTGAGGAGCTTGTTGAGCTGTCCGGGAGAAAATGCAAATGGGTTGTTCTCAACCTGAAAATCCGCCTCCGTCCCCGGATCGGGCTTCAACGCTGCTGTGGCATCCTCAGATATGCTCAGGTCACGGCTGATGGTGCCTGGGGTCAGAAACGGGTTAGACGCAGCCGAGGCGACGGTGTCGGCGTTGCTGTAGGCACGGAGTCGCGTGTCCACCTGCAGCGACACAGGGGCGAGGTTGTTTTCCGCCATGTTGATTAGAACCCCAGGTTTGGGAGGTGAATTATCGAGAGAAGAGAACCGGCCAAAGAATCTGACATTAAGCTTGTTTTTAGGGATCGGGAATTCATATGGAGCCCGGGTGTGCTTTTTGGATCTAAGCTAAGGATGGCGCGGGTGTGGATTTGTGATATACAATTCCAAGGAGGCTTAGCACCTTGCATCGTCCGGAGAAATCATGATTGGGCGAGTAAATGTCACATGAATGCTCTCATTCGCCTCGGACAGCTCGGTAGTGGAGAGACGCCCAGACAAACAATGCAGAGGGCCCATCTGCGTGTGCTGGGAGAGCGTCGCCCAGAAACCGATTGCGATTTTCGTGCTGTCCAGCGTGGTCCGGGACCCCCCGGCCTGGGGCCCCCATGCGCAATTTTACCTGGGCGTTTATGGTTCGTTCTCTGCTTGCTAAGATTCGATGGAAAGCTTTATCCCATGCAAAATTGGCCCTTCCTTTAATCTAGAAATTTAAAAAATACTCTAGAAATCTCATGGATCATGGGCCGTGCCTCATTGTCAGAGATCCCTTACGCATGCTACTATTACATGATGAATCACCAAACAGGCAAGCTCACAAAGAAGGACGGAGTGCAGCACTTGGAACAAAGACGAAAATTTTTTCTCCCCCTTAGGGCTATCCTGCATGATTCCGGTCCTCGGAACGCTGCGCCAAGCAAGTTAATGATGCAAAGTGGTGGTGTCGAGAGGCCTATCGCGGGCTAGTTGTCACCGCGTTTCCTCGTCGTCATGATGCAATCCAGCAGCGTTCGAGGGGCAGTGCCAGGTCAGAATCTGAAGCAGTAAATGAAACAGCTTGAAGAATTGGGGACCTTCCCAGAAGGTTCAGGCGTCGTATACGGCGATTTTGGCTTGCCTTCGGATCGAAAATCCAACCAAACACGACTGGAGTGAATCCTGCCGATCTCGTCAGTGTCTGGACAGCTGGCCAATGAGCGTCGTAAGCGACATTAGTTATTGAGGCTGTGCAACGGACAGCTTTGTCTCTTCGCAATTCAACCCACAACCCGGCGGACAGTGGGGTCCTGCTACGAACATCCCTGGTACATAGCATGGTTTATAGCTGAGCCAAGACACCATGGCGGGTTCCCAAGGGGGGCTATGTTGCTGGATGTCACCGGGTGCATCGGATTGAGCCATCACTGTGAGAAGGACTTCAGTGATCCACTTTATAAGCTTGAATGCTGGCGGATGATGGCCCCCAGGGTGCAATTGCTGGACACGCCGGTTATTGTCTCTTGGCTGGGAGCCAACTTGTAGCGCTATGACGTCTAGTGTGAGGCTGTGCAAGACTTGAATCTCAGCTTTTACGACTCAAATCCCACCCATACGCGACTAGATTTGCGGTGGCGATCTTGGCGACAAATCTTGTTAATGCCGTGCCGCCAATGACGTTCAGGGGTCAGAAATTAAGCTTATGTGGATATGCATATCGATGCCACTCGTTAGCCGTGGGCACACGACAAATAGGAGCGAGCCGGTGAGATGAGAAGGCCGAGTGTCGGAATGGGAACCCATGCCAACAAAACACTCCATACCCCGCGCACCAAGTTAGCGGCAAGGAAGTAGGGTTGCCATCCAACCAAAAGAGGCAGCCGATACGTGCGTTTGGCCAAAGCAGCAGGTGGGCCAGCACATGCAATTGGACGCGAGATAAGCGCCCATTGGGCCGGGCCTTAAAGACGGGAGAGGTCCCGATGCAACCAAACCTGCGCCGTCACCAACACGGAGTCTGAAGACGCATCTCCCCGTGCTGCTTGGTTCGAACCGGTTCCGTTTGAAGTGGCAGCCATTCTATCGCTCAAGGCGGCGGAATTAAGCCGGCGAAACGCGCCAATACCCCGGGTGACGCCATTGAAGCCCCGCCCCGTGCGCTCGGAACATGATGGTATTCTCAAGGTCCTCAGGAATACCGGAGTGATCTTGCTCGAAAGGGATCTAATTACCGTTTAAAGTTAGCAACGTCGACCTAAATCTAATCTTAAGCTACCTTGAGCTATACCATCGATCGTGCATAGCCGTTGATGGCTTTTGAGAAGGACCTTCGTTCTCGCAGGCCCCTCCCCACTTCCAATTCGGCCATGGTATTACATTTCTACCACTTTCCCTGTATGAAATCTTGAAACCTGTCGGGGAAATGGGACGAAGACCCCTGCTATTGCTTGGCCTGTTTGACGCTAGAATCATTCATACGGGATCAAAACCGATACACGAAAAGTTCAACCCGGCTATTTCGCCCGTCGCTTAAATGAGATTAATAAGCCAGACTCAGCATACCTCGGACCCGCCAGAGATCTACAAATACACGGTCGACCTCTATTGCATCGGCATCTACTTTGGGCCCGCTATACACCGTGCCCAGCCCACGGCGGGTATATGGGAAAAAACGCTAATCTCCGGAGAATATACAGCTCTGCTATAGCGCCCTGTTTTTCTCTCCCGATAACTTGGAACAAACGAGGCTTGGTCCTGTTGAACAAGAAGGAATAGGAATTAGATGCGGTCGCATTAAATGCAGTCTTCTTTTAGTCAGATTTGCTCACTGCTACGCCGATGTCGTAATCGTTCCGAACGCGAGGGCCATGGGTCGTACATGTGCCGTTCCCAATCTCGTCTTCATGCTTGGTGATGGTATGCGAACTGCTTGCCTCCAATCGCATTGCCATGCATACTACGATCGGACAATGCACCTGTGGGCTGGACATCAGTTCCACAATCAATGCTTCCCCTGTGTTAGCTCGTACAAATCCACCACCCTAGCTCGTAGCTTGATTTAATTAAGCTATTAGCTGCGTTGCAAAGGAAACAGCTCTCATCCTTCGGGGAAACCTTGTTGGCTTCTCTGAGATTTGCTTCTGGGGAGGCTAGTTACTTGGCCTTTCGTCCAATGACGCCCTCGATTCCCGGATGCTAGTATTCGGTGGCCAAGGTGGAGACCATGTGCCTAATCCGCAGCATGCAGCGTGGGCAAATGCCCAATCGATAGTGGCCGCCGTGTGCCAACTGCGCCCTGTTGCTCTGGGAATTGCTGGCTCGCCGTCGTGCCCGAAATCGCCACCATGGGTTCGGACTAAATATCGGGCAGGGGGAGGAGGCGGAGCAAACCTTAATACATGTCTGGTAGATTCCTCCAGGGAGACCACCATGAGAAATGCACAGAATATAAGCAGAAGCTGGGCTCGAGGCTCACAGTGCAAGCTTCTGCCCCGGATCTCGGGCTTCGTCAGGGAATTTGAAAAGAACGAACCTGAAACCCATTTGAGATTGGCCTGTGCTTGGTGATGTGGTATTCTTACGTCAGAATCATCGTGAAACCACCGACGGGGTCTTACGCTCTGCTAGTCTGAATACGAACACGTCTTCTTTGTCCCCTATCTTTCAAGCACGAGCGGCTCCATTCACGGATCAAATCCCTTCCCGACGGTGAAATTTTGCAATAGACCGAATAAATCAGACGCGGCTTTTTTCCACTTCTCGATTGCGGCGAAGTCTATTGCTACTGCGGCGAGAGGCTAACGTGGGCTACGTACGATTGTTGGCGCAGTCATCTTTTATGGAATCCGCAACTTTGACATGGTCAGATTTTGCCCGAATGATGTAAGCTCTTGCGTAACACAGCGAAGCCTCACCGCTACACGCCACGTAGATTCATTCTGTCTGTTTTCATTCGGCAACTCAACATGGCATTGCCTATCGCGGATGAGCATACCCGGTCGGATTTCAATGTCGTAAACAGTGTTTTCCATGATTCGGGTATCAGGGGTATCGATATGTGAAATTTTCAGTCTGACAATTTGACAAAAACGCGAGATCAAGTGGTTCGGTATTCTCCCTGTGTCGTTAAATCCCGTGCACGGTATGTCTGGATGATGTGGTTGAAAGATCAATTTCAGCTTGTTGGAAGTTGGGTGCCTTGCCTGGTATGTATCCCCCCGGTAAATTTGAAGCTAGATTTATTTTCCCAAATCCGACTTGAATGAGTTATTCCATGCTATTCAAACATGATAGATTCAATTATATTCACTCCCGTTATCCTTGCGCATAATCCACGAAATCATATTGAATTTATGGAAATATCGTACTGGACATGAAGGGTTTTGTTTTTACATTATGGCTTATGGTACTTGCTATGAGTATCATGATTTACCTAGCAAATCAATACTTTCGTATTCGTATGAGCTGGGAGGAATATTCAACACTCAAATTCCTTGAAGGCTTGGTTTAGGGTAGCGATGTGTATGGCCTGGAAAGATGGTGAGCATGCTTGGTTTTCCTCCTGGGCCCACCGATGCCAAGTGACAATCTTAGTCAGCTTGGCCCGGAGGAATATGGCTGTGAGTTTCGTATCAGGCAGGGTTTGGGGGAGGGGGGGGGAGGGAGAGTTATGCATGTATGGTTGGCTCGGACAGACGACAATAGGTTAGAATCAGGAATCGGATGAGCGTAATTCAAAATCGACTGGGTGAACCAGGCATGTTTTCAGGTTTTCTGTCACTAACCATATTTTCCCTTTCCTGTAGCTCCTATTGATATTGATTAATTATTATTGTTTAGCTCATGTATCCTGGGAGAAGTCTCACCTCATCTCGCTAGTGAAAAGCTCTGTTGCCACTTATCCATGCGGACCTTTTGTATTCCCAGCAGATATTTCCGTGGTGGTTATTGCACTTCCCAAAGATAGTTCCGGTTTTGTGTCCAATACTGACCCTGGACCTGGCATCCTGGAAGAAGATCGTCTTCTGGCACATCTAGCCTTTCGTTGTCGACGCCGCCTCAGGTACACCATTACCAATCCGGCGAGTATTACCAATATTACAATTGGGAGAACAACCCCAAGAACTATTGTGACGTCAAGAGACAGACCCGGAGTTGCTACTGTTTTCCTCGCAGATACCGTGGACGAAACTGTACTGAGGGCACTTGTGCCCATCGAGGCTGCTGCATCACCTCTGCCTCTCATGCTGGCCTGAGTCAAAACACGGGGTGCGATGGTGAATTTATGGATACTTTTGCAAAATTCTGGGATTTATCCCCAGTGATAGTGCTACCACCACCGTATCCTGACCTGGATATTAACAAAGGAAAGCAATCCACCAAAGGAAAATCATACTTGCGTTGCTGCGAGATAGAACATAGATAGACATGAGTATCTCTCGCCATATACTTATGAGAAACGGTTGCTATAGTGATTGATCACTGTTTGATCTGCATTTCCCCCATGATCTCGGAATTTACATGGGTCTGGATGGGTGTGTAGATTGAGTGAACGATGGACCTATGCTGTTTGGACGTTTGGAGTGTTTGGGAAAGCGGGCGGGCATCGAATCAACAACCAAAGCCGATTTCAGAGACGGGGGCCATATTTGATTTACCTTGAACAGGATGGCATGTGAACACTCTGAACAGAATTGCGCCTCTCAGTCATTACAAAACTTTCCACAGAACTCAAATAGCAGAGGAATGAATCCAGCGGCGTCGGTGTTTTCCCGCTAGAAAGAAAATGGCAACGTCTTCAGATCAAAGTTTGGGCTAATAAACTGAAGTCTTCACAGGGCTGATGATATGGGGAGAAAAGATTGGATCGATGGGATTTGGCCTGGACTAATGTGACGCAAGCTGGGTTTGACCTCGAATCAGCACTTGGCGAATAATCTGTAAAAACAAATAAATGTGCATACTTGATGTTTGTGAATTAACTACATGAGAAATAAAATAGCTGCTCATTGGGGGCTAAAAGTGCCTCTCGGGGACATCGTGACAAGGAAAGTGAGTTTTTGTTAGGTTCTTCTCCAGAGTTTCTAGCGTATTGAGCGACAGTTGACGAATGCTTCAAGCGGCTTTTTACCCACACACAAGCTTTAATAAACAAATCAAATCTGTTGTGATTGGTAGAAGGAGGGAAAATGGAAGGAATGTCTCCCTTTGGCTTGAGGTAGCTCACTGGGGAACACGAACGCAAGCCTGGGGCCGCGTTCCGAGATGCATGGATAACAAGAAGCAGTAAATATCAGTACTGCATACGTGAATATTAATAAACAAAATCAGATGGTAGATTCAGTGAACTCGGACCTATCGAAGTGGCGACTCATTTTCTTAGGATAGCGGGTTTTTACGTTATCCCGGTTGGTTGGGGTGGATTTAGTGTCATATCCGGTATGGGCCTGATGGAAAGACATTGTGACGATTTCCCTCTAAAGGTAGGTAATATAGCGGGCACATACACGTCAATATGGCCTTTTAAGAGCAAGATGGCCATGTCTAGATACTGAGGAGTGGTACAGGAACTGATCATCACCTGGCTTCACAGGGATCATGAAACGAGTGATTTGCCGACGCCTTTTGGATTGTGGGTCAACGAACGTGGTCGTACCAGCGATTACGGACGGGATAACATTTTGACACCTCGCTTTCTATTTAACCTTATGCTGATGCTTGGAAGGGAGGATCTTTTACTGGTCAAATGCCGCTAAAACCTTCCAAAGTTGGCTACACCGACACGTAGACACTAAACGGCCCGTTCCAATAGATGCATGGAGATCATGCCGGGGAATGCATCCGTAAAGATGCGGGTTCCCCCCCAGAGCCCAAAATGCAGTATCCTTACAATTAAATGACAAATCGAGCCATTTTATGTATAATTACCCGTTTATCTCTCTGAATCCGTGCTAAAGTCGCGTCCCCCCGTGTTGCATCATCTGCCGAAAAATGGTGTATAAGCACGCCATCGCCCACAGCCAATAATACCGGCTTCAGGGTATCAACCAACTGCGGAATGGCCCCGACAATCTCCATATAGAGTACAGCCAGCAACATTGTTTGGAATTATTTGGTGAGCGCTTCTACGCCGTTTATTCTCCATCGCCGTTAACTAGGGTCGGCAGCCACCCGCCCCCAATACTACTGTTCTCTGTTGATAACCACGGCGACCCACCGTTCCCAGGTGGGCAACCGATAGCTCGTTACTTTAAAAGGCATGGCTATGGGTCTGCAACAGGGTCTATTTTCTTTTGCGAAATACCAGGGAGATGACGAGCTACCACGTGGAGAAGCGACGTGCTATATCAAGCTTCCCTGGCAAGCATATTTTTAAAGAGCCAGCCACCGAAGGTTGATGAAATATCTCAAAAACTACGACTGACCGGAAACCAAGTATCTCAATCGAGCGAGCTTTGGTAAGACTACGGCTGGCTATTGCAAATTCTTGGTGGAAAGCGGGGTCGTTTCGAGATGGCGAGCATTCCACGATCAAAATGGTACAAAATAAAATGGTACTCGGACGATGATACCCCAGAAGAGAGGAAATTTCTTTGGAAGCTCGATCTTTTGGTCGTCCCATATGCAGTGCTTGCATACTGGGTCAAATATGTCGACCAAGCTAACCTCAGTAAGCGTTGCACATTTCTGTCGCAGGATATTCCTAACCCTCACTAGACAATGCCTATGTTGCGGGTATGAAGGAAGATCTTGGATTCCATGGAAACGAATTGGTTCAGCTTCAGACCATGTATGTCGTGGGGGCTGTCGTAGGACAGCTTCCGTTTCTCTTTCTCTTCACCTACATTCCCATGTACTGGACCATTCCTTTCATGGACATCATGTGGGGGATATTTACGCTGCTCCAATTTCGAGCAAATTCATTTGCCGAAATGGCAGCCTATAGATTCTTGGTCGGTTGGTTTGAAGCAGCTTTCTTCCCCGCGATGCATTATCTTTTCGGTATGTGGACTTCTTCAACCGCAGGCTAACAGCATTGCCTTTACTAATAACAAGCCAGGAGCATGGTATCGGGGACACGAAATTGGCCGTCGCGGAGGACTGTTTTATGTTGGCCTGTCCTTGGGAACACTAACGGCTGGTCTTATCCAAGCTGGAGCAACCCAGAGACTTGATGGTGTACATGGTCTTGCCGGATGGCGTTGGATGTACATCATTTGCGCGATAATCACTATTCCTATCGGAATCCTAGGATACTTCGTGATTCCTGGTACCTACGAGCAGCCAAACCGACGAGTCCTCAGCGATCACGATCTCGAAGTGTCCAAGCGACGGCTAGAAAGATCTGGTCACGTTCTGTATGGAAAATTCGAGTTCAAAACCTTGAAAAAGGTATTCCTCAACCCTTATTTCTGGACAATTATTGTTTTGGATATCCTCTTTTGGAACGCTGGAACGCACGCCAGCACAGGAAGCTTCCTCCTTTGGATTAAGAGTCTTAACCGATACTCCCAGGCCAAGGTTAACGAGCTGGGAACCATTGCGCCTGCTTTGGGTATCTTTTATACTCTGTTCGTCTGCTTCCTATCCGACTTGGTCACAGGCCCGGCTTGGGCTATTACTGTTGCGCACACGTGGAACATCATTGGACTCATCATCAAGTCGATTTGGCGCGTGCCAGAATCTGCTTTATGGTTTGCTTTCGCAACTTCTTACTCTTCGCCCGCCATGTCAAGCGTTCTCCACGGTTGGGTCAATCATTTATTGAAGTACTCTCCCGCTGAGCGAGCGGTTACATTGGTAATTATCAACACTGTTGCGCAGTCCACAACCGCCTGGACACCTCTCTTGACATTCCCAACTGTGGAAGCCCCACGTTATCCCAAAGGATATCCGTTCTGCTTGACGAGTGCCGCCTTGCTAATAATCGGCTGCCATATCCTCAATTATGTCCTAAAGCGAAAAGCGTAAGTCCCAGGCTACAGATCCAATAATTACGTAACCATCTAATCTTTAAATAGGCGAGCTACCGAAGGCGAATCCATTAGTCCGGGTTCCTCCACACCATCTTTCATTGAGGGGGGGAAACAAAGCTCTGCTGTCGTCGCGACCCCTGTCGGGCCTGCACCATCATCGGTAGCAAATCATTAGGGCGTATTTCAGCTTCAGATTGAACACATATTTAGAATTTATGAATCAATGCACTTTAACTGATGTGCTTATCTATTGAAGAAAGTCCATCTTCTTTTACATGAACCTAGTCAGGACTTGACATGCCAAGCAATTTGAGACAGCCTTTGATATGGCTAGAAGTACCCTAGACTGCTGAAAAGCTTGGGAAGATTTCACCAACTCGCCAAACAATATCCTACCTTGGAGCTAACTTTATTTAAATTGCCATCATCTGAATGTCGGCATTTTACAACGTCTCGACATGGACGTCAACAAATGAGACATACCAGAGCAACACTGCGAGGATTACCTAAGTCAACGCCGCGACAGAATAGATGTTGTTGCCACATGTTTTCCATGATCTCTGTTTTACTTCACGGGAGAGCTAATGGATCGAATGAAGTGCGAACGCATATTTGGGCGCATATTTTACAGACTTGATCCAAGAGAGAAATACGGAAAGGGGTTGCTCGAATCAGGCATAGGATTTCGACTAAGGCTCATCGTGATTTTAGCCAGACTGAAATTGAACAAGTTTCCATTATCCATTACAGCTCTTCACAGTAAAATGCTGGTGCAGCGACCGGGCAATGCCACACCTTACAATACGCCATTACGTTGTCCACTCCACCTTTGGAACGCCACAACGATAAGTGGTCCCGCCTATATCAGTGCAATTTGCAATCAACGCCCTACCAAGGATTTGAGTCAGTACAAAAGCTTAGCTATCAACAACCCCATACGGGTTAGCTATCACAAGGCTGGCCAGCAAACGATGGACCTAGCGAATTAGAGACTGCAGGTGACGGCGACCGTCGACGCCCATGGGCCGTTTATCACAAACTATGACGAGAAAAGAATTCGGGCCGGCAATCGCCACCGTCGCTGAGACCGCGTTCAGCGGCTCCGCAGCGACAAGCGCCAGAGGCGTCTAGACCTCTCGGCCCATGGAATGTTGCACGTGCCGAGTCAGCCTCATGCCTCTACCCGGAGCCAGCGTCGAGTGCCGAGCCAATCATGCCAAGGGCGATGCAGCCACCCGGATCCAGGCTGAGAAGGGCAATGGGCAAAGTCGATCGTGACAGAAGTCAATTCAGGCACACTCGCCACAGCGATTGCGCCCCCGTCAGTGCTGCGTCATTGAGGAGAGTGACTCTTCTGCAACCCGCAATTTCCTCTGCCATCCAGATGGAATAGGCCACATGAGCGGGCCAAAGGCCTCGATCACGGCCTTCCAGCGCCCTCTTCGGAGACCTTCCTAAATCGTCTTGGATCCGGGGCTGGTCCTTCGGACTCAGCGACACTATTACGCAGTAAAAACTGGTGGGGACGCGGGGATGATGGGGTTGCCTACCATCGAGAACGCCTCTTAATCCACAATTGCGCGGTAGAGCTAGGGAACGGGTTGCTAGGCTGCCCAATCAACGCATGCAAGTGAGTTAATCTGGAAAGATAACACGATGGCGAGTCCTGGGAGCATATTCACCGCAAAGCCTAGAAGCTTTTTAGCGTCCCCCTAGCGCGACTCGATGCGGAGTGATACCGGCTGTGTCTAGATAGACCACTCAAAGCCTAGAACCGTTCCCCAGCCTGGGGATTCCGGGGGAGGCAACATTATTTTGGGCGATAGTTGCGGACGCCAGTGAATACAAATTGATCAGAGATTCCCGGTCCAAGAAACGAATTCAGAGCATCGCCTTCCTTCCTCATCTATTCACCTACCTCCATTCCTCCCTCCTCTCTACATACATTCATACCCATCACAGCCTCGCACAAGCACTTGTGCCCAAGATGGCAACTACCCCTCCTCCTGGCAGCGATTTCGAGAAGAATGCCGAGATCGTGGCCGCTGTCCCTCACGATGAAGAGCGCGGCGAGACAGAGCAAGCCGGTGGCACTCTGCAGCGAGATCTGCGCAACCGCCACATGCAGATGATCGCCATTGGTATGATAGCCCAAAAAACATTCCTATCTCAGCTGAATGCCTTACTTACATTGATACAGGTGGCGCTATCGGTGCTGGTCTCTTCGTTGGATCTGGTGGTGCCTTGCAAAAGGGTGGCCCCGCAGCTCTGGTATGCTTGAACACGCGATTGACATGCTCTCGACAAATTCTAATTCGCCCTCCAGGTTATCGGCTACTTGATCATCGGTTTCATGCTTCTCATGACAACCAACGCCCTTGCCGAGATGGCTGTCTTGTACCCAGTCAACGGTGCCTTCTACACTTACATTGTCCGTTTTGTGGACCCATCTTGGGGTTTCGCCATGGGCTGGCAATACGCCCTCGCCTGGTTGACTGTCTTGCCGTTTGAGCTCATCGCCGCTAGTCTCACGATTGAGTTTTGGCGGGACGATATCAACATGGGTGTTTGGGTCGCCATCTTCCTGTTCGCTCTCATTGTTGTTCAGTTCTTTGGTGTCAAGGGCTATGGAGAGGGTGAGTTCAACTGGTCCGCACCGTATTACCTTCTAAGCTAATTAATTCTGCAGTCGAGTTCGTTCTCAGCATCATCAAGATCCTTGCTTGTATCGGTTTCATGATCCTCGGTATCATCATCAACTGTGGTGGCGTTGGCGATCGTGGCTACATCGGTGCCAAGTACTGGCATGATCCTGGTGCCTTCCGAAACGGCTTCACCGGCTTCTGTTCCGTGTTCGTCGTTGCCGCTTTTGCCTTTGGCGGTACTGAGCTTGTCGGTCTTGCTGCTGCCGAGTCTGCCACCCCGCGCAAGTCCATCCCCACGGCCAGCAAGCAGGTGTTCTGGCGTATCTCCATCTTCTACATCGTCAACCTGTTCATCCTCGGTCTTATCCTGCCGTCCTCCGATGAGCGCCTCATGGGTTCCCACGGTGCCAACACCAAGGCCTCGCCCTTCGTGCTTGCCATCCAGGATGCCGGTATCAAGGTTCTGCCCTCCATATTCAACGCCGTCATCACCATTTCAGTGCTCAGCGTCGCAAACTCGTGCACCTTCGGATCTACCCGAACCATGCAGGCTATGGCTCAGCGTGGCATGGCCCCCAAGATCCTCGCTTATGTTGACAGCAAGGGCCGCCCCATTTGGTGCATTGTCGTCCAGATCGCCTTCGGTTTCTTGGCCTTTATTGGAGAGTCCGGCAAGAGCAGCACCGTCTTTGGTTGGTTGCTTGCCCTTACCGGTCTGGCATATCTCCTGGTCTGGGGTTCCATTTGCTTGACACACATCCGCATGCGCGCTGGCTTCAAGGCCCAGGGAATGCCAATTGATCGCATTCCCTTCAAGAGCCCCTTCGGTGTTATCGGTAGCTACATTGGCGTGTTCCTCAACCTGGTCGCGCTGCTCGCCACCCTCTACAATGCCCTCTACGTAAGTGTTTCCGCCTGAATATCTTTCCTTGCATACAAGACTAACCTGTTTTACAGCCTTCTCCTGGTGCCAAGCCCAGTGCCGAGGCCTTTTTCCAGTCTTACTTGGCCTTCCCAGTGAGCATTGTGTTGTACCTCGGCTGGAAGGTGTCCAGCCGCACCTGGCGCATGTATGTGCCGCTTTCTGAGATGGATCTCCAGACAGGCATCAACCTGTTGGATGAAAATGATACTGAGGAGCCTGAGCGCAAGTCGTTTCCCCGACGTCTTCTCTCCTTCCTCTTTTAGATAATGACGGTTGGCGCTTTTGTTTATTTTAACGTAGAAATGATGATATCCTCATAGAGTTATACCTCTTTATACAATTTTCAGCGATCTTAAATCCAGCATAAATTACGTGATTGATGTTTCTCAGTACACATACACCAAGCCAGAGTTGGAACAGGCTGGAATATCAGAGTGCGCGATACAATAGCGCCAATTTACATGGACAAGAAATTTCGAGGTTTGAAAACATTATGATGAATTATTGATATGGATTCACCTAACACCGGACCAAGAAAATATTTTCCCTAGACATTCAACAGATGCAATTCTTCCACACGCATGATGGCTTATTATCGCCTTGCTCCATACTCCTTTCCCTCACTACATGCACGCTATGCCGAAAAACGCCCAATCTATGGTATTCTTCCAAACCCTGGTTTCAAAAGTCAATCTGTCTGTCATGGTGCCTCGTATATTTCGTGTTGCCTCTCCATCGGTGCCTCGTATACCTCGTGTTGCCTGCCCGTCGGCGCCTCGTATATCCCTTGGGAACCTTGGGCTGGGGGATGCCCTTGTGGAGGCATAATCCAAGCTGAGTCCTGCCCAGGAGATTTGCTGCCCCCCAAGTGAGACTGTTGACTTGGTGTGGTATAACCGGCGGAATTTCTTCTTCGAAGCTGTTTCCAGACTAAGAATCCAATACCACCCAACAGCAAAAGTCCTCCTACCGTTGCTCCAACTGCGATTCCAGCAACAGCTCCTGTCGATAAGTCATCAGATGATGAAGCTATAGTGGATGGTGAAGCTGTAGTGGGCTTGGCCTTTGCACTTTTCGAAGCCGTGGCAGAAGTGGTAGAAGTGGCGGTCGATTCCGGGACTGAAACGTTAAAGTAGTGGCTTGAGGTATCCTCATTATCGCTTCCGGAAGGGTAAAGCGAGAGGTATAATATCGCACTTTCGCCTTTCCCCACATCCGTGCTCAACGAACCGAGCGACACTGTCCAGATAAGGCTCGTAGACCGTGAGTCATCTATAAGGTCGTTAGCAGGTGGCATGCCGAACATAGGATAGGTTATACCCAGCAGATCAACATAATAAAATGACCCATCAGGTGCCGTAGGGTATTGTTGCCAGAGGGTAAGGGTCATGGTGGTCAAATTCGAAGTCCATTGTATGTCAATCTTTTCTCCCAACTTGTAGGCTGGATTATCCTGGTAGTTCCCATCTGGGCCAGAAGGAGGGGGCTGAGAAAAGGTGCTGTCGGAGAACACGCTGCCGAAAATTGCGGCCAGAATTATAAATAAGGGTCTTGAAGAATACATTCTGAGCTGTCCCCTCCTAAATGAAATCATTTTTGTTCGACTCCTCAGAAGCAACGTTACAAATCCAGGTATCTTTCGAAATTGAGAAAAGAAAAAGAAAAAAGGGAAACCCGAAAAAGCAAAATACTCACAGGAATAGGCTGTCAGTCCTGTATATGACTTTCCATACTATCCACGTGCCAAATTCCGGGCTGTTAGCCAATCAGGAGCACCGTTCTTCTTTCAGTAATGGGCGGTCATCTTCCAGCATGCGGTCCGATTCTACAGATCCTATACTACTCTAGGGCTGAGTAAGTGACCAGTCCGAATGCCCACAACCCAACCCCCAAGTACGTAGAGACGGCCGGCGAAGTAGACCAAAAGAAGGGTATCCTTCACTTCCAGCACGAATGAGGCAGTCCCCGGGTTCGACAAATATATCTGCATGGTATCAATGGAATCGCTGTAGCATAATCCTCATGTAAGCATGATACTACACTGGTGACAATCCTGGAGGATCCCATAAATTTTCGCTGCGACCCACTAGATGCAAGTGCAATAGCCAATCAATTTGTGATGCAAGCATAAGATGTGCGACGTTCGGTATTTCGGCAGGCCGGCCTCACACCCTTCCTGTCCGCCTCCGCATCCTCATTTAAGGCTTAGCAGATGCTTAATACTAAAATTGGATTAACTGAAACCATGGTAAGGAAATATTCGTGTCAAGGTGGCGAGTTGTTTCTAAAGTCGATGGTGTGCAGCGAGGCATTATCAAAAAGAAGAAACAACAGTCGCTCGACCGCTCAGCAGAGTGGTAGGATCCGAAATCAACGTAGTAGCTACATACAACTTTGAATTCCATTTTGTAGATCCATGAGCTATTTCTCGAAGTTTTCAAGCAAAATGGCGCTTGATAAACTAAACTAGGGACACATTCCGCCGAAGCTTTCAGCCGGGGATGCGCAACTAAAGTTATGAAAGGGTGCAATGTGAAACTGTGAGTGATACTATGTACACATTGGGGGTTAGAATTATGTGAAAGCAACTTGATATTCAATTACCTGTGCCCTTTGAAAGCATTGTCATCGACCAAATTGTGGTAGAAAGTAGAAATGCTAACATATCTAACGCTTCGTTTACAAACAACGGCGTATCGTCAACAAAACCCACCTGATGGGATAGATTGAGCCCCAAAAATAAGGGCGCACATCCATATGCTCTGCAATCAAAGCTTGGCTGCCTGTACTTATAAGCAACGAATGTGGCCGCAAGGGTAAAGGAACGGCAAAAGGTAGGGGGGGCCAAGACTGACCCGAGATCGGCCGACAAGCGGAACGGTGGGTGGGCAGTAAACCTTTCTTATCACCAGTCATGTCTCGTCAATATTTCGCGCACGAGTCATATCGAAAGTATGGAGAAAATCCCAGCATCGTAGTAAGCACTAGGGACTAGCCATTCTTCTCATACTTGATGTATTAAAATAGATGAAATATACCAGCTTCTAATCACATGCCCCACTCGGACAGACCAGCAGATTATCGGGATTATTTTGTATAACGAAATATATTTTAGAAATATTTAGCAGCGCTTCTCTAACAAGAATCTACACGCAATCATTTCTATCAAAATACCACTCTCTAGACGACCTGGATAGTGGTGTTCTCGCCATTGGCGAGGCTACGCTTCTTCTGCTTCCTCCACTCCTCGGCATATCTAACACCAAACCCGTGGTCGAAAACGTCTCGAATCTCCTCCAGCGTCATACCTGCAGCCTCAGGGTAACAGAAGAAGACAAAGATATACCCGATTAAACACAAGGCGGCATAAAACCCAAAGGTACCAGAGGGTGAAATACCGCGCATCATGGACAAAAAGGTAGATGATACGATGATGTTAGGTCCCCAGTTGCAGATGTTGATCAAGGTGGTTCCCATGGCACGAACTTCCATAGGAAGAAACTCGTTGGCTTGCCAAGGCACACAACCAAGGCCAGCTGCGTAGGAAGCCACGAAAAGAATCATTGACACTAAAACAACAGTCGCAGGCCATCCAACATGATCATCCGTCAACTGCAGAGTGTTTCTATCCAGCGGAATTTGCGTGAAGACTCCAGCAGCAAGGGCCAGGAAAACTGGCATGCCCCACATGGAGTAAAGCAAGAGCCTACGACGTCCAACACGGTCGATAAGGAAGATGGAGAGGAAGGTAAAGACCCAGTTTGTGGCCGTGGTAATAGTTCCGACAGCAATAGGGTTATCGAAGCCGACAATTTGGAACAGTGTACTGGAATAGTACATGAGGGTATTGAAACCGCAGAGCTGCTGCATAGCCATAAGACCGCAAGCCACGATGGCGGCCCTGCGGTTGGAGCCGTTGGTAACAATGCTGGCCAAAGACTTGCGTGCAGAGATTTCCTCATTGAGACTCTTGGCGTAGTCGACATCCTGCTGGATTTGTGAAACCATCATCTGTACCTGTTGTTCATTCGCGGTCGGGTACATTCTGCGAATGACATTGATGCACTCATCGCGGCGGTCATGGAACAGAAGCTGACGAGGAGACTCAGGGCACCAAAACAGAAGGACTCCCAGTATAATGGAAGGAATACCTCCCAGTCCAACCATGTAACGCCAGCCGTGCGCAACTTTGTAAAAGGCCGCGTCGAAGCCATAGGCTAATAGAGAACCAGTTCCGAGGAAAACCATGTCGATCGAGATCATTCGGCCGCGATATTTGGCAGGTGAGATTTCGGCAATGTAAAGTGGGATAATCTCCAAGCATCCATTGTTAGTTACGAAAGCAGCATCAATTCTTTTCGAGCACCACGTACCATAGAAGCAGAACCGACACCGAGACCGACGACAACACGTCCGACAGACATTTGAATAATCGTATACGAAGCGGCTTGGATGATGGCTCCGATGGTGAACAACACTGAGGCGAACCAAATGGCAGGCTTTCTTCCATACTTGTCGGCAGTAACACCGGCAATGATAGCACCGATGAAGGCGCCGCCAGCGCACAGGGCAGTAATCAGTTCCTTTTCACTATTGGTGATTTCTCGGCCATCGAGATCAGTGCCGAGAACCACAAGGACACCAGAGATAACGCCGGTGTCGTAACCAAAGAGCATGCCACCGATAGCAGTTGCCACAACACAGAGGTTGAGGAACAAGCCCGGCTTCGAGTCTTCGATTTCGTTCAGACCCTTGAGGTTCTCGTCATGGTCTTCGACATGCCGAGACTCTGGGTTGGCTGCGATTTCATCCTTTTTAGGACTCATCTTGAGGGTTTAAAACAGAGATGTAAGGATGTGGGCTCTATTCGGTGTTGTCTTGTTGGCAACATGTCTAAAACAGGATATTCCCTCTCATTTATACTTTTCCCCATAACGGACAGCGGATGAAAAAAAAAATGACTCGGGCGCCCATCAACTAACGCAAATCAGGAGAGCTCAGTCATTGTCACCCCAAACCCCCAATCCGAACCCAGACCTCGGTAGGAACACTCAGAAATTTACAGACGATTCGTCGTTCTCGATGCCGCCCAATCGGATTGATGGTGAATTGTGTCCCTGTTATTGCCCCGGCCCACCGCGCTTCAGGGCGATTCTGGGGTAGTGAGGTTGGGGAAACCAGGGAGCAACCCCGCCAAAGCCCGATCCATGGCCCCCTCTTTCCATGGCCTCCCTCCCCGTGGGGTTGCAAAACGCCCGCCAGCGCCCAGACCATCGCTAGGATGTTCCTGCTGGATGTGGACTGAGGGGGATCCGTTCTAAGGAGCCCGTTCCGGGCCCAGGGCAAGTCTGTCCGTAGGTAGGGACGCTAAGTGGAGTCGCAGGGAACAGATTGAGACAAACCCCGCCCCCGCATGGCCCCGTGATTGTGAATCCGAGCGCCTTGGAGACACTGGTCAAGTTGGAGAAGGTTGGCCCACAGGATGGAAAGTGTGCCCGGCATGGTTGGATCGTTGCTGAACTAGGACGATGTTAGATCCTCAGCATCTGCATCTGAGACGGGAATAAGGCTGACCGTTTCTGGGGATAGTAAACCCACCAAACCCCGCATGATTACGTGCCTGGTGCTTACCCAGAATCGGCGCCAGCTAAGGTGGAAAGTCTTTCCGGGGCTGGGGCATGCCCACCCGGGGGCGATCCCCCAGCGACACGGCCGTTACCTTCTCTTCTCGTCAGATGCGGTGAAAAACTCCATGAAACTTGTGAGAAAAAGCACAAGTCGTTGAGAGATGGGGGAACTCAAGGGCCCAGGCGGCTGAAGAAGCGACCGCCCACGGGGTCGAGGACAGACATCTGAGAAACCATAAAGGAAGCGTCCTCGCGCTGCTCAAAGTCGACTTCATCAGCATCCTCATCCTCATCCAGCTCTCTCTCGACCCTCGCACACCCTCCAAAACAACACAGTCACCCAGACCCCTGCAACAATGGCCCCCAAGAAGCTCCAGATTGCCGCCGCTGGCCTCGGCCGCATGGGCAAGCGTCATGCCATCAACTTCCTCAACCGCACCCCCCGAGCTGAGCTCAAGGCCGCCTTCACCCCTGACCCTGCCGAGATGGCATGGGCCAAGGTCAACCTTGAGCCCCATGGTGTCACCCTCTACGACGACTACCAGAAGATGATTGAGCAGCCCGGCCTTGACGCCGTCGTCATTGGTACCGCCACATCGGTCCACGCCGAGGAGGCCATCCAGGCCATGCAGAAGAACCTGCACGTCCTTGTCGAGAAGCCCCTCTCGACCGACATCGAAATCGTGAGTTTTCCTTTAACTACATCATGCGACTTTTCTTGCCTGCCAGAAGAAGATCCCCTGCTGACATGACAATCCGCAGTGCCGTCAAGTCCTCAACGAGGCCAAGAAGCACCCTCACCTCAAGGTGATGTGCGGCTTCTCTCGACGATTCGACGACTCTTACCGGGATGCCCACTCCAAGATGGAGCAGGGCGCCATTGGCCGCCCCTCCATCATCCGCAGTCAGACCTGCGACAAGCACGACCCCTCGGGCTTTTTCGTTGCTTACGCCGCCTGGTCCGGTGGTGTCTTTGTCGACATGGCCGTGCACGACATTGACCTGACCCTCTGGTTCTTCGGCGACGACGTTGTCCCCAAGACCGTCTCGGCTCACGGTATCCGGGCCGTCCAGCCCGACCTCGCCCAGCACAACGACTTCGACAACGCCGTCGGCATCGTCGAGTTCTGGGGCGGCAAGATTGCCTACTACTACTGCTCCCGCATGATGGCCCACGGCCAGGAGGACACCACCGAGATCATCGGTACCGAGGGCAAGCTGACCGTCAACGGCAACCCCCAGTCCAACCTCGTCAACTACTACCACGCCGGTGGCATCACCCGCGAGGTTCCCGCCCACTACTACGGCCGCTTCGAGATGGCCTTTGTCAAGGAGGCCAACGAGTTTGCCGATGCCTGCCTCGACAACACGCCCCTGCCCATCAAGCTCAACAACGCCGTCCGCGCCGTCGAGATCGGCTCTGCTCTGCAGGAGGCCCTTGTCACCGGAAAGCAGGTCCGCTTCGACGAGATTGGCCGCCGCATTGAGCCCACCAAGCTGTAAATAACTTATTAGACGGGCGTCATAGACATGGAAACACTAGGTGCAAGGTAGTTTTGCGGGCTAAAGGTTGACTTCAAATGACTCAAAAATTGATTATGATAATTTTATTAGATTTTCCTGCTCCCTTTGCTCATTACCCTGAATCCTGTGCCCACTGTTCCTTGAGTGATGTCCGAAGCATAGTAGTATTCCAGCCCGTTTGTCGCTCCACAAAATCCAAAAAGTCCAACACCATCTCCTGATCATCCCGATCACTAAATACAACACCCCCTAATTGTATCAGAATAAGGATGCCAGAAGAGAATTAGGTAGAGCAAAAACAAACTTACAAACTGACAACGAATGACGGGCAGTGAACAGCGTGTTTTCTCCTCTGGCGTTGGACCGGGCCAAGGCGATAATTTGGTAAAGATGTTGCCGAACATATTGCTGGTTACAAGTTAATAACACGCCAGAATCGAACGATAGGTCACATACCTCCATTTTCTTCCCCATCCGGATGTGCTCGTAAACTGAGGCCGCCATCATGGGTGTGGACATAGCAAGGATAATCTTGGCAATATGGTAATACTGTAGTCCAACAGCTGGTTGGGGTCAGCAGGGAAACAGTCGATTGGAGTAATAAGTTGGGGGAATCGTACCATGAAATGGAGAAAGGACCCATATTTCTGGCAGTAACCTCCCCTCGGACCGGTTCCTTTGGGCTTCATGGATAGGGTTAAATGCAGCAGGTTTCGACTCATACCAAGCATCCACCTCCCGACCATTTGCTTCCAGGCTCTGCACTGAACAAGGATCCTGTACAGAAAAGGCACAGCCTAATACTTTGCCCAGTAAAAACACCATTCTACTTGCATATGAGGCATCATCCCGCCTCCGAAACACGTTGGACTGCAGAAACGTCTCCAGGTCCATTTTTAACGGCCGCTGCCTGACGAGCGAGATATATATGTCTTCGCGGAGACAGAGCCATGCGGCGGCCTCGCCCAATCCCCCGTTAAAGTCAAACACTGACATGGAGTTGACAATGCGTGATGTTCCAGTAAGGTGGAGCTCCTTGTCGTCAGCTGTGCGCTAATTAGCAGGATATCGCATCATCAGTCAGCGCTCCTCACCATCCATTTCTTCATATTGCCTCAAAATTGCAATCGCTGCCAAGACTTCTTCCTCGACTTGCCCATCCTGCCCCGAAACAGCCTCAATCAATAGCTGCAGGCATTTGTCATAGTATTCCAACGACTCCGTGCTGGTGTCCGGTTTGCTCCGGTTCAAATGACGAGAGGAAAACGCACAAACTGCGTAGCGAAGTACAGGGAAACGAAGGGCTCGTCGCGGAACCTCAACCTCAAAATGTCGCTTCAGATCGGTAATGTCGGCCTACTGACGTCTTAGAGTCTACTTAGTCTTGCAGTTCGGATCGCCACTCACCCACAATGCCATATTTTCCACAAAGTTCCTCATCAACACGGCTTCTTGATGGGTAAATGGAATAACAGGAGGGGAGGAAGATGGGGAGAGTCCTTGGGGGGTCGACTGCGTCATCGGCGAGCCTTGAGAGCCCGGCCTGGCTCCAAGAGCTAGGGGGCTACCAATCTCGGAGCCATGGGTTCCTGAATTAGCAGAGCCATTCTGTGGCGTTGGTAACCGTGCAGGTGGTGAGTTGGAGAGTTCCGGACGACTATTCGAGTTAGGTCTGTTGCAGAATACCCGACATGGATCTTACCGAAACTGCATAGTGGTGACGCGGGGTCTATCGGCTGCATTAGCAGCAATTTCTCGCAATATAAAAAATACAACCCTATATAGAGCAGTTCGGGGGAGGAAGGCTTACTCGACCACTTCACTGGATAGGCCAGCATACAGCTTGGAGAGTTGGGCTGTCTCGTCGAAATATTCAACTAGCAACGGGCATCAACACCGCGAATCGACTTTGGTATGGCAAATGACAGAATCTTACGTTCATTCTCAGGTTCTACCCATGTTTGGTGTTCGGAAAAGGCATATTCATCATCTGCGCCGTCAAGACCGTTGCGGAAGCGCACTTGCAGAGAGCGGACACAGTCAATCCCTGCTTTCAAACATGCCAGACACGATGGCTCGTTTCTATCACCTTTTTTTTTTAGTGTTAACATGGTTCCAAATTTTGTTTCGTGGCGGGTTTAGAAATGCATACACCGGACATGGCGAACTGATTTACTAGTTAGCTGGAATAGCACTCAATGGGGTTCATGTCAGTACCTCGACAAGCATTACTATTGCCCGGTTGCAGTCAGCTTCAAACTCCAACATCAAAACTTCAAATACTCACCATCCTATGGCAACACGGCTGGTCCTCTTTGGCCCTTCTCTGCCACTCATCGTTGGTTGAATGCGAGACGAGGGCCGCCGCGGATGAGGGCGAGTGAGAAGCAAGAGTCCAACGCTGCACCTTGAACCGTGCAGTCGACGCTAAGACGATCACGTGTTGGTTAAAACTCCCATTGTACCCCACTGGAAGCGGGGGAGATGGGGTATTCCCCTTTTTCAACGGGTCCTCGGTTGATGGCCTATTAGCTCCAACACTAATGGCTTGGCTGGGAAAACGACGGCGCAACGGGACAAGAGCAATGGCCTAAAGCTGTTGGTGGCAATCAATACAGACTAAAGAATGCTTTACTGGGTGGCTGACACATGTGACTTTGAAAGCAAGTCTAGCCGGGATCACCCCAATTCCCTGCGTCCGCTCCTCATAGATACCTCCGCGTAATCACTCCGTCCTTCTGTCTACTCCGCATTTACGGTCCCATCCCTGCTCCACAGCAAAGTCTGACTTGGTGACATTGCCCAGCCATCGCGTGACATATAATTACAGTTTACTCTATCAATGCACTCCGCGGCCCGTGCCAATTATTCACGGTGGAGGGATGTGTTCTCGCTCTCCTTGGGTTTGGGCACCAAAAGCCAACTGACCGAGGTCGCTGCCAGCAAGGCACACAGCATGGGCTGCAGCACCTTGACGCCCGAATGGGACGCGACCAGACCAGTAATGATTGGGAAAAAACAGCCTCCCATCTGAGCGCCTACAAACACAAACGATAAAGCTGTGGAATGAATGCGGGGAGAGAATAACTTTGCGCCGACCGAAATACCCTTCCCAGCCGTTAGCGCCACGAAACTGACAAGAAACAATGAGACTCACCGTCGCAAAGTAGGGTCCCATGAGGAATCCCAAAAGACTGATTGATACGGATGCTGCAATAATGTTGGGCACCCTGTGGATTGTTAGTAAGCGTTTCCTCACACAAGGAAAAAATACTAACAGCCAGAACAGCAGCTGAAGACCTATGCTCAAGATGCTGAAGATAAAAATCATTCTTCGGACTCCAAATCGATGCGTGACTTCTCCTAGGAATAACCGACCAAGGAGAGAACCACCGTTGAATCCAGCCGAGACATAACCCATTTTGGAAATGTCTCCATTGCGAACAACAACGAGATATTCCACAACCCAACCACTCGCTGTAAGGGTCGCACCCAGGAAGCAAAAGAAGAACAAAGACAGTAGCCAAACGCTACGAGTCTGAAGTGTTTCCTTGATCAGACCAAGGGCGGTGTCCTTCGCAGTAGTACCCTCGGGCAAGGAAGCCACCTCTGTATCTCCAGAGATTTCTTGATCATCCGTGGTTTTCTTTCGTTTGATGACCATAGTGTCCCGAAATGCCACGAAGACGAGGACCAAGTTTATAACACCCAGGCCCAGTGGAAAGCAATAGAACAAATACCAACGAGAAACCTCTCCCGCAGATGAAACAGCGGTCGCAACAAAGGGGCCGCAAAGACACCCTGCCATGTACATGGCGTGGATGAAGGCGAGCCATCTCTGGGATCCTTTGGTGCCAGCCACAAACGTATTGCCATGAGTGTCTTGATAGGCCTGTCCCAGACTAGCCAACCAAAAGGTTACGGTGAATAGACCGAATGGAGGTTTCCATGTTCTCAGAGCATGTCCAACAACCTGAAGAGCAGCACCAAGAAAGAGCATGGAGCCGAGATCCAGGTACTGGCACAGGTGGGTGTTTGTCAGCGCACCAAGGAACCACCCCATAAAGTTGGCTCCATAACTAAAATTTTCAGTCAGATATTTAGTTCCAAATACAAGAGCTCCGCTGCGTACACTGAAGAAACGATGGCCGTATTGATTCCATAGTCGCGGAGGACATGGGGGAGCACGGCTCCGAAACTGCCATCGTTGACGCCGGCAACAAAGAATGAGAAGCCCGCGCTCGCAATTTTTATATACGTTACCCGGTCATTCTTGGAGTCTGAAATTTCAGAGTGAGGCCCTACGGGTTCATCCCCGCCACCATTGGCGCTGTTGGCGCGGGCCGGAAGCTCGTATGTCTCGGAGACGGGAACCGACTCCAGTTGCGTAGTCGTCGCCATGACCGGCAGTAAGGAACCGAGGAAGAGTGGATGGTTTTCCTGGCAATTGAAAGGCTGGATTCCGGTTTTAAAATGAAACGATCGTCACGTGGAAACATTCAAAATTCGCATTTCTTACCGTTCTATCTCCCTCCGCTTCTCAACGTGATGATCATGGACCGCCAAGTCGGCCCTTCGGTCCGTGCCGGTTAAGGTCTGGGAAATCATCGGCTCTGACGCATGCAGACAATTAAGGGGAATTCTGCTCGGTTCGTGTTGGAATAAGCGGTCTAGCTAGATCAAGGATACTGTGGTCCTCCTTGATCCGTGAAATAAATGTTCCGGCGGCGCAAGGATGCGCTAAAGAAGATTGCGTTTCGGTGGATACGCGTCTTGATCTGCGCGTTATCTGACTCACTTACAGCTACCCTATAGTTCAGGCCGTACCTTGTTGGAAAGCAGTTGATAGTGTCTTGGCTTTTGATACTTGTCATATTTGTAAAATAATAATGAAAATAACCAATGTCAATTTTTCTTCTAGTCATGAACTTTTATGTTCACAATGAGAACAGGTAGAACTTATTTTACACAAATGTATTGATATGGATGTGTTTCTGCAGGTTAACCTAAATGTTTTCTTCAGGATATCAAGGTGTTTTATATTGCCATTTATTCTACAGATCAAAACTCTCCTTCAAGTAACCCTTTTTCTGACATCCTTTGGAAAAATAGTAGCAAACCCCGTGACAGCGCACACATTTGAAAACCACCCCACGCGGTGCTACCCCATGGGCTTCTGCATAAGCTTATTTCAGGGCTCTATTTTGCTCGTCAGAATCGAGACCGCAGCCTGGCAATGCCAAGTCGAGCCGTGTGCTCTCACCTTCCGCATGGAGCCATGCCAACAACCCGATCGCCGTGACCCCGGGCCATTTCGTGCGGGCGGGGCTTGATGTCGACATCCCCACCACGTCTCATTGCTGCAAAACGCCGGCGGCCAAGCTTTCGAGCAGTCACCTCGACAATGGTGCCGGCGAGAAAGAGGAAGGCCAAGAGCCAATGGCAGGTACATGGGGCTGTCTGCCTGGGCCTCGAAATAGACCAAGCCCTCGGCGCTGCATGCTCGGCCACATTGTCCCGAGATGTGTAGGTGAACAGACGTGTTGATCCCTGTGCAACTGCACATGGGAGAGGCGACTTGGAGGGGGACTTTTTGAACTGCTGCTATGTTGGAACCGGCATGTGCTCAAAATCTCACCTTCAGCTGTTGTGCACGTCAACCGTGATTTCAATGGCGCGAGGCATCCTGACGGCCTCGACCAAGACATAAAGACACCCAGTTTGGCCAGTTTGTCCCCGGTTACTACTCCAGCAACTCTATTTTGTCCACCGACACTATGGCAGACTTTGCCAAGGACACAGTTGTGCCTCATCTCGGCCCAAAAGCAGGCGGCGGAAGCGAGGATGAACAGAACCACCTCACAGACAATGAGAGCACCATCGATGCGCAGCACTATGCCTACACTGACGACCGGAAGATTGGCATCACGGGTGCCGTATTCCTCATTCTGAATAAGATGATAGGAACCGGAAGTGAGTTGAGACCACGACCACCCAACATGGTTGCACAAACTAACACTTATGTTTTCTCGCCAGTCTTTTCCACGCCATCGAGCATCTTTGCCGCAACCGGCTCCGTGGGCGTCAGCATCATGCTCTGGGTCATCGGCGGCCTGCTCACCTTCTTCGGCCTCAGCGTGTTCCTCGAGTTTGGCCTTGCCATCCCCCGTTCCGGCGGCGAAAAGAACTACCTCGAGCGCGTATACCGGCGACCAAAATACTTGGCCACCTGCGTCTTGGCGGCGCAGATGCTTCTCCTCGGGTTCTCTTCTGGAAACTCGCTGGCGTTTGGCCGATACATACTCTTCGCCTCTGGCCGTGAGGTTCCCGACGGCTGGGAGGCCCGCGGCATCGCTGTTGCGTGCATCACATTTGCCGTCCTCCTTCACAGCACGCTGCCAAAGTGGGGGATCCGGCTGTTCAACGTGCTCGGGGTTTTCAAGGTAGTCATCCTGCTCTTCATCGTGTTTGCTGGGTTTGCCGCACTCGCAGGCCACAGATTGGTGCCTAACCCGCACAACTTCGATAACGCGTTTCGAATCGAGTCTGGGGATGGCTATGGAGGTGGAGGAGCGTATGCGTACTCCAACGCCCTCCTCAACATCATCTACAGTTACAAGGGATGGGAAAATGCCAACTACGTCGTGAGTGAGCTCAAGCACCCTCGTAAGACGCTCTCTATCGCTGCCCCGTTGGCCATTGGAGGTGTTACCATCCTGTATATCCTCGCCAACGTGGCTTATTTTGCAGCGATTCCCAAGTCGGATCTCGCCAAGTCTGAAGTGATTGTGGCTGGCCTCTTCTTCCGAAATGTATTTGGTCAAAGCGCTGCAGCTCGCAGCCTGCCGGCGTTTGTCGCATTGAGCAACTTGGGGAACGTGCTCGCCGTGTCGTTCGCGCACTCGCGGCTCAACCAGGAACTGGCTAAAGAGGGCCTGCTCCCATTCAGCCGCATCTGGGCATCAAATAGGCCGTTTAATGCCCCAGCCGCCTCTGTATGTCCTCCAACCATTACTTTTAAGCGCTTACTAACTTCTCATAGCTGTTCCTTCATTGGCTTGTTACTGTGATTGTTCTCCTAGCTCCGCCTGCGGGTCCTGCCTATAATTTCATTGTCAATCTGTACGTTAGCGTAATCTCTGATTCTTTTCATTTACTGACAGGCTGTTCAGGTACACGTACCCAGGTGCTTGGATCAACGGCTTCGTTACTGCCGGGCTCATCTATCTCCAGTGGAAAAAGTCGGAGAACTGGACATCGCCCTGGCATACCTATCTCCCCATCTCTATCCTGTACCTCCTCTGCAACATCTTCCTTGCATTCGTCCCGTTCATCCCGCCCGAGGGGAGCTGGAACGCTGACGGGTACCCGTACTACGTCTTCCCAGTCGTGGGAGTGGGCGTTTTGCTTCTGGGCGTAGTGTACTGGACCTTTTGGACAAAGATCTTCCCTCGAATTGGCGGATACAAGGTTGTGGCCGAAAGGCATTTTGACGAAAACGGCACAGAGGTCGTGAGGTATCGCAAGGTATCCGTAAAAACGGATTGAACGCATGGCAAGTTCGGCATGGGATAAATAATTGGCATTCTTTGAATGCAAGTGTGGCCATTTAATAATTTCGGCATCGCTAAGACGTTATACACATTTAAAGTTTGGATATATCCCTCGTGCTCCCTCTCAGGTTCTCGTATCCCGCGTAATCAAACATTTTTCGCAGCGCCAAATCTCCAGATTCGTACATAAGCACTGCCTATTTTATCCCTTTCTTTTTTAAGCCTGTTGCATCGGCGGGAAATATTCCCGCTGGTTCTCCGAGATGGACGGCGATATGGGTGACATGGGCGTCACCGGTGCCTGGCGGCGGTAGACCCTGATGTTACCGTCTTGGTAGGTAGGGTCGGTTGAGCCACGGCGGTCCTTGTAGAATGCTAACAAGGACACCAAAAACTCCTTTGGTGTGATTTTGTCGTGAATCTCATAGGTCAAGTCGCAGTTCCATCGCCGGTGGTTGAGCAGGTAGCGGACAGGAAAGGCCACGCCGGCGTCGTAGTCCTTTGTATACTGCTCGCGCAATATGCCCATCCAGTTGCTGTTGAGATTTCTTGAAGTCATGATTTTTATGAGCAGAACTTTGGCTGCCGGCTGTTCCGAAGGTAGAGATGAAGGGTGTGTTGTGTGTGTGTGTGTATGTGTGTGTATGTGTGTGTGTAGTGTGGGAGGGGCAGATGTGTTGGTGGACCGCAGTCCGAGGACAGCGATTTGAGTTGCCTCGCTTGTGGTGTGAGACGGCCGCCCAAGTGAGGAGAGCAGACACACGTGCCCAGCGGCTAGGGCCGGCCCGGATTGGGATTGGAGCAAGTCAGGGGGGTCTTAACCCTGGACCAAAAGAGGTTGTAGCAGGGGGGCAGAGGCGTGAACCGGGGTAGACGAGTGGTGGGCGATATCTGGATGGAGAACGGGGCATTGGCAGTGGTTCTGACGCCTTTATACATGGCCGTTTCCCTCAAGACAAAGTTAATTATACCCTGCTCGATCAACAACAGCAGTTTAAATTCGCCCCCGGCGAGTTGTTGATAGCGATCAGCGCTAGCTAAACTAGTAGCCCGTGAAGCTCGTACTGCCGTGCCGGACTAACTCGCTTCCGCCATACTATATTGATCTAATGCACTTGGCACCGAACGGCGCTCTCCTTGAAACAAATATCTCCTCCCTGAAACAAATGGCGCCCAATCGATTCCCCGGTCCACGGTACGCAAGAATAATAAAGTGGCCGCTTCGATATTATGAGGTTCGATCTAAGCGTGACGAGTTCGTCCTCGGACTCCACAAGCGCTATGGCCCGGTCGTCCAGATTGCGCCCCGGACCCTCTCTATCAACGACGCCTCTGGGTTGCGCCAGGTGTACGCGCCGGCTAGCTACCTGTGCAGGCCGGAGCCTCTGCCCTTCTTTCACAATTACAGGACCGAAAACCTCGTGTCCACGGTCGATGGTGATCTGCATCGCGATCGGCGCAAGATTCTTCGCACAATCTACTCGGCTAGCGTTGTCGATTCGCCCTACTTTCAAGGCATCATTCGGGGCTCGGTAAATAGGTTCTTGAGTTTCATCTCCACTGACCCAGGCCCAGTCGAAACTCGCGTAGCGCTTCGTAGGTTGGCTTATGATATTATGAGCCATGTCGTGTATGGGTCCTCTGAAGCCTCTGATGTTCTGGAAAACGATTATCAACATGGCCTGGAAGCAGACATCAATTGGGATAGGAGTGAGTCCAATCCGTATGGCGCCTTCTTTGTGGTGTTCTTCCCCAACCTCACCATGTGGCTGCGCCGTTTGAAACTCGCGCCAAAGCCCATTGATGGATCAACTCCTTCGCATCTGGCCATCAGTCAAGTTGGTCATAAAGCACTGGCAGCATTAAAAGCTCACACGGAATCCCCGAGCCAGCTTGTTCCAGGTTCAGAGAGTCTTATTCATCGCCTGTATCATCACTATACAAACGATGGCGCGTTATCGGCGGCTCCGTCAGAAAATTATATCCTCAGCGATTGCTTTGACCACTTCTGGGCCGGCATAGATACAACCGTGGGTGCACTTGTCCCACTGATTGATCACCTATCTATGCCAAACAACAAACACTACCAGTCAAAGCTGCGAGACGAAATTAATGAAATTTGTGCCAAATATGGAAATAAACCACTCTCGAATGCAGAGCTAAAACAATCGCAATTTCTGAACGCCGTCATACGGGAGACCTTGCGCTTCAATGCGCCAATGGGATTCAGTATGGACCGCCAAACCCCCAAGAGCAATCCTGTTTCATTGAACGGAATAGAAGTGCCGGCCGGGTGGACGGTCGGGGCATCGCCCTTTGTCGTTGGGCGCAATGACCTTGCTTTCCCCGGGGCGGATAAATGGACACCAGACCGTTGGGTGAAGAATGGAGTTAATCAGACGGCGAATCACGAGGAACCCCACGGCCTGGGAATTATGAAGAGGCATTTCTTCGCGTTTGGGGCAGGCCCTCGAATGTGTTTGGGGATCAACGTTGCCTGGGCAATGATGAGAGCAACAGTGGCTGGTATTTACCAGAATTATGAGACGGAAATTGACAATGCTTCCCAGGAAAAGGCCAACGAGGTGAATCCTTGGGGAGGCGACTCTAGAATAATCTTTCGCAAGAGGTTTGTCTAATAATCAATATGTATTTTACTTACAAAGACTGCAAAGCTCTCAGCTTAGTTTATTAATCAAATATCGGCTTGGTTTGACACATATTTTTGGGCTTCTTTTTTTTTTTGGTTCCATTAGAGTTTTTGGAAGAAGATATTGTACCTAGGAATGCACGGCTGAAGGCAGAATTATATGGATGGGTGTGGCTACATGTTGAAACTTGAGCCTGGTTGATCTTTCTTTGAAGTTGGCGTTATGAGGCTTGTCATTCATTTTGCCAATATGGATCTATCCATATTATACAAGATTTTAAAAATGTCCATTTCTTCGGTAGTCTGATAACTTTAGCATGTGCCGTCTATGTAAACGGGGAAATAGGAGTGTGCTGTCGCAGGAACTAGTAATTACCAAGGCCAGAAGCGAACAAGGCGGAAGCGTCGCTCTTTTGCCACCGTTAAAGTGCCGCAGATGGCGTCCTAACCGAACCCCCTAGGCCGTTTAACCTCGTTCATTGCGAGCCCAAACAATCAGATGAACCTGCTACATATTGTTGCAGCTTGGCCCTTTCGGCTGGAAGTTTCCACACCTTCAAGACGCGGAGAAAGCTATGGAGTCTAAATTGCCGTTCTGAAACCCTCGAAAACGCCTCCGCCGCTTCCCTCTGGACCGGGGTGAGGTCACGAAAATCAGGCAAGGCATCCGGCATGATCCCGTCAAAGGCGCTGTGTAAAGCCATCTGGGACAGTTCCGCCAATTCACACGGGCCTATGGTAGTCAAGAGCGAAACCAGGCCTCTTGTCACCTCCGGATACTCGCTTCCATTGAACTGACTAATGTTCAGGGCAGCCAGCGCGAACTGGGAGGATGGCAAGACGTTGGCGAATAGGAATGGGACGCCGTCTGGGTCCTTTGGCATATAACCTTTGAAGAATGTCACATTCCCCAGCGAGCGCAGAACGCAGGCGAGTTGCTCAGGGGTGTTTGCCCGAAGTCTGACCAGGGCGATGCTGCTCGCCCACTTGACGAATTCGGCGGCGTCGTCTTGGGAGTATGCCTCGTGAAGGTGGCGAACCACTTCGGTGTTGGAATAGTCTCCGGCAATGGCCTGGGAGACGGCAAGGGCTATCAAGGCAGTCGCTCGGACAGAAGTGTTTTCTTCGTCCTTCAGAATAGCGAACAGCGCCTCGTGGGCCTCGGCTAGCTTCTGCGGGAACCAGACCACGGCACGTGCGACACATGCTCGTACGGCTGCTGAGTCGTCGGATAGGTAGTGAAAGACATAGCTGAGCCCCGACTGTACAGCTTCGTAACATTGATACTCTACAGACTTGAACGCCGTCTGCTCGGGTGGTGTGTAGGTCGCCACCTCGGCCTTGCGATCCCGCCGTTCCTCAGCGTCACTTGCAGCCGCCACCCACTCGGCCCATCTTTGTCTTGTTCTCGCGGGCCACCTGGAATCCTGCTCCTCCTCCTCCTCCGTTCTCTTGAGCCAGTCGATCAAGAATTGGCCCAGAACCTTTTCGCCGCAGTGAGGACCTACCCCCAGGTCGGTGATGAGGGTCAAGAGCTCGTCCCGGTCTGGTGTTTCCGGGTCGTCAAAGAGCCGGTATAGAAAAGGCACCGCGGCAGCAGTGGCCGTGTAGCGGCTGCTCTGGTGCAGGATGGAGCTGTAAAGCTCATCGTAGGCGTCTTGCCGGCGGGTGGCATCGGAGCAACAAATCTCACGCAGCAGGTCGGGGACGTCACTGGCCTTGCCATACGCATGGTTCAGTGACGCCCAGTCAATCGTGTCTATATCATCGAGAGGGCACCTTGGTGGCATTGCGCTTAATGGAGCTGTTTTGAGCTTGAATGTTCTCAGATGTCTGTTAAGGCCGCTAATACGCAGCGAAGTATTCACGGTACACTGGGCTAAATATGGCGACAGTTTGTGAGTGAGAGAACTGGGGCGCTGGAGGGGTTGCTGCCTGCGCTGGGGCGGCGGAAACAGGCCAATAGCATCCTGGCTTGGCCCTGGTAAATAAATCCATTTTGCTGTGCTGATGGATACGATTGATGGCCAAGGCCAAGTGGGAATAAAATCATAAAAGAACCAAACCTGGCCAGCGTTCTACAAGGTCCGGCGAAGGGTATTAAGACTGGGGTGACTGAACCAGGCCGACGCCGTGTAACTAGCCAGATGGACGAGAAAGGGTGTGGCAGACGATGCAAGGCTCTCTGCCAATCCCATGCAAAGAATCAAATGGAAATAAATAATCAACAATCTGGGCTGGAATTATATGTTGTATAAGATTGCTTTTGTTTTATGCATTGTTTAATTCCATTCAGTCAGTTGCAGACTTCTTTTTTTCTTGTACGTTCTGGTCCCATCTTCCAGCGTGCCAAGACAGCCCAGACCTAAGCTCAACCCAGCCCATCCTCTTCCCGGACTGCTGCCCACTCCCCAAGCACACTTACATCTTCAAGAAAAGACTAAATCTATATTGATGTGTCTCACTCCGGCCACGCGATTCCGGATTGTCTCTCTCTTTTTAAGGTTGATGGCTTCTCGCTGCTGCAACGGGAAAGATTGACGCCACCTGCAAACTCTCCACTGTGACACTTGGCCATATCCAACGCAGACCGGCCCCCCCCTAAATCGCGTCATAGCTAGGCGTGGTAGAGCATAATTTTACTGTTTGGTAAAAATAGACTACTTTGTTGATACGAGATGGGATGGTGGCGATCCTGTTCTATGGCTGGAGCTCAAGTTGTGAGGGGATCAGTGTTGGCTGGCACTCTGGGGCAAGCCTCTGCCCATGTCCCAGCCCCGTGGTATTCTGTCTCACAGCAATCAATGACATCAATTCATTCTCACCACATGTCGGCCCGCGGTGGCTCTGTCTCATACCTATCCGGAACCTGGGCCGAGCTTAATCCAGATCATAGATGACGCTGTACACGCCGCATTCGTTATCGCCAGCACTCTGTACTGCGCATTAGCGGCCCGCCTTTTTTTCTCTTTCGGCAATACCAGCAAAGCGTATCCGTGGCCCGAGTATAGCCAAGTCTAGATCATGTCTCGGCTATAAGATGAGGACGGTTCTGGTCTTCATCCAGGACTCTTGGCGATATCTCCAGGCCAAAGCGAACCCAAACACTCTACAGTGCCACAGCATAAAGCGTCGACAGCCACCCCAAAGCTCTCCTTAATAACTCATTCCTTTTTCTTCAATTACTTATTCCACCAGCTGTCGACCACACCTACTCCTTTTTTATCCTACCTAATAATTCACGTCCCCTCGAAAATATGAAGTTCTCTCTCGCCGTCGTCGTGGCCTTTGCCGCCACAAACGGGCTCGCTGTGCCTCACGTCCGCGGCTACCTGTCTCGCGTTGGTGACGTCCCCCAGCGGAGGGAGCTCGTCGACGTGTTGCAGAGAGACCCTTCGTACGCGGACGAAATCGAAGAGCTCGACCTGGCCATGCGCCAGCTGGAGCGCAAGCCCAGCCGGCACGAACACCGCGAGGCCGAGGACCAGGCCCACTTCCGGAGGATGGACCTCGGAATGCTCTTTGGAGACTTCACAGCGGTAGTCGAAGACCTCATAACCATGAATATCCCGGGCGTGATTGCTGACATGAACGCAGCTATGGGGCATGTAAAGCTCAAATTGTGGAAGATATAATACGAAAAGACGAAGGAACGAAAAATCCGGAGCCTGCGCTGCTGGTTAATTCCTACGGCATTCGGTTGCATGGTGGTCGCGCTCGGTTTATTCATCGCAAGTTTGAAAGTATCTGACAGGTCGTTCGCCCCAAGACTGTGTGCGGGCCACTCATCTGGGCGGGTGGATGAACTCACCTGGCCTTGGCTTTGGCTGGCTGGCTTTACTATAAATGTCCTGTCCTTAATGACGTAGCAGATTTGCTACTTTTTTTTGGTTTTCATTTGTCACTTCAGAAAAAGGAAAAAAGAGAAGGGAAATTGAAAGAAAAAGCAAAGGGAAAAATGAAAAAAGGAAATATGTATGAGATAACGATGACTGCAAAAGTCGGATGTAATTAGTAGTTCAATTCCATCTATTTGAACCTCACCGACAATCTCGTCTTGGGCTTCTGGTTGCACACACTTGTGGTGATACCACCCTCCCTCCCTGCCTTGCTTATTCCCCACGCAGCTTTCTTTGATGTGCCGTATGCAGGCAGGCGCGCGTTAGCACAGCTGAAAGCTGAAAAAGCTCCACCTGACAGCTCTACCCAAATACCAGTCCGATGGGAAGAACTCAATCAAGCAAGGGCCCGGTGTGGGAAACGGGCCCCTCCCTCCCCTCCCCTCATGATCGGAAAAAACGGCACCAAGACTGGTTGAGTTGAGACCGTCTTCGCGCATCACCGACTAAAAGCCGTAGGGCTGGCGACGGTGCGAAATGCTGTTGCTCGTGCAAGCCGCCCACATGATTTGGTTTTTTTCTTGGTTGGTGAAAGCATGCACAGCAGTTAGTGACGGCCCGTTGCTTTGTGGCGCCATGGGTCTTTACCAAACCTGTAAGCGCTAAAAGGGAGCCAAGTTTTTTTTCTCTCTCTTTGCTGGGGAAGACACACAGTTTGGTCGAGAAGAGGAAACGTCAACGAAGCTACCGCTACGTAACTTGTTCCATAGAGATAAAACAGCCACGATTGCCCTTCTTAATACCGGCCGATATTACTCGTACATGATTACGCCTCCGGAAAGTTTTTTTGACAGCAATCTCATGATCAATTAAGGGTCCCTGCAGGTGCTCTGGCTCTGCTCAAACATGGCGTCGCGTCCACGGCTCCGGTTTGCGAAGGATTCACTTGATCCTTGCTCATGTACTACGTAGGGAGGGGGGGGGGCGTTGGTTCTTGGGGGGTCCCGAAATTTGACGACGGGTCCAATGAAAGCACTGGTTTGGTGGTCTGTACAGAGCTTAGTATGACATACAAACCCGAAAATGGGCTGGATTTGCCGAGCTTCTTGCTGCGAATTCAGCCCAGCTGCCGCGACCTTGGTCGTTGCCGCAGTCATGCATGCATGGCCCCCAAAAATAAAGCACAACGAACACTAAGTCGAGTCAAAAAATCGTCTCCCTCCCTCTCAGGGGCGGGTCTCGAGAGTTGACAGGCGGGCAGACGCGGTGTCCAAGGAGGCGTTGGTTGCAGATCTCGCTCGACATGGCTTGAGCTTCCCCTCGCCCTACGGGGCCCGTCCGTGGGCAATCATATCGCCTGGGCCTATTAGCTGAAACCGAGGGGGGTTCGGCACAAGCCACCATGCGTCTTCGTCATCAACTAATGTGAGATGACATGGGTGGCCCGGCCTGGGGGGGCGAGGTATCCTTTCATATTTCTGTCGCAACGTCGAATTCCGTTTCGGAACATTTTCCCCAAACAGTTCATCTAGACATATTGTTATTTTTATTTATATACATACATACACATACACACTCGCATACACAGCTTTTTCTTTTATTTCTTTGCCCGCTTGCTCCTCAATTGGCCCAAACCACCGATATCCTTCCCACATCGAATCCAGTCCAATGGCTTCCGCTCCTTCGCCCGCGACCACATTGGCAGAGGCTTCATCAGCCGCCGTGTCTCCCCCGTCATACACCTCGACGCCAGTGCAGCCCGGCGCCAAGCCCGAATCCAACGCGGACGAGAAGATTGCCTACGAGAAGCCCATCCCCGAGGAAGGCATCGAGCCCGTCAAGTCGGTCAACCCTTTCTTCGCGCGAACTCGAAGCCCAGAAAAAGAAGAAAACAACAAATGTCTAACACAGCACATGCAGGAAATACAACGACGCTGACCTCCCCGAGGTCGTCCCCGAGGGCTTCACGCCGCCAGAGAAGAAGGACAAGTTGCAGCAGGATGGCGGCAGCGGCTCCGGCGACAAGGCGGCCATGCGCAGCGCCGACGAGGCCCAGAACGTGCCCATGGAGTACTCGCAGACGCCGCCCCCGGCCTTCCACCAGCACACCGGCAGCTACAACAGCGCGAACAGGATGAGCGTGCCCCTCGACATGATGGGCCCTTCCACGTCCAACGTGCCCGCGGAGGAGGCCCATACCGTCACGCCGCTCCATCTCCTTGGCGACCAGAGCGACACGGTGGACTGCCCGTTCTGCCTGCGACGAACCGAGACCCGCGTCGAGAGGAACGCCTCGTGGTTGACGCAGTAAGTGTGGCATTATCTCATTCATGTTTTTTTTTTTTTGTTTTTTGTTTTTTTGGCTTTCATCCGCTAACTCAATCCTCCAGCACCGTCGCCACATGCCTCTTCCTCACCACCTTCTGCGGCGTCCTCGCGCCCTACATGCGGCACTGGGCCACCCACGTGAGCCACTGGTGCCAGAACTGCAACCGCAAGGTCGCCTACCGCCAGTACGGCTCCAAGGAGATGAAGCCGCTAGGGACGCCCGAGCACCTGAGGGCCGTTTCGAAGTTCCCGGCAGCCTCGCCGCCGCCGCCCGCCACGGCTGTTGCCCAGGAACAAGTGTAAATTCATTTTATATAGGATGACGTGACGGCCACTGTTTACGGAGTTGGGGAGAGGGGGGGGAGAGGAGAGAGAAAGTATGTGTGTGTACGGTGATTGATCATGGACTGGGGGCGCTCAATTGATGGCGAATTTTTATTTTCTTCTTTTTTTCTTCTCGGGATGGTACATGTACATGATACGGCAACACGACTGGGGTTTGGACGGATGCTTTTTTTTTGGGGCCTATTTTTTTTTCTTTATTTATTATACCAAGAAGTCAATAACAGCATATGGGACAACATTCAACAACAATGAGACAGTCAATGAAACGAGCTAGCGCGCAAATTGAGGTCTGGACCCTTTTTTTAAACCACGGGATTGCGGCTCTCGCACGGGAGCTTGGCCCCTCCAACATCTCCAAAACTGAATGTGAATCAGGCTGTGCTTTGACTGTCCATCGTGACCCTTGAGGAATATAAAATAATATACAGCGCGAAAGAAGAGAGGTAGAAACAGAATGAGAACAGACGAATGGAAAGAAAAGAAGGGATCCCCCCCCGAGCCAGGTGGTCCCCCGGGAAAATAATTGAGTTGATCGAGATGTAGATCGACCCAGCGTGACCCTGGCTGGTGATTGAGTTTGGTGTGGAACCTGTTTTGTCCGTTTTCGTCTGAACCGTGAACCGCAGGCTCTCCATCGTGGTTTTTTTTGCGCGGTACATCATGCCCTTCACAATCTCTCAATGGCATCATCTTATGAGTAATTGATCAAAAAGCTTTGCTCTGGGAATGTATTCAATGTCACGGTGCCAACAGGCAGCACATGTAAGCACATTCCCGAAATACGACGTCGCTCTCGGGGCTGTGCGCGCGCGCGGCTTAGCTGAAAGGTCTACCCTGGTAAGCGGTTCCCCAACGTAGGATCGCAGCAGCTACCGAGTACATTGCATGGGGCTGTCAAGCTTAGTGTTCCTACCAAATCCTTTCTCCTTTTTTTTTTGTTTTTCTTTTCTTTTCTGGCGTGTTTCCTCATCAGATGGTGGATACGACCGAATCGTGCGCAGCGTGTACATGAAGCGTGGGGACAATTTATTGCCAACAAAGGGTTCGCCGAGCTTTGTCCTACCCTGGATGGCAACAAAAAGTTCAAACGTCACTCGATGCATTGGGATGATTTGGTCTTCCTCACTATGGATACCATTTGGAAACATCTTCTAGGCAGCGCCAAGACCCCGTTAATTGATCTGGCGGAAATCGGATGAATTTAGAGCCTCTGCCCATTTCTCTCGGGTTACATTTTATTTCCAAGTGGAAACCTCCATGTCAAACGCTGGCTACGTCTACATGTACATGCACCACCGACAGCACCATCCAATGCGAGCCAACCAACGCGCCCGTCAAGCTGCAATCAATAGCGCCAAGTCCGAGCTGCATTAGTTTAACCTTGCACCCTGACTCAATCACAATCTCGTGCTCAAGCCAAAACGGTAATGTATTTTTATCTTTGCTATCAACCTTGCTCCTCGACACAGGCCTTCACCGGCGCAAATCGAGGCATCAATTCCTGGCCACAGAAACTAAGTGGGTATTTGTAAATCGTATTGCTGTTGCTTTTCATCAAGCGCTTCTATTCTAGTATATGCTACATCTCACCCTCGGCGTAATTAGTGCAAGTCGATTACCTGCGAGATATATCGTTGTTGCTGGCAGCGCCCGAGTCTCCGTTCACGGTGGACGAGTTGGACAGGCCCGTGTTGCTGTCGGAGGCGGCAAGGAGGGGCTCTCTCTCGGCGCTGGGCTGTTCCTCTTCCTCCTTTGCACTGGGCGCTCTCAATCCATAGGAGGCCACGACCCAGATGCCGAAAATGCCCATGGCGGTGCTAACGATGAAGGCGACGATGCCCTTGAACGTGAATCTGCTTGGATGTTAGTCATCGGCTGCAAATTATGTGGTGTGCGGAATACGTACCCAGCAGGCAGAGGTGGAGGAGGGGCGTTCTCGCCCGCGAGGTTGAGGAAGTCGTCCGAGTTGCCGGCAGCGTTGCCCTTGACGGGGATGTTGCCAGACTTGCACGCCTTCAAGTGGTCCTTGGGGAGGGTAATGGTGTTTTGCAACTCCAGGGGCGCCTCGACAAAGGTGGCGATGAGACCAGAAGTGACGTGCCACTCGATATGGCAGTGGAACAGCCAGACACCTATTGCATTTTTTTTTGTCAGCACTGCAATCGACAAAGGGAAGGGTGTTTCTGCACTAACCTGGGTTGTCAGCCTTGAATCGAAGAATGACGTAGCCCTCGGGCATGACGACGACGGTGTCTCGGCGCGAAGGCGTCTTGGCAAACTCGACGCCAGAGCCGGGGTACGTTCCAGCCTCATCGTCACTGCGGTACAGGATCTGGAAGTCGTGGCCGTGGAGATGGAAGGGGTGGCGGCCGGAGTCGAGGTTGTTGAGGACAATCTGGACAATCTCGCCCTTCTCGAGGACGAAGCTGTTGGTGTAGGATCCGTAGACGCGGGGGTTGGTGGCCAGCTCGCCGCTGGTGAGGGCCGTGTACAGCGTGGGGACCTTGGGGGGCCTGTAGGTGATGTTGTTGAAGAAGGCGTAGTTGACACCGTCGTTGAGGTTGTCCATGACGACGTTGAGCTCGACGACCTTGCTGGGCTCGGGGAGGATCTCCATCTCATCGTAGGGCACCAGGTCGGCGTCGTCATAGGGGAGGAACTCGTCGACAACAGCAGGCTTGGGCAGGCTCTTGGCGTCGTTGTACACCAACCAACCAGTGACGTTCCAGTCGAGGTCATCAGGCATAACGTCAAAGAGGGTCTACATGGCAGTGTCAATGGCTATCGGTGTGTGCTGCGGGTCTTGCAAACTTACAGTGTCCATGCTGGCAACGATGGGGAAGTTGGCCTTGTCGGTGCTCTTGGCGGTGACGAGGAAGCTGCATCGCTGGGCGGCGGAGAGGTAGATCATGTCGGCCTCGGCGGGCTTGGTGTAAACACCGTCGACCTCGACAATGGTCATGTTGTGACCCTCGATCCAAAAGTACTGCCCAGCAAAGGCACCAATGTTGATCAAGCGGACGAGGTAAGTCTTGCCAGTCTCAATGGGGACTTTGAGGTCCTGGGTCTCATTCATGAGGGCGGATTGAGGCACGGGCTCGGCGCCAGTGGGGTTTCCCTTGGCTAGGAACTGAGGGATGAGGACCTGCATTTCATCATGGTACCAGTCGGAGAGAGTCATGACAAGCTCCTCATCATACTTGCCAGTGAAGGGAGACTCGGGGTCGTGAATGATGAGAGGGCCTCGGAGACCATCGGGGTACTGGCCCTCTGAGTGAGAGTGATACCAGTAGGTACCAGGTTGAGTGATCTGAGTTGGAAGGTTAGATTATGCATGGAGGAGTGTAAAAATATATACTTTGTATATATATAGTCATAGACAAAAGTATATATATCAAATATAAAATAGGGGAACCGTACTGTAAAGTTGTATAGAAAAGAATCGCCGGGGGCGATGGGACACTGTGTGACCTGGGCAGGGCCGTCCATGTGGATTGAGCCGTTCATGAACAGTCCGTGAAAGTGCAGCGACGTCGTCTGGTTGCCCAGGCCGTTGTGGGCCTTGATGACGATGGTGTCGCCGACGTTGGCCTCGATCTGGGGGATGGGCCACTGGCCGTTGATGCCAATGGTCGGCCGCTCAAAGGCGCCGTCGGGGTTGGCTCTCACCCACTCGATGTTGAAGTCGTACGAGACGGTGGCGGCCCAGGCGGGCGCCGCGAGGGCCAGCGCCGCCAGCCAGCGGGGGACGATGCCCATGATGTGCGAGGGGGGGAGCTGTGTGCTGTTTTCTTGGAGATTGCGAGGGAACAGCAGCAGCGCGCTGGGGAGGGCGAAGCTGGGTTGAGGGGATAAAAGAGGTCGAAGAGAGAGGTAGGAGGTGGTTGCGGTTGCAGTATAGTGCCCGTAGCTAACTAGCTATGCACACCCACACACACACCCACACACGCAGACACACCACACCAGGTTGCTGCCGCGCGCCTCAAGAACGCTTGTGACGAAATGACGGAGCTTTTACCGCGCTAGCCCAGCCAGCGACTTTCGTGCGTCGGTCAAGGTTGGGGGGGAAGGGGTCTCAGGTCAGACACAACAGACAGAGTCGGTTCGGCTGAGGACTTTTTTTTTTTTTTTTGGTTGGCAAAAAATCTTATCAATCAGATAATGCCCGATTTCGGACCAGGGGACCTGCAGGAGCAGGGCTTTTCGGCTTTGTCGGGAGTAGCTTAATGAAGCACCTTGTTTCCCTTCTGCTGCTGTGTCATGTATGTATCATGCAGGCTGGAGTTGAAGGGGGAAGAGGCGAGCCAAGTGTCTTGTCTGTCTCGTTCGGCGGGCCAGTCACAGATGCGCATCCCGTCCCATCCTTCCAGGTTCTCCTTGGGCTCTCACAGGGAGAAAAAAAAGGCAGCCATGTGAGGGGTTATTTTAGTTTTAGTCACATCCCCCCCATAACCCCCCATAAACCCCCCCATGTCTGTCCCGTCTCAGGCCACGCGACGCACCAGAAGGAGCCCGCCAGCCTTGCCAAATAACAACCCCCACGAGACCAAATGGCTCCAATAGTGGACCGTCTTAGGCCTAAGACGGTTACAGTGGCCCGAGGCCGCAAATTTGACACGCGGGATGCTTTTTTCCCCTGCCCTGTCCTGCTGCGGTTGTGCTGTTGTGTGTGCGCCACGGCACAGCGCTGGTCGGAGCTTTTCGGCGCTTGTCGAGCAGGGCATCTCTCTCGGTTTTTTCTCTTTTTATCTGATCCTGTGATTAGATGGCCCCGGGCCCGGCTCTAGTTTCTGGTTCGTTGCAGCAGCAGCAGACATAGCTACCTACTCTGACGTCGTCGGTGTAGCTCTCTCGAAACTCCTCACTTTGTTGTGACGTCGGGCAGCGCATTGAAATATTTGCTGTTCATCGCCGTCTGATCCCCTTCCCCCCCAGCCCGTTCATTGGGAATTATTTTTCTGAGGTGTTTTTTTTTTTTCATCTTCCAAACTCTCACGCCCCACGGTCTGGTCATCGACCACAAATTCGCAATCATGGGGGCCGAGCTGTTTTCCGTGCCCGTCTTCGTCGTCGTCTTCCGCGAGACGCTGGAGACGGCCATCATCGTCTCGGTGCTGCTGGCCTTCCTCAAGCAGACGCTGGACGGCGACCAGCGGGATCCCAACCTGTACCAGAAGCTGCGCAGACAGGTACGTACGCACGCACGCACGCACGGCAGAGCCGCTTTCATCTCATGTCATTTTCATGCCCTCTCTCTCATCTGATGCCGCCACCACCACAACTCACTCGCCCCTCACTCACTTATCCATCATCCGCCCACTCATTCACTCATCCACTTTACTAACACGACTTGCTTTCGTTTGCAGGTATGGCTGGGCACCGCTACCGGCTTCGGCATCTGCCTCGTCGGCTCTGCCGTCATCATCGGCATCTTCTACCTGCTCGGCACCGACGCCTGGGCCGACCATGAGTACTACTACGAGGCCGTCTTCTCCATCATCTCGTCCATCATCATCACCATCATGGGCGGCGCCCTGCTCCGCGTCGGCAACATGAAGGAGAAGTGGCAGGCCAAGCTGGCCAAGGCCATCGAGGCCCCCGTCCGCGTCCGCGGCAACCAGTCCTGGCTCGTCCACTACTTTGAGAAGTACGCCATGTTCGCCCTGCCCTTCATCACCGTCCTCCGCGAGGGTATCGAGGGTATCGTTTTCGTTGCCGGCGTCTCCTTTTCCGCCCCCGTGACTGCTGTCCCCATCCCCGTCGTCTTCGGACTGTTCTTCGGAGCTCTCGTCGGCTGGGGTCTGTACAAGTGAGTATTCTCATTCATTCCATGTTGGTTTCGTCTTTGCCGTGACACAAAACTAACCTGTTCCCAGGGGTGGTTCTCACGCCAAGCTCCAGCTCTTCCTGGTTGCCTCCACATGCCTGCTGTACCTCGTTGCAGCTGGCCTCTTCTCGCGCGCCGTCTGGCTCATCGACGCGCAGCAGTGGAACAAGGTCATCGGCGGTGACGCCGCCGAGCTGGGCGACGGACCTGGCTCATACGACATTGACCACAGCATCTGGCACGTCAACGTAAGTCCCCCAGCGCATCCACACACACGCACACATGCATGAAGCGGAAGCCTCCTGACACAATTACAGTGCTGCAACCCTCAGCTCAACGGCGGAGGTGGCTGGGCCATCCTGAACGCCGTCGTCGGCTGGAACAACTCGGCCACCTACAGCTCCGTCATTGCCTACAACGTCTACTGGGTCATCGTCATCGGCCAGTTCACCGCCATGCGCTTCAAGGAGGACCACGGCCACTGGCCCTTTATGAAGGCCAAGAAGACCGACGACGACGAGCAGACCCTCATCGCCGGGGAGGACGAGTAAAGGGATTATGGAAAGTCACGGGGGTATATGAACTAGGGTATATGAACCATTTATATTATCATCTAGCCGGGCCACTTTGATATAGACTGCAGGCCATAGAGCTACCAGGACGACCACCGAGGCCGCAGCCCGGGCGTCCCCCGATTTAACCACGACCAGAGCGAATGATTGCACAAGAGGCAGCGGAGTCCTTTGGGTTAAATAGAAAAAAATCGAAATTCAAAAAATCAACAACATACATTTAGGGAATCATTGATTCTGAAAAGGAAAAAACAAAAAGACAAAAAACATCACCAGCCCCCCAACCCCCAACCCCAGCTGTCCCTTCTTCCGCCCAGATAGCCTAGTTTCCATACATACGCGAGATGTCCGGTGTCATAATTAGAGGCCGTCAAACATGTCCTTCCATCACCTCTCTCTGCCTCTTCTCGTCTCATCCCTCACGTCCTCTCATGTAGCCTCCCCACGTGCGACCTTTCTCTCTTTTTTTAAACATTGGGTACTGTATGTCCTCCATCTCAGCCACACGCGATGCGGTTCCATGGGCCGCCGATGCGGCGTTGTGGGACGTCCGCCTCTAGCCCACCAATCTCGTCGGGTCGCAAAGACCTCCTGCAGGAGCTGGAGCCGAGCCCTGCCGTGAGGTTGCATTCCAAGGGAAAAGCACACGCACACGCACACGAGCACATGCGTGCCAAACTCGGGGTTGCCTCACTCATCGTCCGTCTTGGCCTTCTTCCGGGGGCGGCCTGGGGCTCGCGCGACTCCGCGCTTGGGCGCCTGGGCATCGGCGGCGGTGCCGTTCTTGGCCTCGTACTTGATGAGCTCCTCGGGCGCGATCTCCTTGACCTTGGTCTCGTGCTCCCACGAGGACTCCGCGCGGCGGTACCCAACCCACTGGACCTCGTACATGAAGGTATTCTTCTTCCCGCGGGGCGGCGGCGCGCGCTTGAGGATCCGGAAGACGTGGTAGACGTCCAGGCCGGTGGCGGCGTCGCGGCCTCCGAGCCCGTCCCAGTACTTGTAGATGAGCGTGGGCACCTGGTGCTGCAGGCTCCATTCTGACTCCCAGGTCTTCTCGCCGTTAACCCACTTGACCTGGATGTCCACCGTCGAGTTCTCCTCGTTGATGCGGTGGCCCTCGAACTTTTCGATCTCGACCTCGCCGTTGTCCGCGTCAGTGGCGGGGCGGCTGGGCCCGGCTTCGGCGGGTTTCTTGGCCTCGACGGGCTCCTTGGCCTCCTTGGGCTCTTTGTCCTCCTTCTCCTCCGGAGCGTCCTCCTCCTGGGGAGTGTTGCGATCCGCCGTCTTGTCGTCCCTGGGACTGGATGCGGTGCCGTTGCGCTCCTCCTTCTCGGGCTCGGCCGGGGCCGTCACGGCTGCGTCATTGCCAGCTTCGATATCGGCGTCGGAGTCGCGGGCGGGAGTCAGGGCCTTGCTCCCGGCGCGAGAGCTGGATTCCTTCTTGCCCGGCGCCTTGAAGGGCGACGCGGGGACGTCGTAGGGATCTGCGGGTGCGACCCGGGGATTAGTACAAGCCGTTTTGCGCGCAATGATACGATTCGAGCCCTCGAGCAGCGCAGCGAGGGGGGGCGGGTGGGCTAAGGCGTACCAGATGGGGCGTGCGGCGGCAACATGGAGGAGGCGCCGAGGATGGAACTCATCTTTGTGAGCGTTTTCTGCGGTGGGATGACGTGTGGCTTCGACGGTAAGGACAGGCGACGTCCCGCAGGCCGTTAATTGCGTTCCTCGAAGGTGGTGGTGATAACGAAACGCGCTCCGTTGGCCGTTCAACGCGTTGTTGGTTGCTTAATTGCACCATTTGCCACTGCCACAGTTTCTCCGCCACATAAGCTTTCCAGCCACAGCCGCATTCCACATTGGGATGCTGACAGCCGTGTGCGGAAACATAGGGAACGTAACCATCATTCGAGGAGTATCGACTTTGACGGTGAGAGGATTTTTGGATCTTGGGGCTTTGAGCGTTGACCTGCCATCTCTCTTTTTTTCCCCAGTCCGTTTCAGTCAGACGAAATGGCTAGTTTACCCGAAATGCTAGAATTGGGGCCGGATAGCTCTAGTCTATCTAGATAGTCTGCCTTGCATAAATGCGCGAGAACCATAAGCATGACGCGACGGCTTGGATGGCCAATGGCTTCGAGAAGAGATGCCAGCGTGTGCAAAGTAGTTGAACCCTTCCAGCGGAGCCTCGGTGTCGAAAAGGTCGCACGGACAAGGGATTTGGACACCTGTGGCAGTGGTGCCAACTCACATGTCTGTCTCCTCGCCTCTTTCAACAACTACACCGAGGGAAGAGTGAAGCCGAAAAGATATTTCGCCTCGAACCAACAAACATCACCTCTCCTTCCTAGACGGGACAGTTCGGCTCTTTTGCAATGGGAATACGCTTAAAATAGGCGAGTGAAATGTGACCGCCATGGGTCTGCCGTCTTGGCCCATCGCACGCCATCGCGGCCATCACTAACAGCCGTTAGCCTGGGGCGAACAGCAGCCAATGGCTTCGGTAGCGTTGGCAAGCGAAGCAAAACAGGTGAGACGACTGCCTGGAACTTATGTATGCGAGATGCTCCGTCGGTCGTCAGGTCGGTTGCCACGATGTAATGATATATTTCCTATTACGTAGTCGTCTGGATGGCATCATCGCCGCTGGGTATGACCTGTGTGTGAGTGAGAGAGTGTGTGTATCCCTCTCAACATGTCGATGTTTTTCCAAGAACGCAACGAGGAAAATTTTCGTCAGGCTGTAAGTTAACTAGCTCTTGAGACTACTTGGAGAAGTGAAAAAGTAAATTCTGAAGCAATTTACCAGAAATGGACTGGGGTAGTGTCTCCAGTCTCAGTCTCCAGTTTCCCAAGTTGAAACGGAGCTGTGGGCTCCCCTCTCCCTCTCCACGCCCCAAATCGCGCCGGCCGAAGGTTGTGTCGATCCCGGAGAGGCCGTCCCATGCACACGCGCAGCTGGCGAGGAAGGATTGGCACCTGGATGCAACCGACCACTCGGTCGGGAAGGGGATGTGCAAGCCATATGCTGCGGCATTGCATTTTTTGGGCGCAATCACACCATGACCCCTCGGCGGCCCAACGATCGAGGCCCCCTTTGCACGGTAAGGTCATGTTCACTAATACGCGTGGGAGGTGAGGCCAGGGCCGCGATCCAGGCAGCTGGATAATGGAGACGTGGTGGAACTGCGAGATGGGCATCAAGCAGAGCAGCCGCATCAGGGGGCCCCGAGAACCGTTAACACGGAAGCGGAAGGTCAAGGATGCGGACCGTGACTAACATTGGCCGCCAAGTCGTTAACACGATATTATTTGACTTTGGCTGCCGCAGGGCCCTGGCAATAGAGCCATGGCCATGATCGGGAGCCGCATGTCAGAGGAGAAAAAAAAAAGTTGGTGGTGGACCTGAACGGCGCAGCGCAGCCACTGATTGGCGGCGCGGCAAATCACACAAGATGGCGTCATCGTCCTTGTCGTCCCAAACAGCATTACCATGACACATGGTTCATCTCGAAAGCCTCTGCAAGCCTCTGCAAGCCGCAGCTTCCCGGCCCATGCAGCCATCGCCAACAATCCTATTCGGCCATTTGTGACGCTGTCGCGAACCGCCCCAGCGATGGCACGATGGAGCCAATTCGCCGCCCCAAGGGGCCCCAAAGGTCACTAAAGGGCCGCCAAGGGTCCGAGCCGCCCACTAGTTAGACGGCTTCTGGCGACTTTCTAGACGCACCGGGGGGGACCGCCTCTCGCCAGGGTGCCACTCTGATGGGGCCTTTTACGTTTTGCTGAGCCTTGGCCGTCTGGAGAGCTGCTATTCATAAGCTCCTCGAGGCCCGGGCCTGGAGGGGGAAGGTGTTGCTCAGAGTTGCAGTCTTGTGCTCGTCCGTCCTTCTTCTTCGACTCGAGAGACTAACACACCATGGCTGACCCAAGCCCCAGAGAGGTGTTGGGCTACGACCCTCACAAGCACGCCGACATCACCTCGTCCAATGCCGGGTCTGATACTGAGAATGGTATGCCGATTTATTATCCCAATTTATTTACACCGGGACCAAATGTGAGGCACAGTGACACTGACAATAACCTCCTCGTAATGTAGGCCGCCTCCATGCTGCCAGCGACGCCAAGCGCCAGATCGGCGTCCTCAGCGCCACCATGCTCATCTTCAACCGCATGATTGGAACCGGTATCTTCGCGACGCCCTCGTCCATCCTCTCCCTCACCGGCAGCCCCGGCCTGTCCCTGATCATGTGGGTCGTCGGAGCCATCATTGCCGCCGCCGGCATGGCTGTCTATCTGGAGTTCGGCACTGCCCTCCCTAAGAACGGTGGCGAGAAGAACTACCTCGAGTACGTCTACCGCAGGCCCAAGTTCCTCGTCACGGGCATGTACGCCGGCTACGTTATCCTCCTGGGCTGGGCCTCGGGTAACTCCGTCGTCTTTGGCGAGTACATCCTGCACGCTGCCCAGGTCGACGTCGACCGCTGGAACCAGCGTGGTGTTGGTCTGGCCTGTATCACCGCCGCCTTCCTCATCCACGGCACTGCCCTCAAGTGGGGAATCCGCCTCCAGAACTTCCTTGGAATCCTCAAGATCATCATCGTCATAATCATCATTCTCGCTGGTTTCATCGCCCTGGGTGGCCACCTCAAGATTGACGAGAAGCCCGACAACTTTTCCAACGCCTTCGAGGGCACCACCGGAAGCGCCTACGGTGTCGTTACCGCCCTGTATAACGTCATCTGGGCCTTTGTCGGCTACAGCAACGCCAACTACGCCTTGAGCGAGACCAAGAACCCCGTGCGCACTCTGAAGATTGCCGCCCCCATCGCCATCATTTCCGTCTCCATCATGTACATGCTCGCCAACATTGCCTACTTTGCCGCCGTCACCAAGGAGGAAATCCTTGCCTCGAAGCGTCTTGTCGCCGCCTCGCTTTTCCGAAACGTCTTTGGTGGCACTGCCGAGCGTGCCTTGTCAGTCTTTGTCGCCCTGTCCGCGTTTGGCAATGTCCTCAGTGTCATCTTCTCTCAGGGTCGTCTTGTACAGGAGCTTGGTCGTGAGGGTATCCTGCCCTTCTCCCGCCTCTGGGCCAGCAACCGCCCCTTCAACGCCCCCCTGGCTGGTCTGTTTGAGCACTGGCTTATCTGTGTTGTTGTTATTCTTGCTCCCCCCCCTGGTGATGCATACAACTTTATTCTCAAGTAAGTATTTCCTGATTCGCAGCTGCCCTCGTATTCTAACCAGAAACAGCCTCATCTCCTACCCTCTGGCCATTATCAACGCTTTTGTGTCTGCTGGTCTCGTCCACCTTTACCTCAACCGCGACGCCTGGAACTGGAACCCACCGATCAAGGCCACGCTCCCGGTCGTTGTCTTCTTCATGTTCAGCAACATCTACCTTGTTATCGCCCCCTTCGTGCCCCCGGAGGACGGCCAGAACGTCTACGAAAGCCTGCCCTACTGGATTCACTGCGTCGTCGGCTTCGGCGTTCTGTTTGCCGGTGGCGTGTACTGGTTCTTCTGGGCGAAGGTTCTGCCCAGATTGGGTCATTACGAGCTGGCTCGTGAGACCATTGTGGATGATATTGACGGCTGGGAGACGAACGTCTTTGTCCGTAAGCCATTGCTGGACAGGGACTAACATTTCCTCTTTTTCTTCTTTGCGTATACCCTAAGAACTCGAAAAAATTAGAATCGTTGTAGAGCACTGGGCTTATAGATAACCCCACCACAGCTAATATATATTATTTCTGATAAAATTTAATTTCAAAGCCCGGATGAAAAATCTTGCAAATTCCTTTTATTCTTATCGGTTAGTTCGACTTACGCTTCATTCATAAAGCAACCGGGGTGTTCCCATTACGAATGACCATCACCGAGCATTTAAGTTCCCGAGAACATTCTATTGGTCTCCATGAAAACCATTCTATATTGGCAAAGAGTTCTGGGATTTCCGCTGTTGAAAGATTGGTTGTTAGTTAGCGGGACACCAGATACCGCCACGCTGTCAGCTGAAGCCACCAAGAAGTCTTTTGCCTAAGCTATGTTCTTGATCATGGTTAAGTGCTTATTCACCACTTTGGACCTCTGTAATGTAACCCAACTTGATAACCGCTCCATCATAGTATCCTACTCCTTCAATAATGGATACAACGGCCCTTTTTAAAAAGTGTTTTGCTTTCCCTAGCCGCTGCGCAATCTCCAAAGATTCGGGGCTTGTTTTTCGAAACGCCCGACAAGCCCACTCCACTTCATATTTGGTTTATTATCAATAATGTCAGGGCTTGCTGTGTTGTCAACTTTACCAATTCAACCTTACTCCTTTAAAAAATCTACCAAATACTAATTCTTTACCTTCTCTGAACGTGTCGTGGGCAATAGGTTTATTAGACTGTACCTTCCAAACTATGATATGCTAACCTGGCGACGACCAACATATTTAATAAATTTAAGATTCCTCTAGGGTACTGCAACCATCAGAGCTGATCCCACCAAAGAGCCCTTAAATTCAATATTTACCATCATCTCCGACACTGTCGATCTGGTCACCAACAATGGATGGAGGACAGGTGAACGTCCCAAGGAATGTTGCCAACCAATGATCTCCAAATTGAAGTAATAGATTTTTGAACGGAAGTGAACGCAAGCGCAAAAATAAACTGGTCTGCCAAGACAAAAAAACATACAACAGCGAGGATTCCCCGGTCGTCACCGACCCGAGTACTAATTCACCGCTTCTCAGCTTGACTATGGGAGAGCGGACGGGATCCCGTATTTTCTGAGAGCTATGGTCGTATGTGATGTCCATTGCAACAACTAGAACCTATACCGACTCCTATTCACTGGCAATTATCTACAATTAGAGGTCTTGTACCTGCGCACATAAGGGCAACACTGGCATTTGAAATTGAATACTTTATCGTTAACTGGTACGTAATGCCTGGCAGGCCTCCGTGCACGTCAAATATAGGTAAGAAAATAATGACTCTTATTCATTTCATTCAATACATAATTATATATACACCAGAATAATAACGTACCCGCTGCTGATCGAATTGAATTGAGATTGGTTTGTTTTGTAGCCCAGAGTCGACTGCCTCTGCCCACCACGCAAAAACACGCATGGTCTTTCTTACTAGTGTACGTATGATTTGGCAAACACGTCCAGTCGTTGACTCGGCCTTGAACTTTGCAGTCTTTGAACGGGAATGGGTGTTCGGGGCTCATTTGAACTGGGCACAATTGATCATGCCCTCGCAGAGCAGGGCGAGGATGGGACACGACCCATGGGCATCAACACGTAGCTGTCATACGAACCACCAAAGCGAATGATGTGAGTGCCGTTGTTACGGCTGGCAGGCGTATCCACACGCTGGGCGTTGACAAATGCCGGGTTGGAGTCGGCGTCGCCGCCGAGGTTGATCAGCGTCACGTTGGCACCCTGGTGGAATGTGCCGCCAGCAGCAGGAACCGGCACAGTGGCAGTACCGAAGCCAAGGTCCACCTGTGCGGGAGTGATGGTGGCAGGGGCGATGGTAAGGACAAGCTGCTCCCCCGGGTGAAGGCGCAGCGCGTTGGGCCAGAGCCCAACCTCGATCGGGACGGTCTCGCCCGCGGAGAGCAGCTCCTCGCGGTCGTGGGTCATGTACGGCTCGTACAAACCGCTCCTCGACTCGTCCACATGACGCTGGGAAACCCGGAGATAGCCGGTGGACTCGTATCCCGTCGTGGATTCGGACGACGCCCCGGTGAACTCGTATGCGTTTCCTTGGGCGTCCCGCTTGGACACAGTAATGTAGAGCTCCATGTCATCGGAGCCGTCAGCCTCAACCCACAGACGCACCTTCATATAACCGATCGTCTCGACGAGCTGGTCAATGGTCCACTTGAACTCGACAGAACCCGACGACGCATTGTATGAGACGCTCTGCTCCGTGGCCTCTTCAGTTTGCGACAGAGAGTTGTTGCCAGCCAAGTGGAAAGTAGTGGGCTCTTGGCCCGGCGGAGGCCAGCTCGTTGCCGGTCGGTTGAGAATGTCGTCATGGCCAGGATCGAGGACCGTGAGGCGAACAGCTGGGGTTTGCTCCCACTCATTGTCCACATCTTTCAGGTAGTGGTTGAAAAACTTGGTCAGATCCCGGACATGCTCGGTGGTATAGTAATCCGGCCACTCGGTGGAGTTGTGAACTCTCAGCCACTTCTGGCTGGAAGAGATGTTGCGGAAAGCCTGGAAGGACCCGTGCGTGTGGAGGGTGTTTACGTAGCTGGCGACAATATAGGCCGGCACGTCGATCTGGCTCAGGCGGGCGGCCTTGTCCTCCCAGTATTGGTCGACGAACTGGTTGCTGATAATCATGCGAGGCGAGTCCTCGACGAAGCTCTTGCCGGCAAAAGTTGTGATGATGCCCTCCTGGAAACCAGGCTGCGGAATGCCGCCCCGGTTGGTCGACTCCTTGAACAAATCACTAAGACCCTCCCAAGGTGCGATGGCCGTCAGATGCGGTGGGTTCTCGGCGGCAATGAACCACTGAGACACGGCGAGCCAGGAATTTCCCGACATGGCGACCTTGCCTGAGCTCCACGGCTGCTCGGCCACCCACTCAACAAAGTCGTACCCGTCCTCGGCCAGCTGCCGGCCCCAGAAGGTGATGTTGCCCGTGGAGGAGTAGGCGCCACGGGAGTCCGGGTTGATAACGGCATAGCCCTGGTTGACCCAGTACACAGGATCTGGGCCCTCGAACTTCTGCAGCTCCGAGACCATATCCAAGCTGACTCCGCTTCTGTTGGTGACATCGTCTAGCCACTGGCCCCCTACCTCCTTGCCATACGGACTCCAGGCGATGATGGCCGGAACAGTCTCGTTGGTGTGTGCAGGACGGAACACGTCGGTATACATGGTGACGCCGTCCCTAAGCATCATGGCGACATCCCTCTCCAGGATCATATCGCACTCCAAAGGCCTGGCACCTTCCCGGCGAATCGAGCCCTTCTTGAGGAGGTATGTGGTCGAGTTGAAGCCGGGGTATCGAGCGCGTCCGGCATCGTTGGTAAGTGCCTTCCGGTAGGGGATGGGGTACGAGTCGTTTCCGTAGATGCGGATGGTGCCTTGGACAATCTCTGCTTCGTCCGAAGTCGTGACCGCGCTCGTGGCAGAGACCAGAGCACAAACGGCAACGTAGGGTAACCACGGTGTGAGCTTCATCCTGCACACGTCACACACACATATAAGTATTACAAGTAAGAGTAACTAGGGAACGGTGTGAGCTGTGTGCTTACAGCAGAGACTGCCTTGCGAAGTACGGTAGAGTTTTATAGGGTGTTGCCGGCGGCTACGCAGGCAACTCCAGAGCCGAGTACCCCGAATAATCTGCAGGGACTTGACATATCGCCACAGTACTCGTACCATAGGCATACCGAGAAAACGTCGCCTATGTGAGCGACAATACCATGCGTCGGCCGGTTGGACCGATGTTATTTTAATAACAGGGCTTCTCGCTCCACGTGTGCGATATCCGGATATCCGAGTGGAGACGAAACCCCCCTGTACTCACTAACATCATTTAGAGTAGTTGATAGCGCAAGGTCGTGTTCTGATTCGCTACTGGGATTCATGGAAGGTTAATACATCGGTCCGATCCGACCTCGTGTCATTGCCCTGCATCATCATGCCGACAGTGCGCAAGTGTGGTAGCACTGAAGCCTCGCGGCCTTTTCTTTGAAGATCTTCAAATTAATTACTCTTACCTATACAATAAAAGCCCCTGAGTGAGAATCGGGCGAGTACCAGAGACAGTTTTTACGCTAGGCACTTGCATTCGTCACCCAGTGGGCGGCCGGGACCCAGAAATCCCTTGGTTACTACCTTGCGATGACACCAAACCCCATTCCTTGTGCGAGTTTTCGCATAGCCAGCATGGCTATCCTACCTAGACCACCTCCTGGATGTATTAGTGACACCCATGACCGGAAGATACTGAGTTTCATTACTCCTGCTATCTATGGATATCGCTCACTCCAACATTGATGGGATCGTCACCTATATAATGAAGGCTCAACTTCTATCTCTTTCACACACATCACTGAAGCTTGAGTCAAAAACATTTCGAATCTCTCATCTACTACAAGCCGGCGAGAAGTATGCCTGCCATCAGCTTGGGTCATCTTTTGGCCCTGCTCGGGTCTTTGTCTGGGACTCTAGCAGCCAATGCCTCTAGTACCAGCACGCCTAGCCCTGCTCTTCTGTCCGACGGCACTGGTAAGTTGGATGCTTTGATTGCTACTGATGGGAACATGGGCGGCTAACTCGGCGAGCACAGTGGAACTCGGCAATTTGAGTGGCGCATATACCAAGACGCTGGCCTTTCTCGAGAAGCTCAGCTTTTCCGACAAGATCAAGGTCATCACGGGCCAGAGTATTGATTCAAACACCACCACTTGGACCGCTCTTGGTGGGTCTGACGGTGTCAATGGTGTCGACAACACCTACTTTGCCTCGGTGTTCACCTCTCCCACGGCTCTTGGCATGACGTGGAACCGTGACTTTGTCCTCGCCCAGTACGAGGCCGCGGGCCAGGAGTTCTACGACAAGGGAAAGCAGATGGTCTTCGGTCCGGTGCAGGGTCCACTCGGGCGAGTCCCCTGGGGCGGTAGGTTCGTCGAGGGCTTCTCTCCGGATCCGTACCTGAGCGGCATCCTGGAGGGACTCACCGCCGAAGGATACAACAAGGCTGGCATTATCACCGTCGGACGCCACTTCCTCCTCAACGAGCAGGAGACGAACCGCTCTGGTGGTGGCTACTCGTCCAACGCCGACGACAAGACGCTGAACGAGCTCTACCTCTGGCCGTTTGCCGATTCTGTCAAGGCCGGTATGATGAGCTGCATGTGCGCCATGAACAAGGTGAATGGCACTTTGTCATGCGAGAATAGCCCCCTGATCAACGGGCTGCTCAAGACCAACATCGGCTTCACTGGATTCACTCAACCTGATGTCGGTGCGCAGTCCACCGCCCTGGGCTCGGCCAATGGCGGTCTCGACTACGGTTCGTCGACTTACTGGGACGAGGACACGCTCTCGGCCGCCATCAGCGCAGGAAACTTCACCATGGAGCGACTGGACGACATGGTGGCCCGCCAGGTGTTGGCGTACTATGCTGCGGGTCTCGATGACGGCCTGCAGCCCACGACGGCCGACACCATGACAGACGTGCGCCGGAACCACTCGAGCATCATCAAGAAGGTCGGCCGCGAGGCCATCGTACTGCTCAAGAATGAGGACGCTGACGACTTGGGACTGCCGCTGCGGCAGCCGCGCTCCATTGCCCTCTTCGGCGCGCACGCCGGGCCCGTCATGGCCGGACCCAACCTGCCGGCCACGGTCAGCGGCGCGCCCGCCGAGGTCTATCCCGGCCACCTCGGCAGCCCGACGGGCTCCGGCGTCGGCTCCTACTCCTACCTCGTCGACCCCTACTCCGCCATCCTTCCGCGCGCCGCGGCCGACGACAGCATGGTCCTGTGGATCATGAATGACACATACACCTCGCCCTTTAACACTGGTTCGGGTCTTGGCAACATGGGTGGCGGCGGCCTGCACATGACCAGCTACGCGCTCTCCGACTTCACTTTTGCCAGCTACGCCGGATTCGCCGACGTGTGCCTGGTCTTCGTCAACGCGTGGAGCGGCGAGGGCGCGGACCGCAGCTCGCTCGTCGACGCCGACCAGGACGCCATGGTGCAGACCGTGGCCAACAACTGCAACAATACCATCGTCGTCGCCAACGTCGCCGGCCCTCGGCTGCTGGACGCCTGGATTGAGCACGAGAATGTCACAGCCGTCCTGTACTCGGGTCTGTTGGGCCAGGACAGCGGAAATGCCATCGCCGATGTCCTGTACGGCGCCGTCAACCCCAGCGGCAAGCTGCCATACACCATTGCCAAGGCCGCTTCGGACTACCCAGCTGCCGTATCCGAGGACACTGAAATAGACTATTCCGAGGGCGTTTATGTCGACTATAGGTACTTTGATGCCCAGAACATCTCCGTCCGGTACCCCTTCGGCCATGGCCTGAGTTACACCACCTTCGAGTACGGCGATTTCTCGGCCAGCGTTACTAACGCTACGGCTCTGGCATCAACCTACCCCACTGGTAAGCTTGCGATGGGCGGTGTTAGCGACCTATTTGACGAGGTTGCCTCTGTCACCGGCAGCGTTTCCAACACTGGTGACGTAGATGGCTCTGAGGTTGCCCAGCTCTATGTGAGTTTCCCCGAGGAAGCTGCTCAGCCTATTCGGGTCCTCCGTGGCTTCGAAAAGGTTGCAATTGCTGCGGGAGAGAGCGCCGACATTACTTTCAGCCTCCGCAGAAAGGATCTGAGCTATTGGGACACCGTGGCCCAGCAGTGGGCCATCGCAAAGGGCGAATACACCTTATTGGTTGGTTCCTCCTCTCGCGACCTCCGCTCGGCCACAACCATCAAGGTCTAGTGATAATTGTATAGCTCCCTGCCAAGCCTTTTGCGTTATACACAGAGAAAGATTGATATTAGCAAGGACCCTCCGGCGCGCATAACCTTCTACCAAATGTTTTTTTTTTTTTTTTTAGTTTTAGGTCAAAAATAAAAAATAAAACCCTCTAGGCTTTTTTCACCTCTATTTTTCCATTGTTGCTTATGTAGAATTCATTGGGCGGTTTTGCCGTGGCTTAATATCTATGCCGCCTTTGAGAAGAAAATGAATAAATAACACCGGGTTCTCGGGATGACGCCATTAGAGTCACGTAGAGCGCCACGAGCCCTCGTCTGCTTGCGCAAGGCCGACCTCGACTGCCCGCACCACTTCTCGCAAATCAACGTGACTTGTTGGCCATGGCTCGTTCGGCAAGTTGGTACCCTCAAACACCTTTGATAGCGCGGTCCCTATCGCTCGATCTAGAATTGTGCGTATGCCCACGATGAGATCCAACACGTTCGTCTTGTTGTTGAGATTCGTGAGAACTTCTATAGCCTTCTCGAAGTGGTGCGAATTCACGGTAAGAGGCTCCTTGGAGTTCAACGAGCTGAATATAAGAACGACGGAAGCGCTTTCCAGATAAAATGCGATTTTAGAGAAGCACTATTCATTACTGTTAGCGCAAGAACCCTGCAATGTGTTTGATAAGACATGCCGCCGCGTGGTTTTGCCCGAGTAAAATCTCTTCTGCAACCCTGATGAGCCGCCGCGCGGCCTCGACGGCCTGAGCGGCGCCGTTCGCCTCATCCATATGTGCTGCAGCTGTTATGTGCCGTCCTGTGTCGTCTGCGCCGCTTGTGTGTTCACGAAAGCGCATCGAGACGGTCTGGAAAATCAAGAGGGGTCGGTAAATAAGCATCATTGCCAACTCGTACTCTGAAGCAGGTTAGAGCCGAGGTGCGAGCAGAATGCGTACGTCGGAAATAAAATACCTAATTTCAGCAGGAGGGGATGCGCGCCGTAGTCTTTCACCAGCAGATGTTGGCTAATATCCAGCCCGAGAGACTGCTTTGAATGGCGGGCCAAGCCCTCAAGTCGGCCAGCCAAGTGACTGCATGTGTTTGAAAACGCTCCCAGGAATTGATCTTTGTCCTGATACATCTTCTTGATGGCGGACGAAATCTTGGCAATTTGCACGAAGCATTTTAGGAATGGGAACTCTTCGGGTTCTGCGATGGTGGACTCTTTAAACTCCATGGCAGCTGGTCGGCCCAGCGCTGTGCACAAGAAGCTGGCGGGTATTAGCCACGGTAAAGTGGTGGAGCAAGCAATGTTATCACCTTTCTTGCGCGAAGAGGGCACAGTAAACGACACGGCCACCTGGAGCGATGGCTGGGCTTTCCAGAGAACCAGGGGATGTCCGGTGAAGGCCAATGGCATGAGCCACGCGGCTTGCATGCCCGTTCTGTAAGTAAGCCAAGTTGTATCGGCCGGTACAATCGTGAAACAGGGCGTGGCCTGGAGACTCAGTGGAAGCCCTTGTTGAACATGGGGGAGGGTGCACTTATCATGAGGAAACCGAGGACCACCACGTCGGCGTTCATGATGTGTCGCGAATCATCAGCGATTCTCTGGGCCATCTGAAGAAGCCGCTCGCCCTCATCCCTGGCATCGCAAAACAATGCACCCACGGCAAGCACTACTAGAAGGACGGCTTGGCGGATTGGGTCCCGATCCAGGTCCCGATCCAGATGGTCGGAGTGCTGTCGTTGAGACAGCTGGCTGCGCAGGTCCGCTTCGGCGATGACGGGAAAGAGGACACCAATGGTTTCCAGGTAGGCATTCAAATACAGAGAGTTGTCGACGGGCGAATGGGTTTGTGCTGGCAGGTCGAACTTTGCCGGCTGAGACTGGAAGCAAACGTTCCGGTAGTGGAACTCGTCGAGGCCATCGTCTGCATCCTGCACGTCCCCTGGGTGGAGAAGCAGCCCCCTATCACCGTCGCGACGGAGTTGTCGAAATAGCAGCTGCACTAGGGAAAGGTTGGAGGACGGGCCGTAGTACAGCTCGGAAGCGGACGCGGGCGAGATGTCCTGCGAGGCACGCACGCCCGGAAACAGGCTGGGATGGCTAGCAGCAGTGCTTGAAGCTGAAGCATGAGGCTGGGCCGAGTCGTTAGTAGCCGCCCTCACCTTCCGACGAGGTCGCTTCTTGGCTCTGTATATACACGCTGCGCCTCTCTCACTACATTTGGTGCAAGGTGAGCCGCCATCGCACTTCTGCTTGTGCTGGCGGCACCTCTCGCAGGCGATCTGGTTGCGAGAGACCCATCCTTGCGCTGGAGAATCAAGAGCTGCAGGCTGGGGGTGAGTTGCGGTTGGGTTCATGTTCATGGTGACCGACTAGAGTAATTGTGCGTCCGTTTTGGCGTATCAAACGGGAAGAAAAACAATGGTGGGGCCGTGGCCACGATGCTTGCCGCTATGACCCGTTGGGCTCATTCAGTTCTACTCATACGTGCTCGTTGTCATTTTACCTACCCTCCAGTGTACCCGATTCAGCAAGGTCGCCACATCGTACATATCAGTGACCTGCATTAGCTTGTTTGTTCCTGGCAGTTTATGCGAAAATCCGGGGTAATGTGCGCCAACTCAGCGGTCGGGACGAGACAATTGGGCGTGAATCCCGGCTCGGCCCAGCTGTTCTCAACCCCGAAATGGGGGACAGCGCCTATCAATGTTGCCTAGTGCTCAATTGCAGTGTCATATTTACCTTAATGGTATTACTCAAGCTCCATAACCAATATGTGACGTCATGCAGCGAGCTGTAGGGCGGGACTTGAATTGTGCGCCGAGTCGCCCATTGATCCGCAGCGGCTTCGGCGCTATTTTTGACCCCGATGACGTCCAAGGACCTCGGTCTCAGTAGTACCACCGAGCACATCCGATCGTGAACCGTCATAAGGAAAAGAGAGCCGTTTTTTCGCTGATTGTTCAATTGGCTAACAGTCGTTGACGAGAAAACACACGCAATGTCGAAATCAGTACTAATGACAGTCCACGCGAGGGCGTGCTTCGCACCCAAGTCCTCCACATGGGCGTGCAGCCTCACCATTCACAATGCGCAACGAAGAGCGCGCAATTTTTCGTCGACGAGAAGCATGCTCTCTGCCATTGCGAAATCAAAACTCTTCAAGGACGCCGATGCCGCTGTGGCCGACATCAAGAGCGGCTCGACGATTCTCAGCTCCGGATTTGGTCTCTGCGGTGTTGCCGGTACGTGTCGCGCTGGCCATGTCGAGCGGACCAGATTAACCCAGTTGGATTAGATACCCTCATCGCTGCGCTCCATCGCAGAGGACCCGAGTCCCTCAATTCGCTGACCGCCGTGTCGAACAATGCTGGTGTCGAAGGAAAGGGTGGTCTGGCTGTCTTGACGAGCGCGGGTCAGGTCAACCGACTGGTTCTCTCATACCTCGGCAACAACAAGGTGTTGGAAAAGAAGTATCTTAGTGGCGAGCTTGCAATTGAGCTGTGCCCCCAGGGAACCCTGGCTGAAAGGATCCGCGCCGCTGGTGCCGGTATCCCCGCCTTCTTCACTCCTACCGCTGCCCGTAAGCGCATCCGTGGCATTGAATGAGGGGAACATGCTGACCCGAGCAGATACCCTTGTCCAGGAAGGCGAAATCCCCGTGCGACTGGATAAGTCGGGCGCCGTTGTTGAAAAGGGACGAAAGAGGGAGACGCGCGAGTTTGACGGACGAACATTCCTCATGGAAACATCGCTAAAGGGAGATGTGGCTATTATTCGAGCGTGGAAGGCCGACAAGGAGGGCAACTGCGTTTTCAGGTAAGCTGGAAGTTCTTCCCAATCGCAAAGGATGAAGCTGACACTCCAAAAAAAGATACACGACCAAGGCTTTCGGGCCCATCATGGCCAAGGCCGCAAAGTTAACCATTATCGAGGCCGAAAACATTGTCGAGCTCGGCGAGATCGCCCCCAACGAAGTTGATTTGCCCGGCATATTTGTCGACCGCATCGTTCCCTCAACCGAAGAGAAGAAGATTGAGATCCTGAAGACGCGGGACACTGGAGCGGCCAAGGAATCCAAGCCTGCCAACGAGGCGCAGGAGAAGCGACTTCGCATTGCTCGACGAGCCGCCAAGGAGCTCAAGCAGGGCTACTATGTTAACCTGGGCGTTGGTAAGAATTGGTTGATTATCAGATATTTGGAGAGTCTAACAAATATTCAGGCATCCCCACTTTGGCCGCATCATTGCTACCATCCGGCCGCAAGGTTTGGATTCAATCTGAAAATGGTATCCTCGGCATGGGTCCATACCCCACTGCCGACGAGGTTGACCCGTGAGTTTCTTGTTTTGATTCTCTGCTTCTATTTCTGACCTTGATTAGTGATATCGTGAATGCTGGCAAGGAGACCGTCACCCTTGTGCCCGGTGCCTCTTGCTTTGACTCGACCGAGTCCTTCGGAATGATTCGAGGTGGACATGTTGATGTTTCTATTCTCGGAGTAAGTTCAAAAAATCATTTCGCACTTCCCGCCACTAACTAGTTCCAAGGCCCTTCAAGTTAGCGCAATTGGTGACCTTGCCAACTACATGATCCCGGGCAAGGTGTTCAAGGGCATGGGAGGTGCTATGGATTTAGTCGCAAACCCCGACAGCACCAAGATTGTCGTGGCTACTGAGCACGTCGCCAAGGATGGCTCTTCCAAGATTGTGCAGGAGTGCAGTCTGCCATTGACCGGTGCTCGCGTTGTTAGCACTATTATCACCGACCTGGTAAGTAACGTGCTCGACTTGAAACAGTACATTTCTAATCCCATCTCCAGTGTGTCTTTGAGGTCAACAGAAAGGAGGGCGGTCTTACACTGACAGAACTGGCACCCGGTGTCACTGTCGAGGAGGTGAGGAACAAGACTGACGCCAAGTTTGCTGTTGAGCTGGATGAGAGTACATCATACGAATAAATCCCGGGAAACCCGGTCGAGTACATAAGATATCCTAGAGTACATAAAGATCAAAGCCAAAAAACATATTAAAGATACCTTGGCAAGCTATGTAACTCGCGACATGTAGAGTTGCCGGACATAATAAAAAAAAGTTCAAACTAATCCCTGCTGACTTGATGCCACTAAAAGATTGAGCCCATCACTTTGCAACTCACTCAAATTGGACTTCATCAAACTGATTATGATTTTTCAAGCACGCAAAATCATTTTTAAATATCATAAATTGTCTTGGAATGATTCGCCATTGATGCCGCTAATTCTTAAAATTTAAAATACACTACAGCTTGGAGTCCCTTCCAGCCGGGGCAAAGGTCGATCCGCCCATCACCTCGACAATCTTGTCAATGGTGTTCAGAATCCACTCGCTTCCCTCGTCGCTAGCCAACCACCTGACGGCCTCCTCGCTCTCGCCGTCCTTGTCGTCGCGGAAAGAGCCGTCATCGAGAGCCTTTCTCAAACCAAACACATGCGAAAGCACCTGTGGGCCGACTCCCGTCTGCGACCTCAAGCAGGAGATGGCCACCAGCGACGTGTGGATTCTCCCCACGCTCGCCAGCGTGCCGCGGTCCGAGGCGGGGTCCGAGAGCAGGCCGGCGTAGTGGTGGCTCAGGATGTAGGCCGGGAGGTCCGGGTGGGACTGGGCGAGCTTCTCGTACAGCTTGTCCTCGAAGGGCCGGTACACGGAGTCCCAGAGGCCACGGCCGCGCGCCATTCTCTCCTCGAGGTTGTCCGTGGTCGGTATCCGGGTCGGGGCGGTGCAGAGTTGTGATGTCACCTCCTTGGGGAGCGAGGCGTGGAATGCGTTGAGGCAGTTGATTGACCGGGGGATGCCGTTGAAGCTGATGCACTTGAGGCCGACCTCGCGCATGTACTCGGCGGTCTTGACGGCCGCGCCGTTCTGGGCCGCCGTCGCAACGCGGTGGAGCACGGGCAGCGAGTCTGGAGAGTTTAGTGTAAAAGTTGTCGCGGTCTGTTTTTTTCAACTTGTTAGAGCGCAATTGCGGCGGGCGCAAAGGTGACATGATGCATACCGAGATGGCCAGCCACGAATTGGGGCCGAGGTTGCGCTTGGAAGCGTCCTTTGCGATGCCCTGGAAGAGCTCGCTGACCTGGGCGGGCGCGGGCAGAGGCCCCGGGCGCGAAAACGGCGCATTCACCAGGGCCTTGAGCGATGCAGAGAGCTTAGACATGTCGGGCGACGGTTGTTGCGACATCAGGAGAGCAGACGGGCATGAGACGCTTTTGATTGACAGAGTGAAGACTGGAGCCGCGGCCTTCGGAGCCCAGACTTGAGACCGAATGACGTCCCCACATGACAATGCCCGGCCCAAACCCGGTCCACTCCCGGCTGGTAGTTTTGAAGGCCGACTCGGCCAAGAGGAATTATTATATCATGAAGAGGATTCATTTTAATGCATCTCGGGTGCCGTCAGTTTCAGTTTCGTAAAATAAACCAAATAATATTTGCCTCGGAGTTGCGTAGAAATGGCACCAAACAACAAGCCAAAGGAGCCGTTTTGGCTGGGGTAAGCCCCCACATTCTCCAACGACGAACACCTCTGACAGAACCCAGGGGCGCTGCGGCCTGCATGGCAGTATGCTTCAGTGAGCGAATTGATAATTTTGGTGTGAATTGCCAAGACTAACTTCTATAGCTCACCCATTAGACCAGACGAAATAGTAGGTTCATACATCTCAACTATCAGTTGAATGGACATTAACAGGATCACCTGCAGTCGCATGCAAGTGCTCAAATCCCAAACCTCAATGTTAAGTGTCATGTATAAATTTGCTTCACGCGATGGTACACACCTCCCCAACAAGAAACAACACCTTGTGAATCAACTAACTTGAGAAGGAATCCCTTCACTATGGAATGGACTCTCTGCCTCAATATTGCGTCAGGGAACATATTCGACAGCCCGTTTCGGAATCCACAGTTTTCTGTCCCAAAAAGTGCTCAGCTACACTGGGGAGAATAAGCTGTCCATGTCATTGAACATTGCTTGCGCAGGCCTTGCTGGTGGAATTGCTGGCCTAGTGGGTAACCCGGCAGAAGTAGTGCTCGTTCGGATGTGTGCCGACGGAGCCAAACCGCAAGCGCAAAGGTTTGCCTATTCTAATGCACTCGAGGCGTTGGCCAGAGTTTATAACGAGGAGGGGTTCAAGGCGTTCACGAAAGGAATTACGCCTAATATCGTCAGGAGTGTATTGATGAGTATGTGGCCCCTACAACAAACAGAATACAACTAACGATACATAGACGTCTCGCAAATCGCTACGTAAGTTGATTTATTCCAATGCACCCGATTATCCTAACTTTTCTTTCAAGCTATGCTTCTGCCAAGCAGTACCTCATGAGTTCCATGGGACTGGGCGATGATATTAAGACACATGCTGCGGCGTCTTTAGCGGCTGGAACAATGGCCACCACACTCTGTGCGCCAGCTGACGTTCTCAAGAGTCGATTACAATCAAGTGCCGGAAAAGAGGTAAGATTATAATGGATTATCTCGACCAATTATTGACACTCTCAGGGCCTCGCCACGGTGCTTCGGACTGGCCTAAGAGAAGAAGGGCTTCGATTTCTCATGCGCGGTTGGACGCCCGCATGGTTGAGACTAACGTAAGTTGTCCAATATTCATTTATTCATTTATTCACAACTCTGACATTTGTTTGCAGACCTCATACTGTCCTGACATTCGTTTTCATGGAAAAGCTAAGACAGTTGACTACAATCGGCCTCCCATGGCTTGGTACCGAGGCGGTCCGGTCCGCCCAAAAGGAAGTAGAATAGAGGACATTTAATACAGTGACTAGATACCAATCCCCGCAGTTATATATGCTATATACCAACTTCTGGCCAGGAGAGCCAGTCAAAATTAGTCATGTCATCCCAAGATAACCCTCCAAACGACGGCTCAAAATTATTCCCGGGTTGGTTTAGAACTTGTGCAATTTGATCGTCCGACATTGCGGAGAACTGTAATGTTTCTGGCCAGAGATTCTGCTGATCTAGGAAGCTACTCTGGGCCAGTGGTGTGCTCGTGGCGATTGGCGCAGCCGGGGAGACAGTCGACCGCGCCATGGTGGTTCCGATGACGCCCTCGGTGGCCGCTCTCTTTACTATTAGCTTCAAGTATTTTCCGTGTAATACAGAAAGCCCGTTTCTATGCTTAGTTATGTTGCCGATCCTCTCAAGAACCGTCGCCGTCTCGTTGATGAGATTGCGCACGCTGGGTGCGAGGGCGGAGCCGCCCGTGGCGTAGGCACTCAACGTCAGTGCAAAGCAAGCGGCAAAGGATATCATGATGACAGTGTTATTAGGCATTGACTGCAGTTGCGACTCGCCCTGGATAGCTACACGCAAAACATTGAGGGCTGATGACAGGCCGGCCGTGTGGAATGAACGGCGAACCTCGAGGGGGGCCGTGGGATGGTTTATCACACCTCCGTATATTGAAAGGCGAGTGTGGGTAACAAGAATCTCCACATAAGGAGGGAGGCGACGATCTTTCCAGTCAGCTAAATCAAAGAGAGCAATTGATGACCATGGCACTTACTTGGTCCTGTTCCTATTGATGGTCCCCATTCAGTGTGCCACTGGTCAAAGAACCGCTCTATTGAGCCTTCGATACTAGGTAATATCAGCACACATACATCCATTGCACCGATATTAGAGGCAATTACATACGATTGAGCAATTAATGATCCATCACTCGTAACGATCTGCGACCCGTCACAGAGAGCACGAACTGTGGCGAAAAGACCATCCTATCACAGTTAGCATGGATTCAGGCTTACTCGTCATGACTCGTACCAGGTCCCTTCTCAACACAGCCATGGAAACTACGTGGCCATCGAGCGGGTCTGCCAAATCAGACCGATGCCAGTTATCACAGTCTTTTAGCGACCGGGTCATGGGCACGGAAAACGGACGCCCTCTCGCTAGTGACATGCTACAGACCGGGTTAGCAACTTATCGGTGGTGGGTCAAGCAAAAAAGCGACCAGGAGCAAAAAGAGAAAAAAAGAATCCCCGAAACCTGGTTCGAACAGGTGACCTTCAGGTGGCATTCCATCAATTACAGCCCAACGCTCTTCCAACTGAGCTATTCGGGGATTGTTGTTTGGAGTTGACTTACCCTCGCTCAAGAACGAACAGCGAGATCCAGCACCTCTCCCTGTTGCGGAGCAGCAGTCTCCCGCGTTCTGACCACGGATCCAGGTCGGGAAATCCATCCATTGCCAGGGCAGCCCGAGGGTCAAGGCAATCGCCGCGGGCCAGGCCGATTCCAGAGGCTGGATCCAGCATCTCTGGTGATACCAGCGACTTGTGCAGGGACAGGTCGGTCGCGATGGTGTTGGCTATTGAAATGTAGAGACATGTCTCATCGTCGGTGCTCTGCTCGCCGGGAAACATCCAGGGAATATTCACCAAGAAGGCGAGAACAATTTCTACCGATTTGTAGCGGCGCACCATGATGCTGTGCGCAAGCTTCTTTGCGTGGTTGGAGAGCCGCTTAGACAGGGCCGCAGCCGACGGCATGAAGAGCGCCGACATGGCCATGATGGACGTAAAGAGAAAGGCTGAGCGAGAGCGCGTGAACCTAACAGTGTATATCCTGGGATCGAGGCCCCATCTCGTGTGGGCTAGCTTTTGGTGGAAGCTGAAATGCACAGCATGAGTTGGGAGAGCTACACGGCGCAGCGCGGCGCATTTCATTGGGAGGAGACTTACAAGGTGAAGAGGGATTCGGCCTCCTCGTCAGAGACGAGGCCGAGCGCGACAGGGTCGACATCCTCTCCAACATCAAGGTTCACGCGGGCAGGTGCGAAAAAGGCGGAAATCTCGTCCCCAGGGTGCTGCTGCGGGCTGGCAGATGCGATGAAGGGCTGCTGCGGCGAACTACCGTGGCGTGACTCTGGCGACGGCTGGATATATGACGCACGGGCTAGCAATTGAAGCGGGTTCTCCGCATCGTCGATTGCGAGGCTCTCCTCGGTCCTCTGGATAAACTCTGGCATCACGACCGGGTCTTGCTCCTCCTCGTCCTCCTCCTCGCCGGAGTACGCATCCTCCTCGGCGTCTCCATCCAGCGCCGCCCGGGCGTCATGTGCCGCGACCCCTTGACCTGCGCCAGCTCCGCCCAGCAGGTCGTGAAGATGCGCCAGCACGCGCTTGTCTTCGGACGTGTGCTGCGACCCCGCGCGCGCCCTCTTGACGGCTTGGTCGATTTGGTAGAGGGCCTTGTCCAGGCCGGTGCGTTTGCTTTCGACAGGTCAGTTCGCGTCTCTCTCTCTGCGCGGGCGGGTCTGGGCCTGGGCCTGGGTCTGTACTTGCTTTTTAATGCCCTTCTGCCGCCCCGGGTGGTAGGCAGGGCGGATGCACTCGCAGTCAAGCTGGATGCATCGCCTGCACCGCTCTTGGTTGTCCTTCCAGTCGCACTTGATTTTGCTGCGACGACACACGAGGCACGCGGCTTGTCTAGGGCGTGGGGACGATTCATCCATGGCGAGCGGGGAGGGGACTAGAAAGCGGGCAACGTTCGTCCAGCACCTGCAACCCCCGGGCCCCCAGAGGAAGGCGAGTGTGGGCTACTTTTTTTTCTCCCGCTGGACGGCGAAGACTATGGCTACGCGATGCTCTGAGTCTGAGGCCGGCAGAGCTTGGCCAGTTGTGAGGGTGAAGATATGAAGATGGGAGATGGCAGACGCGGCGAAACCCGCGAATTGCCGGTTATCGGGCGGCATGGTTGGCGCTATCCGCCTGCCGCCGCCGGCTCTATCAGGACAAGACGCCAGACATGGTTGGCCAATTCGGCCAAATATTCCCCAATACAGGTTGCGGCGTATTCCAGAACAACCATCGAATGTAGGATTGGCATGTCTTATCGGTCGGTATAAGTTTTTTTAACGTCTACTGTGACGAGCAAACATGTTTCAATTGTATGGCCTCGCATTCATCCTCTCTCAATTCGCCAGCCGCCGTATAGCAAACCCTCGACTTGAGAGATGCTCTAATCTCTCTTGCTCGACCCAGTTCCACTTTATCAAGACCAGTCTTGATAAGGGCTCTCAATCACCACACTCCCCAATGCGATAAAGATTCAAGATGCCCCCCTCCAAAAAGTCCAAATCTGCTAAACCCGTTATGCTTAACAGGCGGGCACCAGCTTTGATGAGTCATGACACTCTGGCCAAGCATCCAATTCCTTTCCACCCACGGCCGACCACTACTACCCTGCACCGAACCAAATCTTTCCTGCGCAGCAAACTTGCCCTGCTTACATAGCATGCGATTGATAAAGTCCGTGATTACAAGACTGAAAATGACGCTTTACAGCATTAAAGCGCATGCATCACGGAGATGGCGGACATGCGCCTTGCGTAACCATCATGGAACTAACAAATAATGGGTAGATGCACGCCAAGATAAGGTAATATACGTCCCCCAAACCGACCCAATATGAAAGCGAAGCTACTCTCCGCATTTTTTCTTTTCTTTGGTACGTCAATCGATACTTGCGATCCTACCCGTCGTGGTGTCAAACCATTTCCACTATTCAACTCAAGGGATCCCAGTCATATGCATCTTGTACTTGATCACCAAGCGCTAGCAAATACAACCAATCAATTTTTTATTGTTCATTTAAATCATCAAATAGCTAAAGAGACACGTCGCTTGTACTTGCGCCACTCGTCTCTTGTGATCTTCCGTGCCGACTCTGCCCCATCTCGCCTGGCCGGACCAAACTCGCTTCGTCCCCGTCGCTGTACTGCACGTTGTATGTGCGTTTCATCTCAATGCCCCCATGCGTCGGCCTCGTCGGCGACGACCCACGCGACGGCAGTTCCACCACGGCCCGGCTCCTGTTGACAGGTATCCTTGACCTCCGCCCATAATTGTCGCCGTAATTCTGATAAGTGCTCGCGTCGTACGACGAGCCGCCCAGGACGGGGAAGAGCCGCACGAGCAGGATGCGCAGCGACGGCATGCTCGCGCAGATGATGCCGACATTGATCTCGATTGTCGACCAAATCGACACATTGGTCTCGTCAAAGGTAGGGTTGTGGGAAGTACCGAGAAAAACTAGGTACTTGAGCCGGACCATGCTCACAACGGTCACGCTACAGACTTGTTAGCATCGACATCAGCACAGCGTATTCCCAAGCCCACTTACAAAGTGCCCACGATAAACATGGCGGCGACACCAACTTTCTTTTTCCAATGTAGCCTCAGCTTTCGCACATGCCACATCGGAATCGCCAGCATCCATAAATCCAGCGCGATGCTGATGGCTGCGTTGGCCCAGCCGATGGCATTTGAGTTTAGACTGGCAATGGTGAGCGAGAGCAAGACGTGGCTAATGCAACCGAGACATACCATGTTCCTGTGTGTTCGCCGTCCCAATTGTTCCAAAAGTAGCTCACAGGGCTGCATTGCAGGGCCGCTAAGATAACAAAGGTCATGCCAAAGCATGCGTTGAAGATGACGGTCCCCCATAGAAGCTTCTGCGCAGAACCTGTAAAGATGCGCAGGTAGAAAAACAGCATGGACATTTTGAGTAGTGAGACCTGGAGAAAATATAAGATCTCGAGCAGCCAAAAGTAAAAGAAGAATTTCGAAATGGTGTCGAATTCGAGCGTCCACAAGTCCCTCCCTTCTCCGTGGGCGGCGGTGCCGTGTACGTTCATGACCGACGATGGTATGCCGACAACAAATGTCATGACGATAAAGAGGTCATCGAGACCAACCTTTGAGCTGGAGATCCACCACCTTGATCCCAGCCGGAGCAGAATAAAGACGCCGGCTACCACCCCAAACGCAATCGTGATGTTGACAAAGAGGGTCGATTCGTCACGAACGGGAATACTGCAAATCGTGTTGGTCGCATTGTGTGTAGCTACCGCTGGTTAATATCCATCTACCTGTCGAGGTGCGTCTCGGGGCCATACTGAGAGCCTCCTTCACGGAGCAGTTTTGTGTGGCGCAGAGCTGGCCATTGTTGAGCGCGTGGTTGCTGGGAGCGCACAGGCAAGTGGCGTCGTCTACATCGCAATTGGAGAAGGTGATTGATTCGTTAAGGCAGGTCCGCTTGCGGCAACGTTAGCTCGTTGGGCAAAAGGAAGCTGACTGAGAGAGCGGGATCAATAAGCAGCTTACCACACAGTTGGGCAAGCCAGCCAGGAGCTCTTGTGTTGTGAGTCCCGCGCTGGCACACCATGTGCACGGCAGCAGGGCCAACAACACCAAAGCCCATCTCATGGCAGTGTCGTGTCATTGAAACTGTGCAAGATCGTCAAGAAGGGGACCGGGGAACGCTGCAAGGAATGGGGCCTGCGAGTTATATGCAAAAAAAATAAAAAAAATACCAAAAAACATCTTCCTGCAAGAAGAGTGCGAGGCGTATACCTATACGCGCACTGCTCATTAGCCCTTCCCCCATATCTTTCGGCGCCAACGATCTCAGCTGCGTCCCTGAATGTCCGGCTTATGATTCCACACCCCACAATTAATCGATCCGGCTCTCTACGGGGACCAGATCCGGGTTGTGGGCGAGCTAATTGGCTGCGGGGATGATCCCACTCGAGGTCATCAGCCCGGGATGGGTGGCAACCCAGAGAGGTGTAGCCGAACCTGGGAGGGCTCGACACTGGTCAAACATGGTCCTGGCCCTGGCTGCCGCAGACGGACGCGTTCTCGGGTCAGACGAGGCAAAACTTCATGCGTGACGCGCCATCGTCTCCGTCTCGGGCACAACGTCCGGGAGGGCGGCCGTCGTCGATCAAAAGCTTCTTTCCTCCAGCATGCCGTTAACCTTAGCACAGAAAGTTTTGCCTAGCAAACGTCCGGGCAGGGTGGCAGCTCGGCTGGGGCCGCATGGCCTGGGTCGACAGCAGTACATAATTGATTGTCGAAAGATTAGCTTTTATGCGGGCCTCGTCCAAAATCCCGGGTTTATGAAACGCCTGGCTCTCTTCCGTCTCGCTCTCACTGATGGCCCCCCGGCCCTTGCATGTTTGCAGGCCGTGCTTTTACAGCTGCTCAGGAGGATTACACCCGTTAGGCCCGGAAAATGCCTCTTGTTCCTGCAGGACACGCTGTAAGAATGGCGAGGAAAAATTAGACCGGGTGTTGCGCTTTTAGATCGAGTGGCCCACTGCGGAGCCGGTAGTGTGGTCCACCCACATCCCTTGAGTACGTCAGCCCTAGAGAAAGATTGTGATCCCGGCTTCGATCCGAAACCTGGTCTGGAGGCCCAGTTGGCCGAGTGGCTTGAGCAGAATGTCACCGACCATTTCCCAGAGCACGGTCAGGGCAAGGCACTCTGTCGGTACCGGATTCGTCATCGCCAGGGGCTTGTAGCGGCCTGCTGACTTAGTGCAGGGGCTCACGCTTGGTGCGGTTTCGTTGAATGCTACACTCCGGCGCTGCACGTTGCTGGTGATGCTTAGCCTACTGGGACCGCTCAACGGCTTTGCATGAACCTTTTAGCCACGAGGTGGAATTGATGCTTGACGGGTGCGTAGTACCCATTCGCGCCAATGGTGATCGTCGTCGGCTTCTCATCCCTCCGGCAGATCAGACAAACCCGGAAACTATTCCCGGGCAAACAATGATAGTCGGCATGCATGCCTAACGTTGTTCCAAGGTGCATGCGACATCATATTTTTGTGATTGGAACAAAATTCCTGGCCCTGGTCTCCATGGACGTGGGTATCGGTCACACATGTGAAATTAATTGCCTGACGTTGGACCGACGTCACTGTGGCTTTGACACTCTGACATTTGGTGGGCATGTCGACATGGGATATGATTTAATAGTATCCCACTATCTAGAAATGGCCATACGTCTTCACGTTTGCATTGGCAGGATTTGTGCAGATGCAATACGTTCCTCAGCAAGTAATAGCCGTTGATCCCCCACCAACTTCACCTTATTACCCCCCTCTCTGGCGGCTCAAATCAATATTCCATATTTTGCTAATTAACCAGAAAATCTGTCACTGGGTAGCGAGATTTCAATCCCGGTTCTCATACTGAATCTAGTTTCACAGGGATCTCAGGGCCTGTCGAAGCGGTGACCGAACGCATGGGTGCAACGTGGTTATGACAATGGAATGCAACTCTGAAGTTGAGTTTCCACAAATGAAAATGACCGAAACTCATTCAAGCCGAAATATATGGCTGTTTCAAGACCAGCCATGGCATTATCCGGGTTGCAGACATGGGTGCATCCTGCATCCTCAGGACCGGTTTTGAACTGTGACGACGCAATCTGTTTTAGTGAAGAGGCGAGGGCATAGTGATCCCGCATAAAAGAGCCTAGGCGGCTAAAGAATGATATTTTCAGTGAAAGTAGACAGGCCGCATTAGAATTTAAAGCCCTATTATATCCTTTCTCAAATTCTTTGGATGTGTTGGATTTATGTACCTTGCTGAGGGACTGATTTCTCAGATAACGAGTAGCCGATAAAACCTAAAACTCCATGTAATAAAAATAAATGAGGAAATATAATATAAAGCTGAGGTATGGATGTGACTTTCCTTATTTATTTTCCCTTTCTTCTGTGTGTGAATCACAGGCGGATTGCAGAGCGATGGGGCTTTCTATTACTCGAAAAGATGGCCTGCTGCCGTTCTAAGGATAATGTCTTTATAACATTTGTTATTGGTGACCTCCTGACTTCAACAGTTAATATAATGCGATTTTATTAGAGATTTGACTAAAGTATAGTATTAAACGAAAGATGATTGGGCGGTAGACTCTGCTGGGTGCGTGAGAGGGAGGCTGAAGGGTTTGCGGCTGGAGCGGGGATAGTGACTTATTATTTCCGGGCTTCCTTACTTGGCTAGTTACACGAGGTAGCGTCCTAAATTGTCAACTAATGCGTATATGGAGATAATGTAAGACTGAGCAGAAATGGCTTGTTCTAAGTAATGAACCAACGAAAAATGCCATGCTATTCTCACGTCTTCGGTCACACGACGGAGAACCTGATTCGCTTGGATGGCAGGATTTCATCCAGAGGGCCTGTCACCTAGTTAATTAAAAAGTGTTATTGAGATGTCCCGTGTTCACTTTCAAGAGGATGTGGACGGCGCATTGCAGCGCTTATCTCTTGCATGGCCTGATATCAGCCCTACCAATTTTGCAGAATCACGACCCAATTAAAACGGGTTCAAACGCTCTTAGTGCAATTGCAACTGGAGTGTCTCACGACTTCCTTTAGGACTGTAGCATTCCATATCCTTAGCGGCGCGCAGCGGACTTTAATCCTTTTGCAAACGCCACGGTGGCGCCCAAACTCCGCAACCCCGAAAACCCGACGCGGCGGGGGAGCTTCCCCCTGCTGATCCTGTGAAGTTAAGAACAGGAATGCGCCCAAGTCTCTCGGCGAGTAAACCTCCCGATGCATTTATTGTTTTAATATCCATATTTTTTGCATCCCCTCTCAAGCCAGAGACGACACGGATTGCGCCTTCCGGTACCTGTCACTACCCGCCATGGTTTCGTACAAGGAAATAAGAGCCTCCAATGCGCTCATCAACGATGCAACCACACCACGTGTCGCCGTCTTCGCGGGCGGTACATCCGGCATCGGGAAATTCACCATCCAGGCCTTGGTCGCCACGGGTGCCAGTGTGAGAATTTACCTGGTGGGGCGCAAGAGCTCTGAAGAGCGCATGCGCTCTTTCATCCAGGAGCTGCACGCGTCGAACCCCAAAGCCGAAGTTGTCTGGACCGAAGGCGAGATTTCACTGCTCGCAGAAACGAAGCGAGTGTGCGAAGCTATCAAAAGCAAGGAGTCACGCGTCGACTTGCTGTTCCTTTCCGCGGGGTACGCGCCGCTTGGTCCAAGAAAGGAAACCGCCGAGGGCCTGGAAATCAGCCAGAGCCTGGAGTACTACTCGCGAATGCTGTTCATCTCACAACTCCTCCCCCTTCTAAACGAAGCGGAAGCCCCCAGGGTTGTCAGCGTCTTGGCCGGCGGACTGGAGCGACCGATTGTTGACTTGGACGACTTGGATCTGAAGAAGAATTATGGCGTCATGACCGGCCAGGTTCACTACATCACAATGAACACGATAAATTTGGAGAAACTGGCCAGCAAGAACCCAAATGTCACCTTTATTCACTCTTGGCCTGGGTGGGTCAACACGGGAAATATAAACAGGAGCTTGGAATTTGTACATCCCAATTCGATCAAGGCCTGGTTTGTCCGGCTTGTCATGGAGCCTCTTATTTGGCTGCTGTCATTCAGCGACGAGGAGTCTGGGCAGAGACATTTGTTCGAGAGCACCAGTGCTGCTTTTGGTGGCCGTGGCATATCATGGACGGGCAAACCAGGTATCAATTCCTTGGAGAAGTCAGAGAATGGATTATTCATCGTCAACTATAAGTGCGAGTGCACGCCGAATGCGAAGACCATCTCTGGCATACGAGAAAAGTCGCAAGAAAAGATTTGGGATCACACACAGGAGGTTCTTCAGCCATATTTGTAAACCAAGACCCCCCTACTATTGGGTGGACGGGCTTGCTACAGCTACAGCAAAGAGGCCCCGGCACAGCCACAAGAGGAACGACTGGATCACGATGTAATGGCAACGATACTGTAGGTCCGACAAATAGATAGGTCTATGAACTTCTCAGCATCAAATTATTTAATAAACTTAGGCCTTATTATTATTTTACGTTGTTTTAATTTATTTTATTTAGCATTATTGGTACGGTGTTAGAGTAGACCCTTCTGCGGTATTCATGGCAGTGATGACAAACGCGTAATCGTTTGACGACAATACTGACAGTCGCCTACGCCCGTTTGGCAGATGCCCGCCAGGTGGTGGCCACAGACACGATGAGTCACTGTGGCCTGCTCGATATTTATTTCGGGGCAGCCACATAAATTAACTCCTCATCTTCATCGCAGTTTTCTTCACCATTGGCAACTTGATCTACCAAAGCACAAACATGGCGAACCGACGAGAAACCAGCGAAGCCTCGTCGATATGCTATTCCGACTACCAGTTGATGACAAGCCCTCGTCAGCGACAGGGCGGCTCCGTGCCCGAGCAGGAGCAGGAGCTGGAGCAACTGATGAGGCAGCTGGTGGGCCTCGTGAAGGATCGGCCCACTGCCGACCAGATGGAGGAGATGATTGCGCTGATGAAGCGCCACTCCCAGGAGCCCGAGGAGCCCAACGACCGGGCCCTCGCCCCGACCCAAAACGGGCATCTCTAGAGACGATGCCTCGTTTGGAAGTCGATTCTTTTCCTCTTCGGAGGCACAATTCTGCTCATTGTAGCAATACCTTGGGACGGATATCGCATTTTTTGCGCCGTCTGCGTTGCGACTTTGATCGCATACGCCTTCGTCCTCCGATTCACACTTTGAGCGGAGCGGCAGTGCCGTGGTCTTGTCCTCGCCTGATATGGGCCACCTACTATGGACGGAAGAGGCAGACCTTCTCCCCAATGCTCAATTTGAGCGGACGGCCGTGTGGTTTTTCAGTCTTGTCCTCATCTGATATGGGCCATCCATCCCACACCCTACATGGGTGCAAGGGGCAGACTTTTCCACACAATTTTTTTTTGACCAATACAAATACTCTTCCTTTTTTACCTTGTGCCTCTGATTTTTCATCGTGACATCTTCAACGCCATCCAACACCGCCCTGTCTGAACTGGGTTCTCGATGAAACCAATTGAAAAGGTCGTAGTAAGTCACTTCGAGCTTATCGCGACTGTTGGAACATTGGAGTTGCAATAAGGGATTACATTCATCGCAGCCGGCCTCCGGAGGCCGGCATAGCTATTTTTCCTGTTTCATAGCTTCCCTTTGAATAACACAACGACCCTTCCCTCACCCAGAATAGATGTAGATAACTAAGAATAACAGGAGACGATCACCCTTACCTGGCAGCTGCTGCTACTGTGACCTTGGCCGTGTCATACAAAAACCCGAGATCTACCCACAGCGACATAACAGACGGTTAATTATTAGATTATCTAATGCAAACTAACTGTAACCTAAACCAGACTCATCCAGGTCCCCCTTTCATCAGGTATGGTGAGCCCAATAGCATGCAATCAGCGAGTGCCACAGAAGGCGAAAAGGCATTCACGAATGGCTGTGTAAGCCTAGGGATCCGAGATTAAGGATCGTGTATTAAAGAGCTGTTCTCACCTTTCTATTGTGAATCCTAAAACTTCGAAGTACTTCCAGGGACTCTGAAAAGACCGTCTAGTCACAGTTCTCAAGTGTCAGGCTTCAATAATCCATATTTCTTCCTTGTCTCTTTTTTCGCTCTCCGCAAAGGCATCCACTGAAATCGCACTCCTCTACCGCCGCCTAGAGGACATAAGCTTATTTAACAGAATACACGAAGAGATGTTACATACCGTGAATTACACCAAAATGAAATAGCGGTGTTTGCTTGCAATAATCGCCGACAAAGACATCTCCTTTTGCACACCCGTATTGGCAATACCGTAACACTTCTAGCTCGTTGTATGCCTTCTCTGCATTATAACGGCAAATGAACAAGTATCCTGCAGGGTCCCCACCCCCGATACCGCCTTTACGGGCTAGCATTTCGACTTGATTGGAGTCTCCTGACTCTGTATTAGCAGATGAATTAAATGATAGGCTTGTGATTGGATACCGATTATGTGTGCAATGTTGTAGCCACAATAGTATCTTCCTTTGTTACATTGCGGGGGGGTAGCTGGAGTGGAAGAATTCAAGGCAGTGGCGAGTAGAAAAAAAGTGCAAAAGAAAAAAAGAAATTTCATTTTCTTTACAGAGAAGTGCGAAGAAGAATTAAAAAAAAAGTAATGCAGTGTATGATGAGGATAAGTGAAATTTATATTACACACGTCCGGGATTGAAGTTGGACATCAGGGTCAGTAGTTGCAGCGACCATGCTTCCACCAAAACGACCGTTCGCTGGCTAACTGCAAACTTTGACGAGTGAAAAGCTCGCTGCCCACTTGGACATCGATTTTGACTTTCCTTTGTTCTAGATCAATATTTTGCTGTTTCTTTTCATAATTCTCTTCCTCGACGTGCACCTGTCACCTAAAACGCCTTGCTGATTTTGTCTCCTCGCCTGGATGGGGGCCACACTGATGGCGATATCCTGAAGTTGACAACTAAAAACGACGCCAGCCCTAGCTCCCAGATGTGCAGTAAAGAACCCGAAGTCAGGATTCGGATGCCATTCTTCTCTTCTATTTAAGGTCTCCTGCCTCCTTGGCATGGTCGAATGCATTGTTGACTTTTTACGCTATTAAATACCCACCCCGAGTACCTTAAACATGCGCCCAACCATTGGAAATCAGAATTTGCATTTCATTTATAATGCATATAGTCCCATTCTCCTTGCGACCCGAATCCTCACTCTCCCACTTTCTCTGTCGGCGTCTAACCACCCAATTCTTGATCCAAGGCGTTGTAAACCATCTGGAAATTCTATTTTTCCATAGACCGACAAATATATCAACGTATGTGGGCCATATCTCTCGACGAACAGCGTCGTAGGCCTCTGTGCTGTATCCTACCCGGACATTCGGGTTTAAAAATAGGCCCTCAATTTTGGACGCGGGGTTGTCTGCATGGATTAGACAACACTCGGAGCCTTCTAAATGTTTTCCAGCTAGAGTATCGTCGATAGCTCGGAAGGTAACGGGTTGGCTGCCTAAAAAGGTTGACGCTGGCATGGTTACTTGCAAATGGACTGGTCAGCCTGGTTCCTCGCGTAATGGGTTACTGTGATATCAGGAATGTGACTTACCCAGGCCATTCCAACAGGACCTAACCGGAACTGGCTCACCGCGCTTCATGGCAGCTCTAGACTTGGACGACCGAAAATAAGGCCATGTCTGTGTTGCATATTCATACCCATCTGCATCCCTCAAGGCAAATGTGTCATAGAAATAAGGTGGCTCCTTGAAATCCAGTGAACATGCGGCAGCATAACTGCCGTCGTGTGTATCTAGTAGGTTCAATACGTCGGAAACCTTCAAAAGGTCAGCAGACTCCAGAGTGACATGCTGAATAATTCATACACTGAATACTACATCGCTTAGGAAAAGAACATAGTCGAATGTGGTGCCATTTTGGGCCATCTCAACCAGGGGCTTAAGGGAGGCGTTCCGCAACTGCGCAAGGTATGGAATCCTTCGGCGCTCAATCTTGTTACGTGGTGTCATCACCCAACCATTGCCTGGCTCGGGAGGAGGGGAGGAGATTTCATCTGCATGTGTAGTTTCATCTAGGACAAATTTTCGAGCAGCTCCGGTTTGAGCGAGTGCTTGCTCAAACTCGCGCAGGGCACCTTTGGTGTCGTCCCAACTGCCATTCTCGTAGACACTCACAAAGACATTGTCCGCGCCAAGGGCTTTGACTAAATCTATAACGCTATTGCTCCAAGACTTGCGAAGAATGTGTTCGTCATTCCAGTGCAAAGTGGAAATGTACACGCGAACTGGCCGTAGGGGTGTTCTGAGAGCGCCTCCCCGACTCGCCAGGTATAGTCGATGATGGACAATAAACGTATCGAGCAGGTTCCAAGAGAGGAGTGTAAAGAAGGCGTAGCGAAAGAGGCATATTGTCGAAACTGTGAACTGTCGAGGTCGAGAGCGCAGACAGTGCCTCCAAACACGCCACATGTCAAGTACCTTTAGTTAGACACACCTAGTTAATGTGGGTGCGGCTGATGGCGAGTGGCATGGGTGGGCATTTCATATTCCGAGGAAAACCCCCTTTTAGAGGAAATGCTGTTTTACGTTCTAAAAAGGGAATTTACTCAAAGATTGACACGTTACTGTCCTGACGTCATTTTGAGTATAACCACTGGGCACTTGTCTCTGGTATGATTAGCGCTGACCCGAAGTTTCACGTTACCCACAGTTATTTACTCACTTGAGCCCCGCTGCAAGGAACTCTCGCGTAAGGAAAGTAAACTCAAAAATATCGGTTATGCGTGATATTGCATGAGGAGGCAGTGTTTCGACTCTGCGATTTGAGACTGACATCAATCCTCGTAACTAGGAGTTTGTATATGATACTATGTGACATCAACAACTGTGGCAATGCTGCTATCACCTGATACAATTTCAAGGCTAACCTATGTTATTGGCTGATCGTCATACACCACTATTCTTACGGCCGCTCTCTGTGTATGTTTCATTGTGTTCCATGATAAACCCCGGATTGATAGGCCTCAGGGATACGCTTTGGAATATCCTATTATGTCAGCATCATTGACTGAAGACCATGAAGCCCATTGCAGGTCGAATATTTGGATTTAATTCAATAATAAGGACACTAAAACTGAGAGCTAAATAACCCGTAACAAGTTCCAGCGCCCCCCTCATCTATCCCGCAAACGCGATCATGACAAGTTATATCTTGATCCGTGATTCTCTCATCTTAGTAGGTATAGGTCAGCATTAGTAAACTCGATTCTGAGAATTCCCTAACTCACCCCGACCAGTTCATTTGATGGGCTTTCTCATCAGATCTCTCCTTGGGGAAGTCGCAATCAGAAGAGCCCCCACAACACCTTCTAAAATTGCTGAGATGCTCGGATATGGAGCCGGCGGCACAGTCATTGCCGTTTACAATCCCATGCAACTGGTGGCAGCATTTGATGGTGTCACCGCCGCCGCCACATTTGCACGCTTCAGCAGTTGAAGCAATGGCAGCAACACCGAGAACGAAAGCTTTGAGGAAATGCATGTTTGTTTCTTTGAGGGGCGGTTGGCAATTTATCAACTGAAATGGCGATTGAAGAGAGAAGAAGATAGAACTCTGGTGCTGGTAGATTTCGAAGCTGTGTGGATATCACCGAGGATCTTATACTTCGCTGAAGCTCAGGTAAATTCCTTCAGAAGAGATCTTGGACCAGCTGTAAACGTCACGGAATTGAAACATCGGATAAGTTCCAATTCAAAAGATCCGTTCTCACTTCATGTTTTGTCTCCTCCCCTCGCATAGCCATGCTTCTGTCTCAAGCATTCTTACGTTTCCGAACCAAAACTACTGCGCTCACGGTGCAAAAAGAGAAATAAGCTGTGTTGTCAGTTAATCCCATGAGCAGGTGAGGAATCAAAGATTACTGTGGAGAAAGGTCGACTCCATGAGTGCGCAGATGACCAATTAAAAGGGCAGTATGTTGTCTATGAAAGTGAAACCAACCACGCATTTAGCAGAGAGCGTGCATATGACCAACAAACAACACGATAGGTATCTACACCAACTCACAAATTTTGAACTCCCATGGTACCTAACCAACATTATTTTGACTTTATCTGTGGCTGTAAGCTATTTGATTGACGAGTCTTGGGAAGAATTCGGACCGAAGAATGGGATCGACCTTCGAGGAATACGTAGGGGGCTGAAATGAATATTATGTCAGCCAACTCGCAACGAGCCCAGCGGCCGCAAGCCGAACCTTTCGAGTCCAACACCACTGTACCACAACCCCACACACTCAACCAATTCCAAATCACGGAACATTGGAAGAAGCACAAGTTCCGACACGTAATTTGGTCATCTTCGTCTAATAGTCCAACTTTTAATCCATGTGGGATCGAGTAGATGCGCTAAAAACTCGAGAATATATATAAAAAAAAGCAGGAGCTTACCTCAATAGATCAAAATCCTTACCCATCGCAACGGTGGTGTCTCTGCAGATTTCAACCAAAATAAGCATCCAAGGATATGTTTCTCTCAATCTTTTCACCGCCCGATGCGCTTGCGTGGCACATCGAGACCTTAGAAATAAGGGAACGTGACAAGATGCCGACTCGTCGCTTATGCTGTCTCATAAATCGGGCAGTGCCATGTGCATACGCGAGCATGACTGGCCTCTTCTCTCTTGTCGCAAGACTGCACATCCTCTTTTTCTATGGAAAGACCCTCCCGCCGATCATGCCCCAAAGCTACCGGTAGCTGGCCTTGCTGAGCTGAAACAAACAAACCGTAACAAATCAATATTGAAGCGACCTTTGCTGAGAACATAAATTGTCTCGGGGCTAGCCCCGACGGCCCGATTAATCACCGCTCATCAATACAGTTTGTCGATCTCGGACTTTTTAGCCCGACTCCCCAGACTGTTGGCGTTGTACCTGGATTCCTTGCCCCCCCAGGAAGTTCAACCTCTGTGCCAACCACGCCTCTGCAACACCTAGCCCTCGGTGACGTTCCCAGCTGGACCATGTGGAATAAACTGCTTGAGAATGTTGACCCAGTCACCAAATCGGCCAGTGCGGCCTTATTATGCACTGTTTTGGCTCAATACCTCACCACCCGGCAATCCGACATTTACTCCGATTTCCTGAGTTGGGCTTTGCTGCTAGTTACGTTCAAAGATATTCGGCGGTCGAGTTTGGGAACAATACCCATCGCCAAGTCACTGACCCAACACTCAGACCAGCCGACATCGTCGCTAGTCTTGTGGGTTGGTTCTACAACTGTTGTCGCGTGTTCGTATCTGAGGTTTGAAAATGAAATGGTTGCATATTTGGTACGTAATTCCAAAGGAGGGACTTTAAGCTGATGATTTGCAGCCGGCTCTCACCCTTCTCCTCACCGTCGCCCAGAAATATCTGTGTCACAAAGCCAACAGTCAGATAGACTATGATTCTCCCAAACCATGGCATCTATTTTACACGAGTTGGGTAATATTGGTCACATTATTTACGACTCTAGCCTTGTCCTATTGGGATTGGAGAGTAGCTGGGCTGTCACTGATCCCCGCTGGGGTGTTGTTGGTTTTCGGTGTCACTGCTATTCTTGTCTCCAAATTCGTTAACGGGACTGGATATCTCGCTGTGGGAAATCTCGGACAAGCCGTCACGCCGCTCTCCCTTCGGACTACTATACTTTTCTGTGGCGTGTTTTGTGCAGAAGCCATCGTGCTGGGTCTCCCAAAACTTCCCATTATGCCAACTCTAATCGTAGGATTTGTCAAAGCCTTCGGTCTGTATTTCAAGATAAAAACGGTGCGTCTTTACACGTTGTTTCCCAAGGCGCCACTGAGAAATTATATAGACTCAAGACTCAGCATGGGCCTTTGCAACCGCCACCGAAACCTTTGGCCTTTTGGCTACCCAGGATCAATTTGTGCTACCATCGGAGTGGGAAGCCGTTTCAATCCTGATGGCTTCGTGCATTACACTATCTCAAGTGATACGCACACTTCCAAAGCACTTAAAGATGAGGACAGTCCTATGGACATTCTTGACCGTGCCTTTTACTCTTTATTCGATGAGCATGATTAATATTCAAGTCGCAACATCTTCTGCGCCAGATTTCAACAAGCCTGACCAAACACATCCTGTCGACCTCCTGGTAACAAATGCCAGTCTCGAGTTTACCAAGTTGATAAATCGCCAATCCATCACTTATCCAAATGCTTGTAGCGAATACCAGCGTCGTTATGATGCGGAACCCCCTCCAGGGTTTGATGCTTGGTATCAGTATGCGACAGCACATCGTTCTCCCATAATCGACGATTTTGACATCATTTACAACGCAATCTCACCTTTTTGGAAACTCAGCGGCAATGATGTTCTACAAACCATGATTGCAGTACAATCGCTCCCTGGAACTGATCTCTGGCTTTGCACATTTTCTGGCAAAACTAGACAAACAAGTTGCACACATCCGTCCCGCACTTTTGATAGACATACGGAGTTTCTATTCAATAAGCTCTTGGCAAACATATCAAGCAGCCTTCCAGATGTAAAATTTCTAGTCAATCACCTTGATGAACCTAGAGTGTTATATTCATCTTCAATGAAGGGTGGCAGTTTCGACGACACGTCATTTAATGCCACCAACCTGTCCGGCCAACGAATTTGGGACACCATAACCCGTTTCTGTCCGGATACGAACAGAGAGCAACTTGGCGGTGGCGAAGATACAGAAACATACGGTCTTCCGTTTGTGACTAACGTAACGTCAATGATGAATCTATGTCAGCATCCAGAGTATAGCAACACACACGGTTTATTTATCAGCCCGACATCTTTTCGCTTAATCCAAGGACTGGTCCCAATCCTCTCCACAGGCTCACCATCAACGATGAGTGATATATTATATCCCAGTCCAGCATATCTTGAGTCGGAATTTCTATACGATGAAGCTAATGATGTTGAGTGGGACAAGAAGCGCAACAATCTTTACTGGGCTGGGTCCAGCACTGGCGGTGTTGCTCTTGATGACCAGTGGCAGCAATATCATCGTCAACGATTTGTGAAGCTGGCACAAAACCTGAAACACCACCAGTATTCCTATTTAATGGAAACAAATGGCGTTATTAAGCGGATAAAATCATCATTTCTGAATGGAAGGTTGTTTGATGTTGCCTTTACAAGGATCTTTCAATGCGAGAAGAGACGTTGTAAAGATCAAAAACGTCACTTCAATACCAGATTCTGGGAACATAGAGATAAAGCATTTCAATCGCGACTTGCTTTTGACATTGATGGGAATGGAATTAGCGGTCGCTATTATAAACTGCTAGCTTCAAGGTCCACCCTGTTAAAACAAACATTATTTCGAGAATGGCATGACGAGCGCCTCGTTCCTTGGAGACACTACATACCTATTAGTCAAAGCATGGAGGAACTTCCAGAGATAGTGTTTTACCTTACCTCTACAAAAGGTGGACAAGAGACAGCCAGGCGGATTGCAGAGCAGGGTCGGGAGTGGTCTTACCAAGCATTCCGAGAAGTAGACCTCGGTATTTATACTTATCGATTGTTGCTAGAGCTAGCAAGACTACAGGATCCGAAAAGGCAAGCGGGGAGTCAAAATTCAAGTTAAAAACGATACAAAATCTTTACACACAGCCAGGCATTACAGATGTGTTATGGACCAGTGCAGGGAAAAGTACAGGACCGTACACTCTGGACAGCTCACAAAAAAGCGGGATAGCATAGACACAATGAAACTAACAAAAAAGTGTTGATGAGAGTGAGGTCTATTGAACCACTTAACCCATGTTGAGATCAACTCAACCATCACTCAAACGCGGGATAATCATACTCAATTAAGGCGGCATTATCTTCTGTCTCCAACACGAGAAAGAAAACGCCTCAAGAGCCATAATATATCGACAATTCCCACATGTGAGACAACTTTACGGAATGCTACCAGGACGAACGGACATGGAACGTGGGCCTCGAGAGCACGTGACTGGCACTCAGCGCTAAAAGCTCTGGTATGTGTCGCTCATCACTTTTCAACTTCCTTTACATTATCCAATCGACTGAACCCTACCCCAGAAAGATGACATCGGCGCAAGACTGTCAGAGTTCGTCGACTATCTATGGGTCAAACACTAACCGGCTTCCTTACAAGTATCGGCCATTAGAATTGACCTCGTTCGATATACGTCTTCTGGAGCTCAGACCTGGCCAGTGGGACGACCACATCAGTTGCGAACTGAGACATGTATCCTTGGCGCACAGTCCCACTTACGAGGCACTTTCTTATGTCTGGGGGGACGCAAGAGAAACGCGCGCCATAGACCTGGATAGTTGCAATCATAATGTGAGAGCCAATCTCGAAACGGCTCTCCGTTACATACGCGATGAACGTCAAACCAGAATTCTATGGGTAGATGCATTGTGCATCAACCAGGACGATCTCGAAGAGAGGGCGGAGCAAGTGAAAATTATGCACGCCATATTCACCCAGGCAGCGCATGTGATTGCCTGGACCGGAGAGGCGAGTGAAGACAGTGAGGAAGCCATTGAGCTGATGAAGCGATTTGGCCACTTTTTTGACACTGTTGATTGGACCAGTGATAACGGTCCCGGTATTCTGTCACAAAGGCTTACAAGGCTTGGTTTCCCCATGGAGACTCAAAATTGGACATCTCTGTGGAACTTTTTTGAAAGGCCGTACTGGTCTAGGGTTTGGATGGTCCAGGAATTGGCGACTCGTGGCTGCACGAGGGACCTTAAACCGTGTACAATTCAATGCGGCCATGCCAAGCTAGACAAGCTCGGATACAATAGTGCTGCAATGGGCCTGCTCGTGATAATGAACAGGACGACGACAGTAAATTTGGAAAGGCGCGACATGGATGAGCCCTTGAGATCATTATTCCTGCAAGACCGCAGGTTGCCCCCAATAGGGCTGGCCATGTTCCAAACACTGCTCGTTTGCGATGGCGTGTTGGGTTCTGAACTCTTGGGGTTAAGGCGATTGATTGATCTCACAAGTCCGCTTGAGGCGACGGATGAGCGAGATAAAATATACGCTCTTTTGGGTCTCGTTCCCGAGACAGAACAAGCCATTTCGCCGGACTATGGGAAACCAATGAAGAGGGTTCTCATGGACTATGCAAAATACTTCATCAATATTGAACGAAAATTGGATATCACATTCTCTAATCGGAAAGAAATTTCCTCAACAGGCCCCAGCTGGGTGCCTGAGATATACTGGAAGCGTCAGGGTAACGAGTTGTGGACAAATGGGGCAAGCGGGACAGGAGTTGGGCTTGTCGAGCACCTGCGCGCTTCAGGCGATAAGGAGGCTTCAGTCGAGTTTGTCGATTCTGAGGGGCTCATGCGTTCCAAGGGTGTTTTCATTGATGTCATTAGGCATGTCATCGGACCTTTGCCAGACGGGGACAGAATTCCCGGCGGAGTTGCCAGCATAGGCGAACGCCTTGTCAAAACCGGCCAGTCTAAAGTTTTAGACGAACTCTTTGAGTATGCGCGGAATCTGAATGACATGCAATATGAAACATTTTGGCGAACGTTGATTCTTGACCGAGATCAACCAGATCCCCATGGTGTGATTACTAGTCCAGCACCGCCGGAGAAGGAGGCACGAAGTCGTGTCTTTTTCAATCACAAGACTGTGCCTGCCGACTTTGACCCTGAAATACAAGGTTGGGGTAGGCATGTTGCGTATACGGAGCCTTATTCTAGCCAAATGACCCTTACAATGGTAAATCGAACCTTTTTTACAACAACCAAGGAATATATGGGAATGGGACCTTATTCTGCCCAGAATGGTGATGCGGTGGTGATGCTTTACGGATCTCACCGTTGTATCGTTTTGCGCCCTGGAGAGGTTGGATACCGTATAGTTGGAGATGCATACGTGCATGGATTTATGAACGGGGAGTTGGTGGACCAAGACGAGCATGAAACTGTCTTTGATATTTATTAATCATAAATAAAACATCACGATGAAAAACTTGACCAGTAATTTCTAGTAGGTCTTGATTTCAAGAAGTCCAGCTTCTAAAGAGCCTCTTTAGACAACAGGAAGAGGGATGTTTGAACACACCAGCGCTCCTGGCAAGATAGTGAAAATGATGCTGAAGGTAAACGTCAAGATTTCCTGTGGTCGACTCAGGCGCAACGCAGATACGGCTCAGCTTAATCTATCATCAGTTCCAACTCCTGCACAGCTAAGAAATGAACAGGCTCTAGATTTGAGTTCTATGATTGATGTATGCTATTGGGGCAAATGTAAAAGGCCATTGGGACAATGACATAAACCTCTCACATGAACATATCTTTTACGTCATGACTTATCTCGAATGCAACGTTGATTAAATCTAGGCCACTCCTTTTAACGGAGCTTGACCCAACCTGGTCCTGATCCCAGCACTATTGGAAAGACCAGGGTCTTGGCGGTGGGATCAGCAATCAACCCGAGTGTCCGCCAAATTCTCTCGCAGTCAAATGTTGAGCGAGACAGCCGCTCACGTAAGCCGTCACTATGTTAAGCCATATTTACAGACCGCCCATTCTCAACCAGGAATCTCAGTTCAAGGATAAGGAGGGCTCGGGGTCGTATAGCCAATTGGGAGCCACAACAACAGGGAGAGAAGAGCCCCAGTGTAAGGGTCAAAGAGTCAAATTATCCGTATTCTGGGTGCATAGGTAGCTAGCTCAAGGGCTTAGATGTGGTCTATATATATTTTCAGGTATTTTAGCAATAATCTAAGCTATAACTTTGAATACATGGAGGGTCATTGACAGAAAAGCAAGTAAACGCAAAACCGTGTCATTGTCGGAGAGAATTCCGGCTTCATATGACTCATGGAGATCCATCTCTTGCACAACCTCCTACAAATAATATGTCTCTCAAACACACTCTCTATGGATAATACCTGCTTGTGCCTGAACCCGAACATGATCTGGGCGCCAAGTTATCCATATAATAGGATGTCCATGTGGCCAAAAGGGGGCGGGGCAACTGCATGTCACCACTACCCACCCATAGACGCATCCACTTCTTCGTTCAGGCTCACAATGAGAGTATAATTATTCCAAGTCGGATCGACAATGTGCCCGACTATCCGCGAGTATGTAGCAGTTACGAGCAGATGTACGTAATAGTGGATCCTTGCAAGCAGTATATATAGATGTTACAGTGCGTGGATGAGGTCAATGGCTTTGTTGTCAACATCCAACCCTCAATCAATTTTCCTTGTTCCACAATTCAAAGTCTACTACAATGGCTGATACCTCAAACAAATTCAAGGACATCGAGCCTCCCAAGAGACACCCCGCATCTGGGCTATCCGTCCTGGTAATAGGCGGTGGCATAGCCGGACTTGGCTTCGCCATTGATGCGTATCGGAAGGGCCACGACGTCCGTATTATTGAACGAAGACCTGACTTTAACGATTACGGTGGGATTAATTTGATACGTCTTTCTACGACTGTAACTGATATTGAAAAATAGGTGACATTATTGGCATTGGTAACTCAGTTATTAACACTCTGAAACACTGGCCAGGTTTCCTTGAGGCTTGTTATGAAACACCGTATCCAAGAAAGTACAACGCATACAAGTATGATGGAACCTTGATCGGTCCTCTGGGAGAAGGCCTGGGAATGAACCGATCTGTGTTCCACTCACTACTTTATCAGTATGTGCAACGCATCGGTACTCCTATTCGCTTCTCGTCCAAAGTTGTGGATTACTTTGAGTCAGACACTGATGGAGGTGTGGTTCTTGAGAGTGGAGAGCGAGTCACCGCAGACATAGTTGTAGCATCTGATGGAATCGGCTCCAGGTCATGGCGGTTGATTGCGGGAACGAAAGAAGAGCCCATCAGCTCCGGCTTCGCGATATTTAGAAGCACCTTCCCAGTGGAGCTTGCCATGCAAAAACCTCGAATTGCTGAGGCATTTAGGGATGAAGAATCTTGCTCACGATTGTATTTTGCCTCAGGCTCCCACATTGTTCTGGGTAAGACGGATAAGGACATGATTTGGATGCTTACCCACAAGGTACGCAACAACAGCCCAGTGGCTACCCCTTGTATATCTTTGAGGCTAATATCATGTAGGATGATGGCGGTGCTGAGGAAGATTGGGCAAAGCCTGCTGATCCTAAAAAGGCTCTTCCATACATTGAAGGTTGGGCGCCATGGTTCACTGATCTCATCAATGTTACTCCGAAGGATGGTGTAGTGGACTTTAAGCTCATGTGGCGAAATCCTAGGGAGAAATGGGTCTCTCCAAAAGCCAGGGTCATCCAGATCGGTGACTCGGCCCATACATTCCTCCCGACCTCGGCAAGCGGAGCGACTATGGCACTGGAAGATTCCTTCAGCCTCGCGACCTTGCTTGAGATATCTGGAAAGAACAACGCCCCCCTCGCTTTGAGAGTGCATAACAAACTCCGGTTAGTTTCAGAAACGGCCACCGGGCGGCCCATGGCTAATTAATCAATTTATAGATTCGAACGAGTGACTTGCGCTCAAAAGATGGGATTCAAGAACAGAGAATCTTTCCACAACACTGACTGGGATGCCCTGGCAAAAGATCCTTCGGTCCTCCGCCAGCAAGTTGACAAATGGGTCAGTCAGCATGATGCTGAGCAGTACGCCCATGAATCGTATGAAAGGTGTGCCAACCACATCCTGACCGGTGCACCATTCACAAATACCAATACGCCACCGGGCCACACCTTCAAGACTTGGACAGTAAGGGAGCTCCTGGGATATGCTGACCGTGGGGAAAGGATTGTTGATGATGGTGATTGGTCTTGAACGTATCGCTATGCTGTAAATATCGAAGGTCAATGGTTTAATTAGACTGAATAGCGCATATAATAGGTCGCTATGATTACAAAACAGACATGATTAGAATGTGATTTGCTTTCTCAAATATCACCCACATACTATTCCCTAGCGTTTTAGGTGGTGAAATTTCACGCTAATCACGCCTTGTGGCTACTTTTACTTAGATATAAAGAGAAATATCTTTGTTGATTTAGGCAAAAGTTTGTGCGATACTGAGGTTTAATGATAGATACGGAATTATGAGGTCGAAGGGAGAGGCAGAGAGCAAAATGACGCCCTAAAACTTTACCAACACCGCAATAAAACAAGAAAATATATCCTAAAGTCATTCTGCTACGTAAAGTAAACCAAGACTCGTTTACTTTGGGATATTATTTTATTTAATTGCTTAGGGCCTTAGAGTAAAATCTACATGGCACATTGTGAAGCGTTGTCATTCTTCGATACGTCGTTTTACTATGCCTCCGACTTGGAAAGATTTCCGATGCTATAAAATAGCCACCAACTTGTAGACAAGGTATGAACGAGTATGCGCGTACTGTGCATGGTATCCCATTACATGAACAAGTAGAAACACGGAAATATTGTTGTGGCTACTGGAGTGGGTGACCGAGTCACTTCGTTGGGCGGGGCCCGCAGTAAATCCCACTCCCGGTGTAAATCCCACTATGCGATGTAACTGCAAAAGTTCTGGCCAGGATTGACGCATATGCACGAGCCTAATGACTATTTAGGAGCTATTTATTTCACTTGCGATCCACAGGCTCCATTCTGTTACATTATCTTGCTAAATGGACTCCCCATCCCTATGCAACGGGTGTGGGTAGTAGATCTCGTGAATGTCAATGAAGTCAGTAAAACCCCCGATCCAAATGGAATATTTGTTATATTCTATACAGCCGATACCTAGATTATGACAAAGCTCTTCCTTATTTCTCAAGCTGCCTCCAACATCAAGTATTCTCACCAGCGGGGAACATATCCCAACGACTATGAAACATAATGAGGCTATTTGAACACTGATCCTAACTATTCTTAGTGTTTATTTTAATATAGCACACAATATGATCATTTGCTTTTGTTCCTGGAACATCTGTGCAGGAATATGTTTTGCCATTCGTAGCAAGAGGTCGGTTGAAGCTAGAAATTATCCTCAATATTGAGATGAATGAGAAACACCTTCTTGACTATGAATAGATTTATAAATTTTCATAGATCCTTCTGGATGCCCTCAAACGCCCTGAGAATCGCAATCCTCTGATTTGGAGAGATCCAGCACAGTTTGATTGCTCCACAAGATTCAAGCCGAACCTGCTCCTCCGTCGCCCAGAAATACTCGCAATGCTCCGCTGGATCAAGCATCACTGCATCGTCGTCGATTTTCACCAAAAACATGAATACCTTCCATTTTTCCGAATCCTCATCTGTCCATTCAAACTCCCCTACCGTCTTAACTATCCCTGTTGCCCTTAGCCCAGTTTCTTCATGTAGCTCTCGCAAGGCTCCCGTGATAATAGGTTCTGGGCCGTCAACAGCGCCACCCGGAACTTCCCAAGCTCCAGCGAACGAATCAGAAGAACTTCGGCGAAGTAGAAGGACACGATTGTTGTGAATAGTCACTGCAGCTGCAAGTACGTGAATATAGGATGCATGTTGGGACAAAAATGCTTCTGCCGTGATCGTATATGGAAGGAGCTCTGCAGCCGTGATAGCTTGATGTTCATACATGATTCCAAGTCTGTCGATACAGCTTTAGGATCTGTGATAAAGTTGATTAAGCAAAAATATATTCCTGGATATAATTATGCACTGCAGCTTTGTGAAACACAGACTAGTGAGTTCGATCTATCAGTAGGGTTATAGAGAAGGGCGAAGAGGGGAAATCGAGTATTGAATTTCTTACCAATTGGCTTTGGTTCCTATTTAGTATGTTTGAGATGAAACCGGCAATTTAAGCCTCATTGGATCTTTGCGGGGAAATGAAATCGTTATTCATATTTGTTGACCGGACTTGGACATCCGAGGCGCTCAGCCTTTGAATAATGATGATGCCAATTGTGTCATCTGAGTGGGCCTAACTGAAAAAAGACGAATTCGGTGTGGAACTTGAGGACTCTCACGTAATATTTTCATTACGGAGTACGATTCATCCACCGGACATGCACATCCAGGCTAATAAAATTACCTTACATAATATGATTCGCGGTAGTTTCGGCCGTTCTATCACAGCTCTTCCAATTTGTGAGTATGTTTGGTTTCTGAACACAAAAGCTCTTCTCACAGGCTAGTCTTTATTCTTATACTGGTTCGAACAGAAAGAAAACAAATATTCAAAGCAAAATTTAAGCTGCTCCTGACTTGAAAAACATACCTTGGATTGTACTAGTACTGCCGAAACCATGCCCAGTCACAATACAATTGCCAATTCTAAGTATACTCGATTGCATCGTCACCACCTATAGGACTCCCAGAGAGGGACAGAGCTAAGAGAGGCAAGGGTTTATTCAAGCAATTTGATATAGACTAATATTTCCAGCTTCATATACATAGAGCCGTGATAGAATGACATTTTCCATTATGTTAACAAAACACCACGAGGTAAACATTAATCAAGCCCTGGCTACGACTAGCACGAACCTTGCATGGCAAATCAACTAAATATTATCACCATTGGATTAGGGTTTAGTCAGTCTTAGAGACGGCGAACCGGCCTGTAAAGGCTCTGATCTTCTTTCCCCAGAAATATATGGGAATTCCCAAGAGCCCCAAGGCCGCAGTCAGACCACCAAAGATTCCAAATGCACCATCATAGCCGTTGTTGGCGATGAATGGAGAAATACCATAGCTCACACCGAATGAAATGACACCACGGAAAGCACAGATGATGACTAGCATCGGGCCAGCTCTGGCGGGGTAGCTGTCCAGCAGGTATGTAATGGCGACGATGTTTGCACCGACAAAGCAAAAGTAGTACGCTGCGAGTACCCACACGTATGTGAACCAGTGATACTTGCCGGGGTTAGCAGCTGCAACTCCATAGAGAACCGAAGTGAAACAGCCAACAATGATTGGGAAAATGAGAGGGATCAGTCTAATCTCGGGCTCGTGGATGCCGTCTCGGCGCTGGGCGAACTTCTTAATGACCCAATCAGATCCATATCCAAACACGGGCAGAGCGACAATTGCCGTGACAATCTGGCCGCAGTTTGCGTAACTCGCTGAACTATCGGGCCAGTTGTACGGGGCTGCAGTGAGGATAGCGCTGTAGGTTGTTCCAATGGCAATATTGACACCGATGGTGAGACCGTTCAAGCACAGCGCCCAAAAGATATTGGGAAACAGAAGCAGCTCAAAGGTTTGAACAACAATCATCCAGCAAGCTTTGAGAGATGGGGTTCCGATCCAGAGACGCAGATCAGACCTCCAAGTCCGTGCCGGGTAATTGACAAAGTCTAGCTCGGGACGGACAGTGCAGACGGTGGGGCCCTTCAGATTGTCGTCGCTGTTATTACCCTCCTGGTAGGAGCTAATCGATCGGTCGTATTTGGTCTCGGGGACGAGGAAAAAGGCCATAACACCCTGGACTCCGGCCAAGATGGCGCCAAGGCCGTACCACCATTGCGGGGTGATTGCCGCAGCAATGGGGCTGGCGAAAAGAACCCAGACGGATGTCAGGATGACTTGAATCGTTTGTTGGATCATCAAACCGCGACTTCGTTCGTGGAGGAAAAATATTTCCTATCAAATAAGTTAGCATTGTCATTACGAGAGGCTGTTTCTGGTCTCACCTGTGTAATCATCGGAACCAAGGCCTCGCTTTGTCCTGCGGCCAGACCAATTACCATTCGGGCGCCCAAGTGCCACTCGTAGTTTTGGGCCTTGGCACAGAGGACAGCACCGATGATCACGATAACGGTAGAGCCAAGAAGGACGATTCGGCGGCCAACTCCAATGGCGATGGGCATGCCGATGAGGTTTCCAAGTCCCCTAACAACTAAGTCAATCGATGGCAACAGCAAAAGGGGAGGAGGCGGTGTCGTACATGAATAGGGTTGGGTAAGTCATGAGGTGTGTAATGTCGGCGTATCCCTTGCCGGCAGCCGCGTAGTCGGGAATGTAGAAATTCAACAAACCACCGAAGCCAGTGACGAGAGCAAGCCCCAAGGTCGAGACTTTGAGATCATCAGCGACAGCAACTTGAAGATGATTTCAGGTGACCTACAGATGGAAATGACGACAAGAACAGCTATCTTTTGCCACATCCTCATATTCAATGGATCTTGGGGGCATTAGCAATGCTTGCATCTCATCTCTGGTCGATCTAACCTCGTGGGTCGGCAGTGGGTGTTGGGATGTACACAATGGTCCCCTCGGTGAGCTTGACTGTGCCCATCACCCCGACTGCTTCGTTGACAATTCCATCCTCCTTGAGGATTTCGACATCGACGTTCTCGACGTGGCTGGAGCCATCCTTGTGAAGATCCTTTGAATCCATGGTACTACTTTCGCCTGTCGTCGTGGAGACGGCGGCGATGGAAAATGTTGCTATGATGCGATCGGCAGGTTGTCAGAGCGGTTGTGTTGTGACAGTTCTCGTGTCGCCGTCGTGGCAAACATCGAGGGTCCTTATACAAGTTTCTGTCCCGAACCGAAGTCGCTGATTCGGGATGGACGTGGTGATTGTGACATGGCCGGGGGCGGGATGAGCTGGAGCTACCAGGGGCGGTGGTGGCATGCCGGGGTTGCGTGGCTTGCCAGAGCCCCGACAGTTCGGAGCTGCGCAGACCTGGGGTTTGCGGGGGAGGATATCGATCCCCGTGGGGTAGTGCTTGAGATCCGAACCGAGTCTAGATGCGCCTGGTCAGCCGAAGTGGCGTTACCCCTGTTAGCATTTCGGGCTGAAACCCCGAAAATTGACAAGGTGAGCTTTGTAATGCCCAACCACATCAAGCCAATTGTCATATGATCAGGTACTATTTCCCGTGCTAATGCTCCAAAGTGGATTTCCTCGGTTTGGAGACAAGCCCATTCCCATCCAGCTAGGTATCCCCGCGTTCCTTGTTGAGCGCCTTCAGTGCACCGGTCGGCTCGCATTGGGCACAGCTAAACCACTGTCCCGGATATCCTCCCTGGCTCTATGCCATGCTTAATTAGTCGATGTTATTATTCGGCTCTCTTCGTGGCATTGGGGTAGTTCCTTCCAAGTACTGGTGGGCCTCCCCCTACCTGGAATGGACACTCCTTTCCAAAGACCTCGGCTATTGAAGTCATGGTAATCAAGAGATTCTGTCATCTTGTATTTTTAAGAACCCTTCTATTGATGAATTTTGGTTTTGGGTTGCTGCCCGTTCGGAGAAGGCTGACCGATGGGATCCGTAAGCATAGTGTGTAGATCTAACCTCCACCGCTCAAACCACTGCTGTAATGTGAGTCGCCTTCCGCAGTTTCCGATACAGCAACTATTGTCTGTACAACCTTGGGCCATAGACGAACGATTGAGCCCAAGGAGGTATCTCTTATCAATGCCACAAGCGTCACTCTTTGTCATTGCACTGCATAGTAAAACGTCTTGTTCAATTTCAGCTCTCTATCACGCACTAATAAAACTATAGACTATTTTGACGAGCTTAGTAAGGTTTCACACCAGCCAGCTGCAGCAGCTTATCTGTGATCTCAGGCTTCTCGAATGGCTCCGTCCTGTACTTGGGGCAAACCTTGCCGTCCCGCATTGGCTTCTCCTGCGTTGGTCGGATGTTGCAGTGGGGCCAGTGGGTGGTACCAATGTAGTTCTCAAAGCACTGCTTCTTGGTCTCAAGGGCCTCAGGCTCAGCGAAGACACGGGGGGTCATGCAGATGTACTGCACGTGGCGGATCTGGTTGCCCTCGGGGAAGCGCGCGTAGTGGATGGTGCGCGAGTCCCAGAGCACAAAGTCACCGGGCTCCATGTTGACCTTGAACATTTCGCATCCACGTTCCTCGAACCACTTGAGGTCCTTCTCGCTGAAGAGGAAGAGATCCATGAACTCAATCTCGGGAGGGGGGGCATCCTCGTGGTCAGCAGACTCGCGCTTCTGCTGGAAGAACTCGTTGAAGAGCTTGGAGGAGCCCTTCATGAGCATGAGGCCACCATCCTTGGGGCCGTTGGGGGCGTAGTTGAGGAGACCCTGGACGGCTTGCATACTGGATAACCATGTAAGTAAGTGGCAAAGCACCGGAAAGGTGGAGGGGAACACTCACCCCTTGCGGCGGGGGTTCTGGTCCGTGTGGGGCCAGGGGCTCCAAGTGATGTCCGTTCGGTTGGGGAGAGAGATGTTCATGCCGTCGAAGGAGGTGATGAGCTCCCTGGTTCCCCAGAGCTTCTCAAAGATGGAGATGATGGCGGGCTCCATGCGGGCCTCCCAGGCCATCTTCTCGTGAGGGGAACCGTAGCCAAAGTACATGCTAATCCGAATCAGTACACTCCCCATTTCTTATTTTGGAATCGATACTCACCCGCCCTTGAAGCTGACAGGGAGGTGCTCGGCAGTCCAGGTCTCGGGGTTCTTCTCATCGAAGCCGAGCTCGAAGTTCTTGAGCCACTGGATCTGCTTGTCGCAGTAGTACTGGGCACGCTCCTTGCTGATGACGTTCTTGAGAACGACGCAGCCGTTCTTGTGGAACTCGTCGCGCCAGTCACCGTAGATGGCGCTCTCGTCAAACTCCATCAGGTCCTTTGCCTCGAACCGAGGAGCAAAGGTGTGCTGCTGGAAAATGGGACCCTCCGTGGCGGCCATTTTTGGCGATTGAGAATTGCAGGGGAAAGAGAGATAGAGAGAAAGGAAAGTGGTGACTTAGAAAGAAGATTGGAGATTGGGTGGTGTAATTGTTGTAGCTGGTGTGTGTCCAAGTGCTTTGCTGAGTAGCTTGTCGAACAAACCAGATTGAAGCATCTCGGTTGCACATAGATATACAGCGCTCTGCGGTCGGTTCGATTCGGAACCGCCATCTGATCCGACGGCTCCTCGCTCACCAGCGAATTTCCACATTTGGTCGCGAATGCTGCGTCGCTTCGGCTCGGCCGAATGAGATCCCCGGGAATGGTCATCCCTAGATCTCATCTCCATGGTGGGGGACGCAGCTAATGCGCCCCAGAGCAGGGTTCCCCGCAAACCCAGAATGCCTAAATGAGCTAAACCGAACCGATTTCACAGCTGTCTACGCCTAAAGGTGGCCTCCGAGGGGGCGGTTGGCTGAGGCGCCCGAGGCTCGGATCACCGTCTCGGTTCGGCTGGCGTCATGTCGAAGGGGTGTCGAGCTTGGCAGTTGGAGAAGCTACCCCGAGATGCGGCACGTTGTCGGCCATGAGCCGGCATGACATGGGATTACTTATTGTATCATAACATCATGTCAAGGGTCTGAACTTTTTTTTAATTATTCTCTTCAGTTCAGACTCATCATTCATTGCTCTGTCTGTGCTTCTACCCATTATCCCATATTATACCCCAGAGCTAGTTAAATCACAGCACAATGCCTAACCCTGTGCAAGTCGCCACCAAGCGCATCAAGCTCCCCGTCGAGGGAGAGAATGGTTACGTCGGCTTCCAGCCGGGCAAGACCGAGGTGCTCAAGGCCGGCGCCAATCCCTTCGATGCGAAGCCCATCACCAGCGACATCCGCATCGACCACGATGTCGAGGTCAAGATGCGCGACGGCGCCCGTCTCTACATTGACGTGTACCGGCCGGCCGACAGCACAGAAAAGGTCCCAGCCGTCCTCAGCTGGTCCTTTTACGGCAAGAAATATAGCGCCCTAGATATGCTCCCCATGTGTGTGTGGAACTGCTGCGTGCCTCGCTCTGACCTGAGCGGCCTGGAGAAGTTCGAGGGTCTGGATCCCGCATACTGGTGTCCCAAGGGCTACGCCATTGTCAGCGTCGACACGCGCGGTGCTGGTCACAGCGACGGTCAGATTTGTGTCATGGGTAGCCAAGACGCCGAAGATGGCTACGATGTTGTCGAGGCCGTTGCCGCCATGGACTGGTGCAACGGATCCGTTGGCATGGCTGGCAACTCTGCCCTGGCCATTGCTCAGTGGTTCATCGCCGCTCAGCAACCACCCTCTCTAAAGGCCATCGCTCCCTGGGAGGGCATGTCCGACATGTATCGCGAGCAATTCTGCCGTGGAGGCTGGTTCTCCATGAGCAACTTTGACCTCATCGCTAATGCCATCGTGCGCGGCCAGGTCAACTCCGGCCTCGAGGACTTCGATGTCATGTACCAGCGATCCGCCACGCAGAACGCCTACTGGAAGGACAAGCGCGTCGACATGACCAAGATCCGCTGCCCGGCCTACATCAGGGGCTCCGATGTCAGCAGCATCCACACCATGGGCAGCGTGCGCGGCTGGCTCGAGATCCCCCACGACAAGAAGTGGATTCACTGGGGCAGCAAGCAGGAGTGGTACGAGCTGTACAGCACCCCCGAGGCCATGGAGGAGCTCAACGTCTTCTTCGACCGCTACCTGAAGGGCATCACGAACGGCTGGGAGGAGCACACGCCCAAGGTGCGCTGGTCTGCGCTGCAGTTCGGCGACCGCGAGGCCATCGACGACATCGTGCTCGAGGACTTCCCCGTCCCCAACACCGAGTACCGCGAGCTCTTCCTCCACCCCGACGGCAAGCTGCAGGCCGGCCGCAACCCCACGCTGGGCAAGGTCTCGCACGACTCCGAAAACTTCAAGAGCTTCTCCGAATTCACATACACGTTCACCGAGCCCGCCCGATTGATCGGCCTGCCCAAGGCCGTGCTATACATGTCGTGCGACGCCCGCGACGACTTCACCGTCTTCGCGATTCTGCGCAAGAAGGACAAGGACGGCAAGGACCTGATGCACCTCAACTTCCCATTCAAGGCCACACCCGTCAAGTCGATTGCCGAGATCGCAGAGAAGGACCAAGCCAGCCTGAACCTGCACCTGGGCTCAATGGGTATCCTGCGAGCGTCGCAGCGAGCCATTGATGAGTCGCGCAGCATCCACCCTCAGTTCCCCTTCCACCCCCACGCAAAGCAGCAAAAGATTAAGCCCGGCAATATCGTCAAGCTCGAGATTGGTATCTGGGCCATGGGTGTGGACTTCGATGCCGGCGAGAGCATCAGCATCAGGGTATGTTTCAATTCCCCATCCCTCCTTGCCTCACAGGAAAGCATGCTAACCAGAACCAGGTCGGAGGCCAGTTCCCCAGTCTCGCAGAGTACAAGTCCTTCTCACGGGACCGACCCGAGGAAGAGTTGAACCGCGGCACACACACAATCCACTTTGGTGCTGAATACCCCAGCTCCGTCATTCTTCCCTTTACACCTCGATCGTAACGGCGGTAGAAGGCACAGGCTTATATATGGAAATGGCGTTTGTATCTTGTAGCAGCCTTATCTTGCGGAATAACCTCTACGGCTGGGTAGAGACTTTTAATCATGACAGGATGACAAGGGTTAGATGAATGCGGTAAGCAAAAATGCTGCGGTGAAGAGATTAGTATCCCCAGCATAGCATAGACTTCTGCTCGCAATTATACCATTCGACCTTGTAATTTTGCACCGTACACTGGTGACGGGGATCCGATTGTCCGTGAATGGCCAACAATTACAGCACCGCAGAGTCCTTTGCAAAAGCTCATCATCTTTGGATTGGTAGCCAGATAGGTCCACCTTGCCAGACGGAGAAGAAAACGATGAAGACGAAATTTTGAACACGGCCTGTGTCTAAGACAAACAATACAACAGGACTTATTAGAGTATCAAAAATTGCACGATTTTATTCTGTGTTCATTATTGCGAGAATCAGTGTCTAAAACCTCTTAAGTCGCAATGAAAACGCCTTTCCTCATCGTTCGTCATTATGGCAGCTCTCATTATATAATTGCAGCCATGTGCATCATAGCCCACCTGACCAGCCCATCAACCATTCCAACTTGATCCAGAATGTGAACTGTCAAATTTTCTCTTTTTTTTTTCTTCTAGCCGTCCCGCCAAAGCTCGTATATATCCTGTCTAACTCTTCAAAAGATTATGACCCAACAAAGGCTGGGCAAAAATGGCCTGATTTGAGTGGGAAATAGCTCCGTGTACCACCAGTGCCTGACTGTGGCCAGAGACGCGAATGGTTTGCCTGGCGTATAACCCGGATACGGACCATACAAGCAATGCCATGGTGCGGAGCATCAAAATGGGTTTGCAAGGCAAAATCCCAGTATGGAGCCTCAGCTGTGCGACGTTCAACCACTTTGAGCAAACCTCATAGAGGCGGGCCAAATGGGTCATCCGTCTTCTCTAGCTTGATCCTCTTTGTGTCTCTCGCAAGCTCGTCACCAAAAACGTCGCCGTCGTCGCCTTGGTGTGCTTTCTTTTCCTTGTTCAGTGCTTGTTCGCGTCTCGCTCGCTGCAGGTTGACGAGGTTCGCTCGATCGGGGTCTCGACATTTCTGGAGCTTCTTTCGCAGGGGTTTCATAGACTTGACGATTTCAGGCTTTTAGGATGGTCAGTAAATGCGGGCGAAGTTATACAAAGAGTATTGAGACATACCGTGCCCCAGTAATCCGTCATTCGCTCCGGGGGTTCCTCCTCGAGCATCGTCCGGCAGCTGGCAATAGCATCCATGATCTTTTGGCGCATGGTGGCGAGGGCGCTGGACTGGGCCTGGTCTCCGTTTTGCGGTGGCATGGGCACTAAGGCATCCAGTAGTCCGAGATCCACCATGGAAATGGCAGCCATCATGATTTGACTAGGCGTGTAGTGAAAGTAGGCATCCGTCACCAAGGGACTGAACTTGAGAATCTCTCTAGCCTTGGCGTGCGCTTTGTTGATGCGTGACTCCTCGTTCGGCAGTTTCTTGCGTAGCTCCAGGATAGCACCCTCCAGGGCGCGAAACGGGTGGCGCACATCAAAAGCGAAGCGGATGCCCTGGCAGAGCAGGAACTCGCCTGCGAGGATCTGCTCGCCCGTCGTGTTGGGGAACTTTTCCGAAAAGGCGCCCAGCTTGTAGAAGAAACCCTCGGCCTTGCACCCGAAGAACAGCGACGTCTTGAGCAGGTCTGTCGCCGGGTATGTCATGACCGAGTTGGTCACGTAGAAGCGGCGCAGGAAGATGGCCGCCGTGGCGCGGATCTCGGTCGGCAGCTCGCAGAACTGCGCTGCGCGGATGAGTTCGACCGTGAAGAACTTGACGAGCCGCACCTCTTCATCGGGCGTCAGGAAGTCGGGCGGCGGATCGGTTGAGAGGCGGGGCGCAATCTGCTCCTTTGCAAGAGAGTTCGTCTTGGTCCGCAACTCTTGGAGGCCGGCCGGAGAAAAGGACCAGAGCCGAAACTGGCTGGACTGGCGGTACCTCTCGTCTTCTGTCGCCATTTTGGAGTCGGTCGGACGCAGTTTCAACGGCGAAATGGCGAGGGCCAGAGGTTCAGGGCCCGACTGAAGCTGTTGACTGGCTGAAAAGTACATAGGCGGCATGTGAAGCCATTGTAGCTACACGACATCACGTGACCAGAGCAAACCAACCTCTGTACCTATTTACGCGCTGAGTTTACGCGCCGCAGTTCGCGGCATGGCAGAAATGCACTTAGTACAGCAAAATAAAGTAGGATCGGCAAAATCAATTATTGTCCATTTAGTCCATTTGGATGAAGCAACAAAACAGTCGCGTTCAACGTGACATGACCATTTCCATGTTTCCCAATTATACCCATTATCGCCATCCGAACACCGTAATCAGATAAATCCCAAATAAGATGACCTAATACAAACATCTAAAAGAACAAGGAAAGACATTCAATCTGAACACACATCACTCGTTAATAGCCCAGGTTCTCTCTCCTGGCGGGAGGAGGTGGCGGGGGCTTCTTAGCACGGTTGGGGGGAGGTGGCGGAGGCTTCTTGCCAAGTGCGCTCGTACTCCTGCTCATGCTTCCGTAGCTAGTAGCGGGACTGGCACTGCGACGGTCTTGCCAGTCGGGACTTCCACTCCGGCTGGTTGAAGATACATCATCACAGAATACATCGTCACCGCCGCGGCTGTATGCACTCCCGTCGGTTGCGACACGGGAGAGCGGAGCGCCGTTTCCGACTGGTCGCAGGTTGACGTTGGCCAAAGGCGTGGCAGCGGCTACAGAAGCTGATCGTGCATCAAAAGTCGACGCCCTGGAGATCGTGGGACGGGGGTTCTGAGGGGGAGGAGGGGCGAGACGACGGCTGCTGGGGGATCGGTTGGGAGGGATGCGGGCCGTCTCCTGCTGCACCTCGGGCTCTGGCTCCTCGTAGACCGCGTTGTGTCGGGGCTCTTGCCAAGATCGAGCTGTGTTGGAACGGCTTCGGGTGGGGGGAGGGTTGGGGCTGGGACGAGCACCGTAAGTCGGCGAGGGTGTGGTAGCAGCTCCTGCCCATGACTCGCGTACTCGGCGCAACTCCTCCGCACAACGCTCATGGTAGTCCAACTCAGCATCAAGGAACTGGGTCAGGGAAGAGATGCTTTCGGTCTCAGACTCCTTGATATCTTGCATGCGACGAAGGACATCCTCGGTGGTTTCTTCGAACTTGGCCTTGTTCATTCGAACCTCCTCTTCAACTCGGAAGTCGTCACGTCGAGCCTTTGCCAGCTTGGCGGTGCTGGCATCGTATGCGAGGCGTCGGTTCTCGAGCTTCTTGCGGGCAGCCTGTGCAATTGCTTATTAGTCGCAAGTCCTCGCACAGTGTAGAGGTTCTAACATACCTGGTATTCCTTCATCATGGCCAAGCTTCGCTCGAGGCTATCCATCCATGTGGCGTTGGCGCAGTCGACATATGTCTCCTGGATGCCGCCAATGCGCTCGTTGGCGCGGCCGAGGGAAAGGAGGCAGTTGCCGTATTCAGAGTCCTGTTCAAAGTCTTCGCCGTGGGCAGCCATAGTACGGCCCAGGGCAGACACAGCGGAGCTCTTTTCCTTCTCGGCAACCAGTTCGCTACGTCGGGAAGCCCACTTGATGTAGGCGCCCATTGAACCGTGAAGACGCTCCATGCCTGCGGGTGAGAGTGTTAGTGATTACAGCCCAGAGGGGCATCATACAGGGGGCTAACCATCTTGTCGGAGGTTCATCTCAGTCTCGAGATTCTTGAACTCATCTGAATGCGAGGTTCGGGCCTGGTTACCGACCTTCTCGCCAGCCCATTGAAAGGCGCGGTCGATTTTCTTTGTCAAATGCATTTTGACGTGAGTTATCTGTGTCGTGGCTAGATAGACGGTTCCTAGTAGGATTGTAGGATCGGAGCCAGTCCGGGTTCCTTGCAGATGCGATTCTTGTTGTCGTTTACAACAAAAAAAAGTTGGTCGCAGACCAGATAGATAACAGACAAAGTTTGGCAGCCTCAGCAACGGACAAACAAAGTGTTCACCTCTAGAAACAAGACGTCATGAGTAATGGCAATGGAATGTAAAAGTTGAAGCAGAACGGCGAGCGACGGATAAATGAACAAAATGCTCCCCCCGTCTAAAACCAGGGGGCAGGAGACATGCTTGCAACCCACGTCGGGGGTCCCTTTGTGGCAAAAGGGTCGGTTGGGGTCAAGCATCCCAGCATGCGACAGAGGGGGGAGTGGGGAGTGCGTGTAGCGATGACCCAGGCACCCTTTTGTGAAGGGTACCTCTGGTCGGTCTAGCGCCGAGGTAGCTCGCCGCCAGTCTAGTGCATACGAGATACCGCGTGCCTGACAATCCCCAAGTCTCTCCCAGCGGCTCACGAGCTCTCCCAGTGGCTGGGAGCTAAATGCAACGCTACAGGGGCTCTCCATTGCTCCATACATACTTCAGTACTTCCCCCCCTCCCAATGCACTAGAGGCTGTCTTGTGCTGCACAGCACTACTCCCCAGTGCCAGTACCGACCTGCCTTGAGTTGCAGTAGCGTAGCATGGCCTACCGCATCTCATCGTCGGCGACCACTTTTTAGGGCGGACGAAAATACAGTCAGAGTGAGATGGATATTCTTTTTATATGCTCTGCTAGCGCGCTCAAGCAGAGAAGGAGAAAATAGAGCCCATCGACTAATACCGCCAGCCAGCTGAGCTGAGCCGTGCTCGCCGCTGCTCCACGCGCCTTGTTGCGCTAGGCGCTGGATGGTGCTCTGACGGTACCTGTATCATGTACCCGTCTACCGCTGGAGCCCACCAAAGCTTAACCTCTGATCCCCTGGAATGTGTGGCGATCGCATCGAAATGCAAAATGCAAGAGGCTCGTGTGCATGAAACAGCAGCCAAACATTGGGTACCACAAAAAGCCCAAGCGGCCACACACACACGCACAACGCGATTGGACTTGGCTTCGTCTTTTCTTCTTCTCCTTCTTTGCCTCTTCGTGCAAATTGCATTATATGGTCCCCCCCGTCGTTTCTTTTTTGGCTCTTCCCGTCCGGCGCGGGATGGATTGCCATCGGCGCTGTCTAGATGCTCTAGAGCCCAGGCCGGGCAAAGCTTGGCATGGCTTGCCCACGAGAGATCCCTGGCGGCGAACCTGGAAGAAATCAGTCTGTTGGGAAACCCAATCTACGTTCGCACGGAGCCTGCGGCGGTTGCGGTGCGATACCTCCAGTCAATTTCCCCAGTGCTACGTCAGTAATTGGGCCACAACGGCATCACGATAGGACGAGGCGGGACGATAACAGGCGGCTGTGAAGGAAGCAGGCCAGAATCTTAAATTCTCCCTCCATCTTTTTCTTTTCTCCGTGTGGTTTCTTTTACGCCGGGTTGCCCGCGTACTCGTATTCTCTCCCTCCATAGTTTGTCCGGCCCTTTGAGTGCTCCTCACCCACCCACCACCATCACCACCATCAACAAATGGCGTGGTCGGGCGGCGGCGGCGGTTATCCACTGCAAAACAGTTACGTACCACTCACTTCCCATGACGAGTCTCGTGTCTGCTCTCCTTCACCTCTCTTTGCTCTTACGTCGCCCCCTCCAAATACGAGTACGCACCCACCCGCGCGCCTCTATCCTTGGCACCGCCGACACAATGTACACAGACGGAAGGCATGGAGCAACACACTTTGCATTGTCTATGGCGCTCCGTAGCGTGGGATAAACCACCAACCATCCCATCCTCTCCCCCTCCCCCCCCTGATGCCACGGCGCCAATCATGCTACCCATCCAGCCCGGCGCCAGCCCACCGGATTCTTGGAATGGGAGCTGTCTCCGGCCTGCCCTGAGCACTAACGGCCTACCTTAACAAAGAAGCCAAGTTTCTGTCCCTTTATTTTTCCCACTTATCTGGTTCATCCCTTGCTCCCGGGCCTCTTATGGCAATCGGTTGACATGCTCTCCACATTCCACCCACAAAACCCACGCCATCGACATCTGGAATCCCACCCAAACCCTTCCAAACCCTTCCTCGCCGCCAACCCCCCCTCTCCTCCATCCCCCTCTCCTCCCCCAGACCCTGCCCCAAGCTTGACCCAGACACCTAGACGAGCCAGACCCTCAAATGGCTCACCACCTTAGCCTTAACCATCTCGAGCCAAGATTGCCTCCGCGGTGATTCTTTTCGGGCCACGTCCCCGCGCCCACCCCAATCATTGCCAAAGGGGGCAGGCCGGTATGGCATCTGTTCGGATGATAGCACCTTAGAACCACACATAATACGCCGATACCACCTGTTCCAAAGCACATCATCTTCGTCCCGCCCGAACCCAGGTCGCTTGGTTGGTGTCCAGGGCGCTCCACCTGCGACCAGTTCTCGCGCCCGCAGAGCCCCGTGGCTTTTCCGGCCCGTTCTAGCCGCCAAAACCCGCATCGGCAAAAGAGCCTTTGTCGCCTCTCCCGGAACCCCTCACCACGCCCGTTTGGCGGGGTGCAGGGAGGCGTCGCCCACAAACCCGCCCTGTCACCGTCTTCGGGATGGCTCCCAACTGCCAGAACAGGTCTCGTCGGTCGGTCGATCGGTCTTGTTCCACGCCTCCGGGACCCAGACCGTTCCTCCACCTCGCCGCACGCCTCGACTCGAGAGGCAGGCCCAGAGGCAGGCCCAGCGCAGAGGCAGGCCTTGCGGCAGGGGGGCCCCAAGCCCACTAACAAGAGAGGGACACCTGGCTTGCGTAACACTTCGTCGTCACTCTCCCAGCCATTGAACCAAGGGCAGTCCTGCTGCAATTTCACCATGTACGATCATCGTCCATCTACGATTGGCGATCGTCACCGTCTTGTTTCAGACTCGCTGCCAGCCCGGTATCAGAATCTCTCCATTGTCTCTCGCCATCTGGGCCCCCGCCCCCTGAGCATGTACATACAGACGAAGTTAGTAAACAAGCATTCGCCTACGAGCTCCCAATCAAGTTCGTTCCAGAACCACAAAAGGACGCCACCATCTACTGTCCGCGGCTACCGAGCCCAAACGTCAAAAGTTGGCTCGTGTTCCGGCGGCCAAAACCAGCAGCCCCAAACTAAAAATAAGAGGCCATCTGTTGCCAAAAAAATTGGACCCGGTCCAGTTTTCCATCTCTCTCTCACTTTGCACTGCCTCCCTGGCCCAGAGGGGGTACTGGTGATCTGCGCACCTCGTCGTCCGCTCCCCTTGGTCATTACGATCCGCGTCTCCGGTGAAACAACTGACGTGCAAGCGCCAAAACCCGGCTCCGGTTCCAGGTCGCCCCGCGGCACCAGCTTTTCGTGGATTCTATTTATGTGACCTTGGATTAGATGGATCATGGTTGGTGCAAAGTCCAGTACAAATTGCCAAAAAAGACATGCGACACTACGCTTTGATGAAGTGCATAAATCTCCAATCGTGCCACGGCCATTTACACCACATCATCGTTCACCAAATTGAGTTGTCTCGAATGAGGCCTCGATTCAATCTGCAGTAGTGATAACTCAATTCCACACGCCAAAATTCCAACCGTTCGAAGCGTTCAGCCAGTAGTGCCACCAGTGCAGACACATGGACCACCACGCACTCCGTTCCTACCAACAGTTTCAGCCGAACCTGAACTGTCTGCAATTCTCCGTTGCACCATGCGAGGCGGCGCTAGTTCCTCGCAAGCCTTACCTGTCACTAAAATATCAAGCTTCGTTGTGCGACAAAACCCGTGATTCAGACTATGCCGAGTCAGACAATCTCTGTACCAACATGTCAACCCCAATTCCTGATTAATTCTCAAAATGACGGCATATTCCCCCAGCCATGCAGCCTTTCATCAGTAGTCACACCGACCACAGTATCCACACTCTTTGTCACAAGCTGTGAAATCCTGCGCTTCGTCAAAATCGTCATCAAAATCGTTGCTGGCATGATCGCTGAGATGGTCGTCCCACGCATCGTCCACCCCTGCTGACAGTATAGGGCTGTCCAGTTCCCCATCATCGGAGCCAAGCTCCGGTAGCGTAGCCCTGTGTAGCCAGGACATCCATTCCTTTTTGACAGGAGCCGACAAAACGTCCCCAGACCCTGGCGCCTGCCTTCGTATCTCGAGCGTGCTGCTGTTAGGGTTGCGGATGACTTCTAGCTTGCCATCTGGGGCCTTGCGGGCCCGGTCCACGATGAGGTGGAGCAGACCGGCGAGCCGCATCAGGTCTGTCTGGTTGCTCTCCTCCCATCGTGCAACGTCGCTCGTAACGTTGTCGATCCGAATGTCACTGAACATGCACCTTTCGTGAAAAGCCAAGATGAACTGTTGGATCTGCGATATCCACAGCCGAGGTAGCTGCTCTCCAACGCTGTCTTTATGCTGATGGTAGGCGGCTGATCTTGTCTTGAGGTCGAAAACGTCCTTCTGCGGCACAATTTCACCGCCATCAACCACCTTATATTTAGGCTTAGAACCTTGGGCCTGGCCAATCGGCCGTTCAATCTTCAAGCCAAGTAGACTGTCAGAGAGAGTCGCGTGATCCTGCGTTGATGCCTGGGCCCTGGGCCGCTTGGCTTGGGGAGAGGGGTCGATAAATCCATCTCCCTCGAACCGGACCATCATGTCTAAACCACCAAATTTGTATCTGATAATTCTCTGGTGGGAAGTCGACCCCTTTGTCTCTTCATCCCACGTGGTGTAGGCTTCTGGGAAAGAGTGTCCGAAGCCCTTTACGTTTGGAATAACCTCCTTCGGAGTATTCTCTCGGCGGATAAAGTGCACAGTATCGCCGACAACCTCCACGAGCATGCGGAATTTCCTTTCCGCGCGAGTTGCATTGGCAAACCTCAACAGGTTCCCGATAGTGCTGCCGCAAGCCACAATGTTGGCCGGCAAAGGGCGATCTGGCCGCATCTTCATAATGGACAGGATCGCTGGCTCCAAGGGATGGGTGGGGAACGATGCCGCATTGATGTCACGGTAGTAAATCCCAGAGTCTCTGGGGATGAACTTTGGTTTCGGTAGAGGGGTCCATTTTGGTGGTTTGCCTGAACCTGTGAGCAACATTCCGTGGCCAATCCCAACCGTACATACCAGGAATGATGATCTTTGCTCCACCATCAGCCCAATTGTAGGAGGCCACAAATTCCAAATTCGTGATTTTGGCGCTTTTTATACTGTCGGGCGCCTTCAGGTCATCCCCAGAAAGCTCCTCGATGAGGTCTCCCAGAGGAGGTGTAGGAGGTCGAGGTGAAACCTGGACGTATGGCTTCTGTCCAGGAGGTCGTTCGCGCATGACTGAGGATGAACAGGTCAAATTAACTGCGTTTTTTATTCGGATTTCTTATAGATGAGAGATTTTGGCAGTTTTCTTTCGGCAGATGTGGAATGGTTTTTATCTTGCTATCCGCGCGTTGATGACTTGGTAGTGACTTGACAAGACTGAGAGGCCTACCACAACTAGCGCGTATTACATGTTACTTGTCCCCCATCATAAACAGCAAATCACATTCTATTTTTCCTTGATGCCGGGTCAATTACTGTTGCACTGCTCAACATGTGCCAATGGCTCGCGAGACGTTTGAAGTCAGCATGTGGGAGGCCAACCATCCTCCAATGTCATGACAAATCAACAAAGGCGGGAAAGTAGCATTGAAAGAACGCCTCTCACATTTTCGGATAGTACGATAGCTGAGGTGTCACTTTAACGCTTTCTAGACAAGGAATCTCCTCCTTCCCCATTCTCAATGGACGCTGATGCGTATTTATGCACTCAGTATGACCAATTACCCTAGAGACATTTTATGGCTCATAGTGGCCGCAAGATGGCAACCATTTTATGATCCGAGATGACGGCGCTAATGATTTTTAAGCTTTTCTTCTAATGCTGTGCATTGACTGTGCCCGTTTTGGTATTAAACTAATCCAAAGTAAAAGGCTCAGCCTTTTCCACCAGTCGGGTAGGTCATGTATCATTAGACACCCCGCGAGGCAAGTCTTTAGGGTTTGGAAATGTAGCATTTACAAGCCTTGCCGTGGTAGCTAGCTTTTTCAATTTCATTAAGATCTTACATCTGTCTGGACGAATATAGTAGCATCGTGGGACATTGGAAAATATGGGAGGACTAGTGTTGATAATGTAAGATGAGGGCATATGATGTGACTTTAAGGATCTTAATAGGCCGTCTATACACTATTTATTGTATTATAGCCAGGAGAAAGCATTTAATCTGGCATCTAATTTAAATGAAGGTGTTAATTTGATGCTTTACAAAGCCTATAAGAGCCTGTAAACCCTCCTCAGTCGCATCCCCCATAGGAATCAAAGTGAAAGCATGGCATGCTCCTTCAACAATTTTCAGGTCCACGACGTTTCCAGCATTCGCCCATTTCGCCGCCATGAAGATGCTATCATCCAATAGTGGCTCAATATCACCAGCTAGAAACTGAGCAGGGGGCATCCCCTCCAGGTCGGCATAGAGAGGCGATACCTCAGGCCTTTTCCGGTCCGCGATGGACACATGGCTAAAGCCTGCTTCAACAAATTTGATCATCTGCGGGCCACTCAACACAATGCTTCGCTTGTGAGAGAAGATGGAAGGCGTAAATGTCAAGTCATATATTCCATATCCTGCACAAATGGCAGCGATTTGTGACTTGACATTGATGCCATGCTCGTCCCGCAGGGCCAACGCAACGGCAACGGCATACCAGCCCCCTGCCGACTCTCCACCAAGCACTCGCAAGGGCGCCCCGAGAACACTTTCGCCTTTCTCGGAAAGTGCATATAGAGCAGCGTCTATGGCATCATTTCGACCCGTAGGGAATGGGTGTTCAGGCGCCAAACGATACTCCGCCGAGACGAGAGTTAGGTCCAGTTCTTCCGAGAGCCTAGTAAGGTAGGTATCATAAGAGGCATTGCTTCCAATCACAAATCCACCTATTAAATAAATAAAATTGGCTAAGAATACCTCGTAATATTGTTCTTTTACATACCCGCATGGAAATGAAGCCACACGCCCTTGGATGGGCGAGGCGGATCTATCACCCGAAGGTCAATTTCATGACCATCACGGCCAATTGCGGTGGCTGAGCGGGCCTTTTCGTTCAGGGCAGGCTTTCTGAAGCCATTTGTACCATCCCGACGAGCGTCCCGATAGTCTTGGGGTCTCGGGAAGTCGTACCATTGCTTGTCGTTCGCCAACTGCTTCTCCAGGCGGTCGGCAAGCTCAAAGCGAGCGGTGCGAACGCTGTCCGACGACTTGACCGGTTGCACATTGATTGACATTTTGAGTTGTTGACTTGTTTTAATAAATAATTGAGGGTATTCGAGAGGTTAGTTCTGGAAAAAGTTGATATTCTGTCGGTACCCTTATTAGGTCACGAGTACGGCACACAGGACACTGCTCGTTTCGATATCAATTCTGTGACATTGAATTCTGGAAATATTTATATTATTGGTTATGAGAGCTAAGCATCGTTAGGATACCTTAATTTGGTAGTTTCTAGAAGTCGATTCGGTGCTGTTCCGAAACGGAATACTCTCACCTTCCGAATTACCCTCGGACCACCAAGCAGTCCCGTTCGGAGGGCACCCTCGGACCATAGTAAAATCAGCACTTATTGTCAATATGTTCCTTCTTGAAATATATGCACAATGAATCATAAGGTTTCCGTGACAGAAAAAGCTCATTCCGAAATCAACATGAGGCTATTGCTAAGGTACTCAAATCCAGAACGACAAAAATGAACCGGATCAAAATGGCTCTAAGAAGCGTCTTGCTAATGGATGAATCATGCCTAAGGGTACGATGATTGAAGAAGCAGAATTATGCAGATATAAACCGTTTTAGATCTTCAATGAGACCTCATAGCGCATGTAGTAGTTTATCTTGGTTGTCGCAGATCGTGCATCTGATACAAATACTAAATTGGATGCGAATGCCCTTCGCTCTCAAAGTGTCCATTAAATCTAAGTTTATTATATTTGCAATTAAGAAAAGGCCCTTCCATGAGGGTGCTTTGCCTCGCGTTTCCTTTGTCTTTGTGTTTAAACAACTAAACTACAGTGCTACGAGAATGTATTCCTGCTCTACTGATGCAGCAAACAATATAACATATACTATTTTGCGTGGCGTGACTTGATGCTTTCGCAAAATATGAACAAATAAAGATCAAATTACTCTTATTGCTACGTCTATGGTTTGGTTGAACTAAATGCTGGTTCTATGGCTCAGAAGATTCAGTTGAGGGCTATCATCCTGCACATAAAACCGCTCATAGAGCCCACGACGCCAATCCTCTAATTTCCAGTCAAAAAGACTTTAAGGAATATCCCAAAATCAATTCTTCTCATTTCGTGGCTTGAGGTGATCACCGTCGACAAGATAGTAACTGGAACACAAATGTTAGCTCTGATGGTAGTATCTCGCAAGCAACTTACGACAAATCCCCGTTTTGGTAGGCTTCTCTCTCAGTGAAGCCATCCCCAAGCCAGGCAAACATGCTTCCGTTCCCTCCGGATAGTGGTGTCCAGGTGAAATCTTCGTGCCTTGGATTCTCTAGAAGATCAAAGTAATGCAGACGAGAACCAGGATGAAGTGAGATCACTGGGGCCTCAAGCTCGCCATTCTTGAAGGAGCTATTGCATGATTGTACCCAAACAGTCTTTTGGATCCATTTCAAAGAATGGGCTAGCCATTCTTTAGTGACAATGGATTTGGGGACGAGTGAAGAGTATCCTTCAGTCTGTAGTTTTCCGACAAGTTTTCGAATATATCCAGTGACGTGCTCGATAGAGCCGATGATGGATCCGTGGCCCAAAGGACTGGTTGGGCCCATCATGACAAAATAATTGGGCATGTCCCTGACAGTGACACTCAAATATGCAGTTGGAAGGTCTTCTGTCCAGTCATCTCGAAGGTCGCGGTCGTGCGAGCCGATAATTGGAAATCGGGGCACAAAACCCATATTGAAGCCAGTTGCGCAAATTATGGTATCCGCGTCAACCTGCCTTCCTGAGCCAGTCTTAAGTCCAGTCTCGTTGAATGTATCAATTTCACCCCAAATGATTTCCACTTTTGGTGAGCAGAGGGCTTCCAAGTAACCGCTGCCTGGCGAGGGTCGCCTGCATCTGTTCGGTGCATCAGTTATCGGGATCAAGAAGGAGTGAAATTTAAACATACCCGACTGGGAAGTCTGGAATTAGTTTAGAAGCGAGTTCTGGCTTTGCGGATAGGCCATTAGTCATCTGCTTCTCTGTAAACGCTCTGCCATTCTTCTGCGCTTCTGATCCTTGAAGATAGAGGCGGAACCGGGCGTTCAATTCGTCTTCGATTTCTTTCCTATAGTGGAAGTAATCGTCTGGGTTCTTTGACCATGCTTCCTTTTCTTGATCGGTGAATACTTTATTTCCGCCGTTTTCGCCAGCAAAGCGGTTGGCGAGTGCTGGCGTAACCCACGTCCGGCTGCGCAAGAGCACGTAAATTTTATCCACTTTATCAAGAATTGCTGGGAGAATTTGGATCCCCGTGCTTCCGTTTCCAATGAGAATGACTTTCTGGCCAGTGAGATCCAGATCGGCAGGCCATATCGCTGAATGAACCATGGCCCCCTTGAAAGACTCACGATTGGGGATCGTAGGCCAGCGCCAGTTGTTGTACGCGCCACTTGCATTGATGAAGATGTCGCATTCCTCGATGAATGGCACCCCGCATTCCCCTTCTGTAGTGAGACCGTCGGCTTTTACGAGCTCGCGCCCATCTGTCGCCACAATTTGAACCTGCCACTTCTGTCGCTCCTTGATCCATTTTGCGCCAAGGATTTTGTGAGAGGTTGCAATATACTTGCGCAGGTTATGCTGGTCAGCAACATTATTTAGATACTCACAAATGTGGGCACCACTAGTGTAGAAGCTGGGAAAATAAGGGAACGGAGCCCAGGAGAACTAGACCATGATATTAGCAAATCATTCCAACAATTGCCTGGAGCAGACTTTAATTACCTGATAGTTATGGATTGGTATATCACACCTGAATGAATATTAGAGAGCTGCAAACCTTATGGGAAATTCAAGATCCTTGATGCTGGGATATGCTTACGCGCAGCTGCTCATAAGTTAGTAAAGCCTGCAGTCAAAATAAGCCCTGCCAACGTACCCGGGATATCTATTCTCGAACCAAGTACCACCAAGAGATGCGTTCTTTTCGTAAATTTTCAGCTCACAATTCGCAAGACCCCCAGTCTCCACTTCATGGGCGATGTTCAGGCCGCTGACACCTCCTCCGCAGCAGATGATTTTCAACCGTCTTGGGGTTCTCATTGGTACCCGAGACATAGCATGGGACAGGGCGTCAACATCACGATAACCAGCAGTTTCTGCCGGGAAAGGGTTGCTTTTTGCCGCTTCTGTATAGAAATCGAGCGCATCAGTTGCTGATGAGGATTGGATTGCCATTTTGACTTGAGTGTGTGAATGTTCTGAGAAAAATGATTCAGTTTGATCGGTATAAATTTGAGGTCATAAATATATGCTTTAATAGTGGGGAGAAGATCTTCTAAAATCTTTCAAGGCGGTAGTTTCAATGATCTTTTATCTATGCTTGGTACAAAGGAAGTGTTTGTGGCGATGACCTCGGGGGCTGTTCGGAATGGTCCACTGTTAATAGATAGCTGACTACTCTGGAGGATAAAATTTGACAATCATTTCCCTTGCTTAGCTGACCCAAGTCCGAGTTCATCATGCATTTTTCGGAACTGAATGGCCCAAGTGACTTTTGTGTGCGTAGTGCCCGCGGGTCATAGTGAATAGTCTTGTTCCGAAACTCGGGCGCTAATGGCCTTTTCGGGAGCACAGTCGACTCCGGATTATTAAGCTTTCCAGGCTTCTGCCGAGGCCTATTTGCATTTTAGACTCATGATTGATCGAGAAATCTAAAATGCAGCCTGGACCATCACGTCATAGAAGATACTCTGTTTACATGAAGATACAAACACTGTAGAACGGTTGTTTAGGGATGGTAAAATTAATCTGGTACGAGCGGATTTATTATTACTCGTCAATTTAAAAGTCTTTCAAAGAGTGAACAGTGTCAATGAAGATATCTATTTGACACTCTGTCACGGTATCCCTGCTCGAATGCCATTTCGTAGCCCATATGCAAATTATTGTACTTTTTAAATAATCAAATATACTGCATCAAAGCTGAGACCCCGATCTGAATTCAAGATCATGGTTGAACAGAGTCCCCATCGGCCCGCTTACCCACTCTCCTAAATCCACACCGAAAAGGTCGTTTCCAATTTGCAAGTCGCACTCAGGAGGGGCTTCAAGTTGCGGCAACTCAGTCGTGTTCTAGAAAAGGTTAGTCGATGAATATGGAGTGAGCAGAAAACAGGGACCCTCAGAATATGGGGGATGACAAAGGGATGGGGCATTACATCTTGGCAAATTTCTGTCCCCAGGGTCTCATCCACTTGTCCATTTCCAAAGACACCTGAGCTTCTAGAGTTGTCCCATCTTTTAATTGCGTAACCCACAGCTTTCAATGCCCTTTTTGCAACATTGGTTTTCAACGAAAGCTTGATCAGGATACCATGAGCCTGGCTGAGAGATTCAACACAGGCGGTGTACTCATCGCACTCGTCTGAGTAATAAAGCACAGGTACAAGATGATAGATACATTCCACAATGCAAGCCGTTGTGAAATAGCCAATTGCTCGGACACCTGGATATGAAGAGATGAACCTCTCATGCGCAACAATGATGGCGCGTGCAATGCGGGAACAAAAGTGGGCTGTCTCTGGATTAAATGGGGCCTCCCACGCGGGATTATGTCTAATCAGTGCGCGGAGAAGATTCGATCTCTGTAAAAACCCCGATTAGCTCATATTTTGAATGACACTGGCTGAATGATAACAAATACACACCGTATGGAGCTGGAGCCGCCGACGTATACGAGTCTCCGATTCGCCGTTTAAAATGTAAGAACTTAGATTCTCAGTATCCCAGGTAAGGTCGGCAGAAAGCTGACGTCGGGAGTTGAGAATCTGCGTATCCATGATTTCTATTTCCATCCAATCGCCCTTTGCCTTTGCTCCAATAGCAAAGAACGAGTCCCAAACATTTCCCCAGAGCCGAGCCAAATTTATCAGCGCTTGCATATACGCCGTGGAGTCAGGCGAGCTAGGTCCCGCTTGTGGCTCAATATTATTACTCGGCGAATGCTGTTGGTTCCGGAAGTCTTCCACGTCAAATTCAATATCGCGGATGTGGTAAACAGTACCACTTTTACGAGCGATTTGCCTATCTAGGTAGTAGATGGTCCACCATAGCTGCTGTCTCTGAAGGTTTTTGTCAGTTTCTTCAATCGGCCAAGCCTTCTGGTTGTTTAAACGAATAGTGGCAGCCAACTGCATTGCTAAAAATAGGCCTCGAGTAGCAGCGCTGAGTAGTTCGCTGTACATTAAATACGCTGCAACAAGAGCTTGGGCTTGTACTGCATCGAGATCGATGGCTTTGGAGTTAACAATATGATGCATCGCACGGCATGATTGGAGATATAACTCCCATCCAGGCTTCGTGTCGCCGTCGCAAGCATCCTCGCCTGAATCCAAGCACGTGGCAAGCGCCAACATGGAACAAGCCAGTGCGATAATTGGGAGGTCTTCAGTTGTTACGAGCAACACAAGATTGCAGGAATTATAACCAAGTTTCCTAATGTGTGTGTAAATACGTGGCTCTGTTGCTTGACGATCCACAAAGGGAAAATAGCAATCAAATTCCCGAAAGTAAACGTTGAAGAGATGGCTCATAGAAGCAGGACTGGGAAGCTCGACCATTATCTCAAACTTGGTGGTGTGGATGGCTTTTAGATGATTTGGTGAAGCCGGCCTTGTCACCAAAGCATCAATGGCAGCGACCTGCGAAGAAAGCGAGAGATCATCGGTTGGAGAGTAGCCAACCGCGAATAGACTCGCTGCTTCGTCCTCGGTTGCTTCACTAGGCAATATTAGCCTTTGGAAAGGAGCTGGCGATTGGTTTGTAGTGCTATCATAAATCAGCTTAGTAATTAGTTGTGTTAGATAAGGAAATCCAAACCCATCTGGCGGTTTTGTCATGTCAATCAACTGAGCGACGTTTCGCTCCAGCGATACGACACGGTCGCAAAGCACAGCAACTCTTGGATCGGCAGAGGCAGACATGCCGACAGAGCCTTTTCGGTGTGCTCTTTCGACAGTTTTTCGATAGTAAGTTCTACTATCCGTGGAGTGTATTGTGTCGGAATACCGCTCCGGGTCATGAGGCGTTGGTGAATAACGACATCGTACGGATCTATTTCGACACTGAGAGCATGTCTCTTCTCCAGTGCACTTCACTTTTCTCCGCTTGCAATCGTGACTAAGCCGATTGTTATAAGACCGTATGACCTACAGAATTTTCGAGTTCATCATTCGTTTTACTTACCACGCTCTTGTCGCGTACTTCTTCCTCTTAGTCCCATGAGTTTGTCCGCTGCCGGATCTTTTAGGAACGGCTGGAGGGCCGTCACTTAAATCGGGCTGCGGATCATCGAGGAGAAAAGCTGAGTCCATCATGAGAGGCTGAAATCGAAGTTGGATAGAGGTCGTGGAGGCAAATAGCCAAGATCTAGGGAACAAGAAATGCCGGGGTGCATTGAGTAGTCCGTAAATTCGGCTGCTCCACTTTTCGGCTAGTGCGGCCTACTTTGCGTTGATCACACCGTCCAAGAATATTAGGATAAAATGAGTTAGTGGTTGCCGATTGAGCTCCCGAAATGCGGGGAAGAATGTGATACTAGATCTAATAAGGGATTAAAATAGACTAAGAGATCCCGTATGGTCTGTATTTGAAAGAAAAATAAAACACTTTTGTCTCTAATACTCAGCCTCTTTAAAGACGAACCAAATACCGAGGTTGGCCCACCTGAATTCACAGGGAACAGGGATTGTGAAGTCATCGTGAACGGGAAAACTTAATCTCTAGAATGGTAATGGATAATGATAATTGGTTCAAAAGCAAGACTAGTCATTGTGGTATGGCGAGATGAAAGAGAATTTCTCCACTTACGGGAATCTAGATTCAGGATGGCACTTGTCCATGCTCGTACACCGCCACGCTGGAATATGCAGTGAAAATCAAATTTCCGCCTACGCTGCCGAAGCCAATTCAAACTTGAATGCATCTGAAATCATTGCGCTATTAGATTAATGGTAGTTAAATTGCAATCATAGACCCGTTCGAGTGACCACGAACTGCTCAGCTAGATAGGTATTGTGAAAGTACATTGCATTGCGCGAACATGTTAGTTTGCAGCTGACTCAGAGTCCCGTACTAGCTCTGGAGTCGCCCAGTATATCTTGAACAACATATCTTTCTTTGTAAGGTCGCTATTTGACAATTCTGCGCTGGCGCGATGGGCCGGTAAATAGAGCTACCACTCCTGTTGTACCCTAATACTGCGCAGTCTTTCCACCATCGGAAACCAGGGCAGCACCATTTACATAGCTTGACATGGAGCTACTGAGGAAAATGCAGGCGTCTGCAATCTCATCAGGGTAGCAGAGGCGGCCCATTGGATTAGCGAAGACAGGAGCCTGCTCGTTGCCCCCGACCAACTCCTTGAGATTGGAAATGAAGGGGGTGTCAACGATGCCTGGGCAGACGGCGTTAATCCGCAGTCCATCTCCCCCATGCTCGGTTGCTGCACTCCTCGTCATGCCCATGACAGCGTGCTTTGATGCGACGTATGGCATGACATTGGACATAGCCACGAATCCGCAGACGCTAGCAAAGTTGACAATGCTCCCGACCTGGGCGCGGCGTTCATCCTTCCATTGCGCGCCAGTCAATTTGCGAGGCTGCTTCAACATGACCCTCGCCTCGGCTTGCATACAGAGTGCCACCGCCCGCGCATTGATGTTCATCACACGGTCGTAGTCACTTGTGGGGATTTCGGCAGATTTAGCCCGCACGGCGACGATCACCTGCGTGTCCGCTCCCGTTAGCTTACACGGCACACGACACAATTCCGCGGAATTCACTCACCCCCGCGGCATTAGCAGCGCACTCAAGAGTACCGAATTTTTGGATTGCCGCGTCCACCATTCTCTGAACGGATGCCTCATCAGTCACATCCGTAACCACCTCTTGGATTCCCACTTGTGGGAATTCGGCCCTAATCAGCTTTGCCGTCTCGGCGAGGCCCTGAGGGTTGAGGTCCGCAAGTGTGATGCCTTGAATTCCTGCTCGTACATATGCAAGAGATAATTGCCGGCCAATGCCGGATCCTGTAAATTTTATATGAGCGATTTGTAATGATATAACACACCAATCAACCTACCTGCACCTGTCACCAAGGCGTTTCCACTCAAGAGACTCATTGTTAAAGCAAAGTGTTGTAAAATAAGAATGATTTATCACGTGAATGTGTTGATATTGATCTGATTCGAATGGATTGCTTTCTCTATGTCACTAACCGACGTGGTAATTGGCAGCTTTAATACTAGACGAGGTACACCTCAGTCACCCTTCAATTCTAGAACTCCCGAAGCATACAGCTCATCGTTTCCGATCACTTTTTCCCGTGACATTCTTTGAGATTCTTGGTTTCTAGCCATTAGATTCATCTCTTCATGCCGAATATTCCGAATGTTCCGTAGTTTTGTTGTTGGTATCTCAGCAGGGCCGTTGAAGCTTGCTTAACCTAGACAACCGAGGCCATGGGATAGAAAGCCGCTCGGTCTGCGGCATCAGAACCAACAATAAGGTATGGGTTTGCTCTCCCCGCTCTTTCCCCGTGGGGTAGAGGTTGCATCATCACTCTTAGAACAAGCTTCATGCGAGATCCCCCGAGCTCCGAACAGAACGCTGTTTTCGGAACGGTGGTTCCGACCATCATTTTCTCTACCAATGGTACTTGACTGTCCTTGTACGTAAAAAGGAACCCGTGCCTTGAGCATAATCAATCTAACCTATCAACAAAGAATTCCAACCTCCATTATGACTTGCTACGACCTCAACGCCAAGGCAGCCATCATTACTGGCGGTGGCTCGGGTGAGAACCCACTCTGCAGGACAACATCTAATAGTATACGTGACCATTGATGACTAATGTTTGATAGGAATCAACCTCGCATTCGCAAAGGCACTTCATAAGCAAGGCTGTGGAGTACTCATTGGAGATATTTCGCTTAATTCCGAGGCAGAAAAATGGCTTCAGTTGGTGCAGCGTGATGTCGGCCCAAAAGTTGTGTTTCGCAAAACCGACGTTACTATCAGAGGGCAGCTAATAAGCCTATTTGATGAATTTTCGAAACAATTTGGCGGGGCACCAGATATTGTGGTGCCAGGTGCTGGCGTATATGAAGCATCCTCCGCAGGATTCTGGGACGACAGCGAAGACTCGCTGAATTACAAGCTCCTTGATATCAATCTCTCCCATCCAGTCAGAACCACCCGAATTGCTATTCGGAGAATGATACAAGCCAAAAAGGCAGGAATCGTTCTCCACCTGTCTAGCATTACAGCTCAAAAACCATCTGTTGTGCTTCCATTGTACTCTGTATCAAAAGCAGCGTTGAGCCAGTTTGTGAGATGCATGGCGCCTTTGGATGAACTTTGCGGTATCAAGGTGGTTGCCGTTGCTCCAGGGTGAGTTCCAGACCTCATTGCTTTCTGCCACAACGCAATTTCTTATATCATATAATTTTGAAAAACGCTAATATCAGACAGCATTGTTGATACGCCACTCTTTCGTGACAATCCCGGAGCACAGAACCATGTTGATTTGGGCAAAGACTTTTTTCTAACCGAAGAAGAGGTTGTGAAAGCGATGTTGGCATTATTGACGGACCAAAAATATGAGGCAGGAACTGTATTGGAAGTTGGTGACATCGGGAGTTGGCGAAAGGTCGAGATACTGCAAGATCCTGGGCCGCAAGGACGATCAACTCTTCCACGAGCGAAGACTACTGATGCAATTTCCTCTCTAAAGAAATTATTAGTAGAAGAAGAGAAAGCCCTTTCGGCTTCATCAAAGCTGTAATTAGTTTCGAAGAGATATTATTCTGCTGAAGGGCAAATGTTGCGCATTTTTTACACCTGGTCATGTTAGTTTTGGTCTGATTTTTGAACTAAATTAGAATCAGTCGATAAAATGCGGACACAAGAACTTCTCATTCAGTGATTGATACTGTTTCAGTTTCAGAACCCCTATGTGGTCACGTGAGACGCCCTGCAGGCCCTTATGACCTGTCTTGTCTATCCTAGCTCATACACAACACAACCAATCTACCTGGCAAAGTCGGCTTTCATATCATCAATGTAGTTGTATTGGATAGCAGAAAAAGATAATTTGTCTGCATTATTATAAATTATAGAAGAAGCCTTGATTCGGTCTTTGAGGTTCCTCACAGTGGAATTATAACGGAAAGTAGGTAATCAAGCACAGTGAAAAGTATATGTTATATTGTGAGGAAAGCAAACTTGATCACCCCTCTGACTAAATTAAACTTCATGGAATTCTCATTGAGACTCACTCGCGGGCTTGTCCTGAGCCGTTGACCAAAATAGACACGCCGTGACCATTTGTGACCTCTCGCCCAGCTTCGCCAGAAAGTGGTCGTTGAATCTGTTTAGAATTTTGATCAAAATCGATAAACCAGCTAAATATCATGAATTAGCAACCTACTAGCGAAGCAAATGTTTTCATAATGGGATCCAATAAGAGAGATTACATACGTTAGATTTTGGTCCTTGGTAGGGTTTGTTTCTTTATCCGTGAAACCACTAGCAAGCCACGCAAATGTGAGGTCTTGAGAATCGCAAAGGCTCTTCCATTCAAAATCCTCCCATCTAGGGGTTCTCAGAAGCTCGAAATAATGAATGCGACTTCCCGGGTGCAGACTGTTCAACTCCCCATCTACAGTCCCATTCTTATAGGTTGAGGTGCAGTGGCTTGCCCAGGCAGTCTTTGCAAGCCAGGCCAGAGCATGCTTTTGATAGGCAGCTGGTATATGTGCCTTGGGCACACAGTAGCTGTAGTTTTGCGTTTGAAGTTTATTGACGAAATCAACAATGTATTTTGTCACCATCTCGATTGAAGTGACCAGGCTTCCATGTCCGAGGGGAGAGTTCGGCCCCAGAAATCTAAAGTAATTAGGCATATCTGCGGCAGTGACGGAGAGGTATCCGCAAGGATTATCAAGCCACACATTTTGCAAGTCGGTTCCATTAAGTCCAATGATGGGGAAACGGGGAGCGTTGGACAAGTCGAATCCGGTAGCACAGATAACTGTGTCAACTCCCTGAGTGGTTCGTCCGGATGAGGTTTTGATACCATCTGAAGTAAATGCCTCAACGGAACCCCAGACCACCTCGACCTTGGGTGAAACAAGGGCTTCGAGGTACCCATTTCCTGGTGTCGGACGGCGGCATCTAAGTCGATAATTAGCGATACAGGCAGAAAGGGCTTATAGAATTAGTCGCTTACCCAACAGCAAAATCTGGAAGTAGCTTCTTCAGCAATTCTTCGTCGCCCCCCAGTTTATTTGCCATTTCCTTGATGCCGTACTCGCGGGCAGCCTTCTGCTCAGGAGAATGGTCGACATATAATCCGAACCGATTATTGAGCTCTTCTTCGACTCCCCGTCTGTATTTCATGTAAGCCTCAGGGTCCTTTGACCACTCTTCTTTCTGTTCTTCCGAATAATCGTAGTTTGAGCCTCCCGGGCCCGCATATTTGGATGCAAAATTGGTCGTAATCCATGTCGGACTCCTGATATGAACATAAACCTTTGACACTTGATCAAGGATGGCTGGAAGAATTTGAACCCCACTGCTCCCATTTCCAATCAGAGAAACCGTTTTCCCCTTTATATCTTTGTCCGATCCTTGCGGCCAAGCGGCCGAGTGAAGCATCTTGCCTTGAAATTTAGATCGATCCTTCACATTGGGCCATTTCCAATGGTTGAAGAAACCAGAGCAGTCGATGAGGCAATCACATTCCTCCACAAAGGTAGATGATGTCTCGCCTTCCGAAACGCCGGGACTTGAAATAACAAGATCTCTGCCATCAGTCTTAGTAATTGTAACCTGCCAAACCTCGCGGTCCGCCAGCCATACAGCATTGACAACCTTGTGCGACGTCTTGATGCTGGAACGGAGGTCATGCTGATCTGCTACCGATCTGATGTACGACAAGATATCTCCTTGCTTTGCATAGTATGATTTCCAAAATGGATTTGGAGCCCATGAAAACTGGAAATAGTCAGCCACAGATAGGCAAGGCCAGCTTGGGTGAGTTCTCCAAACCTGATAATTTGGGGCCGGAATATCGCAGGCACATCTATTTACCGTTAGATATAGCTCTAAATTCAATGTGCAGCTCGATTCCTTTTTTCTGCTCCATAGAAATTCATGATCGTTCCAGAATGGAAGAACAAATTAACTTACCCCGGATAGCGATTTTCGAACCAGGTTCCTCCGATATCTCCATCCTTCTCGTAAACCGTAATGACGGCATTTTTGATATTTCCAACTTTAACAGCCCTTGCCATTGATAACCCGGCAAATCCAGCTCCGATCGCAATTATGCGCATTGGGCGTGGAGTGAATGTGGGTACCCTGGACAGGGCATAGGCGAGTTCGTCAACATCCTCATACGCTTTGGTTCCTTCCCCCGGTTTAGCTTGGCCAGGTGCAAGGCTCTGGAAATATTGAATTGCCCTCTCTCTTGTGCTCATTTTTTCGTTTGACGTTTTGTCTGTCGTTTCTATTCTTTCTGTTGATCCTTGCTTATGCTGTATCTCCTGACAGAAATGTTCCCTGTTCAGTTATACTCATTAATAGTGAGTTGTCTGATAGATGTGCGTGTTCCGAATGAATACGGAATAAAAACCGAGGCTCAAGTTGTGTATTTCGGGGAGCTTTTGATAAACGCGACGATGTGCCGAAACTCGTTACGCGGTAGGTTGCCGAAGTTCATTCCGAAAAACTAGCTTCCGAAACGTAAAAACAATCCCGTTTTGGACGCTGTTTGATTACCGCGGCATCAATTAATGTAATTTCAAAATAAAATCATGTAGATAACTTTCATAGTGATTAAAACTACAAACCACGAATTTAGCAGCACCGTGCAACATGCCACCTAAACCATATGCTAGGCCGACTAGAAGAAAACCAAGAAAAACAAGGATGGATAATTAAATCCGCGACCATTATAAAATTTTATTGTTTTAAGAAATTTAAACTATCTTAATTAATTTTCTTTTTAATCGTATTAGACTTCTGATGTGCCGTTTGATGTCTTTGATTCAATTTCCCACAGTGTGTGAATGTAGTTGTGACAGATCTGATTCATAGAACCAGGACCCAATTCTCTCTCCCAATGCATCTTGGCCTTCATTTACTAGAAAGGAAATAAATTATATTTAATCTGACTAAATCTTCGTCAATGTTTGGGAAATTTGGGGTCGTGACATCAGTTGTGGCCAAGCAATGTCCACGCCTAATTCCTCTGCAATCTTTAGCACCCAGCCCGGCTCTCTTAGGAACTGCCGACCAACAGAGATCAAGTCAACTGCGATCCCGTTCTTCTTTCCATCTATGAGATCCTGGGCTTGGTGGGAATCCGTAATTTCTCCAACTGTGGCTACATAAATATTTTTGCCAGCTTTCCTCAATTCCTTTTGTATCACGCCGGCCATGTATGCCTGTTCCTTTCCGGCGTCAAAAACAGTATGGGATGCCTTTGGGTGGTTCCCTGCGGAGCTCACATCGAAAACATCGACGCCTAGATCGGGAAGTAATTTTGCAAGGCGGATAGTGCTTTCAATGTCCCAGCTTCCTAACCTCTTGCCGATATCCGTATTTTCCATCCAATCAGTTGCACTGATTCTGAAGAACAGGGGCGTACTATCCGGGATAACCGATCGTACAGCGTGCGTGATCTCTAGGATCAGACGGATCCGGTTTTCAAAACACCCTCCATATTCATCATTTCTATTGTTGGTGATAGGACTGAGAAATTGATGGAGTAGATATCCATGTGCTGCATGGATCTCTACCACATCTACACCAGCCTGAGTTGATCGCCTGGCCGCTTTGGCAAAACTTTGCACCAGATCGGAAATCTCCTCCTTGCTCATTTCTCGAGGTTGGCAGTATCCTCCTTTTGGGTCGTCTTTGGACTTGCCATCCCAAATAAATTCGTGTCCACCTGACGGCCCTACAACATCGTTGGGCCACCCTCCCTGCGATTCAGAGGCTTTCGCGCTGGACTGTCCCATTCTATTCGCAACCCAGGGTGCAAGAGTGCTGGCCTTCCTTCCAGCGTGACCAAGTTGTATTCCGAGTAGGCCGCCCTGAGAGTGGACAAAATCTGCTAGGCCTTTGAGAGCCTCTGCTTGGGTATCATTCCAGATCCCTGGGCAGTTGACACTGATGCGCCCATTCGAAGTGACAGCTGTCGCTTCCAACATTGCCAAAGCAGCACCCCTAAAGGCATAGTGGCCGATAGTGGTATAGTAAAGAGGGGTTAGGACACCTGCTTGTTTCCCTGTGGGGCCACAAGAGTAGTGGCACATCGGAGAGACGCAGATCCTATTTCGCAGTGTAACACCCCTGATCGTCAACGGATGAAATATTTTGGGGGTTCTTTCGTCAAGTTCTTTGACAGTTCCAGCGCTGGGGGACTGGGCCGGGGCGAAGAATGGAAGTCCCGGGACGGGGGCGTTTGCTTGCGAATTGTTGTCCATGATTACTATTGGAATTGAGACCTCTGGTGGTACAAGGAAATCTGTTCAGAGGAAATTCTCGAATGATGACTTTGGCAGCTTCTTTTAATGGACTAATGAGGTTTGGGGGCTCGCATAAATGGTCAATATACATAGCTGTCCAGGAATACGTCTCATATTTTTCCTTGGTCCCATTCTTTTCGGAACAATATCCTCGGGACTTTTACGGGCACTCTTGTCCTGGAAAGACCAACGAGAGCTGTTTCGTTGACCCGAGTGAATTGTTCGGGATTTTCGGAACAGTTGTGAATCTCGGGATTTTATTCGGAAGCTCAAAGTTGAGGTACTATATGACATCGAATCCAGAAGGCAAATCTACTACGAATTATTATACTTATATCATGATTTTAACAGGTTTTGTCTTATTGTAAAACTAAAATTCCACACAAGAAACTGTGACTACAATGGGTTTGTTGGCGCTCACTCTCTCCGCCTTCGATGACTACAATGTTGCCGAACTTGGCGTGATTTTTATTGTTCTCGTTAGTCAAACCTAAAAATTCTTTCCACGGATCTAACTAAAAGCCACAGATGATAGTCTACATGGTCACGCTTGGCTTTTACAATGTTTATCTCCACCCACTATCTAAGCATCCCGGCCCTCGGTTGGCTGCTTTCACACGCCTTTGGTATTGTTGGCACTGTGTTCGAGGGAACTTGATCTATGCTGTCCAGGAAGCTCACGCAAAATATGGAGACACCGTTCGCATTGCCCCGGATGAGATATCTTATATCGCAGCAGAAGCCTGGAAGGACATATATGGTCATCGCGCAGGCAAGGAAGAAATGACCAAGGACCCGACTTTCTATTCCAGCATCAGCTCTGGTCCAGGAAGCATCATTAATTCAGAAAGGAGCCGCCACGGTCACCTTCGGAAGAAGGCCAGCCACGGCTTTTCGGAAAGCGCATTGAGAAGCCAAGAAGATGTTATCAACAAGTACACAAACTTGATGATCACTCGTCTGGAAGAGAACATAGCTGCAGGGAACCAGATAGACATAGTCCAGTGGCTGAATGTAAGTCTATCTCAAATGACCCGCGATTGCACACGACCTAACCCGCATAGTTTTTTACTTTCGATGTAATGGGTGATCTTGTATTTGGCCAATCGTTTGATTGTTTGGACAGTTCAGGTTATCACCCTTGGGTTCAGTTGATATTTGACTCTGTCAAGGCCGGAGGTTTCGTCAGATGTTCCAAATACTGGCCCTGGCTCACTCCCTTGTTCAAATTCATAATTCCATCTGACATCAGTCGAAGACGAGCAGAGCAACGAGTAATGGCGAAGGAGAAGGCAGAATATCGAAAGTCGATTGATGACGGCAGACAAGACCTCATCTCGGGTTTCCTCAAACCCGATAGCGGTGTGATGCCTCACGAGTATCAGAGCACCGTGGAAACTTTGATCATTGCTGGCAGCGAAACTACGGCAACTCTGATGTCGGGAGTGATTTACTACCTGACCAAAGATGCTAAGAGGATGAAAATACTACAGGATGAAATTCGGACCACGTTTAAGTCTTCCGATGAGATTACGTACGACAGCGCTAGACGGTTGCCGTATTTGATGGCGTGTTTAAACGAGGCGCTTCGGATTTATCCTCCCGTTGCAGACACTTTTCCGCGGAATACAGGACCACGACCGGAAATGATCTGTGGTGATCTTATTCCCGCCTGGGTCAGTAATCAAACTGTTCAATCTTGGAAAATATCTAACAGGAAAACTAGACCACAGTCGGGGTGCACCATTGGTCTACGAATCATTCGCCTCGCAATTTTTCCCGCCCGGATGATTTCATTCCGGAGCGATGGCTTGAGGGCCACGTTGGATTTGAGAACGACAAAAGAGATGCAGCGCAGGCATTCCATGTTGGTCCAAGGAACTGCTTGGGCAAGAAGTGAGTCTTTATCTCCGCAAATGCCAAGCGACCCCTCATTCTAACCTGTACTGACAAATTCTTAGCCTCGCTTACTATGAAATGAGACTCTTGATTGCTAGGCTATTCTGGCAGTTTGATTTTGAGTTGGATCGCCGTTCTTTGAATTGGAACCAGCAGAAAGCTTATCTTCTTTGGGAAAAGCCTCCCATGTACCTGAAGCTCAAAGCACAGCGTCACTAGTTTTTATTCAATCACTGCCCAATGCACGTGATGACACAAAATGGTGCCAGGCATTTTTCATCCTCCCTTGCCAGATAGGTTTGGGAGAGAATTCGGCAGATGATGATGGGGTAGAATGATATGTTCCCGCACAAACCAACTAAGCCAGTTGCCAATGTAGAATGTAAGATTTAGAGACCAGGAATATAGATTGTCAAAACTCTTTACATTGAAACATACTCCAAAAATGAGAGTCTATGTTCGTGAAGTTGGAATTGGACTCCCCTGCAATAGTCAGGGGGTGGACATGAAGTAGGACCTCTCTCATCTCGGGTTTTAACAACACCTGTCTATGTCATGCAGGAAGGGATGGGAATAATAGAAGAGCTTATATCACAGTATTGGCTTGAGATATTGTAGATAAATTAGAATTCAATAATTTTATATCTTTACTTGCTTTATTTACCTAAACTTCTTCTTACAGGATACGGATCAAGTAAAGAGCGGTTACGCAAAAGGCTACTGGGTATCGGCCGCTCTGCCAGCTTATCTAGGTCCTGCACCTCCCGCCCACGTTGCTTCGTGAGAGATCAAACGCGTAGTAGAAATGAGGAATAAGGACTTGCAGAGCAGATGACTGTACACTCTCAGCTGTGGCTAGAAAGTTGTGGCTTCGTATACCCATTCGGGGATGGGAGGAAGGCTCGGGCTTAGGGGCGGCGCAAGACTCAAGGTGAGGACTGGATAGGCTGGGCCAGAGTCGAGCTTGAGATAAATAAAATAATTAATAATATAGATATAAGAATAATACTTATACTTATTTATATAATCTACTCTTAGGAATTACTTTTTATAATTATTAGTTATTTTTTTCTTAAGGCGAATATGGTGAGCATTGGTATAAAATTGGCGACTCCTCGGAACTTTCGCCCGCCCACTGTACCCTCCACAAAAGCAGCGACGGCCCTGTGTCGATATTCGCATTCTAAGACAGGGGTACCGAAAATGGTCCCTCGTGTGGCGTCACTGCCACTCCCGTGCCATGGGCTAGTATTCTCAAACGCGGCACAGTCTTGGCCCGCTCAGATGATCAGCCGGTACATCGCATCACCCTTTCCATGTTGAAACATACCCCTGTGAGCATATGAAGTGTATTTCTTTTTGTAAGAAGACACAGTCAGGTGTCTAATCTCGGAATTTGTTGCCTCTTCTCGAGCAATTCCAAGAGTTCAAGAGAATACAATGGTCAGGGTACTCGTTTAAACGTTTCTCGACTGATGTATTTTAAGTTTGGATGGATTCAACTCTATGCACGGAAAAGTATTCCTAATTTACCTACACTAGCAGGTGGGTTAGATCATTGACCACAAGATTTAAGCCCATACCCTCTTTCTGAAGGCTGTTAGAGTTGGGAACAGACCAGACCATTTCATTCGGCAAAATGAAGGCCTCATAGAATTGGGCGATCCCTTCAAAACAATGAACGCGTGACTTATTGTTGGGAATGCTAGCATTTCTTAAAGCTGGCCATTTATTCACAGCCATGGGGTTTGTTAACAATATCCCAACGCGTGTTCAAACTGGATCTTACGTGAAAACGTATGACGGGAAGCAAGAGTAAGAAAATACCCGCGTAAGAGTTATCCAATATGTCATGAACAGGGTACAAGGTTCCGACATATAGACAGGGAAGCAAAAGTAAAATTAATACGGGGAAGCCTCCTTTGCCGACCAAGGTAACCAGGGTGTCGGGACCTATTTAGATCACCGCAGGAAACAATCCAATAGTCTCAGTCCTTAAACGGCTTCCCTATGCTCACTATGGTCCTTATCATGGCCAACCGGCCCTACTCGCTTGAGGGTTGCTTCTCATATTTATCATGGTTGCTTTCTCGGCGAATTTATAGACTCCACTTCGCAGATACATTATCACAGTACTGCCTCTCCCAAGGGACCTTTGTATCCATTATTGTCCCGAGCCATCAGTTTCGGGAACTGGAGATATTTCCGTCGCCTAAAAACCAATCTCCCCTGATAACCCTTGACCCATGCCGGCATATACAGTGGATATGTCGCTTCAACTCCCCCCTGGTAGGCAACTTAAAGTTTGGAGTCGGGATGCAACCCCGTTGCTGCTCCCCCCCATAATTTCTCCCATTCAGGGTTGATCCCACCGGTCGTATCTGTAGCGATACTCCTGTTTTAACCGCAGAATTGGGCGGCCGTTTGTCCTAATAAGGAGCCATTGATAAGATCAGCAAGCAGCATACGAACTAATACTCGAAAGCCACTTTCAATGCGCACAAGTGGGAGATCATTTGTGGCTTTGGTGAATGCCGGGAAGTTCCGGCCAATGGATTTCTCCTGAATCACTTATGTGGATAATTTAGTTATATTGTTCGACCATTTTCAACCCAAACATCAGCTATGAGCTGCCAGCATTATCACCAAGACCCATTTCAGGTACGACGTGGGCTCCTTAGACCCCGCAAAACCTAGGTGCCGACAACTAGACAATCCTTCCGAGAGTCTAGAACGTGACAGGGCATAGTTGGACAATATTTCCATTCCCGGATTGTCGGCATCGTCCTTTCCCGGCGCGCGGTCGGATATCGCCGCACTCGTAGAGCCCGACACGTATTCGACCAAAATGCTACACTCTATCAGCCATCAACCTCAACAGTGCGCGCGGCATGGCCAAGCATTGGCTACGCGCACTACCAAAGCAACCTTTTGGTTCAGCGGGCCATGCAAAATTAGCACCACAGCAAATCCTAGCTCGGAAAGTTAGGACTTTGCGGAGCGTCTTGCTGGCTTTCTTCTGGCTTTCACTCGAACCATAGGACCACTAATCGTTTAGGATACTATCCAACCATACTTACCAAACAAGTTACCTACTATGTTTGGGACGCTAAGTTATGACAGTAACGGTCGAGAACCAGTTTTCGAGGCAGACCTCGAACTACCAAACTCAATCTCGAATGCAGAACCAACCAGGCGCCGAACAGCTATTCACAAAGCCTGTGAATTATGCCGGGCCCGGAAGGTAAAACTCCCATTCCCCCCCCCCCCCTTTTCCATAACCACACATACACGGAGCGCTTATTCATCTGGTTCCACAGCTTCGATGTAGTGGAGATCCATCCGGCTGCGACAGATGCAAGATTTCATCCAGCGTGTGCAAATACCCGGCGAGAACCTTTCGAGATGGGAGAGTCAGGAGGCGTGTGCGCGTCTTGAGAAAAAGCGCGAACACGGGAATCCAAGACTTGCTGGTAACTGAATGCGCGAAACCAATCCATGAAGGCAATGGAAGCCAGGGTTTGGAGTCGAGTCATCCGGAACGACAAAACGTCTTGGTCCCGGCTAGCATAGAAAATACTGGAGAGGATATGTTTCTTGACCATATTCATACACCCAGCTCATTTTCTGAGTGCGGCTTCGATGAAGAGTTCAAGGCGCTCTGGCACGACAACCAAAATATGGATCTATCCAAGAGTGACTGCTGCGAGTCTGCAGCCGATTTTATTCCAGGGTTGACATCAGAACCTACCTTGTCCCCCAGCAACACCGTCGATATAACCACAAGCTATCCAGACCGGGGTGATCCGATACAAAAGGATGACAGCCCTGATTGCCAATGCCTTGGCCATGTGACGCGTCTCATAGGGCAAGTTGAGACACAAACTGCCCAGTTTGATCCGAGCATAGATAGTCTGCTGGGGGCTCTTGGAGAGCCCCTACAGAAATGCAGGACCCTAATGGCATGCCCCAGTTGTAAATCACGGTCCGAATGCATGCTTTTATTGATCATGCTGGCAAAATCCCTTAGCGTCGTCTGCAATGAATTGGTCGAACGATACGACCAGGCCAAACGCGGAAGAGCTTCGGAGCCTACCGAGTGGCCTGAGGTGCGAGTGGGTACCCATCTGATCGAGGGTTTGAGTGAGAGGCATCGGGTCGTAGGGACGGTGATCATGGCCAGGGTAGATGATTTGCACGATTTCCTCACAGATTTGAGAGCGCAGATGAGCGGCCAGGATGGGCGTTTGATGCTCATTTTCCAGGTCGAAGAGCGGGTCAAGAATCTCAAGGCCACTATTCAATAGATGATCATAAAAACATAAGTATTCCCCACTAAGAATATATGTTGAATATATATATTTGAAACGAATTCTGCCAAACCACTGGTAGTATCAAGTAGCGCTCCCGCTCTATCCCTGCGAAATTGTCTTTTGTCGGAAGTAGCTGGGTCTGCCATCCTCGTCGACAATCTCAAGTCTAGGATCATCCTTGAAGTCTCCCATCGGGGCGCTGAGCCATTCCCCATCAGACATCAGAGCAACTGTACAATGCCAAGGCGTGGTGTATCCTGTTTTCGTATTCAGGAGGCACATCGACACCTTGTGCTCACCAGTTGACTGATGAATGGAGAGGCGTAGGTGATCAGGAAAAGCGGCTTTGACCGCCCCAGCGAAAGCCTATTTGGGGAGATGGTTAAAATCTTTCCGAGAATAAGGGGGTGGTGTTAGGGGAAACGCACGTATCCTCGGATCAGCATTTGCTTAGCCAAAAATTTGACATCCCTCTTATAGCCATTGCTGGTTCTCCCGTTTCCAGCAGGGAAAATATGTCGCAAATCCGACTCAAGAAATCTCTTGTAACCACAGTAAGTCATCTTTGTGTCTAGCTCAGTAGCAATTTCATGGTCAATGTCCAGATCCTCCTTTCCATATTTGTTAAATAGGTATCGTCTAAAGTTTGTAGCATTTGCTACGTAGGTTATCTCCTTAAGCTCTTGTGGGAGTGGAAATTTAACGAGATCCTGGAGTCGAGAGAAGTCGATATGATGAAACCCCTTCTGGGCAACCATAGCGCGTACAGCTTCTCCATAAGCCCAAACATCCTTGTCTGGGATAGTAAGTAAGTCTATCAAGAGATGAAATACTAAGTTAATACACATTCAGAATGGAGCAAATTTTAGACGTGTCTCACCGTTGTAGACCAGACCATCCGAAATTATCGTGAGTTTAGCACCGGGCTCATAGATCTCCCCAATACGGATGCACATGGTGTTCAATCTATTGAGGGCTAGTTCTTCAGCTTTATCCGGCAAGATGCCAAACACCTTGTAAACTTTGTTCGCCGACTTGAAGGGGAATGCTGGAAGACACATCTTCACTTGCTTTTCAGCAACAACAAACTGATCAATGACAGAGAGGAACTCTGGGACACCAGCAGCCAGCCTTTCGGCGCTGTCATCAAATTTGTTCAGAGCATACTCGAAAACAATGTTTAAAATCTTGGCAGAAGTCTCTGCAGTCTTTCGAATTTGGTCCGCTGCTGCTGGGTCTTCTGAGACGTGTCCATTGTTAAAGAGCAAAGCAGGGGCAGGAATTGCTTCTGTTGACATGGTCGGTAAATATTAGATCGAACGCGAGAAAAATAAAAGAGCCAGAACAGGCGAGACAGTAGCTCGATAATTCGCTAATAAAGGTTTGAGGGGTTGGATTGGGATATCCCGAGAGCCGGGGGCCGGACTCTATTTTGTACGAAGCTGGGCGTCCAGCAAGCCGAGACCCACCGCTTCGAATACAGGACGTGACTGAACTGCTCGTTCTGATAGATACGAACTGTTACGTACCAGGATCTAGTGACGAGCTCGGTGTTCTTGGTTCGGGCATGCCTTTTTTGATACGCGATGCTGGGATGGAGTGAGATCCTGGCTCTCGTCAATGATAACATGCGCCCCTGTGGCTCAGCCCTTGAAGCACTTATGACAGTACTAACTACGTGCGTGAAACTTTATGTCATACTTTTTTCCTGGAGGGATATGACACAATGTTACATCAAGCGGTGAACATACGTGGACGGCTAATCACGTGTGTCCAGAAATGCCAATATTCGGAGCACCTAAAACGGCGCGGCCCGAATATCCACTCTCGGACAGATCCCTGGTCATTGGACGAGTTTAAAGTTAACAGGGCCATTTTTACATTTGATGTATCAGATTATAAATGGATATATGCCAATAGACATCAATTTCTTTTCTTTTTCGGCAACTTATAACCTCATTCCGAATGCTGTTGGTCCCTCTGCGGCTTCTACCACATCAGCAATCATGACAGCCCCAACCAATTGTGGACATAGACTGATCCCTCAGATCCTAGATAGCCTTGCCACCTCTGATCCAGATCGAATCATTTACTCCATAGCAAAATCTACCGATATTTCTCATGGGTTACGGCGCATTTCTGCTCGCGAGTTTGCCAGAGCGGTCGATAAAACGGCCTGGTGGCTCCACAATGAGGTTGGGAAGGGCCAATCTTGCGACGCTGTGGGTTATATCGGGCCTCGTAAGTCGAGAATATCTGCAGTTGTGAAAATGTGAAGCTTACCAGTCTACCCTCAATTATAGACGATCTACGACACATTTTATTAACCTACGGCTGTGTCAAGGCTGGTTACACTGTCAGTATCACAATTTCACCAATTCAATCGCCATCCATGAGACCAAAGATTATCTAACTAGCGCTAACTCTGGTTAGGGCCTGTTCCTTTCCCCAAAGAATAGCACAGAAGGGGCTCTTGCTGTCCTTGAAGCGGCAAAATGTGACATTTGGGTCCAGCCCAGCGAGTTGCCAACTCTCCCCAACATAGAATTGTTTCTAAAGCAACGCCCCATGAAGGTTCTGGATCTCCCAAGGCTTGATGACCTGCTTGATGCTGAAACAACGGAACCTTATGCGTACGACAAGACGTGGGACGAAGCGGCCTATGACCCCTTCTGCATTCTGCACACCTCTGGCTCCACTGGGTTGCCTAAGCCAATCGTGTGGTCTCATGCTTTGATAGGTACCATGGATGCCGTGCGCTTACTTCCACCTGTGGAGGGCGACCAGGGAATGGCTCCTTGGACTAAAGATTGGAATGAGGGCGATACCATCTACTCGGCATTTCCGATGAGCCATGGAGCAGGCATCATTATGGATATTATTATCCCTTCTATGTTTGCCATGCCCTGTGTGCTTGGGCCAGTAGGAGTTATCCCCAACATGAACCTTCTCGAGTCTCTTGCGGAGCATGGAAACATCGACATCTGGAGCATTGTCCCATCCCTGGTCGATGAGTTGGGCGAGACCCCCGACGTATTGGCCAAATTTAAATCATCAAAGTTCATTTGCGCATCTGGCGGACCTGTTAGTCCCGTCAGTGCCGGCAAAGTCAACAAAGTAATCCGCGTGCTCAACTTGACGGGAACTACTGAGGGTCTCTTCATCGGAAACCTCTGGGTAGACCGGGAAGATTGGCTTTACTTTGCATTCCACCCTTACTCCGGCTTCGAGTTCAAGGAGATCGAGCCGGGCGTATATGAACACTGGGTGACACGCAATGTGCATTGGGAATTTTTCCAGGGCATCTTCACTACGTTTCCCGAGTTGGAACAACTCAACTTCAAAGACTTATATATCAGGCATCCCACAAAACCGGATCTTTGGGCCTACAAGGGGAGGAGTGACGACATTGTCGTCCTGTCCAACGGCTACAAGATATCGCCTCTGGACACAGAAGCCTTTGTCTCGGCGCATCCGGACATTAACGGATGCCTGATGGTGGGATCAGGAAAACCTCAGGCTGGACTTGTCATTGAATTAAAGGACGGTTCTTCAAAGACTGATGAGCTCTTGGATAGCATCTGGTCCGTGGTCGAAAAGGCCAATTCCATGTCCTTGCACAAAGATCAATTACAGAGAGACTACATCACATTCTCAGATCCAGAAAAGCCCTTTATCCGGACCGATAAAGGAACAATCAAGAGACGCGCTACCCTGATCCTCTACGAGGACTACGTTAATCGGTTCTATGAGTCCCGGGAAGAAGAGATCGATCAAGGGCTGGCTATTGATGTGGACACAACCTCAATCGAGTCCATTGAGAACGCAGTCCGCCACGTCTTTGGCTCCTTGAACCCAACCTTTCAGCGCGTCACTTCTGAGACGGACCTTTTCGACCTCGGACTCGATTCCCTCCTTGTATACCGGGCAATTCGTTCTTTCAGAGTCGTCATGGGACTGCAGGACCAGCTGGGCCCTCGTCATCTGTACGCCAACCCCACCGTGGGCAAGTTTTCCGCTGTCCTCGCGAAAATATCTGCTGCGGCAAAATCTGGACAGGGTGCTCCTCCGGAGCTCAACGACAAGCTGGCCAAGACGAAGGAGTTGCTGCGAAAATACAAGTCTCAAGAATCGCACGCATTGACTTCCTTTGATGCAATGATGGGTAAAATATACGTCTTGATGATGCTCTATATTCCTCTTAAGGAAGGCATCAATTTTGAGGAAGCCTTTACAAGCCTCCAACGTGGGCTTTCTCGGACATTCAGCCTTATTCCAGCACTTAACGGGCAGGTGAGGAAGTACGAGGAACATGAAGATGGCTACATGCCGGGCAAGGCTTACATCGTTGTCCCAGAGGCTGATCAAGCGGGCGACTATTCCAACCCAAGACAGTTGGTCTTCAGGGACATGTCCCACCGGCTCCCATCTTTCCAGAAGCTGCGGGACTCTGGGTTTCTCACATTGGACTGCAAGGACGAGGATCTCCTGAGTCTTCCCATTTATCCTCACAATCCAGCCGACGTCATGGGTGCGCAGGCCAATTTTGTTGAGGGAGGCTGTCTGCTCGCCACAATGTTCCATCACTCATGTGTGGACGGGACGGGTGTTTTAAATGCCCTCACGGCTTGGGCCGAAAACTGCAGGTACGTTGAAGGCGATTCTTCAGCAACATGCAGTTGGCTGGACCCCGAGAGTATGAACCGCATGCTGCCGTACGTCCTGTGGAAGGAGGAGGGGTATGCTCGGCCAGTCGAGGAAATTGACCCTACGACTTGGGATTACCTTTGCCCCCCGGCGCCCGAGGAAATCGAGAAGACGCTCACGAGCGCAGGTAGTAGAATCAAGCCAAGTCGACTGCCTCCGCCACAGGCAGAGCGGCATCTGGACCCTGTCAATTTCTCTGTTTCTGCCGAAAGCCTGGAAAGGCTAGTCAAAGAGGTAGCCAGTGACCTGGGAGCCAAAGAAGCAGTAACTGAGGCGGACATCATGCATGCGCTATTCTGGAAAGCCATGATCAGGGCCAGATACCAGGCGGCAAAGGAGCGCAAAGGCCAGGCCTTTGGACCCGATGACATTTCCATTCTGGAATTGCCCGTTGACATCCGTGCTTACTTCTCATCTTCACTGCCGACCTCGTATATGGGAAACGCACTATTGATCATGCGGCCCAATCTACCTGTCGAGAAGCTATGCGCACCCGAGACCAGCGTTGGGAGCATTGCGTCGCTTATCCGCGAATCAGCCGGGCGGATAAGGCCGTCGCTCGTACACGATGCCTTCACATTGCTGCAGCTCGTGACAGACTACGACCGGCTCAAGTCGGCCGCCGTCGGGATTGAGGGACTGGGCGTCATGATCAGCAACCTGATGCTGCTCCCGATGAGCGCGCTGTGTTTCGGCGGCAAGTACTTTGACAACGGTGGAGCTCCGGACACAATGATCCCGCTCATGGGCAGCTGGAACTCGGGCTATCGCATCTGCCTCATCCTCCCCCTGCGCCCGGACGGCAGCCTGACTGTTCGGTTTGGCGCGTTTCCCGAGGAGCTGGAGAAGCTGATGGAGGACGAGGAGCTTGCCAGGTATGCCACTTTCCTGGGTTAAGGGGGAGGGCAGCTAGGGAATCCCTCAGACCAGGAAATACGTATTCAATTGATGCATCAGGTCTTTTTTTCGCATTCTTGTATGGACGAAGAGTGGGACATTCGGCGGCGCGGCGCATCAAAGGCTCCATCCCTGCTAGTTGCCGCAATTCTAGACCAAGAATGGCCAAACCTTAAAAGACGGCAAGCATCCCCTCAAAATGACAGCTTGTCGTTGCTTCGCACAAAAGTTGGGCCGTCGTCGTGGCCTTTTCCGTTTTAACCGCGTTGCAGACACGGAGTAACTATAAGAGCTGGCGTTCCGACCAAGCTCGGAGCTTAAACGGGGAGCGGCGCCATGTGTGTTGGCGCCAGAGAGCCCATTGGCTGCGGAACATATGTGAATGTCTCGAATCCTGCACGCCACCCCCTTGTTGTTGAGCAAGTTAGAGAGTAATAAAAAAAAAAAAAGGGTCCTGCATTTTCAATCTCTCCCTCCTCGAAAAGTAATCTTCCTTTTTTTATTACTATTTTTAGCCTGGCGCTGTCTTGACACGCTCCAACCAATTTCCCGCCCCCGGGGGCTTATGTCACTTTGTCCTTTTCCCCAGTTCCACTCCTGTCTGGCTGTCAACCCGACCGCACGGAAACTATCAATCCCCCCTCCCCCATACAGATATTACAGAATCGCACCATGGCGATTCTGGACGCGGCCCGCAAGGCCTCCTCCATGGACGAAGACCTCGACGTCGACGTAGAGCGGTTCGGCCATGAGGACCTCGACGACAGCGAGGAGGCGCGCTTCCTGCCCGCCGACCCAGCCGCAGCCGCCGGCGCCGCGACCCCCGGCGCGTCCGACAACGTCCCCAGCAAGTCCACCCAGCGCTACGTCGTCGTCATGTGCGTGCAGTTCCTCTTCATGATTGAGTTCAGCCAGTATATTATGGAGCCGCCTCTGCAGATGATCATGGAGGACTTCATCTGCCACAAGCAGTACCCAGATCACCGCATGGGAGCGGCCGATGTGAAGGACACCCGCTGCAAGGGCTCCGACGTCCAAGGCACCCTTGCCATGGCCAGGTCGTGGCTCATGTTCGCCCAGATGCTCGTTCGTAGGTGGCCCCAGAAGCCGTTCTCGGTCTGGTAGCTGATATTATTCCAATGCGTAGCCCTGATTGTCCAAGTCCCCTTTGGAATTATGGCCGACAATCATGGTCGCCGCCCCGTGCTGTTCATGAGCTTGCTGGGTATCGTGTTCGCAGTCATATGGCATGTCATTGTCTGTACGTTGTCTTCCACGTTATTTCGCCCAGCTTTCCTCGCGTGTAACATATATCTAATCATATCCCCATAGTGCGCCACCCGGATACATTCTCAATCTACCATCTCCTCTTCAGCTCCATCCCGCTTCTAGTTGGTGGTGGCGGATCCGTCGTCAGCGCCATGGTCTGGACCATCCTGACTGACGCCGTCCCTGCTGAGAAGCGAACCTCCATCTTTTACCTGCTGCATGCCATGATGCTCGTGCTTAGCGCAGTCTTCCGTCCCATTGCCGGATGGCTGATGAGCATGGACCCGTGGCTGCCAATGTGGCTGGGCCTGGCCGCCCTCATCCTCAGCTGGCTCTCAACTCTCCTCATCCCAGAGACGCTGCACTTCCGCAAGTTGGACCCCGGTGCCCGCAGCCAGGAGGAGGAGGAGCACAGGCGGCAGTCAATGGACGACAAGCCGTCGTGGACTAAACAGACTCCGATGGAGAAGGCGTGGTCCAACATAATGAACGACCTTTCCAAGACTTGGGGCTTTTTGTTGAGCCTAAAGCATCTATGGCACATCATTATCGGATACTGCTTATGTTTTCCCATTTTTGTCGCTTTCGAAATGAATCTTCTCCAGTACGTAACGAAACGGTTCGGCTGGGACTGGTCCACGGTAAGCATCCCCCGTCGCACCCGCCGCACATCCCGTCCTAACATTGTGTCCAGGCTGCGTATTTCACCACCATATCCAAAGTTACTTCAGTGGTGGTTCTGCTTGGCATCTTGCCACTAGCCTCGTTGTACCTCACCAAGCGTTCCGGCCTGGGCACTCTGAGCAGAGACCTGTACCTGTCACGCGTCTCCGTCCTCTTCCTCGTCGCAGGAAACGTAATCACCGCCGTCGCCGCAGCCCCCTGGCTGCTCGTGACGGCCCTCATCGTCCTCAGCGTCGGCAATGGCTTTTGGCCCCAGGTCCGTGCCATATTCTCCGGTGTTGTGGAGCAGCAGAACCTGGCAACCATGAACACGATCATCGCGACCGCCGAAACGCTCACGGGCTTGGTCACCGTCCCGACGCTGGGGTGGCTGCTGAGCAAGGGGATTGAACTCGGAGGCGTCTGGATGGGCTTGCCCTACGTGATGACATCCATCTGGGTGATATTGGCCGCCGTGCTGATGTTCAAGTTCAGGCTCCCTCAGGGGGTCGAGCAGGCAGACGGGCGTTATGAGCTGCTAGATCGGCACACAGATTAACGAAGAGAGAACTTAGATGGAAGGGAAAGGCATAGAAATGTAATCACTGGTAGAATTTAGAGGCATTCACCATGCCATGATTTCTTTTTTGTTAAGATGTTAGACAGACTTTGATCTAAACGAAAGAACCTATCAAGCGTCAAGTTAAAACAAAGACCGGATTCATTCGACTCACCCTCCTCTATTTCTGAATCAGCCACTCAGGATACTGCATAGGCAGTCATTGCAATACCCTATTACGGGCAGGCGGAGATGCCAGTTTCAGCATTTAGGGCCACCGCATTTCCTCAATTGCAATTCGCATGAACTTTACGCAGAGCACGAATGATGTGCCAAAAGGCTTGCAACACCGCAAAATAAAATAATAAATGCTTAATGTTTTTACACTAATAATTATGTAATAATTTTTTATTTATTTACTTCTTTTTATTTACGTATTTATTTTACTTATTTATTTATTTCGTTGTTTATTACAGCCGGTGGTCATAAGCACATACCACATTGAAAGGCGTTGTTAGACTTCTGTCACATCTTGTTATATTGTTTTCCTCTCACCATGGCTAGCCAGGCTCTATCGCCACCTTGCATTTCGTTTTTCTCACGTTCAACCATCACAAATTAACATACAGGCCTTGCCAATAATACCCATCCGAAAATATAGCTTCCGATGGTTCCATCTGTCTTAAATGTTCAACACCAACAAGTGGCTCGTCGGGGCTACTGAAATCTTAATCGCCGCTCATTATCTTGCATGATAACCATGACGTGATAACTCTCCTTATGGGTGGAACATCCATTTGCATCCACACTGCAAGAGCTATGAGCTTTCGCGCCATTGCGGCGAACATCTCTAATCGAGAACCAAGTGTCTAGTTGGCCGTCTTCGAGGAATTGTTGACAGCGACGGTAGTGTTTGTCTGACATGAGGTGATCAATTAATTTAGTGATGTAGGACAAGTCAGACATATTGGAGATTAATAGCTGGAATGGCGGCCATGCAAGGCCGTGCATGTCATCGGATAGAGCCTCGGGTTTCTCGGTTGGAGAAGTTATGCGACGTCGCTTGCTACCGGTCGCTTCAAGACTCTTACTGCGATGGTCATCTTCAATGCCTAATTTGGCCATTATTCGGAGGTAGGAGTCGAGGTCCTTTTGGGTATGGTCCAGAACTGTGCGAAGCTCCAGTTCCGATGACTTGTACCTCTGGGCTCGGTCAAGGGCATCTTGCTCAAGCTGTCTTGCCACCAAAAGGTCGGATCTGCTCTTTTCCAGTTCATGTTCCAGATTTTCGACTTTGGCTTGTAAGGCACCGTTGTCCATTATGGCCCCAAGGCTTTCGGTGATACGATTCTGGATCTCACTGGCCAGGAGCTGCTGAGTCTGAGCGGCGTCCAAGCTCGCTTGCAGTTCAAGACGGACTCCTTCCGATTTTTCTAAAGCCGCCTGGAGATTATGAATTTCTACATCACGATTGGTAGCGACTTGATGTTTCTCAGAGCGTTCCTCACCCGTCTTGCTAAGTCGCGTTTCGAGGACGTCCACATGAGCGGCGCGCTCTTCATACAATCTTCGAACCTCATCATGGCAATGTATAGCGCGAGATAGCTGATCTTTCACATCCTTGTTCTCTGATTCAAGACGAGAAATACTCTGGAGGTGATTTGTCGAATTCTTCTCCACCTCATCCTTCAACTTTTGGTTGGAGGCCAGACTGTCGGCCAGCTGGGTTTTGAGCTTAGCGACTGTGTTGGAATGGTTTTCCTTGGTCTTCCGCAATTCACCATTCAATCCAGACAAGCGCAGCTGGAGGGCCCCCAACTCCTCCTTGGTTTCGTCAGTTTGCGAGGCCAGTGCCGACTTCTCGCGCGTGTTGCTCGAGGTTTTTGTAGGCGTTGTGCTGTCGTGAAACCCACCGGCTTGAGGCACACTATTTTGCTGACTTTCTTGTAAAATCCTAGCAGCCCAGTCTCTGAAGGTCGTCGAGTACTGCTCCCCATTGAGTTCGGCGGGTGGGACAGGCCATGGCCATTCTGGTAGTACAACTCTCTGGGCTGCTAATGGTCAGAATGCTCAGGCAGCAGAGAAGGATGGAAAGGAAAATGCTCACAGACAAGTCTCCATATGTTCCAATCCACGGACCATTGAAAGTAGCTTTCGGAGCATTCCCGCCAGCCACGTCCGAGCAAGTCTCTGGACACTGCCTCCTCGCTCCGGGCACGCAGGGATTCCTTTTCCGCGTAGAAAGCCTCTGGGCCGAGCGCGCGCGAGAAGTGCGCCTCCATAGATGATCGTCGATAAGGAATGGTGAGGTTTTGGTCAACCCATGGCACCCGAGTATTGGCGACCTTGTTTAAAGCAGGTGGGTAGCTCAGATACGACATTTTGGCGCCGATGTCCCTCGTGGAGGTCGTTTCTGCCTTCGCTGCCGTGGAGATGGAGTTGGGAGATTTGGGTTCCTGAAACTGAGCGACGCACCAGAGCTGCTGTGCGGTTGGCAGTTGTCCATCATGGCTGCCAGCTGGCATTTACTTGCGCCTGCCATGTGCACTGGAAAACTCAGTCAGGACAACGCCTGCAGGGCGTGAGCTGGCGAGGGGGCAATACCGGATTTCATCACAAATACAAGAGTGCTTCTCCATTTCTTGGTCGAAGCTGAAATGTCTGGCTGAAGCCCAAATTAACACAGGAATTGTCATGGTGTGTGCCAAACGAAAGATGCATCAAACAGGAATGGTGGTCAATTTTCCTAACCTAACCTCATAAGTGCTAAACCCGCACATTCTCCCAGGCCCCGACGTGATTCATTTATTGACCCGGCCAAGATATCCTAATTGTAGTTCATTTCTTCCTCGTAAATTGCCGTGAACACACCACGTAGACGCTGGGGCCGCTCTTTTCCGCCACCCAGATGTCCCCTTAAAGACAGATGCTTGGACAGTCCGCACCGCCGTTGTTGGGGTCGCACTCATCATTTGGAGTATCGTAACAGTATTTTCCCTTGGGGCACTTCTGGGCGGTTATTCCGCCACATGTTGGCACATTGTCGGGGATGCAGATGCCTGGCGCATCGCACGCCATTCCACAGCTGCCGGCGAGGAGTGCGCGGGGGTCGTCCTTGCACGTGGAACCCTTTCTGCAGTTTACGGGCTTGATGCGCATGCCGCCGCAGCTGGGGAAGACTTTCTTGTAGTAGCAAGTTCCCTTGCACTTGTTGAGGTTCTTGCACTTTTCGTTGTCCGGCACGCACACCTGGTCGGATCGGCAGGGTGCAATCTTGAGGCCGCACGGAACTCCGGAGCTGGGCCCCAGAGGCTGATTGTAGGAGGCGGCAGACACGCCGGTCAGGGTGAGGGCAATCACTGTGAGGAAGTTGGAGAGAAGCATTTTGAATCTGAGAGTTTGGTTAAGTCGATGAGTATTGCTGAGGATGATGTGTTGTGGGATGACACAAGCTGTGCGGCCAGGAAACATCAGTCATTTATATACTACAAGCACAAGCGTACGAGCAAAAGTCCCCATTCCAACCACAATCAGCCCTTCCACACAGACATATCACACACAGAGAAGTTCTCATCCCAGGTCGTCCGCCAGAGTCCGAGAGCTGAAACCAGCTGAGACGCCGGGGCGCAGAGGCGCACACGGCATGCCAGTTCGTTAGTCCATCCTGCACCGTGTTTATTAACCTTAACTTGAAGCCTATTGGGCATGGAATGCAGTGCGCCAACTATCTTCCCTAGCCCGTAAGCTGACGCTCTAATTGCCCCGAGGGCCATGGCAAAGTGCCTTTTTAAAATTGCATCGTCCCCCGTGGCGCATCTCCCCGCCATTCCAGCCGAGATGATCTGCGCTAATGCCCAATCATGCAGAGGCACTAACGACAGCTCCTCAGAATGTGGCTTCCGCTTTACGAGACCGAAAATAGATCTGCCGGAGTTTGCTATACGGCACTTGCTTCCTCGTGCTTCCGAGTCACCCGCACGTGGTCCAACTGCCTTTGGCTACCTACTTGGGCGGTTGATGCGATGCGAGTCGGCCGATCGCCCGGTTGCTCCCTGGCCCACACAGCTCACAGCTCACAGCTCTCGGCTCTCACATGGTCATCACATGGAAGGAGATTTGGGTACATGAAGCTGGAATTCAAATTGTGACATGCCAAGGTATCTCGGTGAATGGCCCGCTGTCCTACGCCGTTGCTTTGTCTCACATCAAGATGACTGCCACGCTCGACCGCTCGACCCCAACCGATCTGGTTCGCCATCTTGACATAGACGTCCAGCTCGTCGGCGTAAGCATACGCGAGGCCCGGGTTCTTTTGAAGCCGCCCTCCCACACATGATGGCATCGAGACCCTTTTGAAGCAGCTCCTCAGCCAGTGTTCCACTGCTGATGCCGCTCACGGCGGAAACGGTCATGTTCCCCTTCACAGCTTCGAGAATCTCCAACCCAAAACGTGCCTGTTATCCAAGGCCGGATCGGATGCTGGTTGACCACCTCGGGTAGACGCCTCCGGAGCTGAGGTCGAGGAAGTCGACGCCCCGCTCTGCAAGCAGTGGCGCCAGCCCGCAGGAATCTTCGACGGTCTAGCTCTCGAGGAATTCATCCTTCAAGTCATCGAACCAATCAGCCGCACTGAGTCTGACAGCAGGGGCATCTCCTCAAGGATCACCTCCCGGGCAAGACCGGCGACCTCCAGGACAATCTGACCCATTATCCCAGCTACCATGATACTTGCCGGTGCGCTTGTTGCTCATAGGGCTGAGGAATTGGTGAATCAGATAACCGTACGCCACGTGGATGTCAACGGCCCTCTTCGTTGCATCCACAAAAGCAGTCTTGAAGTTCTCAATCTGTGTCAATGAGATTTTCTTGGGGTGGGGATACACGTCGTTGAAGGAGTGGTGGGCGAGGCGTGCACCTCGTCAGCCAGTCAACGGCCTCTTCTGGAACGGTCGCGTTCCCGTAGATGAACAGCGGTGCAGTATCATGCCTCCCTCCTTTCTATCTACGTTGTGTTTTATTGCCAGGCTTATGTCATATCATTTAATAGCGACAGCCACGTCAATGCGCACAATAAAACGTGATGAGGTATGGAAATTTATGGCTTGAATTTAACCGTATTGGCAGGCCAATAGACCAATATCCAAAAAGTCTACTCTACTATAACCAGGATCCCGAGTGCGGTAATATTCAAGCATATCATCAATCTTTTCTTCCAAAAGTTGAATAAACGCTCGGCCGCTGCTGTACGGCGTATCGTATGCATCCTGATCGTCCCATTCACAACCCAAATAGTCAGGGTCAACGGGAACATATCCTCGATTTTCCTGATAGAAGATACGACGCCGCCGAGACCATTTGTCGTAGTTTAGTACGTTCTGAGTCCGTTTTATACCGTAATCAATAAACCAAACCTTCCAGACGAAGTCACCTGACCTTACGGCCTCGAGAAAGTATTGAACGATGGGTAACTCATGGTAATGTTCGAGTCCAACTTCTTCTATTTCTTGTCCCCATAGCGGATTATACTCAATGGCGATGTTTTCGATGGCCACATAGCCTGCCCATGGTGAATCAATAGGAACACTGTAGAGGATAAGATACAGCTGCACGTTATCCAGGCAAACTGGTTGCAGAATAAAAAGATCTTCGCGGGGGAAAACGGTAAAATAATGGTTGACCAAGTCTTTGCCTATAAAATAGGACGTGGCTATGTGTCCGTCTCCTAGCCTTTGGTCTGGGATCAGGAACCTACGTTCCATGAGCATCCGTAATTCCTTGCATGCCGTCCATAGGCCCCCATCGACAAGATAAGTGGAAAGGTTATTGCAAGTCCACGAGGCTGGCAGCTCTTGTCGCAGCTTGTAGTTGACACCGGTCTCGCTAGGCCCAGGGAGGCTTTTTGGAGCCGATAATTGTAGGTTTTTATCGAGTTTCATTCGGCAATTTCGATCAAAGGTTACGTCCACGGTCCTATCTGCGGCCTCGTCTTTTTGAATATTATATAGAGTAAAGACATGGGCGCCAGGACACTTGGGCCGGATTGTGAGGTTCCAGATCTCTTCCCGCAGTTCCCACGGGAGCTGAAGAAACTGATGAAATGTTTCTGGCATGTTTTCGGTTATCGACGAGGATATGGCTTTGGTCTGCCTCTGTTGCTGCACGTGATGTTGGTGAGGAGGCAGAAAAATCGGCGACATGCGAAACGACGGCCCAAGCTTTATAGAGGTTTGTAACAAAGTTTCTAGTCAGAATTCATATCTCCGAAGAGTCATCCCAAGGTTAAAAAAATTATAAACGCAATTGCCTTCCACTCTTTGCTTCAACAAGGTTGAACTTTGTTGTCGAGGTGCTACCTCGATAGTAGAACCGCTTTGGAGACAATTCGTATGATCAAATATGCAGTCCTGTATTATGCAATTAACTTTTCTATTTTAGGTAGAACAGTCTTGATGTCCCCTTCACGAATAGCTTTATGATCAACCGAAGCCGTAATGAATGGCCCATCTTGCTGAAGAGTTTTGGAGATCGCATCAACGCGGCTCTTACCCTATAGCTATCAGAGGTTAATATTTTGATGTTTCGATCGAACCTTCAATCCGGTATGGTGTAGTGGCTAACATTTCGCGCTCTCATAACTTGAGAGATCAGTTCCGCGGAGCCCAGGGTTCGATTCCCTGTACCGGAGTAGCCATTTCTTTTTGCCCTTGGTGGATTTGCTGGCAGGCTTTATTTTTGCTTGGTGGTTGCAATTGTTAACCAGGGTGGGGCAACCCACAGGTTTGGACCTCCACCCAGGCCAGATTGGAAATTATGTAAGCTTAGTTCAGCACAATCAATGGTTGTTTTGTTCATTGGCTGGTTGATACAGGAAGGAATGGTTGACAAGGAAGAAACTGAGGTGTATGATAGTTGACTGGTTGATTGCTTAATCAGTGTCCTGTGCTCAACCAGCAGTTGAAACATGCCACCAACTAAGCTTTTGGTTTGGTTAATAAGCTTCTCTTCCCATCCTCGTATACTGATATGTAGGCGTTGGAGGATAAGCAACTGGAATATAAATCCTTCATTTCAACAGGGCCAGCCAATCATTTCATCTATTGATAGTCAAATAATAGCAAATATTCACATCCCCGAAATATCCCTTTCTGGTTAAAAAACATGATGACATTTCCCCGTTTATTGTTCCAGTGGACCTGGTCCGCACGCTCGGAACGCGAACGGGCCGGAACCCGATGGACCGGAACTTACCGAGGCCGGGGAACGAACGGCCAAGAGATCAGTTTGAGATCCACACAGTTGCTTTTTTTACGTTTATTTATCTCGCCTATAATGGGTCAAAAGGACTTGGGGTTATTAATTGGCGTTGCAAGCGCGGGGAAGCTTCCGCGTGGAGGCAAGCAGACGCGGACCCAATTCTGGGTTCAGTATCCGGATTAATAAGGAGCATACGGCTTCGGGGTATCCAGTGGGATATCTCCCAGGTTACATATAACAATTAATGGCTCTGAAAACCAATAATAGAGCATTCGTCCAAGCACAATGGCAGCCCCGTAAGCGGATGAGAATGTAAGCAGTCCAACAACGGCCGAGATAACCCAATTCCATCGCCAAAGATCGCCAATGAACGCACATGAACAATTGATAAACAAACTAATTACGGATCTCGGGTCCAGAAAAAAAAGCTTCATAATCGTCGCCTACTCCACCGGGCTTCGGACCTCTCGGCATCCCACTTCGGAGTGCGGGGGGATTTCATTTCCAAGACATTCTGGCGGATTACGTTAGCAACCGACGGGTCGCGGTCGTGTAATAGCCCGCCCCAATGAGGCGACGATGCCCTCGATTGCGTATAAGTTGACTCTCGGCCCCCCCTGCGTGTTGCACTCCGAAACCCCGCTGCAGAGTTAATCGCCAAAACAGCCTCAACACTCGACCGGTACTCTTCGCAAAATGACAAAGTTCGTCGTCAGCGTCACCTCCGACACGGTATGCCCGTGGTGCTACGTCGGCCGCAAGCAGCTCCAGGCCGCTGAGCGCTTGTGGAAGCAAAAGTACCCCAACTCGAACGACAGCTTCGCCGTGAGCTACCTCCCGTACCAGCTGAACCCCTACGGGCCCAGGGGTCCCTCGTCGAGCATCTCCAAGGAGCAGTTCTACAACGAAAAGTTCGGCAAGGAGCGCACGAAAATGATGCACGGGCGCCTCTCGGCCATTGGCGAGGGCGTGGGCATCAACTTCAAGTACGGCGGGCAGACGGGAAGCTCCAGAGACTCGCACCGCCTGGTGCGCCTCGCCAAGAAGTACGGCCACGAGACTGAGCTCAAGGCCATCGATGGACTCTTTTCCACCTACTTCGAGAAGGAGGGCGACATTACCAACTATGACACGCTAAAGGGCATCGCGGTGGATGCGGGCATCCCTGCCGAAGAGTTCCAAAAGGCCATCGTCGAGAGCGACGAGGGCGGCGCCGAAGTTGATGACGCCGCCAACCAGGCGAGACTAAACGGCGTGTCCGGCGTTCCGGATTTCGTCATCCAGGACAAGTATCAGCTTCACGGCGCACAAGACCCCCAGAGCTTCGTCCAGGTATTTGAGAGGATCAAGGCGCAGGAGGAGGCCAATGGCGCGGCCAATTAATTATTAGGTTCATAATAGGAAGGCTTGAGTCGATGCTTGCAAGGTTACGATTGCTCATCAGCAGATCGAAAGTACACCTCTGCACGCTTCTCTAAGATATCATTCCACAGTTTTTGGTCTTGGAACTCGGGCACATAGAATAATATACCCAGCTCTTGGCTCGTCCACCAGCTCGCTCTGTCCATATTTCCTGAACCCATGACGAGATACTCGTCATCTACCAACGTCATCTTGAAGTGGCTTATAACGGGCTCGTCCTCTTTGTCCTGTCTCTCGTCCAGAGGCTTGAAGTAAGAAATCTCTAGTTTCCCGGGAGCTACCAACTGCGATTCCGGGTCAGACGGACGAGGCTGTTGCAGCAACGCCTTGTACTTCTTGACAAATTGGCGCAAGCACCTGTCTGTTGTGGTGCCGGCGGTGAGGAGCTGCTCGATAATCATCATTTCCCTACTTGTCCTCAACTGTACATCTACTCCACGAGAAAGTGCATCAAGGAGAGCCTCAACGAATGGCCAGGATGTGACGTTGGGGGTGACCACAGTGATTTTTCGCTGGGCATTAGCGAATAGGGTGAGCAATGCAGCGTTCAAAGGAGTGATGGGAGGGTTCCTGTGCGAGAGGAATGGGAAAAAATAAAACCCGGGGTTTCGGTGGTGTGAAGAGGGGAGGAAAATGGTTGGCACAGGGTTCTTGCTCGGGTATGCGATGGCTTGGTTTGGCGAAGCAGTATCGCTATTCGTCACAATGGATACGGTAGTCGGACGATCCAATGCATCACCCTCCCCTGGCTGGTCAAGAACATCAGACTGACCAACCGTCTGAGAGTACTGTGCCAGTTGTGACTTGTTTCCAGATCCCCAGACTCGCTCATAAAAAGCATGAAGTTGATCCACAATGTCACCCTCAACCTCGACACATCCTTCGAACCACCGCTCCCAACTGACGTTACAGCTGGGGACCCAGGCTCTTTCTCCATCGACAATGACAAATTTCGGGTGCATGACACTGAAGGGGGTGAAGAAAAGACTCTTGACCGTCAACTCTATCCCGCTTTTCCGCAGCGTGTCTTCGTCAGGAAGACCAAGCTTGGGCCATTTGGAGGGGGGGTAGATATACCCATCCCTGGAACCTGTATGAAAGAGCTTCTGAAATAGGCCGAAGGATGAAAACCCAATGGTGATTTGGAGTGGGGAATCCGGTTTGGCCTGGGCTCGCGTCAAGGCCAGCTTCAGAAGAGTCTCGCGGATGGCATCCAACGAGGGCGACGCAGCCCAGTAGCAGGTAATGAGCTGAACGGAGTGCTTGGCAGAGAGGATGGCGGGGAGGAGAGCGCGGGTATATATGGAGTGGCCGGTTCCTACGTAAAATGCCCTCGGATGGCTCGTTGTGATGAGGGAGTCAATGTCATTGACATGGTTGTTTGGAAAGTCGTGCTGTTGTTGCTCGCGGTGGGACTCCAGGAGCTCCCTCCACGGCTCAACAAAGGAAGATGGGAAAGAGGTCATGATTTAAGTTCTTAGATGAGAGGCGACTTGTCAGCAAGTACAAGTATAGGCACATGCAGTCATTATGTGGTTGCGGCAACGGCAGAGCAAAGCAGATGTGTGGTGTGTTGAGTGAGGAAAAGAAGTAAGATTGCACCAGACGCGTGGCCAGCGGGCGAAACTACTTGGCAGTGCCGAGTACTGCGATGAATGCGATGCGACGGCACGACAACACGACACAGTTCGCGGCGTTCCGCCGGATAATTTACGGATTCAGTCGTGTGATACGGCCTAAACCCAGCATCTGTAGACGATATGCGGTTATTGGGGCTATAGCTGGATTTACCCGTCTGCATTGGACATGTTTCATGTCCATGGTTCAGCGCATTCATGTGGTGCACAGTACAGTGCAATACCGCTCTTTGTCCACATTAATAACACACCTAAGCCAAGCTGCTGCTGCTTGCATGGTGCCACACCTGGTCACATCATATATCACACATGGCACCAAGCATTGCGCACTCTCCACCATCTAACCGGACTAAATAGCTCCTCCCGAGGCAAAAAAGACCCTTTCAAAAATGGGCAAAAACAGCAAACCTGCCCTCTCCTCCGTCGCAGCCGGATGAGGTAAGCCTGTAAATTAAACATGGCCTACCTCGCCTCCCCGGGCCTCACCGCCCTTGAGCTGTCGCCTGGCAGAATTCCCCCACTACCCACTCATTCACTCCACTACGCGCTGCAGTTCGCTATATTGCGACTCCTATCCTGTCCTGGCCTCAATCTCAATGGTTGATAGACCCCTGTTCTAGCCTCGTCCGCCCTCTGCCTGCCTCCTCAGCTTCCTCTCTCCCCGAATCCGAGCCCTCACGTCGCCAGCGCAAGCCGCGCACCATCGCCCCCTTTCTCCGCCGCAACCATGTTGTCGGGCGTCCTCATCTTCAACCAAAAGGGCGAGAACCTCATCTTCCGTGCGTTCCGCAACGACTGCCGCCCCCGCCTCGCCGATGTCTTCAGAATCCAGGTCATTTCGAACGCCCAGGTCCGGTCGCCCATCCTCACGCTGGGCAGCACCACCTTCAGCCATGTCAAGCACGAGAACATCTACCTCGTGGCCATCACCAAGAGCAACGCCAATGCCGCCCTGGTCTTTGAGTTCCTCTACCGCCTGATCCAGCTCGGCAAGGGCTACTTTGCCAAGTTTGACGAGGAGGCCGTCAAGAACAACTTCGTCTTGGTGTACGAGCTGCTCGACGGTACATTGCGCTCCTCTCGCTTCCCCCCGATGCCCCCAATGCTAACTCGCCTCCCCTATCTCAGAGATTATCGACTTTGGCTACCCCCAAAACACCGAAACCGACACGCTCAAGATGTACATTACCACCGAGGGTGTCAAGTCCGAGTCCCGCCGCGAGGACACGTCCAAGATTACCATGCAGGCCACCGGAGCCCTCTCCTGGCGCAAGGCAGACGTCAAGTACCGTAAGAATGAAGCTTTCGTCGACGTGATCGAAGACATCAACCTCCTCATGTCAGCCACAGGCGCCGTCCTGCGCGCCGACGTCACAGGCCAGATTGTCATGCGCGCCTACCTGTCCGGCACGCCCGAGTGCAAGTTTGGTCTCAACGACCGTCTACTGCTCGACAACGACGGCCTCCTCAGCCTTCCTAGCGGGAATCGTATGGGTTCAAAGGCCACCAAGGCCGCCGCCGGCAGTGTCACGCTCGAGGATTGCCAGTTCCACCAGTGCGTGAAGCTGGGCAAGTTTGACAGTGACCGAATTATCAGCTTCGTGCCTCCGGACGGCGAGTTCGAGCTCATGCGCTACCGTGCCACCGAGAACGTCAATCTGCCCTTCAAGGTCCACGCCATTGTCAACGAGGTCGGCAGATCCAAGGTCGAGTACAGCATTGGCGTCAAGGCCAACTTCGGCTCCAAGCTGTTTGCGACCAACGTCATCGTCAAGATTCCCACACCGCTGAACACGGCCAAGATCACGGAGCGATGCACACAGGGCAAGGCCAAGTACGAGCCCAGTGAAAACGTCATTGTGTGGAAGATTGGCCGGTTCACTGGCAACAGCGAGTATGTCCTGAGCGCCGAGGCACACTTGACAAGCATGACCAACCAGCGCGCGTGGAGCCGACCGCCCCTGAGCGTGAACTTCAGTCTACTCATGTTTACAAGCTCAGGCTTGTTGGTGCGGTATCTCAAGGTGTTTGAGAAGAGTAATTATTCCAGCGTGAAGTGGGTGCGCTACATGACGAGGGCAGGCTCATATGAAATCAGGTATGTTATCTCGTCTCGTGAAGAAGAGGAAGAAAAGAGCACACAACTAACTAACTTGTGACAGATTTTAACACAACAAGTTGTTTATGAGGGGCGGCAGAGTATGTACCATGTATGGCGTTTCGGTAATTCCCGGCAAAAGTCAAAGAGCGGGCATGATTCCTTGGTTTTGTCAACATTGACTTATCATTCATCATTACATATATTCTCGTTACGGTGCATTTGTGACAACACGGCCATGACGACTCACCGGCAAGCTGCGGTTGAAGTGCTAGGATCCCATGTCTTTTCCTCATTATTCGCTGATCAAGATCGAACGCCCAGCCATGCCAACTCCAGCAGTTTAGAGAATAACCCAACGAGACCGTGTACAATATAGAAACAGGTCTCGACGCTTGAGGCCAGACTTTGCCATTTCAAGCTCCCGCAATCACTCATCATCCTCCACGATCAAGATTCTGATGCCCTGAAAGACACTTTCCCCTCCGTGGTGTTGATGCAGCCGGATGGCATTGTTCATCAAGAAAGCAAACCCATAGGTTGGGTGGCACTCGCTCCATCCCAGCGCCTCCAGGTCAAACACCTCGACGTACCGCCTTCCAACGGCCCGGATAACATCCCCCGGTCTCGCACTGTCGGGCCCCTTGCCGTCCTGGTCCAGTCGCTTCCACAGAGAACCCCGTCGCTGGAGATCCCCCGCGTCGATGCACTGTCGGCTGCTGCGCTCCCCACACCGCCCCGCACATGTGTCGACCAGGTAGAGCACCTCGAGATGCCGGTGCAGCGTCGAAGCTAGATGCGTAATCTCGTCCCATCCCAGCGTATCGTGGGGCGAAAAGACCCAGCCCTCGACCACATCCAGGGCCACCTTTTTAGCGTCCTGCAGTGTCGAAGCAAGCTCGGCCGACCACTGGCTCCGGAGCACCTGGCCGATGCGGGACTGGAATACGTCGGCCTCGTTGTCGTGTGTGCCATGATTTGCGTCGCGGAAGCGGAGCATCAGGACATCTGTGCTCGAGATGTTGATTTTACCGCCGCGGCCGGGGAGAGAGACGAGAGTTGACCCATTCCTGGACGCCATGGCCTGTGCCGTCCACGCTGCCAGGCGGCTCGTCTGGCAAAGCGATCTCGCAACGTGATACATGCTTGGGTCCGCCGAGCCGCCGTCTAGACGATCCAGAAATACCGTGTTTCCGTACCGCTCGACAAGCCCTCGGTTCTTGGCCTCGCACCCCACGCTGCCAAACCCTCTGGCAGTCCCGCCTGGATCTCGAGATGGAAAGCAGACGTCGAAAATGTGCATGCAAGGTCCGCCACCGCCAATGCATGCCTCCCATACCTCTGTCTGGAGCTCCAGTGGCAGCTGCGGGAATGAATGGAACGTCATTTGGTCAACGGCAAGGGTCGCGCGAGCGACGGAGGGCGGATAGCAACGGAGTCGGAACTGTATCACCAAGATGAGAGGAATCAATCTCAAAGCTGCTGCAGGCGCCGGTGTTGGTGATGATAGAGCTGTTACTTATACCATCTGATATGCCATTCAATCAATCCCACGTCAGACTTGTACCTTGGCCTCGCTCGCACCAGCTGAAATCCTCCCATCTGACTCCAAGGGTAACAGTGCATCAGCGCTAAAAGAGGAAAGGAGGGGGGAGGGGGAGGAGGACCGTTTTAACCAGAAAAGCCAAGAATGGCGTCCTGGCAAAGCTACGGGCTGAGGGCCTGGTGCGGAGAAGCTTGGGGTTGGGGTTGTCTTTTCCTGATACGCTACGGGCAAGGCCAAAGATCTACGGCTAGTATCAATCGGTACATTCGGAGGGTATGCAACCTGGGGAAGATTGCGTCATGGGGCCGAGTAAAGGAGGGGGAGGGGAGCAAGCATGGGATGGGGGTTTGCAGCTCTGGGGCACATGTGGGTAACAAGAGCATATGTGTATTGCGTTTGAGCAATGATGTGGAATCATCATGGCTAGATTGGACTGTTGAATGCCGGATGGTAAAGCTGAGCCTGGTAAACATTGCCGGATCGTAGACAATGTCGAAAATGAAATATCGAAAGCCCAAAAGAAAAAGTCCCCTTTTCGCGTTGCTAAATACTAAAAATGATTCTTGGGAGTGAAGGGGGGAGGGGGGATATACCCCAGATGACCGTACTGCTGGTACTCGTGCATATGCAGCTATTCACACCTCTGATCAGTTGCAAACCAATCCACCAGACCAATACGCCCGTCTTGTTTCCCAATGGCTTTTCATTGATGTCTTGAAAAGTCAGCACTAATCCCCCGCGACAAGAATTGGGCGTCAGACGACGACCGCCCTATATACCAAGGGCCATCTCGCGTAATCCGGCCTGAAGGGTCTTTGGGATGGTCAGACTCAAAGCTCAGCTGCGTTGTTGATTGGGGTGCTGGCATTCAACGGTCGATGAGGAGGGTGTTGATGCTATAAGCGGGGAGGTTTTTTTTTTTTATCTGATTTTCCCTTCGTAATGTTTTCATCTTGGATTGCGATAACCCAGGCCGAAGCATCTCGAGGTTGAGGTTCCAGAGGAGCCATCGGTAGTTCCATCAATTCAAGGCCCTCCGTGTCAACTGGAGGTACAAAATACACCTAAATTTTCAAGATTAAACAGTCGTTATTTTTAATAAGCCCTAAGGAGGAGAAAATGTCAGAGCGTAATAGAGCGTCATTCGGTAAATCGACGCTGCTTGGTTTAGCCATCACCATCATTCGCTAATACTTGACATGACAAAATAGCTTCGTGCCTTTACAGAAACTCTCAGACGGCACCAGTAATCCGGTGCATTAGAGTCGAGTCGAGCCAAGCCGGGTCTAGCTGATTAGCAATATGTGTGAGATTATTTGTTAGACGTGAAAATCTGGGGGTCACCACCACTCTACCGTCCCCGTATGCGAGATGCTCGCCCTGTCATATCGTCGATCCTTTCTTGATTACATATTCATATCGAGAAGCCCGTATTGTCCTCATTCGTTCCCATTTCTGTCCCCCCTCAGCACCGTCTGTGCAACTTGTCCCCCCCTCCTTCTCCTCCTCTTCCTGGCCTCGGATATCCACGACCAGGCTCACACAAGCTGAACAGTTTCCGAGACATGCATCTCGTCCAACACACACCCAGATCCAGTTCTAGCCACCCAGCCATGGCCGCGTGTAATCCTTCTTCTTCGCGGAGGCACACAAACAACGCACACACACAGACACACACGCGCACACTCACCTCTTTCTCTCTGCCTGCAGGCGCCTTTTGTCACATTCTCGTTCGCAAGCCCCATAGAATCAAAAGCAAAACAGAACGAAAAGCCATGTGTCCTGTGCGTTCTTTCCCATGTTTCCCGGATTACATCGTATTTCCAATGCCGTGGACCTCACATGCACACACCCCCTCCCTCCACCTTTTTTTTCTTTTATCCCGGTGGGATGAACGCTGTGAGACTGTGATCCAGTGCCTCGAACGCCTTTTTCCTTTTCTTCTTTTCACTCGTTTTTCCTTTTTTTGATCAATGCGAGCCCCCCCCCCCCCCCCCCCCCCCCCCCCCCCGCCGATCAGTGTTCTGTGGAGCTCTCCATTAACTCACATGTGCATCAGCGGCGCAATGTTCGCAGGTTGTACTGTAGAAATACGAGACAGAGGTGGTTCCGCGGAGAGTCATCAAAATAGGAAAGGGTGTGTGAGCTTTTTTTGCATTCATCTGGAATTTCTTTTATTAGAAATCATGTTGGAACTTGCACTGTTAATAAGCAGCTTATGCGTGAGAGAGTTGCATATCAAGTGCCCCATTCTCGACTTCATGCTTGATAGCCAGAGAGCCCCCCCCCCCTCTTTTGCTCCAGTCGCAAAGGAGAACAGCAAAACAATTAACACATGCGAGAACAGATCAAAGCCATCCGCGCTATCTGGACATGTAGCAAGTGCCCAATGGTCATATCCAAGACATGCACAAGCTGCCTAGTCCGTGGGCACACCAGCTTTGGGCATGTCCATCCGAGAGGCTTGTACCAAAGGCCCTCGAGGAAGGGTGACGGCGGCGTCCTGAATCATGGACGCCTTGGGTAATGGTCAATTGCCCATTTTGCAACTTGAGCTTCCCGAATTGGATCTGTCTGTTCCCACCCATCCTCCACGCCACCGGTTCCTTCGCCGTCGAAGGAAGCCATCGTTGCCTGACATCCCTGTGCCGACTTGCCGCCAAGTCCCGCCAACACCCTTTGGTATCTCCCAGCACATGTCTGCCACTTCTCTTTTGGATTCTTGCACGCGCGTTCCATAGATACCCGATGCCAAAAATGACATTCACATGTTCCTCTTTTTTTTCCCTTCTCCTTTTTTTTTATTTACAGAAGCACCCTCGCGTACAAGGAAAAGACTATATTTGTTACACGCCTGAAGCCCTCCCAGCTCGGGCTCCAAGTGTCCCACCCATCTGGCTCTCCCCTTGGGCGGATGTGAATTCATTATTGAACACCTTTTACTCGTCTACCACCCATCACCAAACACACCTCTACCAGAGACCATTCGTTGGAGGGGGGAGGGGAAAGGGTGGTCTCGAGTTTCCATCCCCCCCCCTTTTCGCTTTCACTTTACCAATACGCCAGAGACCTGGGCGGCTTTTGCGGCGCCGTTGGCATGCCCCCCAGCTCAACGCTGAGGGTGGTCTCTGGCGGGCTGCCATGTCTCTCGTGGGCTTCTGATGTGGAATTGGGATCTTCGGCTCTCCAACTTTTTGTATCATGGCATTTTCTGTCTCTCTGAGGTCTCTCTCTTTCTCTCTCGCGTAGACAATTTGCATATATAGATCTTCTTTCGGTAGTTATTCACAAGCAAATCATGCGATTTCTTTTGCCAGATAACTTCCCATGGTGAGAGACAGCCAGAAAAGACCAGCTGACGAACCAAAAAGCTAATCAGATTCGTTCCTATCAACAACCACCACACCACCATACCATATAAAACAGTCTGCGAATCATCATCCCCCATCTCTCTCCCCTCCCCTCGCCACCTCCACATCCTCCACCATCGAACAGATTCGTCATCATCGTCGATCATGTGCCATCAGCTCACCTTCCGCCTCGCCTGCGAGCACGTCTCCACCCACGTCCAGCCCTGCGCGGCGGGTCTGCCCGACAAGCCCTGCAAGAAGCTCACCAAGCAGTCGGTGCCCTACCCGCCGCCCTCGGGGTACACGCTGCCCAAGTGCCCGCTGGCCGACTGCCCCTTCGAGGCCACCAACCAGGCCTGGGACTGCTGCTGGTGCGGCAAGACGTGGAATGTCGGCGGCCGCTGCAGCTGCGTCATGATGCTCGAGGGCAGCCAGTACCGGTGCGAGCACATCTGCTGCAAGTCGTGCACGCCCTCGAGGGAGTACTTTTCCTGAGGGGCGAGTTTATTAAAAAAGGGAGAGATGAGAGGGAGAGGGAGAGAGAGATAAAGAGAGAGAGCTATAAGTGGAGGAGAGAGAGGGAGAGGGGGGTCTTAAAAAAAATTAGGCGATGTTGGGCGACATGTAAGTGAGAGTGTGCGCGTGTAAGAGTTGAGTGAAGGGGGTTCCTGTGCGTTTCAGCAAGTCGAGAGCCGGTCCCATCTACAAAGGGGATATGGGCGTCTGTCACAAATGACAGTCTGCAGCTTTCTGTTTTTGATCTGGGCCATATGGAGGGGGTCAGGTCGTCGCAAATTTGCAGTTACACAATGACCATCACTTGGAAATAACTGGAGACCCAGGCCTGATATCCTCAGAGAGCCGTGTTTTGGGTCTCTTAGTTACCGTTCCCTCAAGTAGACCATCACATCACTTTTGAAATAGACGCAAGGTCATTCTTTCCAAACTCTGGCACAGTTTTCGTCTTCGAATGAACCATGACAACGGGGCTCAATCCCACATTCCCTTTGCTTGGGAGACGGCCCCCGATTCCTACGGGAGGACAAGATCGCGGCCATCTTCGATCACCAGCCCGGCGATCAAGCCATCCCCGATCTCACCTCTCCCGTGGCTTGCCCTGTTACCCCCGGCGATGGCGCTTGAGTTTCGTTGCACGAGATCCCGTCCACTTGCATCCAGTGTCCAGGGGCCCAAATCGCCATCTCACAAGCCCCAAAATTCTTCGATCGGGGTAATACGAGCACCTCCCAGGTCAGCCTCACTTTGGGACGGGCCCGCAGCAAATCGGGCCACCCAGATCCTACCGATCCAGAGGGCCGCATAAAGAGGGACTGGGTCCGTACGCTTGGCATCTCTATCGGCAAGGTATGGTGTTGTGCAGTCAGCAATTAGGTTTCCGCACATGTCTCACTTAGAAAAGCATGCCGCCATATGTGACTATTTTGAGCCTCAGTCCGGGAACCCTGCGCGGGAGCCTTCTTCTTGCCGACTACATATGTCCGAGCCTCCGCGGACTCCCAGATCCCCAAGAGGCCAGGATCTCAGATCTGATCTGCGTATCCAGCGCCCGGGGCTGACGGTGGCTCTCTCGATCGATCATCAAAGACATTGCGGCAATCTCTGTCATACTCGTCGAGTGCTCTGGGTGGGGTGGGCTGCTGCTGTGTAACCTCCACAGCTCTCAGGTGCTCGTTTTTTACTTTTTCCGTAGAGCAATGGATCAGAAATTCTCTGCAGTTCGTCTTGACGAAAGATGCCCGTGGCGGCCTATGAAATACACCCAAAGTGGTCTTCTCTGTCCTCGTATTACCATGCTCGATATCTCCTCTCATCCTCCCAGATGACCAGCCGAGACATTGAACGCCAGCCCACGACCTGCATACATGTCTGCCGTATCAGAACCGGCCATGCCCGCACTGATGCCGCAGTCTCAGCGTCAGTTGGCAGAGATTGCGCAGGCCTAGTGTGGTGGATGCCGCCACTCGTTCGACAGCTGAGGGGTTGCTGACGCCCCTCGATGCTTTGGGGAGTCTATGGTTGCGGCCAATTGTCGAGGTCAAGGCTCTCGAGGATGGGAAGAGCTGCTTCGCCGTGCGTGCTCTCTGCTGCGACAGGCCCGCCGTCGAGAGAGAGAGCCGGCTTTGCACCCCGAATACTTGCTTCTCTCTGCATTGGTGTCGAGCTTAGCTATAAATACGACCTCGAGGCCATCCCTAAACATCAGAACTCCTCTGCTTACCCACAGATATCTCGCTGCCACCGTCTACAGTAGCCTTCTCCTATCCGTATCAGATATTCAAATACACCTCTCCCCAAGTGCAGGTATCCGGAACAGTGTTCAAGATGTGTCACGGTCACCCGCGACACCACCCTTGCGCCCACACATCCATCAACTGGCACTATTGCCCGTCGGCACTCATAGACCTGGAGACGGGCTACGAGACGCCCTGCAGAAACACCACTTTTGCCCCGACCCAGCCCATCAGTGCCAGCTGTCCCCTGCGAAACTGCCAATTCAAGGACAAGGGCGGCAGCTGGACCTGCTGCTCGTGCAAGCAGGGGCCCAACACTCGGGGCTGGTGCACCATGACTACGAGCAGGACACAAATGAACCCTGAGTCCTTGGCCATTGAGGAAATAGAAACCACATGTGACCACGGGTGTTGCAGCAACTGTATCCGATCCGGTAAGTCCTTTTTCTTTTTTCGGGGGTGGAGGGGTGGTGTTTGTCAATTTCGGAATATTTCATCTGACCTGCCCAGGGCCGAGCAGGGATTCAACACCAGACATGAAATTCCCCGAGGTGCGAAAGAGTTCAGCCTCCCGGAGATTTGGATACGGCAGTGCCCCCAAGTCGCACCGGCGCGCATCTGCCTTTTCGCTCTCCGGGGGGCTCCCGGACAGGGACGAGCAGTCCTGCTCGTCCGGGTCCAGCTCGTCCTCCAGCCCAGACGAGTACCAGCACGACGACATCGACTACCCGTCCAAAAAGAGCAAGACGGCCAAGTCTGCCAAGCCCACCGGCAAGCGACACAAAAGCAAGAAGAGGTAATTTTAGAGGCGATGGGTCGAGGTAAAATGATATGTGAAACGAATTTCCTTTGTTATGGGACCGCAATCATGAAGACTGTTCTGGGGGGAGGGATCCTATGCGATTAATTGGTCAGGGCATGCCAATGCCGGCCGGTCTGGGCCAAGAGGTTCCCAGTGCCGGCATGTCAGTGCTGCGGCCCAGTGATAGAAGAAATCATCACAATCGTGTCATTGTTGCTGTGTTTCTGCCTCTGTGACGACATGCATGCATCTACATGTCCAAGCGTGATATGACAATTGTCTCTGTTGACACGTCAAGTCGTCAACGACGCCACAGGCTGCATCCACAACTGCAAGGCCGAAGCGTCGTCTTGGTTGCCGCCCCCGCCTTCATCCACTTGACGATGGCTTGCAAAAGCGGGCTCGTTTTTTTATTTTATTTTTTATTTCGGCTGTCCCACAAGGGACGCAGATGCTAGATTCTAGCCAGGCGGCACGAGAATCGGCGACTACTCTCGGGGCTCGAGCGCGCGCCGATGGGACCCTCTCAGATGATAGATGTCACTACCTACCGGCCGGGGGCTAGACCAAGTCGAGCCACCACATGGAGCCTGGTCTGGGCGGACGCTTGTGTCAGAAGGGAGGGGGCTTTTTTTCTCTCTCTTGGCTGCTTTGGGCCTATGCACTCTGGGAGGCTTTGGACCTCGGGCCTGGGCCTCTTTGGCGAGGCATCACGAAGGTTCCGGGACCGACGGCAGCAAAGAATGCAAACTCGACGTCTCTTGCCTGCGACCGCTGCAGGCCATGCGGGTTCGCATGGCTGACCCCTGAGACGAGCCACGTGCGACGGGTGCAGGGAAGGGGAAAGGATTGACGGCTGTGCACGCTGTTGGGCAAGCGATGCGTCATTGTTCACATGGGTTGGCCGGCGTTGGTGTTGCAAAGAGGATGCACAAGCGGGCTGAAACGTGAGCCCATGTCGGCCGTTGGGAGTTCGCCTCGTGGGGAGAAACGTGGTATGCTGGCATTGCATGTCGGGTCGGCTGTGTTAATTAATCGCTGCATGCTAAGACCTCAGGGAAGAGGAAAAGACATCTGGTCCGTGTGGGTATGTGCGGTGCGCGTGCTCAAGCAGAGCTGGCCGAAGCATTGACGACGTTCCCCATTTCATCCCGCAGCAGCCGTGACAGGACGAGGCCATAGAGTTGGGCTGGGCTGTCTGAGGCTAGCCGACAGACTGACAGCAAACGTCTCCAGATGGCGAGCCCAGCGCACAGCAGTTCGGTGCAGTTCGGTGTAGTCAGTGCAGTCAGTGACGCCCTCGCTCGCGCCCTTCACTCTCACGCCCCCGCCAGTAGGGTCACTGGTGGGACGACGGAGAGGCGATCGGCGCCCACCGGCTCCCCTATCATCTGGTGCTTGGGGAAGCCATTCGGGCCTGGCAGCATCTGAGGCCATTCTTAGTGGCCGCCCCACGACGCTCAGCACAGCGCCAACGACGCCGTCGCGGCCCTGCGCAAGCGCATGTGGGAGGGACGGAAAATCGACCTGAGGAACGATTCCGATGCTGTTTCAACGGGCAGGACCAGGGCAGGGATCGGGACGAGAGAGGCGAGGGACGGGGGAAGGAGACCAGGGTATGTTTGTCAAAAGCGACGTTTGAAGATAAGGGAAAACCAATTCCAGGAGAGAATACGTGACGAGAGCTGTGTTACGGGGGGCACAGCGCATACCTACACTATGGTACACTCACTCGCTCGCTCGCTCACATGGCCTACACAAGGTTCACTTACAGCACATGGCAGACTGCCTCTTCAAGCCTGCAAGCCCACACTACAAGCACGATGACCCCTCCTCTCCACCACCAGCTCAGGCCAGCAGTGGAGCCTGGGCCTTCTCAGTGCCAGTGCAGTGTCTTCGATGCGCGCATGCACTCACTCTGTACTTGAGGCGCCAAAAAAGAAAACATGACCCCGGGAATGGGCTGATGATCACCCGCAGGTTTGCTCCAGATTCGCCTTTCTCGACTGCTTTTCTCGTCAGCCGTCTCCCCCAATCCCCCCCGTCGCTTCTTTTTGCTTTTGGGGATAAGCTCTCAACGGGACGGCCTGGACCACGTGTGGTGCAAAGTCAATAAGGGGCCGGCCGGGGCGGGGACCCAGGCATCGGATCGACAATGCCATCAGCGGCAAATTCCTTCTGCGATAGGTTAGACTTTGGCAATGTCTTGCGTCAAGTGCTGAGATGAGTCGTCGTTGGTCTGACTGTAATTGGATTTTTTGTCCCGTCTGTTTCTTTTTTTCTTTGTCCCTAATGTTTCCTTTTTGCATGCACCACCCGCCATGTCTTGGATTAATCAGGTCCCGCCAAGAAAGTGGGCAAAAAATGGCCCCTTTTACAGCGTGAATCGTCCCATTCCCCAACTCACGGCGCGGCGACACACGCATACACTGAAGAAAATGCTCATCCACGGAGGGGGGCTGCAGAATGTGGCTCCCACGCGGCCACGCACGCTGTGGCTTGAAGCCAAAGCTGCAAGCCCCAGCTGAATGAAGGACGACGCAGGCTGGGCTTGGGCTTGGGCTTGGGCTTGGGCTGGCCGAATAGCGAGATGGAGAGCGAGGGGAGGAGGCAAGAATAAACAACAGGATTCGATGGGGCTGCATACCCGAACCAAGCAGCCTTTAGTTAGCGCGACCAGTTGTGTCGTGTGTGGAGGAGCAGAGAGGGCGCAGAGCCAGAGTACCCACGGGTTCACGGACGGCGGGCTCACTAGCAGAGGTTGACTTTGCTAGGCCAAGTCGAGGCACCTGCTCTGTCGATCAATGCAGCGTTGGATGATCATCTCAGACTTTGTCACGTCATTCCAGCAGGGCGAACAACTATGTGAATCAAATGGCTCCGGTGCAGTAGCACAGCGTTTAATCCGGGAAACGCGGGCAATCTTGCCCATCTTCCTGTCCACCAGCCATCTCCAGAAATCTGGAAAAGAGCCAAAATGTACCATTGAATCATTCTCTCGTGGCTTTTTTTTTTTGCTTCTTCGCCCATATCCGCCGCGGGTCCTACGCCCCCCTCCCCAATCCCTAACCGCCGGACACTGGCTGACCATCCCAACAGTGGGTGGCTCCAACAACCGCAATGCGCCAATGCACACCCTGTGCAGAAGGCCTATCAGCGCAGCCGCGCCCAGGGCACCCGCTCCCCCACTGCGCCAGAGGGCCGCGAATCCACCAATCGTCCGCTGCAGCCCACTGGAAGAAGGGGGGACCCTTGGGGGGCCAAATGTATGTATGGTCGCATCTCAGGGGGTGTGGGCGCTGGCTGAGATGTCATCTACGGTCCGCAACAGGCTCAACGGTGCAAGACAGAGAGAGAAGTGGGCGGTTGCTAGAAGGGCCTTGGCCGCTGCAAGGGCCGAAAAGGAAGAAGAAAAAAAACACAATGGCGCTGGGCGTGAAGAAATTAAAGAGGCCCGTTCTCTTTTGTTCCAGAAACCACCAAACCCAGCGTACGTCCCATAGCATAGACAGATGGGGTCCAGTTAGGTAGGTAGGTTAGGTACCGTAGATGTACCCCCAGGTACTTTACTTGCTTGGCTCACTCTATTCCTCTCACACGTGGATGGTGGTTAAACTCCAAAGCTCCATGGCCCGGCAAGCCATGTCTTCAGCCATCAACCATATTCCCTCCTCGAAGGGCCCGCGAGCGAGCAAAGTCATTGCTTTGGTTGATTCTCTTCCACAAATAGATTCCGCTCGTCTCTGCCGCTGGCCCCCCCTTCCCCCCTCTGTACTCGTCACTCCCGCAGAGTTTTGCACTTTTTCCCACCTGGGTATCACTTGGTATCCATGGTGCCATTTTTTTACGCAACAGGGCAGACAGCCAACCAACCATGACCCCAAGTCACATCTGAAACCCAACTCTCTTTCTAGACCCCCCCTTGGCTGTGTCTGTCTGTCAAGTCTGTCTGTCTGTCTCCTTTCGTGTGCTTCTTGGTTGAGATTTATTATATGCAGGCAGCCCTCCTCCTCCTCCTCCTTCTTTTTTTCCTCTTCCCTTCCCTATCTCTTCTCACTCTTCGATCCAAGCGTTCCTCGGCGTCTCTCTACCAAAGCTCTGGCCAACTTGTGTCCGTCTAGGCGAAACCGTTAACCAAACCCTCCTCTCGCCCTCACGCTCTCTCGCCCTCAGGCCCTTGCCCGTATTCCCTTCCCACCACCCCCCGGCCCGGCGCCATCCTTGTCCCATGCTCCTCTAGCCCACAGCTATAGGCCAAACCCCCGTCAAACACTTGCCAGCGGTTTGCTGCTTGGACGAACCCCATCACAGAAGGATCGTCGCCGTTTTGCGCCCTGACCACCAACCCGCCTCTCGTCGTCTCGTCCTGTACCTCTCTAGTATAGAACCAGCCCCCGGACGCTCCTCAAACCCAACGGCACTACCCATCTTCGACCCGCTGCTCGTCACCCCGTCTCCGGCTTAATTCCCCCCAGAAATCTCCCTCCCTCCCTCTTATCCCTCCATCCACCCGTCCCTACTTTCTCATTCTCCATCCCATCTTACTACTCCCGTCCTACTCCGGCGCCAAACCCCAACCGAGTCCACCAAAGTCGACCGACCAACCGACCGACACGGCAGCGCGATTGAACATCACCTCGTCGTCCCCTTGCCACCCCGACGGACGACCTGCCCTGTCTTGTCTCCCTCCAGCCGCCGCTCCTGCTGCTCCTGCTGCTACCGCTGCTGCTCCTCGCCTCTACCTGCTGGTCAACCGAGTTTCACATAGTATCCACCGCCCATCTGCCAACGTCGTATTCGTCATGCCTGCGTCGTTGGATTCCTCCCGGCCCATCATGGCCCCCTCGGTACGTCTGACCACCACCACAACTGTTCGTCTCCCCTTTGTCGCCCAGGACTCTGGGCTTCATCTTGCTCTGCCCCTCTCATCATAAACACATCCTCCATCCCCCTGTCCTGTTTCTTGCCCGTGTCGTCACTGCCTCGACTCTGCCTGCCGCCCATTCGCCCTCTCCCCTTGCAGGGCCGCCTCTCAGCCTCCCCCTCGGGCTCACTTCCGGCCTTGCTTCCGTTTGTGTTCGTCTCTGTCTCCGGTTTCTCTCCATCTGTTTCTGCATCTTGTACCAGATATCCCCCCCGTCAGCCCTAGAATCGAGTCGCCTGACCCTTCTGTCTCACCATCTTGTCTCTGGCCTTGTCTTGTCTCTCTCACCCTCTTCTGCCTCTGCCCTGCCTCTGCACCGCCTGCGCGCTCTAAATCCAAATCATTGTGCCCTCGTCATGTCTTCCTCCGCCCCGAAGCCCTCCACCGCATCCCCCGATCGCAAGCAAGCTCCTGCCCAAGCCAGTGCTAACATGCCTGCCTCAAAGTCCCGCAACTCTGTCCGCTTCAGCACCTACAGCATGGCGCCCTCGTTCGCCAACACCGTCCAGACGTCCGACTCCGTCCACGCCGAGATCCGCGACATCGCCTCGGGCCTCGATCGCATGGAGAACAAGGCCCTCACCTCGCAGCGCGTCATCCTCAGCGACCACAAGGCCGACACCATGAGCAAGCTCGCCCTCGGCGCCAAGCTCGAGCGCGCCCTTGACCGAAGAATGAGCGGCCAGGACGCCGTCATGCGACCCCGTGGAAAGAGCATCTCCGAGAAGCTCAGCGAGAAGCACGAGTAAAGCGGAATTATCCACCACTGTCAACCCGCAACCACCACCAAAAAAAAAAGAACATCATGACTCAATAAACAACAAAAAGAAGAAATGGGTGCTGGGGAGGCAGAAAAGAATCAAGGGGGAAATCTTGTCGAGCAAGAGGAGGTTGTCATCCAGATCACCAGAAGAAGGAAGCCAGAAGGGGGTCGGTGACTCTCAAACGTCGGCACCAGTGCGCTCTATTCACACGCAAATCACATACACACAACAAACACACAAAGACACAGACCCGCGGCAGCGTATGCTAAGGATACCCGGACTGCTAGGGGAGGAGTCGTTGTTTCGTTAATGGCGGGAGGGAAAGTTGCTTTTTTTATATCTTTTCAATTTTTATTTATTATCCGTTTTGTCCCCTCTCCCTCTTCCAACCAACGGGGGGGAGGAGGGAAAGCAAGAAATATTTTCATATTATTTCAAAGTACAGGAAAGAGCCCTCGGAGGCCAAAGACTTGTATGAGTTTGGAACACGACGGGGAAGAGCGAGGCCTCTGCTGCGACCATCTTTTTTTTTTCTCTTTTTTCTCCCATCTCATATTGTTGACCTGTTCCTACGAATTGCGAACGAAGAAAACGAAAGAGGGGGACGCCCTTTCAAAGAGACGTGCGAAAGAAAGAAGAGAAGAAAAAAAAGGAAAAGAAAAAGAAGATGCAGAATTTTTTATCTGTTCAAACCCTTCTCTTCTTCTTTTTTTCAGGTCGCCAGTCAGCCGTGTTCTGTCTTGGTCGTCATCTGCCAAGTCCGTCAGCCATTTATGGAGAGCGAGCGGGTGGAGTGAGAAGAGGGTGTAGAGTGTATAAATACGCCTAATTGTCCACATAAACAAAGATAACATTTGGAAATATTCTGTCCTTGACATTTCTCCCTTGCCTGCAAATTGTTTTTGTGACTGTTTGTGATTGTTTGTGCTTCATTCGTCGAGCACCAGCGGTGTGCAATGGTTCACCAAAGACATTCAAAAGTGGGATGGGGGGGATGCACGTATGTATAATTGGCAGCATGTGATTGCAGGAAAATGATTATCTCCATCATCTAGGTCAACCAGCACTAACAACAACTTCTCCACCATTGACTCTCTCTTACATGGTTGACCAGTAAACAGGACTCGGATTCATTCATTCACCGCCGATCTGCAGAGAAACTGACAACAATTGTTCCAAAAAAGAAATGACAAGACAAAAATAGAACTCCCGTTGTTTATTACCATGCATGTTCACCGTTAGAATACATGCCCACCTTGTGGTGAGACAGACATATCAATAACACAAAAAAAAAGCCACTGCGTGTGGTCCCTCCCCACGGCTCAGTTCCCGGGTTTGCCCCTCCCCTCCAAGATTAATAAAAAAAAACGACAAATCTATGACCCGATACAATGCAAGTTCCCTTCCCCCGGTGCCGTGGCTCGTCTCGTCTCAATGTCTCGGGGCATATGCTGAACCCCCGGGAGGTGCGTCGAGTCGGACCCCGTTCCTGCGCATACATATATCGGGAGCTGGAACAGCCTTTCGTCCACCTCTCCCGAGTGGTTCATCGTGGAACACACCCCAGCCACGTGCAGCGACCCGAAATAAAATAGATAAATCTTGGCTGTCCCTGCTGGCTGGGGCCGTGTGTTCCCGTTTCGAGTTTTCTCCCTTTCCTCTCACACACATGTCGTCCTTGTTCACGAGTGCTGGGCCTTCTCGATCTTGCCCACAATCTCCTTGAGCAGGGCCACCAGCTCGGCCTCCTCGCCCTCCACCTCGAGGCCGCGCTTGACCCAGTCGCGCGCCTCCTCCAGGCGTCCCATCTCCATGAGGCAGCGGCCGCGGCGCCACCAGGCCTTCGCGTTGCCGACCCGGCGGGCCTCGACGCTGGCGTGCGCATCCACGGCGCCCTCAGCCCAGTTCTGCAGCGCCATGTGCGCCTGGGCGCGGTTGGCCAGCAGGCCCGAGACCTCCTCGCGGACGAGCTGCGAGGGCTCCCACATGGGGCGGGTCATGGCCATCTGCAGGCCCAGGGAGTAGAACTTGATGGCCTCGGCGTATTTGCCCTTGCGGTACTCTGCGTTGCCCGAGTCGCGCAGCTTGCTCACGCCCGCGGAGCGCTTGGGGTTGACGGGGACCGGAGGTGGGGGCGCGACCATGGGGGCGTCGAGTCCGAGGAGCGACTGGTGCACCTTGTTGAGCTGCTCGAGCTCGGCGGCGAGGGCTCGCGAGGCCTTGGTGCTCTCGACGCCGGACTGGGCGTCCAGCTGGAGGGGGATGAGGTCGAAGTGGGTGAGGTCTGACATGGCTGCGGTTGTGTGGGTTGGTGGGATATTAATGTTGCACTGGTGCTTTTTTTTTTCTTTTATTTATTTCCGAAGAATAAAAGAATGTAAAGATTCTTTGCTCGACGATTTGGTATCGTGTCTGGTTGCCACGGCGCAAAGATCTGGGGGGTTGGAAAGGGGCGAGCGGCCAACTTTTGGGTGTTAAAGTGGTGATCTGGTCCAAGTCGGGCGCTGGCGCGGAAAGTGGTGGTTAGGGTGGGTGTAAGTCGATAAGGACACCTCACCAGAGAAATTACGGTTATCTTATCTTATCGCGTATCGGCACATGACACCCCTTGCCATGACACCTCGCCGTTGGGGACTACCCTGGAGGCCACTTTAACGAGATCATGATGACGGGATCAGAGGAACCTTGTGGTCATTGAATTCCAATGGCGCGTTTTATTGAGTTGCCTAGCTGTGCTTTTTCGCATCGTCCTTGCGGCTTTGTGCATTAGCACCGTTCAGGTCCCAGGGACGAATTCGTCTGGTCTCGAGAAAGGTTTCATATAAAACGCCACGTGCCTGAGCCACAACAACGGTCAGAAGCATGAAGACATTTAGACGAACTCACTCACCGCAAATGGGCTGCACAAATCATCACACTGACCCATTCGTCGCAAGGAGTTCGCCACGCCGCAACCAATACATTAGGGCCGCAGAGTCGTACTGAGCAAGCCCATGCCCTGATGGACGCACGAGCAGCATCATCAGCAGCAGCAGCAGGAACACAGACACAACTGCACATTACTCTACCCCTCCAGGTCGTGACGTCAGGGCACTACGCTACACCCCCTACGACTCTTATACACACAAAAAAAAAACCATACGGCACACACACACGCACACATACATACATACATACACTTAAATCATTGTGCAACGTTCAATCATAAAGAGTGAAGGTCTGGTACCTAGTCAAAACAAAATACCATTCCTTTTCTACTCCTAGTGCAAATGCTAGACCCTGTCCCGTTCCGGGGGCGTAACAAGATCAACCTCCAATTCACCCTCGACCCTTTTTTACCTAATGACTGGCGTCCTAAGACGGAAACCCTCGAGTCTAGACAGACATGAGCCGTCCCCAACCAGTTCCAGAAAAGAAATCCCGTGGTCCTTACCGTCGGAGTCAGACCTGAAAAAACATGACACGTTCAAAAAAGCTTTTCTCAGCCTCATGCGAGTTTTGATTCATCATCAGGTTGATTTTAGTTTTTTCCGTGCTTTATTTTTTGGGCATGGCTCCGACGACGGGATCTCATTTAGAACATTGGGAATAGCCATCCACCTCCTCGAGCCGCCCTTGCCATCACTCAGCAAATCAAGTAATCCCTGTGAACCACCGCGCCAATCTAATGAAACGCACGAGAAATGTTAGACAATGCGAAGTTACCTCGACTGGTCAGTCAAGGAATGGCTAAATTAGTAGCCATAAGCCGCAAGGGCCTTCACAGTCTCCTCCTTGGTGCCAGCGTTCTTCTTCGCCTCGGACAGTTGTCGGGCGGCAACCTTCTTGCGCTCGTAGTAAGCAGCAGCCTTGGTCTTTCTTCGCTCCTCGAGTCTGTACATATGGTTAGCAATCAATTCTCTCTTATCTGGGATTTAACCCATTCCCGCCCTGGAAATGAATCAATCCCACACAGGCGCAATTAAAAAAACATACCGGGAGACGACGTCCTGGTACTTCCAGCCAACCTCGTGGCTGAGACGGCCGACAGTGCAGTACTTGCGGCCGGGCTGGAGACGGAGGACACGGAGGGCCTGGGGAACGACCATCTTCTTCTTTGTGTCGTAGGGAGGGGGGACACCCTCGAAGACCTTAAGGCGCTCGAGAGCGGCGGCACCACGGGCGGTCTTGTGGGGGATCATGCCACGGACGGCCTTGTAGAAGATTCGGGAGGGGGCACGGAAGTGGAAAGGACCTGTTCTGTGGTCAACGAATTGTCTCTTGAATACTGACGGGACGGTCTCGGCTCACCTCCGCGGGTGGGGTTGTATCGGGTCATCTTTCGCAGGTAGGCGTGGTACTTGACTGTTGGGGAACGATCAGCTCTCTTGCTCTGCCGAGTCCGTTGTGGTTGTCGTAGACGTCTGCCACAAGGCATATATCGTGGGAGGGTGAGCACATACGCTTAGCGCGGAAGAACTCGCCAGAGATGTTGAGCGCCTCGCAGCGGACAACAACGATCTTCTGACCGCTGAGGAGTTGCTTGGCGACAATGCTGGCAAGTCGGCCAAGGAGATGGCCCTTGCCATCGATGACGACCTGCAGAAGAGAAGCTGGTTAGCCATTGCAATGCCCATATTCGCACACACACAATTCCCAATAATGCAGCGGCCAGCGGAGGCGGGCACACAAAAAAAGCGACGGGCCATCGCAGACAGGAAGCAGGCGCTGCGTGTTTCCCGAGACCCAAGCTTCCCAATTCCTGCCAGCGCCCACAGCCTGTCCCCGAAAGCCCTCGCCCGCTCCGCCTCACGATGCTGTCTGCTGTGCGGGATGGACAGAATTAAAGGTGTTACTCACAACCGGCTCGAAGGTCGACATCGTACCGTCACTTCTGGGGGATGAAGAAAAGGAAACAAGGCAGCTCAGATGACGGTAAAGAGACACGGATCCTCGAACCTGGCCGGCGAAGATCTGTTTTCCTGTGCTGCTGGGGTTAGTCGTCCCTCGAGTGTTGGGTGGAAGTGGTCGCGATAGTGATTGACGGGCGAAAAATCCAAGGACCGCAAGAGGGCTCGTTGTGCCTTTGAGAGAAAGCACGCTAGCCGCATGGGGCAAAGCCTGGATTTGACCCAAGCGAAGAGGGCTGGTTTGTTGGATGTAGTTAGGGCTCCGTGACCTACCGACAATTTGCCGGAAAAGCGGGCGCCATCCGCACATTCCCTTGAGTCTGGAGTGGCTTGTGGGGCTCTCGCCTCTATCGCAAAAGCAAAACAGCGCCTGGATTGCCAGCGAGCATTTGCTTCCATGTCACACAGATCACGTGGGCATAGATCTTTGCATTGGCCTGCCCGTGTCCCCACAAGCCACTCCGATGCCAAAGAAGATGGGCCATGATTTGGTTATCTATAATCACGTGATATGGCATGTCGCCGCCATTCGCCCTCATGGGTTGTGGTTTCTGAGACACCAGACGAACACCCTTGGCGCAGGGGGCCTGACATTGACAGCCGGAACACACAGCGCACAACAGCGGTGGAGTGGATTATTCCCATTTACAGCAATTGATCAACGACACCCAATGGAACGTCTTTTGGTCTCTCGAGAATTCTATCTTGGTCATTGTCGTCGTCAAGGGTTCATCTATTGTACAACTTGCTTTCTCTATGTCTGAGAGTACTGCCAACCACTTATGTCGAACCATCTCTCCGACACTATTAAACGATGCTATGTGAAATCTGGGCTTGGTCAAGTTTTTTTTTTGTAGCCCTTTCAGATACGACTCCTGTACCCCACGAGAAAATATGTAAGAAAAATGAAATGAAAAAAAAAAGGGTGAAAACCATGTGAACACTAGGAATCCTTGGCAGCATCGAGTCTCTTCAATGTTGCCTGAACATGCTGAACCAGCTCTTTTCTCTTCGCCCTGACCTCGGCCATGCCGCCGCTGTCTACGTCGTCCAGCTTGAGAATGATTTGCTGCATAATTGTCTCTGACAGTTTTCGGTGCTCCTCCTCACGCTTCTTACTGTCGGAGGGAGGTGCGGCGGAATACTCGTCGCAGAGGGGCTTCCATTTGCTATCGAACTCGGCTCTGAGATCATGTAGCGTCTTCATAGGGCCGGTGAGAGCTCCCGCTGAGCTGGTCGCCGGGGGAGGAGGCGACGCGGGGGATGCCAGAGTCGAGGTGCTGGCACGAGGACTGCTGGCGCTGATAGAGCTGCCGTCGCCGGCCTCGCCCTTGGTCTTCTTCTTGCTGCCCTTCTTCTTGCCCTTCTTGGTCTTTGACTTGGTGCTCTTGGTCTCTTGTGGTGCGTCGACAATCACCATCTCCTCCTCCTCTGGGCTGCTTGCCTCCTGTGGGTCGGACAAGACAGCCATCAATTCGCTGTTGTTCTTGACGCCATACTCGCGGACAGGTGCAATTGGGTCCTTGAGCTGGCGGCCCTTGTAGATGAGCTTGATGCGACGGGCTGCTCGTGCGGGAAGGTCCATCATGACGGCGACACGCTCCTTGACGTCCAAAACTCGCAGCTTGCCGTCTCCAATCGTGTATGCGGGGAAGTGGGCGGGGTAGGTGACGCCCTTGTTCTTGATCAAGAGAATGTCGTCCTCGGGCTCGGGCGGGGCAGTCGAGTGAGACCTGGGATAGTACGGGTCGGCCGTGTCTAGGTCTTGCGAGGTAATGTAGCTAAAGTCCTCGTCGGTGACTGCGGGCACGCTGGAGAGACTGCGATAAGGGGAGAGGGGCTCTCGTCCGAGGGACCAGCCGTATCTCCTCGACATGGTAAAGGGGACGGCAAGGAGGACAGCGGCTAGACTGCTGTAGACGAGGGTGGGATGGACGCCGAGATTTTCAGTGATGTAGCCGTTGGAGTCTTGTAAGACGTTGGAGAGATTAGCCAGCGCCCCGTTCAGGTAGGACGTGACGTTTTGTAGGGCTCCAGGGGATGCCACTATTTCCTGAGGAGAATCCACCTTGTCGTCGGTTCTAAGGTGGTCCTGGGATAGGACACCTTAGATGTAATGGGGAAGGGAAGAAAAAAAAAAGAGGCCGAGGGAGGGGGGACGGGCGGAGAGGGGTGAGATGCAGCCGACGTGCAGATGCGGGTGCGTCTGAGTGACTGCCCTAAGCCCAGTGACAGGAGTGAGGCAATGACGGGGCGACCGGGGAGAGGAAGACGGCGTCGGGACGGCGAGGGGCAGTTCCTTGACTGGAGTCGTGGGCTGATGTGGAGCGAGAGGACGGCGTGCGAGGACGGCAAGCAGGTGGTGGCAGCGGTGGACGATCACGCCTGGGCGAATGCAGGGTATTCCCAGTTGCCGCGACAAGTTGAGGCTAACGCGCCGGCTGTCAACGGGCGTGTGTGAATGGAATGAGCTGGCAGGCAGGCCCGGGGAGGGTGAGTCTCGCCGTGGTGGCCAGCGGACCAAGAGCGCAGCGTTTTGGCGAACGGGAACGCCGCGTTGGTGCAAGGTCGCAAAGGCAGCTGCGGCGTCGGGTCGAGGCGCTGTGAGGGGTTCGGGCGTGGGCGCAGGCTGATCGGGTCGCGCTGCGTGAGTAGTACGTAGTATAAAACCTAGATGCTCTGTGTGGATGATAATGATGATGCAACTCGGACAACTAGGAGAGGCGAGACGCAGGATGGGCGGATGCGATTGGTGGGTTGGCGGGCTTAGTGGGCGATGCAAGTACAAAGAGAAGAGGAGGGATCACGATGGACTCGTGGATGCAATGCAGGCCGATTGACAAGAAGGGATCATCAGTGGACTACGCCGGGGGCCGAAGAAAAACGAGGGACGGGGTGAAGTTGAAAAAGACAACGCGAACAAGATTAAACGATGGTGGAGGAGGACACCTAATTAATTTTTTTTTTGCTCTCGCGCCCCTTCTGCCCCTGTAGCCAGGTGTGAGACTTGAGCCGCATCCAGATTCCGGGGGGAACATGGGGAACGTAATAGGGGCTGACGGGCGAGTCTTTGGGGTTCCAAGGTTCCAAGGTTCCAGGCTGGGGGGCTGTTTGGAGGGTGCTAGGCGGTTCTAGCGGGCAAGGGGGCGTTCAGGTTTAGGGGATCTCGGGGGTGGCCACACCTCGTCATGTGGTGTGGGCGAGGCGCCGGGATGGCATGGATGGCATGGATGTGTGGGTGGAATGGATCTGATTGTCAGGAATTTGGGAACGGGTACGTGGTACAGATTATGTAAATGGGTGGCAATACTTGTTTCTGCGTGATTCCATGTGGTCTCATCTCTCTCATCACAGTCGGTTTCTGGCTGCAGGATGCCGAGATTGGGCCTTGCGGTCGAGTGCAGGTGTCTTGAAAGTGATTGACACCCGAACCACCAACGGCAGTACACGCTCGGGCACTGACGGACCCGCGGTTCCTGTGAAACCCAGAGGCCACGGGCCAAGCGGTGCTGCCAACCGCCAGACGGTAGGAACCCCTCCAAGGGAACGGTTGAAACGGTATGTAAGGTCGTGTTGGGAATGTGACAGCCCCGTCCGCTCGACGAATAGAGTTCGACGTGTCCACTGTAAAGTGTGAGGCCATCCCGGCGCTCTCTCACCGACAGATGGATAACGGTGCTGGCCTATGGCAGGAAGCAATTAGCGATGATCCAACTTGGCACCATCTCGTGTCTGCAGTCAATCTTGATAATCGAAGGGAGGCGGCGGCAAAAAGGAAAGATTGGTATTATCCATGATGATCCTAGCACAACACGAGGCTGTGGCTATTTTATTTCTTTTTCTGTAACTTCCAAGTTTGTCAGGGTTGTATGGTCGACCAAAGAAGTATGTAAGATGAGGTTGGCGACGCCAGACTTTATTTAGATCAATCAAGGCACCTCGCTATCCACCCGGCTGACAGATACCATGGCAGACACGTCATCAGACGGCAGTTGATAGAAAGTTGAAAGTGACGAAACGAAGCCAATCATATAAACAAATGCATTGACAAAAATGATATAGATCGGGAGACGATGCGCATTATTTATTGATGATTCATTCTTATTACAATTTTTTTTCAACTTGTCCATTGTGTCATGATTCCAAAGAAAATGGCATCCGTGTATCAAGTAATCCGACACCCGTTACAGGCCTGTCTGAGAATCAATCACATCGACAATGATTACATAATTTGGCCGGCGCAAAATGATTCCAGATCAGAATCGGCAGCTGGCCTATTCTTGCCCAATGGACGGGTGGCGGCTAAGCCCCATTCAGGCACACCCTCCTTTTTGGTCGAACGCGGCGCCGGGCTGATCGCGAAAAAAAATCGAAGCTGTGCAGCCCCAGGCGCATCGGCGAATAGATTGCATCATCCCCGATTATCAACCATACATAAGTCGGCTGCCACCTACAATCTAGCCTGCGTCTTTTTGCATGACAAAGCAAGACAGATTCCGTGATTCCATTACACGCCCTGCTCCTCTCCGCTTTCAAGTAGTTTAATTGCCGCGCAGTCTCCGCTTCCCCTCCGCTTCTTGTTCTTCCGTTTACAACCAACCCCAATGAGCTTCTTCCGTTCTCTCTTCACACGTTCTACTAGTCCAGGCACAATGGCGGAAGCTTCCAAGAAGATCGATCAGCTCATCAATGACAACTCTGTCAGTAAGTGCCGTCCCCGCCCGTCCCCCTCTCCTCCGCAACCCATCTGCCGCCCTGCTGGTGGGGCGCATATCCTCGCTCACAGACTGCCGAGGCTGACCACAGAACCATGTAGTTGTTTTTTCTAAGTCTTACTGCCCTTACTGCAACAACACTAAGCGCTCCCTGAACAAGCTGGGTGCCAAGTTCGAGACGCTGGAGCTCGATCAGATCCGTATGTCCCCCCGCTTCCCCTCCTCCCTCTCTCAGGGCTTGGCGAGACATTCCGACTAACCCTTGTTTAGCCGACGGTGGTGCTCTCCAGGATGCCATCGAGGAACTGACTGGCCAGCGCAGCGTCCCCAACACCTTCATCAACCAGAAGTCCATTGGCGGCAACGATGACCTCCAGAAGCTCCTCAAGACCGGCAAGCTCGAGGCGCTGCTGACCGAGGCCAACGCTCTTGCTGCGTAAGGGTTCCAGAGTTGATACCCGCTGGGTGGCGTGTTGGGTGGCGGCTGATAGGCGTCCAGTCCGAAACTATAGATGACGCTAGATAGACGGGGAGTTGACCTCCCTCGGCTTCGGATTATACAGATAGAGAATAGCCCATGAGGAAATGAATGGCCTTACCACTGTATTTCGCTTGTCCCCTGTTTCTTCACGTGCCAGCGTCGATTTGATAATGTCGATAACAACCTGCTGAGTTGCGATCCTGCCTAATCATACATGCCAAGTCGCTTGCCAATACCCGAGGCATATCATAATATACACATCTTGCGCCTTGTTTTATATCTCTTTGGCCCACAAAATTTATGTCAAAGATTACAGAACCTGTGTCGCCACGGTGCCAATAGGCCTCTCTACAAACTCCATGACTCCGTTGATAATGTTCTGGCGAGTCTCCTCCGAGGCAACCTTCTTGCCACCCAGGTAGTTGAGCCAAAGCAGTCTGGACAAACGCTCGTCCTCGACCGTGCCTAGCAGAGTCTTGTTGGGCTGCTTGTTGTCGCCAGCATTGTAGGTGATGGACAGCCTTCCTGATGCATCCCGGATCATCATCAGTTCCTTGGATCGGGGAACCAGTCCTCGCTGGAACATGATCTTGAACTTCTTCATAGCATTCCCAAACTCCTCGTCATTGTAGGCTTGATCACGTCCGGAACGAGCCGTAATGGCTCTGACAAGGCCGTCTCGCAAATGGGGAAAGTCAGTGTCCCGGACAGGGGCAATACGGAAGGCGGTGCGGCATCCAGCCTCCTTGAGCACCGCATTCCACGTCTCCTCGCTCTCGATACCATCCTGAAGGGCGTTCCTCAAAGCCTCTTTTTCCGAGGGGATCAGAGTGGTTGCCACAGGGTTGATCTTCTTGACCAAGAAGTTTTGCAGCTTGGAAATGTCCTGAGTGGCGACATAGAATCCCACGACATAGACCTGAATACCAATAAATGTCACAGACCTGGTTCCCAGTCCGACCAATGTAAATTCGGTGCCCTGCTTGTCGTTGACAGCGGCAGCAATGGGTCCTCGGTTGTCTGCGAGGTCCTCAATGGCAATGGTACGGGGGAACAGCTTGATTGTCGAGTTTCCCGTGGGAACAACTTCCTGACCATCCTCGTCGTGCAGAACCACCTTGCGCTTCTCGCCCGCTTCGGTCTTGAAAGGCTCGGTGGGAACTGGGGCGTCGCACTTGATGGCGCGCTTCTCCTTCTCCTTCTGGACGTCGATGGCCTCCTTCAGCTTCCAGGCGGTATAGACGAAAGAGACAATGCCCGCAACGGCGCCGGCGGCAAGAAAGGCGGTGCGGTTCTGCTCGTAGTCGCGGCGCTTGGCATTGAGCTGGTTCACATCAAAGTCGTCGGTCAGGCGGGACTGGCGCTGCGAAAACAAGGTTCGACTGGAGACTCGAGCAACAGCAGCGCATCGCAGGCGCTGTGTGCGGAGGGCGGGACGAAGAGTCGAGGGACGGAGCATGGTGCTAGCCCTGGTAGCGTGGGTTTACGGTGATGAGGTCGTAGATCCAGAGCGAATGGATCGGGAAAAGTCCATTGACAGGTGGAACAAATTGGACCCAATCGTCGCCAATTCGCCCTCTCAATCTGAGGCCGAAGCACCGAGCTTTGGCTTACATTTGACGACGGGAAAACATACGATCCGATTCGCGGTACGTACCGCCGCTGATCTGATGGCCAGTTCCCAGTTACCCCGCCACGTGATGCGACGCTTTATCTAATCTCGGGAGTGAATCGACTGTACGTCACATCCCGCACCCGCCGAAAATCGGGCGGGGTTACCCTGAAGCTATGATGATGGGAGGAGGGGGGGACCAAGAGGATGCCCGTGAATACACGGAACGGTAGATCCCCCGAAGTGGGTTGAAAAATAAAAAGGCGCGGTCGAAGGTGCAGAATAGAGAAGGTCGGATTTGCTTTTTTTTAGAGTCAAAGGGTGAGGGAGAGCAACCAATGTGAATCATGTGCGTGGATGCTATGAGAGTGTGTCACCTGCTTTTGGACCGGATGTTGCCTTGTTTGAGTGACGGCGCAACGTGACAGGTAGATGCGGCGAGCAGAGTGCAGCACGCACATGTATCCGTATCACGCACTAGACTAGGTATGCAGAATGCACATGCACATCACACTTCCCCAGAAGATGACAGAACGAGGCAGAGGGGAGGGGGAAGAGAGGCCTCTCTCGACTTGCTTGGTTGATTGTTCATGACTGGTACTCGCTTAGACTGGCCCCCGGACATTCTCTGGCCCATAATTTGTTTGAGCGCTGACGTATGGCGGCGGCTAGCTGACGGGGAACCAACTGTTGAGATGAACGCGGATGGAAATTTGGGCGGTAGCGGCAATCTCCCGAGTCTATTTTTGTATTGACTGCGAAAAACCAAGGGGAGATGGATGGATGGTAGAGAAGAAGCAGAAGACCCATTGTTGTGGCTGTTGGCTGTTGGTTGAGCAGGACAACGGGAAATCAATCGCGCGCACAGGTTCTTTGCCTCTCGCCCACTCGCCTCCGGGTTCCAGAGCCCTCCCGTCGCATCTGAATCATCAGTTGGTCTCGTCCATGCCCGATTCATGACGGCCCGCTAATTTTGAACCACACCCCCGCTAAAATCAGGATGGACATTTCTGGCAGCACATGGGCGTTGCAAGAGTCAAAAACTGCGAAACAATGCCAAAGTTACAATGTTAGCATCGCATACCGGACTGTACCTCACCATCGTCGCATCCACCCAGCTATGAATAGGTATCCACGGAGTCTCCGAGGCCGCTGTTTTAACCCTTATCCGCGCCACACCCCGAGTCAATCTGGGCCGCCAAAATAGGGACCCACGGGCCACGGGCACCAAGTTTCAACCCTGTCCAATCCCGCACAGCGCTGCGGCCCCAAGATTAATGCTCCGAGGGGCGCTGTAATCTGCTGTAACTTGACCCCTCGAGGGGTCACTGGGGGGCCGCTTGGGGGGCGTGCCCTCGACGCCAGGGCACGCTCTGGGTGGCTCCTCGCCAGCAGCTCTGTGCTGGAGGCACGCAGCGACAGCGGTGAAACTGGGGTTGGCGACTGACCTGAAAACTCATCTGGCCGGGGCATCCTCCTCAGCCTTAGCAAGTCCACGCCCAAATGTTTCCGCCCCCCAGGCTCCGCTCTGCTGTTTAGGTTCCATCTCCAGTTCGGCTGTGCCGCCCATGCTGCCAAATCATCCACTAACTAACCGCCTTCTTGTATCCGGCCTGTCCCACCAAAGACCGCCCACATCATCAACACCACCGCCTTCACCTTTTTCCCATTACACCAGCCCAACCTCGCCGCCGACCGCACACCGCAGACCCTAGGAACCAGGTCGCGACCCGAGGCTGCCACGAACCGAGCACCGCGCATCCTCAACCCGGCCGCAGGCCTCTTTTCCCTTCGTCTCCGCCGCCGCCGCCGATAACAGAACAAGCGAGACGTCAAACGTCTTCTTGCGGCTACAGTCATCGTGAACGGCCGCCCGGCTCCCTCGCCAGTCACCTCCCTCACCTCCCTTGCCCTCATCACCCCCCGAGCCGCCGGATCCTAAGAAACCTCGCATACACCGCCAAACCTACCCACGCGAGAGCTGCACCCTGCCGACAAGCATGGCTGCCCCTCGCACAGGCCCTGCCGCCGCCGCTGCTGCACCGGCAGCTGAGGAGCAGGATGACTCCCGGTCCTCGTCCTCAACCAATTCCCCCGCGCCTGCAGACAACGAAGAGTCCGACTTTTTCATCGGGGCCAACGATTCACAGTCCTCGCTCGGCGTCCCCAACTTCCAAGACATGCAAGTCGAGGATGGCTGCTGGCCGCCAGTTAACCGCCTGCCCAACGAGATCCTCATCAGCGTCTTCGCCAAGCTGAGCGCCACCTCAGACCTCTACCACTGCATGCTCGTCTCCAAACGATGGGCCAGAAACACTGTCGACCTGCTGTGGCATCGCCCGGCCTGCACAAACTGGAAGAACCACGGCAGCATCTGCAACACGCTCACCCTGGAGAAGCCCTTCTTCAGCTACCGGGACTTTATTAAGCGCCTCAACTTAGCCGCCCTCGCCGACAAGGTCAACGATGGCAGCGTTATGCCTCTGGCCTCCTGCACTCGTGTGGAGCGCCTCACACTCACAAACTGCCGTAACCTCACCGACTCTGGCCTCATTGCCCTCGTCGAGAACAGCAACTCGCTTCTGGCCCTGGATATTTCTAATGACAAGAACATCACCGAGCAGTCCATCTACGCTATTGCCCAGCACTGCAAGCGCCTACAGGGTCTCAACATTTCAGGATGCGAAAACATTTCCAACGAGAGCATGATTGCGCTGGCACAGAGCTGCAGATTCATCAAGCGGGTAGGTTCACCCGGACCCTTGGTTTTCCTTTTTGATCTTCGTGTTTTTGATTTATTTTTCTTAATTTCTCTCCGTGTGTAAGAGTCATGATTTGCTAACAGTTCTGCCCCCTAGTTGAAACTCAACGAGTGTGCCCAACTCCGAGACGATGCCATCCTTTCCTTTGCGGAGCAATGCCCAAACATCCTGGAGATTGATCTCCACCAATGTACCATGATCGGCAACAGCCCGGTGACGTCGCTGCTCGCTCGGGGCAACTGCCTTCGCGAACTGCGATTGGCAAACTGCGACCTCATCGACGACGACGCCTTCCTATCACTGCCCTCGGGCCGCGTCTTTGAGTATCTTCGCATCCTCGACCTCACATCTTGCACTCGACTCACCGATGCGGCTGTCCAAAAGATTATCAACGTCGCCCCTCGTCTACGAAACCTTGTTCTCGCCAAGTGCCGCAACATCACCGATGTCGCCGTGAACGCCATTTCGAGTCTCGGCAAGAACCTGCACTACGTGCACCTGGGCCACTGCGGCCAGATTACAGACGAGGGTGTCAAGAAGCTGGTCCACAACTGCAACCGCATCCGCTACATCGATCTGGGATGCTGCACCAACCTCACTGACGAGTCGGTTAAGCGCCTCGCTCTGCTCCCCAAGCTGAAGCGCATCGGTCTGGTCAAGTGCAGTTCCATCACGGATGACTCTGTCTTTGCCCTCGCCGAGGCCGCCTATCGACCTCGAGTGCGACGAGATGCCAGTGGTATGTTCGTGAGCGGCGAGTACTACGCCTCCAGCCTTGAGCGAGTCCATCTGAGTTACTGCATCAACCTTACCCTTAAGGTAAAACAACTGCCCGTGATCAACCCGTGTCGAGAAACAGCCGCTGACTTTTCAAACAGAGCATTATGAAGCTTCTTAACTCATGCCCTCGACTTACCCACCTGAGTTTAACAGGCGTTGCCGCCTTCCAGCGTGACGATTTCCAGCCATTCTGCCGAACCGCACCTCCTGGTAGGTTTTTCTTTTTCTTCTTTAGAACTATTTCCCGCATGAAGGGTTACTGACCTGGCCGACAGAGTTCACGCAGCACCAGCGAGATGTATTCTGTGTCTTCTCAGGCACCATGGTGTCCAAATTCCGCGACTTCCTCAACACATCTCCCCAGTTTGAGGAGCTCCGAGAGTCCTTCCCGCCTCGAGGCCAGCGCTTCGGTGTTGGCCGGGGGGCCCCCTTCAACATCTCATCCCGAAATCACGGCCTCGGCCCGATGGACGGTGAGGGCTTCGACGACGAAATGGCGGACGAGGAGAACGATTTTGAGGGCCTCGACGGGGCCGACATGGTTGTTGATGTTCAGGCACAAAACCCACCAGCGGCAGCAAATGGCAACGGCTTCGGGCAGATCCCCGTGCCTCCACCGGTGCCTGGTTCAGGTTAGAGCCCCCCCACGTGGCCGGTTGCTCGCAGTGTGCCATCGGATTTTATGCCAATGGCCTCAGAGCATCCCGGGTCTTTGACGTCCCCGAACGTCGTTAACAACCTACCCACAGGCGGTGTACCCCCCGCAAGCGCTGCAACGGTTGGGCACGGCTCCGGTGCGGCGTCCCGACAGGCTAGCTCGTCGTTTGGCCCAAACGGAGAGCCATCGACTGGAGCCAGCACGGCGCCCATGCACCGGCAGCCCGACGACGACGACGAGCAGCCCAACGAAATGATAAACTGACATGTCAGTCTGCGACTCGACCTGAGACGAGCAAGGCGATGCTATAAATATCTGGGTTCGAAAGTTTCACCTCTTTGCAGGGTATGATCTGATTTGCTCGGGCATCAAGATGTGCAATGCATGTGAGGCTTACACGTCTGATAGGAGTTAGCATTGCGTCGATTGACGCACAGGATGGTTACATAGCGTATCGAGCGGAGTTTACGGTGCGTGTTTGGCATGTCACAATTTGCGGCAACGACTCAACGGCAAACACTAAGGATACCACGGGAGGGGATCAGTATGGGAAGCACGCTTGGGTGAACGTGTGGCATATGGAATAATGCTTTCTTTTTTTTTTTTAAACTCTGTTTCCTATTTTCCTTTTCTTCTTCTTCTTCTTCTTCATTATCGTTATGCGGTCTCGTCATTATTGGGTTGCCAGCAGCGACAGGTCAGGCCTACCCGCGAGGGGACTTGATGGAACTGGAGATACAGGGAATATTGCAATAGAATTGGGGTATATGACAAGGCCCAGGAGGTCTCGGGAAAGGGACCCTTTTTATGGGAGATGAAATGCAACTTGACTTTGACTAATTCCACTCTGTCGATATCGTAGATATGAGTCTGACGTGCGCTGGGATATATATGTACTGTGCCTTAGCCGCCGCCGGGTGTACATGCATGCATACAGGAAGGATCAAGGTCAGAACAAGGTGATATCGCACCCTCGCCCCCTCATTCGGCTACGCGGTTCCGACACCCGGCATCTTGTGTTCTTGGCGCCGCAGCATGTATGTATGTCAGACAGACGGACGGACAAATCGCCTGTCGGCTCCGTTCAGAAGCCGTCTGGAGGGTGTCATTGCGCCTCCAGCAACGCCCGTTTGTTTCTTCTCCACGATTGCCAAGACGTGGCGGCGCACTGCCGCTCTTGCGTCTCGTGCTTTTTTTTTTCGATCCTTTCTATCCGCTGACCAGGTAGGTAGGGGAGCGGATTAGGTTTGACGGTGGGCTGCATGAGGTGAGATGCGCGGGCAAAGAAACCTTGGGCGGTTGACCTCTGGACGGGCGGTGAGTATTATATGTGGCATGACACAAAATTTTAAATAGAATGCTTTTTTGCTTCTTTCTTCTCCCAAGCCTCTTCATTTTCGTCTTTGTCACGGTTCATTCTGTAGAGTATGAAATGTTTTTTTTTTCTCTGAGCGCAATGTTCAATTAGTAACGCAACAGACCTGGAGAATATGTATATATATATACGTGTCTTGTATTGCCTTTTTGTGTGTGTATCAAACTCATATTAAAAAAACGGGTATATATAATTGATATTCTATCCTGGTTGCTGAGCTCGACAAGCGAGGGTGAAACTCGAGAGAAGACAAAAAAAAAAGTGCTAATAAAAATATGGTGTGGTGGTATCAAGCAGCATCATCTCACTTCTCGCGTCTTGTGGCCCGTTTTCACGTCTCCTTCGTACCGCCGTACGACAATGAGGGACCCTACAACCGCCGGGGCTTAGACCTTCTCATGGCTGTTGCGGGCGCTGCTGTCCGAGTTGGGGTGTGTGCTGTCGGCCATGTGGCGCGTGAGCTCGACGTAGTCGTAGGCAAACTCGCCAAGCTGGCAGTCGTCGAGGCCGAGCTCCTCCTCCTCGTTGTCGACACGCAGGGACAGGCCGGGGATGAGGTTCATGAGGAACAGGATGATGCAAGACAGGGTGAAGGACCAGGCGAAGATGGCCAGGGAGCCGGCAATCTGGTAGCCGAGCTGGACGAAGTGGCCGTCAACCCAACCGATGGGGTCGTAGGAACCACCGTCAAGGGCAGCAATGGAGGAGCTACATCGAAGTGGTTAGCTGTCATCCTTGCAGCACGATATAATATGCTTGGGGGGTGAATGTAAGGAGGGAAGGGAGGGGGGATGGGAACTTACTCTCCAAAGATACCTGTCAGAATGTTTCCGACGAAACCGCCAATGCCGTGGACGGCAAAGATATCCAGACTGTCGTCAACCCGCAGGACAAACTTGAGCTTAGTAGCAAAGTTGCAGATGACAGCGCCCACGATGCCAATGACGACTGCAGCCCAGGGTCGCACGAAACCGGAGGCAGGAGTAATGGCGACGAGGCCGCAGATGGCTCCAGAGCAGAAGCCAACGGTGCTCCACTTCTTCTCGAGACGGTAATCCAACAGCATCCAGGCGATGCCACCGCAGGAAGCAGCCAGGTTGGTCACAAAGCAAGCCATGATGGCGCGGATGTTCATGCCAAGAGCGGAACCACCGTTGAAGCCGAACCAGCCAACCCAGAGGAAGACGGTTCCGAGAACGACGTGGGTGACGTTGTGAGGTCGGTAGGGGAGGCCCTTGTTGTGGTCGTAGCCGGTGCGCTTGCCCAGCATCAAGCTGTAGGCGAGGGCGCAGGTGCCCGAGGACATGTGGACGGGACCACCACCGGCAAAGTCGTAGCTGGGGAGGTTGTAGAGCCATCCGTGTGAGTTCCAGGTCCAGTAAGCAATGGGGTCGTAGACGACGGTGGACCAGATGAACATGAAGATAATGGCGGGGAGCATGCGGCCGCGATCAGCGACGGCACCAATTGCGAGGGCAGGACTAACAGGAAGGTTGTGTTAGCTGGGCTGAGCTGAAAAAAATAGAGTATCTGAGAAAACTCACGTAATGGCGGCGAACATGCCCTGGTACAGAGCAAAGAGAATGTCGGGAGTGTTGGTAGAGCCATTGGGCTGTCCGACAGTCTTCATCAGGCCAAACTGGGTGAGGTCACCGAGGAAGACACCTCCGGTACGGGAGAATGTCAGGGAGTATCCCCAGAAGAACCATTGGAAGCTGATGACGCCGACCGACACCATCGAAAGGAGGATGAGGGAGAGGGCCGACTTGCGACGGGCGAGACCGCTGTAAAAGAAACCCACGCCGGGAATCATGAGAAGGACGAGCACTGCGCTGATGGTCATGAAGGCCATGTGACCAGTCTGTAAGTCGTGTTAGATACTTCTCTCATATGGTTCAAGTAAATGATTGTTGGTAGGCAAAACATACGTCGTAAAAGACATTGAGGTCTGAAACACCAGACGAGTAGCCATCATTGGCCTTGTCGTCGGTGCCGTTGTATGGGAGCGCCATCTTGGCCGAGGGAGCGCGTGAGCGGGACGCGAGACTGTCAAAGGGTTCCTTCTCAAAAGTTTTGACCAAAGCTCAAACCCAAAAGTTCTCGATCCTCAACCCTGACAGAAGAAGGGATGAGTTTGATCAAAGAGATTAAAGACAAGAAGAAGAATGGCGAGAGGAGAGGGAGAATAAAAACGTTACCGGGTCCGGGGGGCCAGAAGGCTAAATAGACACGACTGGAAGGACCGGGGCCAGCGAAATATGAAGCCGTGGTGGGACGGCGGCCGGTAGAGCTGGCTGGACAATAACGTGGAGCTTAGCATTAGTCTCAACGACTGACACCGACGAAGTGGGATACAGAGTCAGAGACAAAAGCCAGAAAAAGACTAGGGATAGAGTGAACAGGGGAGGGGGAGGGGGGAGGGCGTGTGGGTGAAGGGTGGTGATAGGACGCCCATGGCTCTCGGCGGGAGACTAATTTGGAAATCGGGGAGGATACGGAGTGAGTATCCGTACATGAAGATGCAGTTGGACGGGGATGCTCGAGGCTATGCCATGTAGACGCTGTCGAGGGTAGAATTACTTCGGAGGAGATGCCAGGAATAAGATTAGACCACCCCTCCACGGGAGGGAGTGGGAAAAGGACCATGGGGATCGTGGGTGGATGTGTGGACGAATGGGTGCGTGTACATGAGGATGGGTATAACGGGTTGACGCCGTCAAGCGTCGTGTCTCTGTCCAGCCCCCTGTCGAGTGCCCAGAAATAGCCAAGACACTATGCAGTGTGATCCTTAGAGATAAGCCGGGCTGCAGAAGTTTAGATCGGTTGGATATCTGGGTCTGTCTTGTCCAGGACGATGTGAATACAAAGGCACGGAGTCGAGTTGCTTGAGGTTCAATACGATCGTCCCTTTTTCGGAATCTGAGTGGGCGCACACTCGCATGCCAAGGTTATCCTTAACTCTGATGAGCCTTGGCTGTATTGCGACGCTGGTTCCTTATCGCAACTCTGAATCCGATCCGGCGACATGTACTCGGGCGGGAGCCGACGCCACCGTGGGCTTAACGGCGCCCGCTGATAAGCTTCCATGCTCCAAGAGGTCCCCCTGCCCGCAAGCCTTTGGCCTTGCGGCGTTGGCCTGTGGCCCGGGGGCGGCGGGATGTGACAAGGGTGCGGCGCCGCGTCTTGCTTATCGCAGCAAGGAAAATGGCTGAATTCTGCATTCTGAACAACTTCTTGCAGAGAGTTTTGCCAAGCTGAAAAAAAAACGTCATGGCATCAATAACGCATGCGCCTCGGACCTGCGGATGGACTCGCATGTCTGGATTGAGGAGACACACACTGTGATCAGGCGGAGCCAACCCCAGATTTGCCAAGCTGGGGACGTCCATTCGCTGAAGCCGTGTCCCATCGATAGCGGTCTGCTCGGAGAAAATGAGTTGGTCAGATGCTGGGGTGTCCTTCCGGCCAGACAACTCTGCCCTGTCGCATGGCCATATGTTGGCCATAGCACCACCAAGCCAAGCTCCAGTTCCTCCACAAAGACGATCTTGTCTGCATTTCCCCACCGTTTGCCTTGGTTGGCAGAACTCGTATTATATACGAAAGCTATCAACAACGGTTGTTGAACCTTCTTCAGCCCGATTTGTCCGGAGGCGGTAATTTCTTTTGATAGCCACAGACGGCGGCAACGGGACGAACCGGTTCAGAAGCAATATGCACCCCGAAACAGGAACAACGGCGGGTGGCAGACGGCTGGCTGGCTGGCTGATTCTGCCTCCTCACACTCCTCAATCGTCATTCATCGCCAAGAGTGGGTAGAGACGCAGCCACCCCACACGGATGGCGTAGTGTCCTGTGCGAGGAGGACAAAATGTGCGTGGCGCTGACAGGAACAGCGATTGTTGAGTATACTCGCAGCTGATGTGCGTCTGTATTCCGGGATGGGACGGTGAGTCCTGGATCACTGCCTTATAGTTAAATAATTTATTTGGATTGAGATTTTGGTCGCAGAATAGATTTGAAGCCTACCGCAAATAAATCTCACTTATCCCAGATATGAAGTTCAAATAACCTCGCCATCTCGTGGGCCAAAAAGACACCACCCTGACGATCATCTGAAGATGCGTGGCCATGGTTCATGTGCCTCTCCGCATTGAACTGAGACTAAAACTCGGATCAGACAAACCTCCAACCATTTCCCTGTTTACGTGAAACCATTTACTGACCATCTGTTATCAGCATACTGCACCGTATCGGTATCATCCGCCCTCTCTTGTCCGTTCTTCCTCCGGAGGAACTTCCTGGGCCACACCATGCATCACCGGGCCACCCGTAAAGGCCTTCATTGCCTTGAACAACCCACTCGAAGCCTGTAGATGTCTTATCTTCAGAGTTCCAAGTTGGCTAGGCGTCACTGTAGCACACGCCCAGCTCGTTCGTCTTCAAGGTCGAATGGCTCGCGTCTCATTGGACACCTGAAGTAGCTCTTATCTCTCGGCAGGGTCAGTGGAGGGGGCTAGTCAAGGATGCTTGGCATGGGTTAGGCTGGTGGGCCACCCTCCAACTTGGCATCCCTGTTCCTGCTAAGACGACAACCAACACCATAAGTCTAGCGTTCGAGTTCGGATGCGACGCAAGAGAACTCAAATCGAAGTTGGAAATTTGGGTTGAGGAATTGATTTGGAAGAATGCATCCAGCTGATGCCCAAAGTGGTACTCGTAATCCTAACGTGTTCCGAACCACTCATTACTTGCGCAATCTTGCATGCCCAGTTCCAAGTCTTCCGAATTTGACCTGACCCCTTTATGGCTATAATACCGACCCATCGTTATCATGATTGATTCGCATGCTCCCAAATTTACCGAAAGTAATTTCGGATTCGGGGTTGCGGCAATCCTGGTGTTCAAGATGAGGAGTTGACGTGATGAAATCGGCATTGGCCACTTGCAGAAGTCGATCAAGGGTCCTGTGTTCCTTAGGACGTAGTCTAAGTGACGCATGCAGCAACACGGCCTTGATTCTAGCCCCCGCTGTCTCATCAACACCCAGATCGACCGTGTTGCGCCCGCACAGCCTTGTGAGGGACCTCTTGCGGGCGTCTGAATGCGAGCTTCCCGCTCCGTGGGATAGGGAAACCCAGCAGCTAGCATTATTTAAGTTGAGATTGATCCCGCTGTTGTGTTGCAACCTGTTTCTTGAATCCTGAGCTTACTTCAACCTCTTGCCTGAGTCCGTGGACCATCATTATGCAGTGAGCCGATGATTTCATGATGGCCTCGCCAACTCGAACCGATGACTTCCGATAACGCTCGATGACCCAAACGAAACTGTCACCCTTGGCACACTACGATATCGGCCGACGCATGCCTGTCTCCTTTTCCGACACATGTTGCTGGATGCACGCTCCATACACATTCTTATCGGACCCTCATCACCCTCTTGTGTCTACATAGATAGTACAGGTACGACAAGCTAGCGTCTCGGCGAAGGTTTCCACTGGGCGACGAATCTATCAGCCAAAGACCAGTTAACGATCGAGCCGATTTCCGAATAGCATGTCTCAGTGTTGGGCCACCCAAAATTGCTGCATGGCGGGTCGAAATGCGTGTGATATTGGATTGGGCACAGGTCGGGTCCAACCTGTGGCGCTTCTTAGCGTAAAGATAAGGACGGAAAGATAACCATCACATCACACGCCCACCCGCATGTGAAAATGGAATGGAGGCCCATCTAATGACCGAATTTGTAATCTCGTCCATTGAACTCAAAGTTCAGCCGCTGTGTCTTTATGGCTGTAGCGTTGCCGAGTTGCCGGTTACTGTTGCAAGCCTTCTTTGCTTCTCTTTTTCAGACACTTCCTTGGGACAACTGGTAAGCGATACTGTAAACGGAGTGTGGATTTTAATTGCCGTTAATATGAACATGTTGCATGCCATACGAAACGGAGTAGCCTGGTGTAGTTTTCCTATCCTTCCTTTTGCCTGTAGAATGCATCTATTGGATATGCGTCACGCCTCGCCAACTACCGTTTCCGTCGTTTTTTTGCGAGATGAGACATATGCCTTGTCCTTGGTCGCGTTATTGCAGGCTGTAGTCAACCGAAATCGCTACATAGCCAATGACATTGGAGTTGGGAGCGGGGTTGGTTGTCGAGCCCAGGTCCTGTAGTCTGGTATCCTCATCACTTGGTGAGTTCTGCGATGGAGAATCACCCACAGAGAGGAAAACGGGCTCCGGCTAGGCATCATAAAACGTCACCAGCAGGTGTATTTCATGAGCTTACCTCACTCCTCCACTCCTTTTCCAACTCCACGAGTTGCTCTGCCACTTTCCATGGCACCTCCTCCTCCAGGACTTTCCTCTTTTCATCCGATATCCGGTCCAGGACGTAGCGGCTCACGGTTTCAGCATCTCGCTGGGCTGGTCGCCCAATGCCCACGGCAATTCGTACAAATGGCGATGAGGGGTATTTCCCTTGCGATAGCGACGACTTGACGCTCTTGATCCCGTTGTGTCCCCTGTGGCTACGATCCCAAGCTGTGAGCCGGACTACGCCAAGATCCTTTTCCAGTTCATCATGAACAATGACAAGACTGAGAGACGAGGGATCGTGCTGCTTGGCCATTTCCTGCCATGCACGGGCCACGAACCCTCCAGAAATGTTCATGAGCGTAGGTGACTGAACCAATGTGTACTTTGGTCCCTGAGACACTAAACATGTCTGTCTCCCCAATGTTGTTTCTCGAAAGGAGGGGTGCCGTAGCACCTTTGTCAAGCCATTGAGGGCAAAGTGGCCAGCTGAGTGGAGGCTGTCGTACTTGGGCAGGGGATTCCCAAGACTTACAACGAGAAAACGAGGACTAAACATTTTGGCTGCCTCGAACCCAGGACGTGCTGTGCACAGAGAGCAAACTTAACATAACGCGTCATCACGTGACATGGATGAGCCACCTAGCCCCGACCGGAAGCGCATACGAGCGTCAAGGCGCAGCTGGCTCGTCGCTGACGTCGATCAGCCGATTGGGCCTGGATCGTGGCTGAGCCCCCGTTTTTGTCGTCACTTGCTGTCCAACCTATTTCGTGCCAACTTTTGGTTCCCTCCAACCAACCCAACTCCTTCACGAGCGCGTTCGACGACATCCGAGCAGACCTTTTGATCCGTCAATCCCGAGCGACTCGAGTTTACCGCATACATCCGCCAAAATGTCGTGGGCAGGTACGGAGCATCCGTCGCCCCCACAATGAAGAGGGGTCTAACATGAATCACAGGCTTCAAGAAGAATGTCAACCGCGCGACAACGCAGGTGATGATGAAAACGGGTATGCGACGTCCTGGTTCGGTACTGACGGATCCTGCTGACCAATTTGCCCAGGGCATGTCGAGAAGACAAACGATCGCGATTATGAAGTTGAAGAAAGGTTGGCGCTCCTTTTCAGGGTCAGTGGAGGACAATGCCTAACGCAAGCTTAGACGGTTTAAAACAATGGAAGCAGCGGCCCTTCGACTGCAAAAAGAATCCAAGGGCTACCTGGATTCCCTAAGAGGTTGGCCCCCCTTGCGCACCTAATTGTGGTTGAAGGCTAACCATGACAGCGATGACTGCGTCGCAAATGCGAATTGCCGAAACGATTGATGCGTTTTACGGCGATGCCGGCGCCAAGGACGGCGTGAGCAGGAGTTACAAGCAAGCAGTGGAGGATTTGGACGCCGAAACTATCAAAGCCCTCGATGGCCCGTACCGAACGACCGTCCTCGACCCGATTTCACGATTCTGCGCCTACTTCCCCGACGTCAACGAATGCATCAAGAAACGGTCCCACAAGCTCCTAGATTACGATGCCCTGCGCGCCAAGGTCAAGCGTCTCGTCGAGAAGCCCGATAAGGATGCTACCAAGCTTCCCCGCACCGAGAAGGAGATGGAGATGGCCAAGGCCGCTTACGAACAGCTGAACGAGCAGCTCAGCACCGAGCTGCCCCAACTTATCGACCTCCGTGTGCCATACCTCGACCCCAGTTTCGAGGCCCTCGTCAAGATTCAGCTGAGATTCTGCGCAGAAGCGTATTCACGAATGGCACAAGTCCAGCAGTATCTAGATGCCGATACCAGAGATCAGTATGCTGAAGGACACTTGGACGCTAGGGTCGAGGAAGTGCTGCAGGAGATCCGGGAGCTCAGTATCAGTGGTACCGTATAAGGGGCCGATTTCGGCGGCTGGTTTCAAATAACTTGGGAATGGCGTAAGGGCTTGGTGCTGGTAGGTACTTCTTGTAGACATTTGTTGTCACCTTGATGAATACATGAATAGACAGCCTGCTTATTGGAATTCTGCCATGGGAACTGGTGACCAGTTTGGTGCAGTTACGTTGACCGGGTTTAATTGTCACATTAGTTGACGTGCAACGTTTTCTAGGTTTGATTCATGACATTTATATTCGTTGTGAATTTCATCCTCTCATAAACGCGGTGCTTGCTTATGCCTTGGAGAACCAACCATCCCTTCACCAAATAATGCCACATGGCCTAAAACTAGGACTCGTTGGGTCATATATCATAGCGTCTATCTTGATCCATCGGCGCACCTGGACTTAGTTGCTTCCACCATTAGGTTGCCCAAAAAGGTCGCTCAAGCTTAGTCTCCGGCCCATGGCCTGCATCGCGGGACCTACCTCGGGTCCCTGGGCTTCTGCCGGTCCAGCCGACCTTGCAATCTTCCATGCTTCCTGAATCATGGCTGCATTCACCTCCCTTGTTTCGTCCTTATCGTTGTGAATCCACACTCCCAACACCTTTTCTCCCTCCTCCCAGTTGCCTTCCACCCGGATAATGACCAGCTCACCCGAGACTTCAACATGTGTAACTCTCGCAAGGTCCACGATGACGTTGTCTAGGCCTCTTCGGTTCAGGACAAACACGCAGGCTCGTGGCCGGTGACCAGGGTCTTCGGGGAGTGGTGATTGTGCGCAAACAAATATGGTCCCCTCGACGCCAGATTTTTCCCACCCCCCGGAGGTGCTGTCAAACGTGTAGATGACTGCGTTTGCAGCTATGCTGAGGATTGTGTGGATCGAGGGTAAATATCGCTGGAGGACGGAGAGGTTCAGTTCGGTGTTGGTGCGTGGCGGGGGAGGGGCGTATGCGTTGTGCATGGATGAGTATGCGGCAGCATCAGACTCGTAATCTGACACGGCAGGTATCTTGTTCGAGGGTTGGCGGCTGTGCCGCGCCTTACGCGGTGTTGGCCGGCTCATGGTGGGTTGTGAGGAGGAAAAAGATGGTTGGGTGATTTGAGGCTGAGCGCGAGAGGATGAGGCTGCAACGCAGTCCGGTTGGGCGATCGCAGCGTGTCTAGAGGCAATCGCTGTAGGTTTTGTAGTATCGGAGGGTATAAGCAGGGTAAGGCGACCAATGAGGCGTGTCTAGTGCGGGCCAGGAACGCGATTTCGCGCAAGGAATCCAGGGTCGATGTTGATGTGACGATGCGGATCATGAGTGTTGGGCGCTGGTTTAGAGCTTGGTCCATCCTTATCGATAAGCGTAGCATGACGCTGGGTCGCGGGGCTGTTCCGCGGGCTCCCTACATCATCATCCAGCACCGGCTCATGCCCAAACACCAGCAGAGCTAGTCGCGACTCGAGGCTAATTCTGTTGCTGCCCTACCTATTCTGAACGAATACAGAATCCTTATTCGCCTTCCGATATACTTTGGAGCTGCGGTCCTCACAAGGCGCCCGTAGTTGACATGATCTAGCGGACCAAAAGCCGCCGAACTCCCCACGATACTGCGAGTCGAAGGCGCCGCGCCAATAGGTCCCTCTCCTCTTACACCCCGACGATGGCGTCTCAGGATGACCAGAACTCGGCCCAGTCAGCCATCCCTGACGCCGTCGACCCGTCGATCGCAACAACCCAGCAGTCCCTCGCAAAGGCTGTTTATGCGAGACGATCCGAATACGTGCGACCGCACAGGATAAAGGTCAAGATTGGCTCGTGGAATGTGGCGGCTTGTCCGGGCACTGACAAGGACCTTGCGACTTGGTTCACTGACGGACAAGGTATTGGCCATGACCTTGCGACGCTTGATTTATCACAGAACTCTTCTGCGGAGCCTACGGACAAGGCGCAGCACCACGACGCCCCGGGTCCGCACCATCTGCTCTCCCAGAAGGACATTGGTCTCTACGTTCTTGGGCTGCAGGAGATTGTTGATTTAAATGCCTTTGTCAACCGAGCTGTATATACTGATACTACCACCACGGCAAAGTGGCAAGCGGCTTTGGAAGCTGCACTCCCCCCCGGCTATGAGCTTATTACCTCAGAGCAAATGACTGGGCTTTTACTCCTGGTGTACGCATCTCCAGAGGTCGCAGCAACCATCAGCAATGTCAGCACGAAGCAGGTTGGCACTGGATTGTTTAACTACTTTGGGAACAAAGGTGCTGTGTCGACGCGCCTAGTTCTGGGGGAGACAACGCGGATGGTTTTCGTGAATAGCCATCTCGCTAGTGGCAATGGAGCTTCATATCTAGACCGTCGATGCTGGGATGTTGGACAGATCCTCTCCAGGACTCAGTTTGACCCCCTAGCCATCTCCGGGGCCGAGGAAGACGAAGGCGAAAGGATCGGTGACGAGGATCTCGCTTTCTGGCTGGGCGACTTGAATTTCCGACTTGACGGGCTTCCCGGTGACGACATTCGGCGTCTGCTCATGTTGCATGCACGCGGGGAATATGGCGCAAATGATAAACCTTTAGAGACGGGATTAGACGAACCTGGCGTGATTGTAATGAAGGGTGACGATAGTGAAGACGACGCAACAACCACTCAGTCGTCGCTGCACTCTCGACAAGTCAGTGTTGAGTCTGCCATCACCTTGCCAGATCCCGATGACTTTCCCGAGGATCCCAGTCAAGATCCAACTTCATTACAAGCAACAATCGACTCCCTTTTACCCCATGACCAGCTACGGAGAATGATCAAAGAACGCAAGGTTTTTCACGATGGTTGGCAAGAAGGCTCTATAACATTCCTCCCAACTTATAAGTATGATGTGGGCACAGTTGGACTATTCGACTCAAGCGAGAAGCAGCGTGCTCCAAGTTGGTGTGATCGAATCCTATTCCGAACACGAAAAGACAAGCTGGAATACGAAGCAAAGATCAAAGAGGAGGAGGAGTCGCGGAAAAAGGACGAAGAGATGCGGGCAAGAGGACTCGAAGAAGACGACGATGTGCTTTTCAGCTACGACCCTGATACCGACGGTGACAACGAAGCAGTTACTTATGATGAATATGACGAAAACGAAGATCCCGAAGCAGAGGACATAATAACCAAGGAAGGCTTCCATGACAGAATAGACTTGGAAATCTACGCCTCTCACCAAAATATCACGTCATCCGACCACAAGCCCATTACATCCATCTTCACCCTCGACTACGATGCTGTAGTTCCCGAGCTTAAGGCTAAGATCCATGCCGAGGTTGCTCGTGAGCTTGACAGAGCTGAGAATGAGGGCCGCCCTGGCATTACAGTTATTGTAGAAAGCGGGTCCGGCAAAGATGACAAAATAGTCGACTTTGAATTGGTTGGGCCCTTGGAGAGAAAAACGTGTTCGTTAACGGTTGCAAATACGAGCAGTGTTCCGGCCACCTTCTCCTTCGTCGAGAAGCCGACGACTGAAGCAGGCGACGAGCCTATTCCTGACTGGCTCAAAACGACATTTGTACGCCCAGACGAAGACTCTCCAGAACCTCTCGGGCAAGCTGTCACCTTAGATCCAGGAGAGACAGCTACAGTTCTGTTGGAGATACAGATATCCTCGATATCCCAAATCCGAGCTTTAAATGAAGGACAGGCAAGGATTGAGGACGTATTGGTTCTTCGAATAGAAGACGGCCGGGATCACTTTGTCCCCATTCGTGGAACATGGAAGCCGACCTGTCTCGGGCGATCAATCTCGGAGCTGATCCGAGTCCCAGACGGAGGAATTCGGAAGTTTTTGGAGGAGAAACAGATAAAGGGAGCAATCCCAGATGATGCCGATGTGCAGTGTTCGGCTCCAAAAGAACTATTCAAGATTACAGAGGCGGCTCAAACCCTCGTGGAAAGAAGTATAGCTGATGCCACTATGCTGGAAGATGCAGCTTTGCCCCGAGATATTGGTTGGCCCATTGAGCCTGCAACTTGGAAAATGGACAAGGTTGAGATGCAGAGACACCAAGTTGAACTACTCAATGCTCTTGACACGGACTCACCTCTCATTGAGTCTATGCCCATTGAACTTGCCGCTTCCAAGAAGCTCGAGGTGCTTTGTTCTACTCTCCTGATTTTCCTCGAATCACTCACAGACGGAATAATTCCCGCACCTCTTTGGGCGAAACTTCGCACGGCACTGCCTAACATTACTTCCATACCCATGACCTCTTGGCCTGACACAAAAACACAAATTCTCGACATACTTTCATCAACTCCGAACCACAATATTGCATTCGTCTTTTTGACTGCCATGCTGTCACGCGTCGCTTTTGAGCTTACACCCGCGACTTCCGACCCAAAGGCGCTGGGCCTTAGTCGCCGGCTAAGCTTTAGACTCGGTGGCGAAGCTGAGGATGCAAAGAAAAGAAAGTTGCGAGAGAGAACATATGCCGAGGTGGTGGGCCCCCTGGTCTGCCGGGTGGATGAGAAGGAGAAGGGAGCTAAGGACAGGGCTAGAACAGTGGTGGAGATGTTTCTCCGCAGGGATGACGGGAGTTAGAGGCGAAGACACCCCAAGACGAAAGCCGAACGAGTGATTGTTTGAGCTTTGTGCAGCACTTCAGCGAGGACCCCATCAATCTTGAGTTGTAATATCATTTGTTTGTTTTTTTCGGGAACGGAGACATGCGCCACGGTCTAGACTCTTTGGAAATCATGGCGGCCAGGGACTTGCACGACTAGTCGTATCGGAATTTTTTGCTATGAGGGGCATCACGAATTGAGATCAGCAGGCTTGCATATGGGATGAGCCGAAGGCGTTTTATTGTATGCCCCCGCATTCGAGGCTTGTTCAGAGGCCTCTTCGGAGGGAGCGGCCGCCTCCGCGCAGCGAAATGGCAAGACACAGGCGTCTTTGATTAGATTTACAGACTTAAGAAATGTATACTCGTTATAGACAATCACCTCTCTGCTTCCGTGCTTTCACGTGTGGGCTTGGTTACTTGTGCAAGGGAGAGCGATCGAACAAGGCCTCGACTGTTCTATTGTAGCCCATTGTAGCCTGCCACGTGCCACTGGGTGAAAAATTAATAATAGAAAGCGGGAAAGTGTGAGGAAGGGCAATGTAAGTGATTCATAAAGGTCAGAATTTCTCCCCGCCGAGTCTCATGTGGCAAGAGCCAGATGCTTGTTCACGCTCAGATGATTACCCTCACAGGCATGGTCACAGAGTCACAGTCACAATCACAGCGTCACGGATGACCTCGGATGTGAACTTCTCTTTTGGCTAATTGACAGTATCTCTATGCATATTCTTTTACCGCACATTCCTTGCTCTGTATCCCATCACGTTCCACCAGCTTGTCGTACCAGCCGCCGCATGTAACAATCCCAAGCAACGTCCCGCCCACCCCGAATCAGTCGAGAAGAAGCGAGAAGTAACGACCAAACCAACATCGGCATGTGGTGGCAATTCAGGAGAACCAACACCTCTAAATTGTCAATCGAGACTCGATACCTCTTTGCAGATAGAACCGAAGGCCTGCTCAACGACCTCAAGGCACTACGCACCCGCGCTGTCCAACATGCGACACCCGACGATATGAGGATCCTGGCCGAGATGGTCCCGTTGCCAGAGCCCGTTGCCGATGAAGAACAATTACTGTATGACCCATTTACAGTTTACGATTTCCCATGGCTGTTTGAAGGCGAGCACGGTCTCAAGGCTTAGAACGCCGACGCAACCGACGAGGAGCCAACAGACAAGGAAGATTCGCTCTTGTCCGACCAAACACCCGTTGACAAACTATCCCTCGAGTCTACATGGTTTCAGAAACTTGATGTCTCTCCTGAAAATGTTCAATCCATACTCGATTCTAATGGCCCAGCGCTGGGTACCGATGAAAGCCGGCCCTCCCCCGAAAGCACAGAATCCACGATACCCGACAATGACAATTGCAACATCGAAGACATGGTTCAGCGAGGGAGTTTCTTGACAACGCCCCTGAATGAATCGTTCCCCAGCCAGCTCAAGTCATACCTTGATCAAATAGAAGGTATCTGTGATCCTGTCGACCTACCGGATCAAAATGTACATGATCCGACACCCGATTCTGATTCCTCTTTTTCGATTTCGGCAACCAACACCAATGCATCACCATTCCCGGTTTCGTTCGAAGAAGCACGAATGTCTCCAATTCATTTAACGCAACTTCAACAGCCAGCTGTATCAGCAGAACAGCTTACTGGCCTCCAGAATTGCATTAACGAGACACAGCGGTTCCACGACTACATCTGTCAAAGCATTAAGGACACAAAGTCGTCCCTGAACCGACGCCAATATCGATTTCGAGTCCGGAGCGCCAATGGTAACGTCACAGACCTCATGAAGAGTCGAGGTTTGGGGAGTCCTCTGATAAATACTGTTGATCCTGATGAGAACTCAACCGAATTCACAAGTTGGTGTGTCGAGCCAACAGCTTGGAGAAAGAAGATTTATTTTGGTCAAGGAATTGGACCAAGCACGCCTCCGGCTATTGGGATATGATCTTGCATCGGGATAGGCTGGCATCAACCGTGAGCTTGGATGGATGGGAGAATAGTTAAGACTTGTCAGGGCTTAGAACTGGCCTCGGCGCATGTTATCGGATATTATCTTGTCAGGGCGGAGAGCCCAAGGATGACATAGATTATGCTTGTCAAGTGACACGATAGATGACTTGAGCAGGATAGTCATTACGGTGGTGAAAGACAACTAAATGCTCAAAGTAGTATGTTAGAACCCTCAGGGATAATTAATAATAGCAATCCCAAATGATGAACAGTATTGTGTTGGTGAGTGTCCAATTTCCAGATAAGTCCATCCTAACCTTCCCCTGTTCTGCTATACTGAGACTCTTCTATACTTGGTCAGTGGACCGATAATGGGCGAGCTATTCTATATTTCTTAAAATGCCTTGAACCTTTTCATGGATTAACCTCACTTACAGTAACCATCACTTACAAGTCCTATCATACTTCGTCGATAGGCTCAAGGGCGGATATTCTTTGGAATCCATAACATAGAATCTTGAACCTTATGAGTTGATTAGAGTGCATTGTGTTTGCAAGTATTGTCAATTTCCCTAAAAACCCAAGGTCCTCCTTCATAGTCTCGATCCAGCATTTTGTGGTCGCATCATGTCCAATGGAGCTGGCATATCTAAAATATGTCTTGACTACAAATAAATCACTTATAATGTCTCTTCAAATTGCACCATGTCAACAGGCCGTCCAAATCTGAACGAGAACCTCGTATCAAAATTGTTGTCGGTGTCTGGGAAGAGTTTTGTGAACGGTCGGGTTGTCACAACGGCACTCGGATTTGAGGAACAATCGTAAATCAAAATCGGCCACTTTCCTCTTCTCGTGTAAATATCTAGATCAGCCGTGCATGATTAACGGCGGGGGCTAACGCGGTTAGCTCCAGGTTTCCTTCCCTAGCTTGGTTGGCCGGGGGCTTTTTCGGCTCGTGCCCATTTAGTTGCTGTAGCGCCTGGCTGAGAAAACAGGGAAGATCTACCTGTTCTGAGGCTTGAATCCCCTCTGACAGGCCAATATGGCCGAGAAAGATACACCAGGAGACAATGGTCGATATTTGGAGCCTGGGGGGGATAGACAGGCCTAACAAATAGAGTGAAAGCCTTGCTAACATCCTCGCAGCCCCCACTGGTTGAGGTAGAGGGTTCACTTACACGCTAGTAACAAGATTCATCTAATGTGGCGGGAATTGATGAGCTGTCTGTTGGTTCGATCACGTATGAGGCAAGAGCTGGCGCACAAAGTCATCGTCGGCTCATGCGACCTGCTGTGCAGCGCTAGGGCTAGACAGGAGGGCTTGAGCTTGGCCGCATTTGCCTCCAAGAAGAACCTTTATTCCCGCAATATTTCAATAGTGGTTGGTTCGTCTCGTGTTGGGGGTGCCACGGGGATGCCGTGGTGGTGCATATGCCGCTTGCCGCTAGACAGTTCAACCAACAGCAGTTGGGCTGGCGTGCATCCTGGTGTTGGTGCACTAAGTTGCGCCATCTCATGCGGCAACGTGAACCCTTGTTTGAAGTGCCGAGACTTGTCGTATCGCTAGGTATGGCATCGGCCGTTGGCTTCAACCATGTGCTGTGGGATAGCTCGTCATCCAAGGGAATGCTGAGCAGATGGAGCACAAATGGCGGGTGATAAGAAGACATAAAACATCTCGTGCTCCCCTCTCCCCAGTCCAGCCCCCTTTCCTAGCGAAGGAGCCAACAATGGCCCCATCCACTCCATTTCAGAGAGGCCTCTAGCCATCGGCCACAAATAAACATTACGTACGGCTTATCAGGACAACAACTGCTGCATAGCAGCGCTCCTGCGTTACGAAGAGACCTGTCTGGTTGGAATTTCTGATCTATCAATAACGGACCTTGCCGTCCGGAAGCGGCGATCCCTTCCATACCCGATTTCACGCCCACTGCGTGAGTGACTGGAGTGAATGTGCGGCTGTCCAAGCCGCGTTCTATTGTGTCTCTCTCTCTCGTCTATTCGTCCACACCCGCACATCCTTTCCAGATTAATGGTTGTGCATGAAACAATCAAATCAGCCGCTTGATTAGTGATCGTGCAAAGTGGTGGATGCGTGGGTGCATGCTGCGTACATATGTGTCTTACCATGTATGTATGTACCTTAGTGTGTGATGCATCCTATGTAGACTTGTGGATATAAGGTAGCACGTCAACCAATCATGGCCTCTAGCAACTTGGAACCTATTACCTCTTGTCTCACTCATCACTACCAGCCCAACCGTGGATACGAAGGGATCAGAAACAAAGGGTGTTGCCGAGAAGGGTTCTCATAGGCAAGTGAAAACAGCGACGCAGCGGGGACACTAGATGAACCACATGCTTGGGCGAGAGGGAAAAGAGAAATTTACACCAGCTAAGCTATAAATCAGTACGGCTTGAAAAAGTGAATGTGCCTAAGTCACTCATCATCAAGCGGGGAAACCCACAAACTCATGTATCAGCCCTGGATTTTATCCTAGCCTCACGAACAACTTTACCGACCCAGGCAGTACATGGATACATGTTCATTATTCCGCTGTGACAAATGGACATGGGACGCAGCGCCAAGGCGGATCAGGCAAAAGCAATACGTTGTTGGTACGCGCACCATGGAGCACCATGGACTAGAAAAAGAAACGAGTATCAGCGCTGCCTTGTTACAGAAGATCTAATGGAGGGGTTGGGACCCCCCAGCCCAGGCTTAAGCCCGGCCTAAGGCAGGAGGCATAACAATCCATCAAACGCAGCCGAAGAGCGGTTAGTGACCGCTTGGCGACCATCTACTGGGCCATTGATCCAGCGAGCCGAGGTTGATGAGCTCATGTCAAGACTGCTGACACGAAAGACCCTGGTGTTTCCAGCGCCCGCATCTCTCAATCTCCAGCTAGTGCATTAGCTCCATCGATGCCTCCCCCAGTTCTGGCGGTTGTCTTGACCGGGGCAGCAAAGATGCTGTGGTGCGGGGACACAGATCTGTGAGCCCAATTCGGACGGTTTTCCGCGTTTCCTAAGGATGGGCCAGAACAAGAACGCGCTCTCAGCTAGCCACTGTGCCGCTGTGGCAGTTCAACGACGTTCCCATCCCCTCTTGCGCCGTACGGATGTCCAATGCTGCCTGTCTGTGAAGGCAATATTCCGCATCTCCTGCGGTACAGCTGCCGGTATATCTGCAGCTAAAAGGCCCCCGGTACGCCTCCGTGCCGAAAAGCTTGCAATATGTCTCCTTCGGTGGTGCCAAGGCCAGGCACCTGGCCGCCTCTCCGATCATAAACAAGATTTGGGATGATCTGTCTCAGTAGACCGGTGTATCAGTGCAATCGCTGGCCTGTAGCCTCTCCGCGGCCCGTCATATGTGGGTTCCCGGTGAGAATAGCGTCTTACACCTGGCCAACAGGGACATCTGAAAAGATTGCACATTTATCAGCTGGGAGGGCTAACGCCCCAGGTGCATACTTACAAGGCATGACAACGCTGTGTAGTTGATTAAGACACTAGCAGCCAGCATCAGTCATTCCTTTTCTGGGCTGGATGCCTTACGCCACTGAGTATCGCGGATAACATCTCATCTATCAATAGAAGTAATCGAATGCAGGAGTCGGGGGGTTGTTGATTGCGAACAAAGACAGAGAGTAGACTATCCAGACGATTGGAAGCCGCCCGCCTCACTACAGCCGAGCGTATTTCTGCCAAAATCCTCCTTTAAAAGGCCTCTCTCCCTTGATGTGAAATACTTGGATTCTCACCAAATTTTACGAACTCATTGCCACAACCATTTCCAAATTCTTCACTTTCCCTTCTTCACCGAGCTACTGATAAACATGTCCACTGATAGCATCATCCCAGATTCTTCACTAACCCCTTCCCATACCACAGAGGATGGTCCCACCAGTGATATGGATATTCGATTCTTCATCAAAACGCTCTCGGGCGCATCCGCACCTGTGACAAACATACAGGCCGATGATTTTATTACAGTTCAGCTAGATGGAGAATTTATCGCCTGGATCTTTAATGCCCTTGTAGGGATATACGGTCAGTAAGCCAAACCATAGTTGTCAAAAGAACATGTTGGAGAGCTAACAAACATAGGACCCGGGCACGATGGGCGTGAAATCTCCCCGGATAGCCTCCCCTTCCCGGAGCAATTGCGTAAGCTTCGTCTCAGTAGTGAGGCAAAGTTCATTTGTCGCGGTTTCTATCTAGTTCAAAGAATGGACGCTCCCCGTTGCATCTATGAATACTGTATAATCATAATCTTCATGGGTATCGCCAGCTATATGACAGAAAAAATGACAAAGGGGGATCACACGGGTAACATGTCGAGTAAGTCGTGTAGTTATTATTTTATCCCTTGGTCGTGGGCTGACACTTCTAGCGCACTTGATCACGTTCCAGCTGTGGGCCACTCCAGCAAGCCAGCAATATAAAATTCAGAATGAACCCTCAGTGCGTACTTGCTAATTGAGTCATTTGCTTTCTAGACTAACCAATGATGGTAGCCTTTTCTCACTCATGTATATTATTGCGTAGTTTGCATCCAAATGCAAGACCAAGCATGCATCAGTTGCGCCTACACGATGTCAGCCCAGCCGATCCTCGCCGACTTGTCAAACCTGGAACCTGGTGAATTCCAGCACACCTTGGCCCTAAACTCGTAAGTCCAATTTTAAATTATTCTAATGTTATACCTGTTCGAGTTCATCGATACCAAATCGCATCACTAACGGCTCTGTGTTCGGGCTCAGGGGGCACGGCTCATCTTCCACCCTCAAGTTCCATGATGGCATGACCCCGACCAACCTCGATCCCGACCGACCTGAAATTCATCTTAGCTTGACCGATTTTATTGCTTATTCGATTGGTCCCGATCAGTGCTCTGCTGTTCAGGTCACTCACTCGGATTTGCTGCTGACGCCTGAAAATGGAAATCTCTTCTCTATTGATTTAACTTTTGTCCACAGATCACGCACTCACTAGGCCTCACAATATCCCGACAAATCTGCAGCACCAGCTGTAGAAGATCTTGGTTCTGACCTATAATGAGTCATTAATTTTCACGAGCGCGGGCACTGTGGTTCACTTTACATTCTTTTCTTCCCCGACACAACTCAGATTGTTCTACTTTTAGGTGGCCCCAAACCTCAGCCATAGTCCGAACGACCCGACGTTGTTTGGATCTCAGTATTGAATACACTCTTTCATGTTTTTGTTGCTAGGTAGCAAATATCATCTCCCATGGTTCAATTTTGACAAGGCAGCGGTTTGGCATCAACGCCCTCGCCCCTTTAGCTAGTTGAATTATGTACGGAATTGATGGCATCTACTGTTTTGTTTCTTAATTTTATTTCTGTATCTATACCTTAAAATCCCAATGTGACCGCAAAATTCTCTCATGCAGGCAATCCCACTGCCCATCGGTCGCACAACCCCCTCCGCGTCTCACTATTGAGGCCCGCGGTACACGGCCGTAGAACAGAGTCAAGCCACCAAAAGCCATACCTTCTCCATCCAAGTTCACATCTCCCTATCACATCTAGGGAATGTTATGTAGCTAGAGCAATCAACCGAACTCTAACAGAATGTGCCGTTTGCCTTATGCAAGGCAAAAACGTAGCGCCAATACTAACGCCCCGGATCACGACGTTCCGGTCCACATCATGCAGTAATATCTCCCCTCTTGGATGGTTGCATAGCATAAATACGTCACAGCACCATATGGAAAGTCTATTCATTACTCAGGGTGCTGCTTTGTGTGCGGGTCTCAACTCGAGCGCAATTGCTGGGCGTTACAGCCAGCCAACATTAGGCTGTGCTTGGGCTGCGCGTCTTGCTTCGGATCAGGCTCATCCCGGCTCATGGACCCCCCACAGGTGCCAGAAGCAAGAGCTAAGAAATAGTTTCAAGCTAGACTTCGTTTACTCGTTTTGGCAGACGAGAAGTGCCCGCGCGCCTAGTTCATTTTAGCTAACGAGCCGGCCACTTCCAGGGTCCGGGCATTTCAACCTGGCCTAGCTCCACTGGGAAATCCTAGCATCTGCCGGTCCCTAGAGTTCGGGAGACCCAATAAAATCGAAGAGTGAGGCGGCGGGACTGGTCCTAAAGGTGCTCTAGGGCACGGAAATATCAAATTGCATTCGGGTGTGATGGGATTGCACAAGACCACCAACTTCCGTTGACATCACCACAACTGGGGCAGCATCGTTGAGGCGTAGAGGCTAAAAAGTAAGCAGGTGGTAATCACAGCATGCAAAGCGTTTAGGTAATAATGTGCGCGCTGAGACACTGATTGCATTTTACGAAGTGGCTCTGCGCCTCGCTGTATGTCGGAAGCACTTCACTGAGCCCTTGTTCGCCCAATTCGAAAAGCAAGAACACAGGGCCATGGCCTTCACTTTCGCCTTTGCGTCGTCCGCATGCAGCTAGTGCTCTGCAAAACAGAAGATCTATCTAATCACCAAAAATGGGCCGCGGCATGCAGGACATAGCCCCTGAGGCATCCCGGGCTGATCGGCGTGCTCCCTGTTGTCCTTTCAAGGATGGGGGAAACTCTGGTTTCCTACCCGAACGCACCCAGTCTGTCTGGCTACGGGCGATCATGTGGCAACACATCTGGCAGGTCGGTCTGTGGGTAGCCCACGGGGAGGGATGCAGGCGGGACAGGGGGCTGTCCTGCAGCCGAACGCTCGCTCGTCTCGGTCATCACACTCGCCTGTACTTCTAATTGACCAGCTGTTGGCCCTAGGCAGACACTATTTACTTTCGGTCAGCCGGATCACCAGAGTACAACGCTTCGGCCCCTCCGTGGCCACGTGTTGGAGGTCGCTTGGACATGGGATGAAGCTTTCACGGCCGTTGAGACATAACGCGAGGCTCTACAGTTGGTTGTACTTGACTACGGATGACCAGGAAATGTGGCTTGATATGGCTTGCTGCATGTGAGCATCCAGCCTAATATCGGACTGCGGACGACGCTCCCCGTTGCTGTGACATTGGGATTTCACTGCAGTTACAAGGATGATCTTGTCACAATTCAAACCCACTGGCACTGTAGGCGAGGGAAGAGGGAACATTTCGCCCCCACCAATGTACACAGCATCTTATGGATACCTCTGTCTCTTGTCTGTGGAGGCGCAGGGTATGTGAAGCAAAAGTTTCGTGTGGGAAATTAGCACACCTTCTTCGTCCAGTACCGACAACAACCCCAATCCGATCCGAGCCGATATTATTATGCCCCCTTCTAACACCTCACAAGAAAACATCACACCAATACAATCAAGAGTCCAACCAAAGCGCTGAGCCCTATTCCTGCAGTTGCTGCTGCTGCCGCTCCCGCGACAGAGGCAGACGGATTGCTCGTTTCCGACTCGGTCGCCGACATCCCTGTCTGTGCAGCCGACACCTTCACTGTACCTTGATGATCGCTGCTTTCAGTGATGGATGATTCTGGGAGAAGAGAAGTGCCGCTGCCTGACGGATGAGATTCAACAATACTACAGGCAGAACAGCAACTTTTTGCATGCGAGCACGCTGTATCTATGCTAATTTGATTAATAGTAGCAGTTGTGGTTCGAGTAGCCAGCACCAATCTTCCCCCTGTCGATGTCGAATACGTTTCCACAATCACGGACGTGATTGTGACAGGCCGCGTATGAATCAAGACCGTCGTGAAGGGCTTTGAGGACAGCCATGTCTCTACGATAGTCCTCGTTATAGTTATGTCCGTCGAGCACGGGGCTGACGTCGATTCGCCACCGAGCCCCGAAATCGCCTCCGCAGACGGATACGAGATAGCAGGTGCAGTCTCCGAGGGCATAGGTATTCCACTCGCGGTAAAAGAGGAGGTTGGTGGCGGAAGGGGTCCAGAGTGATCACCGGAAATCGTAAAGCACAATGTGGACACGGCCATGTCAGAAATAGAAAGCGTCGAGGTCGAGGACTGCCTAGAGTCATGTTAAGCCGAATGATCCAGAGCCGAGACATCTCAAATCCCTACCTAGTCGATGTCGAAAGGGTTATAACGACACATCGTTGTGTGCAAGTAGTGGTTTTGGGAACAGGTGGAAGGGAAACCGGGTGCGCCCGTGTTGCTACTGCGCTCTGGGATAGCCCCCCAGCCGCATAAGATGATTCTTCTGCGGTCACAACAGTAGACTGACATCCAGAAGATGATTCCATCTTTCGAGCACCAATTTCCACGGCCACAGACCCTCCTGTGGCCAGGAACAAAGTAATATGTTTGAACTGCATGATTTCTGTGAGTATGCAAGCTAGATAAGGTCTGCCCGGCACAATTGAGGAGTTTTGTTTTTCCATCCCAAGTCTGGGTATTCACCCCTCTATATGATTTCGAGAACATTGTATAGTAGCACGCTTGGTATTTTGCACCACAAAATGGATGGTGGATTGCGGCACAGGCGATAATGTTATTCTCAAGACGCTGGATTGACTATTGGGTACATTTGGCCGATTATCGGCAACAGAACACGCTCGACATTTGACAGAATGCCAAAAGGAAACATCGTCCAACTTTCGAGGTTTCTGTTGATTCGCGACGCACAAGCAAAAACGTTGACGCTGTACCTGTGTACTGGCAGTGCTACTCGCGGCGTTATGTCAGACCCTAGAGCATCTACTGTGTATCTTCATAAAGCATTGGATCGAGGATTGGACAGCGGTGAAGTCCTGAGTGCTTTGTTGGTATTTTTGCTAGAAGTTAAGAGGGATTCCGCGAAGATTGTCCGATCTGTGCAGTGAGTCGATGGTACCATGGTCCTAGGACACCATTAGTAGGCCACCAACGGCCGTATCGCCGGTCAAATAACCACAAATCGGTTTGACCGCCTGGTACCGGAGAAACCATTCGAAGCATTTTGCGGTGCCACGAAGAAACTGTCAACACAACAGGGTTCAGGGGCCGGCTTCCAGGACGAGGAAGGATAGAGGGTGGCTCCATCCGGGCATGCGGTTGACGTGGGACGGCATCTATGGCCTTGGAAACCATGAACAGAAGCGAAACTCGAGCATGTACGCGTCCATTAATCAATCACTTGTCGGGTACCGCGCTCGGCTGCAGCATGACAAATGAGCTCACTCTGTTCAACGTGCCTTTCAGAGCCGAGCAAGTCCAGGCGCTAACCAGGGTCAAATGCCATTGTTTACAACGCCACGGGGCAGCTCTTGTTTACTGAATAACATTCACGCTACAGGGGGGGCTCGCCCGCCCCGTCCTTCCCCTCTATTACGAAATAATCAATCTGCTTCAGCTGCCATCTCCTCATAACGTAGGACCAGCTCATTGATGTGAGATACTCGGCCCGAGACAGAAAAAGAACTGACGTTTCCCCTTGTCTCATTCTCAGATTGCTCATGTATCCCCACTTGGTTCCAGGGGTGAGAATCATTCCTTGGCTGAACATCGACTCTGCTGATGACGATCATCACCAACCTATTATCGATAGCGTCATTTCAAATGTATACCTACCGCCCCACAAACCAATATTTTCTCTAGCCAACAAGGTGGTCGATTTTGCTTTTGTGCGGGATGGCAACAGCTCGGTCGTCGGCATCTGGCTCTACTTTCACACGTTAATTAGAGCCCAGCTAACACAGGTTGCCGTGCCCGACTCAAGTGCGGCTACTTGCATTCCAATATCTCATACCCGCCCGTCAATGTTTCCCACATTGAGGGGATATGGCGTCACAGTAACCTTTTAAAGACGCAAGTATGATGTAAGGGTAGGAAGGATGGGGACGACTCAAGAGGTCAGACCGCGCACGAGGCTTCTATCACACGGCTCCGCACCCTTCTTGACACTTCCCATCCACCCTGTGCTCAGTAATTGGATGATCATCTGGCAAACTATCACATGACGAGACAGAAAGCAATTATGCGTCGTCCCTGATTGGCGAGTTATAAATTAGTTCAAGCTGAACAAGGTATCGCCGCGAGTCTGTAGATATGCCCGATTTTAGGCTTTGCTGCTTACCAGCGGATTTCAAGTTTAGTGATATAGTGCACAATGCTGCGTCACATTGCAATGTCTATGTATCCAGCCAGTTGAGAAAAGAGCTCACGCGGGGCACGAGTCAACGCAAGGTATGCCAAACGCGCAACCACCCAATGTCGAAGGGCCAATAGAATGTGAAGCCAGAATTAACCAGTCCACAGCCAGTTCCACCTGGTCATGCAACATTTCATATTCGACTTTACTTGACGATCGGTGGATTCCTGAAATTCTAGTTGAAGTTGGTCAGATACAACCATCAGACATGACCCGGGTAACAAGCTGAGATCAAGATCATGCATCGCATCGAGTACAATCGAACATCGTATTCCAATGTTCAGCGGGCATGTCTGGCCGTGCCCCATATCTCAAGATTAACGCGTCGGCGGAGTGGAGTCAAGGGAGAGGAACGGACCGGAGGTGGCCTGCATTCCAACATGTGGGCTAAGGTTCCAAAACTGAAGCGGGAACGGGAAGAGCCTCATTTACCGACGTAAAACGTGGGTCCAGATAAATCAGAATGGATATGTGTCATTGCAATATCGATTTGAAGATACGCATGGTTCTTTCTGCAGGCTGGGAACATATGTGTACAGTTGACCCCCAAGTACCGACAAAGTAAGTGGCTCCGCAATGCCTGAGTAATAGCAAATAACCATCGCAGGAGACAGTTTAATCATCCGAATATCTAGCCGGTATACGTGAAGTTCAAAAGGCCAATGGCTACTGTGCAAACGGCCATAAATTTGGACTACAAGTTCCGATTTGCAAATTACCATTGCCAGCCGGAACGAAATTGATGTTCGGGTCCGATATTTTAACCATAATTATGGGTCTCACTCCGAGTTCACCTCCAAATAATGTGGAGGAGTAGTGGATATGTAAATCAAGCGGATGGATAGTGGGCAACAGGATCTTACACACAACAGCGTCAGAGGCGCTGCAGTAATTGGGTGCCAGATGGCGCCTTTGGAAAAGATTTTACGGTCTACTCTGAGGAAGCGGTAAGGCAAGGGGAAGTGCGTTATCGCACTGTTTCTACGTAGTGGCAAGACACAAGGTCTTAGATGTTGTTCGTAAACCAGTCTTCTAATCACCATAGAGTGGGGCGTTTTCTCCCCCTTTGCCTTTCAGAGTCAGAGACAGTGGCCCAGCTTCCGACATTAGCCTGGGTGGTTTGACCCTGGATACCAATTTATAGAGGGGGGCAGGGGTTTCTCCTTTAAGAACGAAAATGTTCACGATGACCCACCATTGCGGAGAAGCAGTGAGATCCTACGGAGCAAGAGGAGCGGTATAAGTCGATTGGGTGTGAAAAATAATAAATGGCTGAGTGCATTGAGTGAAGTTCGGTACAAAATGATGAATGAAAGAAATGGTCCTGTAAAATAATATTATTTCAGAAGAAGTTCTTATTAATTATATAACTTGGATTGATGTAGTCAATCGTCACAACGCGCATTTTATTTTTCTACAGGGTATTTATAAACCAAACCTTTTCACCCTAACCCTTCTCACAGTCTAAATTCTTCTATTTCCTACTCAGGGAAAGAGATGAATGGTCTGTAGAGCAAACTACCAGAATGCGATATGTGTGAGGTACAGGGTAGCCTGTTGGCAAGTAGAAAAATAGTAAAACGTTAAGAATATTATTCACAGTGATCAGTGACATGCACTTGAATTTCTAAGGTTTGGTAATCTCCTGCTGTAGGGAAATTGTGTGTTCCTCTCGGTTAACTGTGATGAGACGACCAAGTGAAATGTTAGTTTAATCTCTGTTCTTGCTCGGCATCTCACACATGACACAATTTGACTTGGCTGGATTCAATTCCTCACCGCCACAGACATTTCCTACAGCTCATTCTCTCCAGGCATGAAACACATTGCAACCAGAAGCCTCACCGGAAACCAGAATGTGCAGCGTCGACTCACCACCGCACAGATTCCAAGACAACCTCACTCAGCGAAGGGGCCACAGGCAGGTGGATCCATAAAATGTGGCAGGCCAGCAGCAGTGCTTTTCTCAGACAGCTTCCTCGGGGAGCCGGCCCCAAGGCTCTGGAATGCTACACTCCCGCATGCTTTGACAACTGGGCCGCAGCTTCGCCTATCGAGAAATCCATTCTTCCCCAGCTGCCCAGAAAAAAAATATTCCGCTTTCCGGGAAAACAAACCGGGAGGGGAAACTTGATTTCCCCCACAGTCTTCCCTCTCTCAGCCTTGCAGCGTGGTGCCTTTTCGGGCCGATCTGGAACGCGCCAGCGTGAGTTGGGCCTAGCGGGCTGGTCGATGGCAGAGCAACAGGGGTTTGGCTTTTGCACCTCGGGTTCGTTGATTTACAGTGGCAGTGTGTGTGACGCCTCGGCTGATCACCAAGGGACCATCCCACTGAGAAAGCGGGAGGATGGAGGCAACTGAGTAATCACAATCGGCCCCTCTATCCCATCCCTTCCAAGGGTCCAAGACGCTCCAGAAAAAAACGAGCGGTTTACGCATGTTCTGATATGCATCAAGAGCGTCCCACAGCGCGGCAAGCACACCATCAGGCGATCCCAGCAGAGCAGTAACGAGTTTTTTTTGCCTCACGACTCGCGTGCCGATGGGTACCACCGCCTTCTCGAAGCTGGACTAAGCACGGAACCCCCGGCAGCTACTGCACAACGCCCACGATGCTCCGCAAACAAGCATAAGGACTGCCCCGGAAAAGATTTGCGGTTGTATACAGTGCGCGGCTACAGACTTCCAACGCCGCCGTTTTCGTACTGTGGTGGCTGACGTTGGTCGCGCGGGCACTGTACAGAGGGCTATCGGTGGCCAATTTGGGTTGATAGGTTACGGGTTGATTAGGTCGCTGCTCAGCTAGGAATTTTCTATATGCGATTATCTAATATTGGTATCATCTTACGGGAAGGAAATATAGTATATGGCGCTGTCATGTATAGCGTGTGGTTTGAGCTTTAGCGCTCGAGCAACAAGTCGTCAATGCTCGCCTTGAGCAGGTTTCCTCATAGTCAATCCTTCCGACACAGGTTTCCAAACTCTGCCAGAATGAGAGGCACATCAACAGGTACCTTTCCCGGGTGCAGCACCATGTGCTCTCCCTCCTGTAAGCGGGCGCTTATAACCTGCTGTCGTGCGCCCGACTTCACCAACGACCGGATGCTCTGATAGATGCCGTGGCTAGGGTAGGCAACGATTCCGACCGCAGCTTCGATGGTGTTAGCTTCTGTCCTTTTGCAAGATATCATGGGGGGATAAAAATACCTGAAACTGTTTTGCTCGTCATCCCGAGCAAGCCCTTGCCAACACCCTTTGCAGCGCCAAGGGCGCCGCCATCCTTGCCACCTTTGTATGGCTGCACCACCAAGTCCGATAGGCCCTCTGACATGCCTCTCACGAAATTGGTGCCGGCTACACGGGCACCGGATTGCCAATCTTGAATAGGTTCGTTCTCGGGGACTTTTTCTCCGTAGAGTCGAGGTACGGAGCGGAATCCTTCGGTGACTGCGAGCGGGATGTCGACATAAAAACCCCGGCCATAAGATTTGAAGAACCCGCCTACCCCTGCCGCGGACGCAGAAGCCACTGCGCCTGCCGTTGAGATGCGCTCGCGCCCCCGAGAGCTATCTGCTCGAGGTATGGTGCCGGGTACAGGTCCATCTCCTGGATGCTGCGTGGGTTCAGGCATCGCATCACGGGATAGTGCTGCCTTGCGTTGTTGGTAGACCTGGATGGGTTTTACGACAATATCAGCAGCGGCCTTCACCATGTCAGTTGTGGTTCCGCCAAGAGCTGATGCTGTTCCAGTTACGGGATCCCATCGACGGTTGACGATTAAGATGCTCTTTGTCTCGTTGCTGAGGGTGTTGTCAGTGAGTGACCTAGCCGCATGTTTGCAAACACTTACATGTGAATTTTCTTATGGTCGACCTTCAGGTGTTGAAATAAAACGCCCGCCGCCAACTTTGATAGCCTGATTTTCTTCTTGCCTCTCTTGCATATCCATACCGCTGGCTGGTCTTTGAGGATATCGCATCGCATGTTTTCGAGTGGAAGGTTGGCATGGAATGATGCCGCAGCCGTAACAACGCCGTTCTCTCGCTTCATTTTTGCTGCCAATCCTGCAGCAGCAGTAGAGGCGCCGGGTGTTAAACAGAACTGGATCGCTTCGGAGAGGTTCTGAACATTTAGCTCTTTCTGGGGAATCGGATGAGGACCGGCCCCTGATGCAGCCACCATTTCTCCCCAGAACGGTTGACTGACGGATGTTAGCGATGAATAAGCCAATGCAGGTTAGCATATACGCACTCTCCAAAGAAGGGAACGATAGTCGTGGGTCTGCCGTTTAACAGTCCACACGCAGTTGTTCCGGCGCCACCGTGGTGGATAACCGCCGCAACACGAGAAAATAACCACTCGTGTGGGCAGTCCCCGAGGAAAAACACATTTTCATCTTCTATGCCTCCCAGGTTGCTCCAGCCTTTGGAAATAATCGCCCGCACACCGGTTTGGCGCACGGCTTCGACCAGGGTCTTGGTCATCCGCTCCGGGTCGTCAATCACTATACTTCCAAACCCAATGTAGATTGGGGGTGGCCCTTTGGCCAGAAAGTCTGCCAGGTCGGGAGGTGGCGTATAGTTTGGTGGCTCGCGGAAGAAGAACCCGCAAACGTCTAGAGAAATTTAGGTTAGGAAATATCTTTAATCTCGCAAGGGCCACGAACCGATATAAGAGGGCCAGTCTTTAGGTTTGCCCACGAGCGCCGGCGACCAGCAGTACGTAAACGGGATCTTGAGTGTCTCGGCGAGGAGGGGGCCCTCTGACATGGGCACTGGCTCCAAATCTATTGACTTTCGCCAGTCGTTGATCACATCTCCGAGTCTGTTCGAGATTAGCGAGCCTGAACTCCCCCGGGCTGCAGGGCCAGGGAGCCAGCTTACCCTTGCCAAGTCAACCACTCGACTACGCTGTATGAGACGTAATTGGCCGTTTGCGCGTCCATGCCGGCTTTTTCTCCGAACTTGAGGTTGGCCAATGGGTGAGAAAACGCTTTCGTGCTCGTCCAAGGCATCGTAAACATTAGGTGAACCGGTATGCTCATGGCCTGGGCGCAGTGCACATGGGCAAAACTAGGGGGGTTGGCAATAATGGCGTCGGCGACAAATGGCGTGCCATATTTGGGATCTGGCTGCGTGCATGAATCCCAACACCCGTTGAGCATCTCGGCGACCATTTCTCGCTTCTTCTGGATGTCACCTCCGCGGAGGCTCTGCAGGCTGGGGATCAACCCTGGGTTGCGGACCATGTACGCCATGAGCTCCTCTGGGCTTCCGCCGATGGGATAAAATTCGAGCCCTGCATCCTGAACGAATGACTCGAAAACGTTGTGTGTCGCCAGTCGTACTCGGTGGCCATGTTTCTGGAGTTCGTTGCCAAGCGCGACAAAAGGCTGGACGTCGCCACGACTGCCAACGACCTGGATGACGATGTTGAGCTTAATCGGGAATAGGTTCGCCGCCGAGGACTCCCCATGTAACTCAAAATATTGGGGAGGGGAGTCGGTGGTGTCTGGGAGTGGGGTTTTCACGTCGGGAATAAACCGCGAAAGCGTTCGGCAAAGCCTCGAGTTGAGGTTGACATCGATTCGACCGTCATCTATTCCCACGTGAGCATTCGTCGTCGTCGTCGTAATCTACTAGAATAGATTATCCTACCTCTCACAGCTGTTGTGTGGCCCAGCAAATCGTCCTTGATAACGGATTCATACGAAGGTAGCTGCTCGTCTGATACCACCTCGGGCAGGTCGCTGAAAGGGGATGGAGGGGCTCCTCCCTGGGGATTCTGAGAGGATTTCATGGATCAACAAGGTCGGTTTCGGTTTCGTCTTTGAGTGAGAAGCGAACTACTGAATTGTAGAGCCCAAAGAGGAAGAACAAAAGAGGGCTGCAGCAGGCCTATTTTAATGGTCCACGTACAGGCGGGATAGCGGCTCGTCGTATTCCATGCGGCTTCCATCGTGAACCGCCTTGGCCAATAATCGGCATCACCGCAAGATCTGAAGCGTCTAAAACGAACTCTGTTTCCGAAAATACGGCCCGTATTGCAAACTAGTGAGATTGCCAGCGCCGAGAAATGGGTTGCGGCGTAGCGAACCTGTCAATTGAAGGGGCTTGGGCGGTTGAGACGCGGCGAGCTAACCCGATTGTCAATACGACAATTTTCTCTATGCGCGTATGTGAGGTAATGACACGAGTGTCTGGAGGGCTGTGGCGATTCAGGTCCGGAATCAGACTTTGCAAGATCCGCTCTGACATGCTCCGTGGCATATGGTTCGCTGGGATGGAGATTGTCAAACGACATTGGACGGGCTGGCCGCCCAGCAATACGCGTATCGAATACGCAGTGGGTCGGAATGTCGCCAGCCCCGCCACTCCGAGGCGATGCAGCTGCCAAACTGTTCCCTTTTGGGAATACGATGCCCTCTCCGCGTATAGCGATTGAGGCACGATGCGGACTTCCAGGACAACGGATAGGAGGAGGGAAAAAGGGAAACGTCAGCCATGCTATTTTTACGAGGACATGCGGGTATATAATATCGGTCGTCGGGATGGAATTTTCGGATTCAATCAGCAGGTTTTTCTTACAGTTCTCTGGTGTCTTCATCTGAGCCTTTCTTTTTCTCATTGTTTATTCCTTTTTTTCCTCAACGTCCCGCAGTCCGAGTTACACGCACCGCACTATAGTCGGCCTCGGTCTCAAATACCGTAAACACCATGGCGACGCAGTACGTTTTCTACAACTACAACCCGTCGCTGGCAGCGGCGGTTGTCTTCATCGTCATATTTGGTGGATCCGCAATTCTCCACACGGCGCAACTCATCCGTAGTCGAACATGGTACTTTATTCCGTTCGTCATCGGCTGCCTATGTAAGAACCCTACCCGGGAGTGGTCCGCCCGTATTCAAAGGCTAACCAGTGCACACAGTTGAGACAGTTGGCTATATCGGGCGTGCCATGTCGGCCAAGGAGGCGCCCGACTTTACAAAGATCCCTTACATCATACAGTCCCTGCTGTTGCTGCTCGGACCCGCCCTTTATGCGGCTTCTATTTACATGGTCCTGGGCCGTGTTATTGTTCTCCTGGGCGCCGAGGAACGATCACTGATCAGGCCAAATTGGTTGACCAAGGTGTTTGTGACGGGAGATGTACTGTCTTTCCTTGCACAGAGTGCCGGTGAGTAGGCTCAATTTAGTGACGACAAGCCGTGGTGCTGACGTATGGGTGATGATAGGTGGTGGCATGCTTGCTCAGGCCAAGGACTCGGCCGGTGTTAAGAGGGGCGAGAACATCATTGTCGGAGGTCTGGGCATCCAGATCCTCTTTTTTGGGTTCTTCATGATCGTCACTCTTGTTTTCCACCTGCGCATCGGCAAGAACCCCACCCAGCAGTCATACGAGCTGGCTGTGCCATGGCGAAAGCTGCTCATTGTCTTATACGCGACCAGCTTCTTCATCATGGTGCGATCGGTCTTCCGAGTGGCTGAGTATGTTGTCGGAAAGGAGGGAGTGCTCCAGTCTCACGAGTACTGGATCTACATCTTTGACGCAACGCTGATGGCCCTCGTGAGCATGCTGTTCAACTGGTTTCATCCCAGCCGGGTGGTCAAACGCGAGGCGGATGCCAAGCGTGTTGCCAGCATGGAGGACGGATACCTCATGGAGAGCCAACCATATGAGTCAAGACCCCCACGCACCCGACGCTCGCAGCAGTCAAGGCGCTCTACCTCAGAGTCTCGACCCCAATACAAGTGAAAGGGCGGCCATTGCGCTCAGCAGGATGATACTAAATGAGGAGAAGGGGTCCATTGTTTGGACCCCTAGGGATCGCGCTACCACCTGTGCGCACAGGCACAAGATGAGATGAGAGAGGTCAAAGCTGCATGTGGAGATTGCCATGACTGAGATGGGAATCGATTGCGCCATGAGAATTGCCAAAAATGGAGGGCGCTAAGCTAATAGCCCTGGGGAAAGACGGCATGTAATTTCTGAACCTGGTTGTGGGGTTTTGAGCAGGGTAATAAGTCTACTTTTGTCTTTGGGATGGGAATTCCACTAGCTGCTGAACTGAAGTACGGGGAGGCGTTTGGCAAGCCCGGGGCGGATTGCGGAGGCTTGGGGGGGAGGAGATTGCGGATCATGCGGATCATACATGGTGATGGTACGTCCGGAGGAGCGGGCAAGGGAGGAAGGGGGGAGGAGAGAGAAAGCAGTGTTAGACAATAGCACCATATTTTTTTTTGTCATGATTATAGCTTGATTAACCAACTGGGCCGTCCTGTTTCAAAGTGAGCCCCAACTAGGCTATCCGGACCTGGTGAGCAGCCCAAAACAGCCGACTGAGGATGTTTGCCATGCCGAACTTGGGAACAGTCCCCTTGGCGTCCAGGTCGGGCGAGGAAGGATCGTCGGTGCCAACGGGGAATATCGACGACCCGACAATGGGGAGCGCGAGATCTTACAGGCATGCTCAACCGTTCTCGGTTGCCAACAAGGAGAGACATGACGCGCTCAACATTCATTTCGGGTTGCACAGTTGAGAGGCAGTTTGAGACCAATGTTCCAACGTGGCAGTTGACAGGTCAGTAGAGCTATACAGAACGGGCAAGTTGGAGAGGCAATGTTTTGGACGATCACTGCCTATAGCGTCGGGCTGGCGGCATTTGCCGTAACGCCCACCGCCAGTAGTTTTTTGGGGGGGAGAATAGGACATTTTGCACATTTCACAGCCGGCAGGCGGAAAGACATTCCAACCGAGGGGGCTTGGTGGCCGTGCAAAGGTCGGTTGACGAGCTACGGGTTTAAGATGCCACGAGCGGCGGACCCGAGTTCTGGAATTGGGCACGAGGTGAAGCGTTTGGAGGCTGTGGATTGTGTCTCTCTGAGTTAGGATTGGGCACATTGCGGTGAGGTGAATATACGGCTGTGTCTAAAGATACGACGTGGACGCAGACACAGATGCGAACATGATATGATAGGGATGGAGAGAACAAGCTTGGCGGGAATGGTTCGACGGTGGATGCGTCTACCGGCGGGAACCGGTGACGGTGGACGTTGGGTGGCGGGGACGCAGGCTCGCGGCCGGCAGTAGTCGCTGGGGGCAAGCCCTCTTGGCCCTGAGGGTGGACGGGTAGAGCGAATAGGCGGTGTTAGTGCACGCTGGCTGGCTGGCTGGCGACGATGACGGATAGTGGATGATGGTGGATAGTGGGAGTGGTGGGATAGCGTCTTCACCCTGCTGTGGTTTGGCAGCCGTCCAGCCCTGTACCGCCTGTGCGACCACCTGTGCAACATTGACTCAGTTTAGCAGCGTCGGGTTACCAGCGAGGAGGAAACTGTGTGAACCGGTGGCCGCAATTCTCGTGACAAAAAGCAAGCTGGCGCATGGCCCTGGTAGAGGGGACCCAAACAAGGGCGAGACATTAGAGGCGGACCCGAGCTGCAGCCAGGGCGACAAGCAACTGCAAAGTCAAAGTTGCGCAGTTTTTGTATGCTGATGTGACAATGGTGGCAGACGAACAAGCAAGCAGACGGAAAAAAAATCTCAAGACAAGGCCAAGGCGAGACATGGGAGAGACACGACACGGCACATCAAGTGCCACAGTTCCACAGCCTAGTTCGACAAGCGAACTGGGTACCCGTCCGGGGAACACCGGGGGCATGCCAGTAGCTCACACTGTACCACTGCAGTGCCTGGCTCACACTTGCACCTGCGCCTGCGCCTACGCCTGCACCTGCACCTACACTTGCGCCTACACCTGCACTTGCACTCGCTCCGGCTGGGGACGCACACCACCACCGCCGCACCACCGCCTAAACTACTGCGCGCACAGGAGCAAGGCTGCGCTGGAGCTGGAGCTTGAGGGACCAACAACAATCTGGGGGCCGCTAGAAATGCACTGTCCAAGGGGCCGTCAGTCAGGCCTGAGCTCGTCGTGTGCTGGGCTGGCATCCAGCTTTCCGTTCCACCCAAAAGGCCCATTAATTTCGTCCCAAACGCAGCTAGGTCCATCGTCCAATAGATTGGGGAATCCGACCGCCCTGCCAAATCAGGCTACTGGCTTGACTAATTATCCAACGATGCGCGACTAGGTTGCTGGGAGGAGAAAAAAAAAGAAAAGGCCAACAAACGGTCTAAGACGACTGTCCCTTGAATTAAATGGCCCATGTGTTTTGAGCGCTGGCTGCACGCGCAGGGGCTGGCGTGCTTCGTTTGGTGAACGCATCCGACTAAACACTGGACGGTTCCAGTCCAGCTGCGGGTGAATGACCACTGGTCGCACTGGTTGCAGACGGGTCTTCTTGGCTGTCTCACCTTTCTTTGTTGTTTGCAGCCAGCCAGCCCGGTTGAGAAGCTGGCTGGTGCTGAGTTTTGGTGCTGCACTTCTCCCGCGGGAGCGGTCGTTGTGGCAAGAGCGCACTGTAGCGCCGCACTGTGGTCTGCGACGTTACAGCGCATCTTCAGTCCCAGCCTGTCACGCCTCGATCCTTGTCCAAAAGGCCTGAACAATCGTCACTGGCACAGGGCGAAGCGGAATTTTGTGGAGGGCATGGGCGCCACACACTCAACCGGGGATGCCCGTTGGGCCCGATATTGATTGGCACTTTTTATGCCAGGTGTGGCAAGGCAGGGCAAGGTTGCAGGCAAGGCCATGCACAGTGTCTGCGGAGCCTGTGTGTGTGTGTGATGTGCAGACGCAGCCCGAAGGCTAATAACCGCGGAGCTCTGGCTGTCCTGTGGCTTCCTGTGGCTCCCCCTCAGCCGAGGGCCAGTGTGCGACGCCACCTCACTTCCCGCGACCGCGCACAGGAAGCCCTCTGTACCGCGCTCCCTCCTCGACGATGCTCCTAAAACAGCCCCGTGCTCGTGCCTGTGTCAGCAAAAGGATCCGTGCTCCAAGCCTCAGCAGCCTAGCCTCGTCTCCCGCGCAGGAGAGAGGGACAAGCGGAAAAATCATTGCACACTGTGTCTCCGGGCGTCATCTCACCACACACTCATGCACACACGCACACACACACCTAAACAAAGCGAATCCGCAGGAGAGGCAGCAGCAGCCATCCCCCCATTTGCCTGTCTGTCTCCCCCTCGCTCTCGTTGGTCCTCTGGCAGTCTCCCTCTCGTACTTGACGCACCAATTATACCACACAGAGGGCCCCGTAAATCCCACCCGTGGCAGGTCCTCCACCGCGCCGCAGCCACAGCGCCGTCTGGGTGCGGCACAGTGGGAACGCACAGTAGCAAGTACGTAAACAGTCTGGACCCACCCCCAGGCGCCTCTTTTGTCTCTGCCCCCCCTCAGCTTCCTTCCCTCTGGGTCTGGGGGCACTTGCTTTTGGGCCATCTCCCCTTCTTGCCTGGCTTCCAACAAATGGGCTGCTAATTTCCCACAGCCCCTTCCCTCTTTGGGATTTCCAGTCCGCGGTACGTACTGTACGTACCCACCCCCCTACACAGTGCCGGCACAAAAGGATCCCAGGGAAGGTACTTCCCTCCAGTGGCTCTCGCCTTTTTTTGGTCGTCCCATCCCGTCGTCAGTGTCTCCTTCTGGGCCCGCCGACTCTGTCCTCGCTCTCCTGCTCACGTTCTTTTTACTCCTTGTATGTCTACCGACTGATCCCCCTTCCATTTCCACGCCACGCGCTCTCCATCCTCTCTCCACAAAAACACCAATACACGACTTCACGACGACCATTCCTTCGTCTCGACGCATCCTCTCTGTTTGGGAACTCTAGCAACCTGCCAACACATCACCCCAGACGCCAACGCCTGTCTCCCACCCGGCCAGGATCCCCGCATTATGGTCCAAGGCGAAAGGGCCGAATAACGCCTGCACGTCTGCCATAGCCCTTACGTCCCCCCGCCCATCCGTCAGCCAAGTGCATCGAATCGATTCTTCTACGGCTCTTCTCGCGGCCTCTCTCCCCGCAAAATCCCCAGACTTTGGATTTTTGGCTCGACAACTATCCCAAATCCAAAACATCACCAACCTGCGATAGCCTCGAACTCGATACCACCAGGCCCCAGCCTTTTGGGTCTCGTCGGCCCAATTACCACGCGCCTTTTCACCAAAACTCAATCCGCCTCTCCCGACAGTCTCGAACCTACTCGCCCATCATGACACAGGCAGTCAAGAGGGCCTGCGACGCCTGCCATCGTCGCAAGGTCAAGTGCGATGGTATCAACCCATGCCGAAACTGCTCCGCTGCACAGCTCTCCTGCACCTACAATGCCATTCCACAGAAGAAGGGTCCCAAGGGCTCTCGAGCCAAGGTCATCAGCGAACTGCGCGAAACCCAGCGACAAACGAGTCTTTCCGCCAAGGTACAGAACCGAATCAATGGCGTACCATGCGCCCCTACGAATGCTGGCTTGAGCCCGTCACCTGGCATGCTATCCTCCGAGCTGGTCAAGGACTGTGTCAACTTTTACTTTGACAACCTATACGCTCAGATCCCGATTCTTGACCGCAACCAAATTGAGCAGCAGATGATGTACATGGAACAGAACCGAGATGCTTACTGCCTGCTCACATCGCTTTGTGCATTCATCATGCTCCAGCCCGGCATGACGATGCCCGCCAACGACCCTTACAACCTTGACATGAACCCTGGCGCTACGCTCATTTCCAGCCAGCTGCTTCTCGAGGAGGCCCTTCGCGTGCGAAAAGGCTATGAGTACCAGGACTCGATCAACCTGAATGTTCTGGCCACCAACTTCTTCATCTTCGGATGTTACTACGGCATGGAGATGCACGAGAAGGCCTGGTACTATCTTCGCGAGGCCACTACCATGATCCACATGGTTGGCATGAACAAGGAGGAGCACTACATGCAGATTCCTGACGTATCAGATGCCACTCGACGACGCCGCCTATTTTGGCTATACTTGGTCCTCGAGCGCGCATACGCCATTCAGCGCCACCGCCCTCTCACCCTCCAGGCTTCGATCCACCCTCCCACTCTTGGCGATGACCCATCCGATCCCCTTGCTCATCAGCTCAACGGCTTCATCATGCTCGTTAACCTTTACCGACCCTTTGATGATGCCTTCACCGCGAACTGGAACAAGGCCCGTCGCCACCTCTCCGCCCAGCACATCACTGGTCTGCAGAAACAGCTCAACGACCTCGTGCAGTCCTATCTTTGCCAGGATTCAAACCTCACCGACCTGCGAACCAATCAGCAGTGGTTGAAGAACACATCGTGGCAGCTCAGCAACGGAACCGCCGGTGGCAACAACGACGAGTCCATCTCATTCCAGTACCCCATGGATATGGCTCGTGAGCTTCTCATGAGCATGGCCTCTCAGTTCCCCAACCAGGGCATGGAGCTTTTGAGCTCAGGACTGGTAAGTTATCGAAGAAAAAAAAGACTCAGCATGGACACGAAACTGACTGTTAATAGATCGAGAAGTTGATCGACACTTGCTACTCAATGACTGATCTCCTCTCTATTCAACCCGCCTCCCGAGACCCCTTTGCTGTTGGACCCCGTGAGCACCTTAACCAGCTCCTCAGCATTGTCGCCATTACTCGTAATGGCGACTACCGCTTCCTTCCTCTGCTGCTCAGCAAGGTCACCGAGGTTCTCCCTCGCTTGGCCAACCCCATGCTTCAGAACGCCCCAGAGAATGCAAGCATGGCAAACATTGACATCTTTGACGGCTTTGGCAATGCCGGCATGGCCCAGCCTCCGCCTCAGATGCAGATGTCTATGGAGCCCGACTATGGTCAGCAGAAGTTTCCTGTCGATGAGTACGAGAAGAAGTACGCCATGGAAATGGGCGGCGGAAGCCCTGACTCCCAGCACAACTCAAATGCCTCCCACGGCACTCCCCCCGTTTCACAGCAGCAGGGCGGTGACATGAATGGATCCTTCGTCAGCTCACCCACCGTCATGTCTCCTGGCATGGAGTACCCCCAGAATATGAATGGTTTTGCCTGCACCCCAATGTCTGACATGGTCATGAGTCCAATGGGGAACCCTGGCCAATCAAATCAGATAAATGGTCTACCGCATCAACACATGTCGCAACAAGTAAATCAGGAACATAATGGCATGTGTCAGCAGCAGCCGCTGCCGAACATTACAACACAAAGCATTCAACATCAAAGCCTCAACTCAACAGCAATGCCTCCATCCCATTCAATGAATGGGATGTACAACATGCGCCAGCCACAACGGCAGGGCAGCTATCAATTGCAAGGACAACCGCATATGAGAACTGTCGGCGACTTCCAAGGGCTTCAACGAGCCGGATCCGACGCCGGGCAAGCCATGGGAGGCATGAATGCAATGCCAAATGAAATGGACTTCGGAGCTATGAGGTGACGAGACACTGGCAAATATGCACAATAACCCTTGGCGCCTCGTCTCGGTAATCTACACTACGTCCTGGCTTTGAAAGCTGGCTGTCACCATACTTTTACCATTTCCTTTGTTCGAACAAATGCACGCATCCCTGTCAAAAAGGAGACTTTGAGAGCCCTCGACATACTTGTTTTGGTCATTTTCAGCCGTTTGATTTAGTATTGATTTAAGAGTACACGCGAGCAAGAGATTGGGACTCTCGCATTGTGTTACTGTTCCCTTTGTCCTCATTTTTTTCTACTTCTACTTTATTTTGTTTACATGTGGTATGCCTCTGAGTTACCACTCCTGGGGGAGAATCGGATGACTTCATCACGGTGCCGGAGTTTTGGGCTGTACATAATTCAGACGACATTGGAGTATAGTGCGAGTCCGTAATTTTGTTTGTCACATGGGATATGGGACCAAGGGCTAGGAGACCCTCGATATCAAGAGATGGGAACGCAAAGACAATCCAAGGGAATGGAATTGATTCAAATGTTTGAAAGCCACGAGGATTATATGACCTCGATGGATTGAAGCGGGAATTTCCCGGTGTTAGCAATAGATCGGACAATGCGAATGTTTATCTACTCTACCTACCATTGCCTCTTGATTACTAGTGACTTGACAAGTAGTATTGTGCATGTGATTTTGAGTCTGTCCAACATTGTTTGATGGGGATATAAAGGGATGAGATAGTGCGGAGCCGCCTGGACTGCGAACCACACGTGTCATAACTATGTGGGTGCTGGGTCTTCTACTACTGCCTGCTTGACAATCGAGCATATCATGAAGGTATACAATTGATGATATTGAGATGCCAGTCAGTTGTGACTTCAACTCGTTCCTCTGTGTGGGATATGAACAAGCCTGTGAGGTACACATCCCTTGTGTAAGGGGATGGAAGAAGATGGAGCTGGCAGGAGTAATTGATGTGATGATGTTTGTTCATTTTTGTTGGTATTGGGCGGCTAATTTATATATTTATGTACAAGAACAAAGCATTCAATGACGCCCCAGAGTAAAGAAGACCAAAAAAAAAAAAACACCCAAACCCGTGGTATCATAAATGGATCAACTAAGTAGGCAATCCCCTAAAACATAGATATGTTTATATATATATCGTGTATCGATTTTTGTCTTGATGCGGCCGTAACGTCATAATAATAATCTGGGCTCCCTTGTGAGCTTCCTGTAACCGGTTCGCTTTCCCTCCCCTCTGGGTAATTTGTTACTTTTCGCCCAGAAGGTCAGGGAAGAAGAGCATTGGGACGGGGGGAAAAAAGAAGAAGAGTAAAAAAAACTGAACAAGGAAAGAAAATCACCGCTCGGCAGTCACGGCTCCCACTGCAAGAGTCTTGATGCGACCTGCGTACAAGCTCATGAGATGGCAGACGGGATCGCCCCAGATGACATCGCGCAGCTGCTCCTCGTTGCAGGTAGCGGCGACGACGCCCTCCTCGAGACGCTCGCGAACCGTCTTGCGGTTCTTGACCTTTGCCTTGGCGTCGCCGGAGCGGAGCACGATGAGGCGGCCGGCGTTGCTGAGTGTGGCGGGCGGGACTCTCCAGACGGGTCGGCGGGAGGAGTGCGACGACTCGGAGCTAGAGCGGGGCTTGGACGATGACTTGGACGAGGACTTGCAGGTTTTGGAGGAGCGGGATCGCTTGTCTTTTTTGCTGCTGTTACTGGAGGTGTAGACCATGACGGGCGGCGGGGCGGCCAGCAGCTCGAGCAGGCTCTTGATGTAAGCCTTGTCTGCGCGCACGACTGGGTCGCCCTCGTTGACGAAGCTCAGGAACAGGCTCTTTCGCAGGCCGTGACGGTCGGGCTTGGTCAGCGGCAGGAGGCTGACGGGGGGCGCACCAAAGGTGACGCAGTGGATACGCTTGAATGCGCCCGTCATGCTGTTGAGGTCACTTTTGGCCTCGCTGGTCTCAGCCAGCATGTGCGAGTACAGCAAGGCAGCCACGGCGCCGCCTGCGGAGTGGCCGGTGATGAGCAGGCTGTAGCGGGAGCGCGAAGGATCCTCCTGCAGCAGCTGGCGGAGGCGTGCGGCCACGGGCTTGACCATCTTCTTCGCGACGGACAGGAAGCCGGCGTGGCAGTGATTGCCCGGGTCGTCGAGGAAGCCGGCGGGGCTGACGGGGGCGCTGTTGAGGTTGACGGCCCAGTCCATGAAGGAGGCGGTGCCACGGATGGCGAAGACGATGGTATTCATGTGGTCCATGGGCACCGACTTGATGCACATGGCCTTGGTGCCGTTGAACCAGTCGCCCGAGACGTGAGCGTCGAGCTCGGCGCCAGTGGGCTTCTCGTAGACGCGCTGCGAGTACTTTGCCGCAAGGCACAAGAGGGGCCAGGTGGGCATGTAACTGGGGTCATTGTTAGCTGCTGGTTGCCTTGATTCGACGTCATTGACCGTTGAGTGCGTGCATGCACAATGTGTGATGGGTGGTTCCACATTGAAAGAAGTGGGCGTGTAAGTGAACGGGGGAACATACAGTGCAAGTGCAGGCAGATCCAGAGGAAGCTTGGAATTGGCGTATGCCTCGACCTTGGAAAAGTAGTTGCCCGACACGACAGTCGTGGCAACGTTGAGGGCGGCCTGGGAGCGTTTGGCCTTTAGCGACTTCTTGTGCTTGCGATCAGATGAGCCGCCGCGGTCGAGGTCGGAGGACTGGGAGCCGGATGGAGAAGAGGCGTTGTCAAGGTGGCAGTTGAAGAGGTCGCTCTCGTTGCCCTGGCGCTTCTCGTTGTCAATCAGCGTCATGACATTGTTGAAGCGGCTGTAGACGTCGTCGTATATGGCGGCCGTCGACTGAGTGCAGCCGTGCCAGGCAGAGAGGCCCTCGTCGTAGAGCTGGGGGATGGCGCTGACGGGGATGAGATCCTTTGTGAGGTTGATCATGGACCCGGTCAGCCGGCCAAGGGTTGTATGGTGCTGTGATGAGTAGATGGGGTGCTGTTGCTCAGGCTGCAGGTTTGGCACACTGGTGCCCGGGGCAGCAGCATTTTGGTTGTGCGGTATGTGAGGAACTGGCGGGGGAGCCAAGTGGTGCTGGTGATGCTGTCCTTGGCCTCCTAAGTAGTAATGTTGATTCACAATGACGGGATGATAGGCCGGGGCCGCTGGAGGGGTCCATCCCGGAGGGGCAGGCAGATAGCCGGCGGGCTGGAAATGCGGTTGAGATTGAGCAGCGTGCTGGTGACTGTAGGGCGGAGGATCAGGTCGCGACGGCTGCTGGATTTGAGGTTGAGGGCGCTGGAGTCGCGCTCGTTCGTTGTTGCTCGGGGGAGGAGGGCGACTGGTGTAGACGTTGGGCGGGCTCGTGAAGGACGGCTTCGGCGGCTTAGACTGGGATGACGACGACGACTTTTTCGTCTTGCTCTTTGTGAACCAACCCATTTTGGACAATGGGGATGAGGATTCAAAGATTCAGTTTAACCAGTTGATTGGCGATGATTGCCAAGAAAAAAAGAATGAGGGGCGGGCAGACAATGGTTATGGTGGTGGTACTAGTGGTGGTGGTAATGGTAGTAAATCATCCAGGAGGCACACTGAGAGGCAGACTGATGCTCTACCATTTCTCCCGAGGTGATGGGATGTCACTTATGGACTCGAGATCGAGGCAAAACAATCAAGACGAAAGAAAAGAAACAATGCCTAGCCCATGGATGTGTAAGTGTGCGCGCGCGTGTGTGACAGGACAAGGGCTCGAGATTGAAAACAGAAGAGAGATAAACAAGAGCGGGAAAAGGGGAGCGTGAATGGTGGTGCACATGACGGGACATCTCGTGGATAGTATGTCTCTTGTTGAAAGGGCATGCGGTCCCATCGGTGGGGACTCGCGGGCCCGAGAGAGCAGAGAGTCGCAGCGGCGGCGGCGACGACGGGGACGGCATTGGCGGCAAACCACAGTGACAAGCAATCCCCACTGAAGCTTGCCCTCTAAGTTATGGAACCCTCGCTATTTTTGGCTCGAGTCCCGAGGGATCCATGGAAGATCGCCCTGAAGTGGAGGGGCGAAGGGGTGGAGGGGGGGAGGCAGTTCAGCGGCAGCAGCAGCCAAGCCTTGGAGGTACCTGTAAGTCCAAGGCACTCGGACTCTGTTTGACGAACTGGACTGGAAAACCACCCCATTATCGTTGGCTCCAATTGACTTCCCACTTCCCAGCCAGGGCAAGGGGGGCAGAGGGGCAGAGGATCGCTCGAGTTGACTATTGATTGCCTCTGCGCGGGCAGTAGCGCATATGCAGACTGCACGTCCCGTCACTCCACTGGTCGTCTCTTCTGTCGTCCCATCTGCGGGTTCCTTCGCGCGGCAGGCCAGTGGGTAGCAGTAGCAGCAGCTCAAAGGGCGGTTGGCGGGGCCACCCAGCAGATAGAGAGAGCTGGAGAGGCCGGGAAGCTAACTAGCTAACCCAGACGGCTCGCCTGCGCACACAGCGTCGCAAGCGGCGCTAGATCAGCCCCTGTCAGCACTGCCTTTGGCACCCTGATTCGCCGCGGCGATGCGGCGAGCCAGCGAATGGGGGCGCACCGGGGGGCACCATTCTCCAAACCGAAACCAAACCATTGGAGCGATGCCGGACGGTGTTTTTCTTTTCTTCCTTCTTGTTCGTTCGTTTTGTGTAGCTGAAAGGAATGAGAAAAATGAGGCAGCAGTCAAAAGAACAGGTTGCCTTCATTTTCCCTCTTGCCTCCATTCTTGTTTCCTACTTGCGTACGTATACCATCCTAACCGAGCAGTCGTATTAAACTGGGCACTGCAAAAAACCCCACCAGGTGCTAAGGCGAGATCGTGACGGGCACTTGTTATGGGCATGTCGGCGAGCGAGCTGTGCGCGTGCGGGGGGGGGGGGGGGGGGGGGGGGAAACACACAGGGATTGAAGCTTCTCATCATTTTCCCCTACTTGCCTTTCCCCCCTTGTTCCCGGAAGACAAGAAACAAAAGGAAGAAAAAGCAGCTAATTACCACATGTACCGTACGGTACCTGTAAGTAAGCCCGGACAACTCCATGCACGTCCGACACGTCCAGTCATGTTGCCGCAGTGAGTTTCGGTTGTCATGCTTCAGATACATGCATGTAACACTTTGTTGCCATGGGGCTGCCATGCAACCCGCACGCATGGTAGATACGCGGGATTTCGGAAAGCGCAGTAAACAACAGGGCGCGCGTTTGGCGTTTTCTTTTCTTTTCCCTTTTTTGCACGGGCGATACAATGACGAGATATGATGCCATCTCTCTCCTCAGCCCTGGGGTTACTTGGTTGTCGGTAGAGAAGTGTGAGTGTGTGAGCGTGCGAGCGCGCGCGTGTGTGTGTGTACTGCAACGACGAATGGATGAGCCACCCCCTCGTCCCCTCGTCGGGCGACGCTCGCACTCCTGCCAAGCCACGCTGCGTGCCCTGTAAACCTTTTTCAACGTCATCCCCACCTGTAAATTTACCTGCCTGTGCCTGTGCCTTTCCTCATTACACGTAAAACAACCACGAGGCGTCCTCCGTCCTCTTTCGAGAAGGTTTCCGTTTCCGCCTCGCTCAATTTCGATTTCGTACGCGACGCGCATTTCTTCTCCTTGGCTCGCCTCGCGCAACAAGGAGAGAGAGAGGAAACAAGAGGGATGCCTTATCTTGTCTTGCCCAGCTCAATGCTTGTGTGTGATGTCGTGTGGCGTGTCTTTTGTTTATCTCGATCTTCCTGCCAAGTTAGCCTCGAGCAGAAGGTCTCCGGACTTAACCAACGTCATCTCCATCTATCGGACGCGGACACGGAGGAAAACAATGCCTTCCCTCCCAGCCTTGACCTTTGCATCGACCCAAGTTCTCCGTCGCCGCCGTTCCAAATCCTGTTTGGCTCCGCTCCTCCCTCCACTTCTTAGTGGAGTCTGCCGTGCGCTAAACCCAACTAAGAAGCAGTGCTCACATTCTACTAACCTCCATTCGTATTCTCGCATTCTATCTTGTCCGTTGGTGGGATGACTTCAAGATCCACGGACTCAGTGGTGCTGGGTTTTCCATCCATCGAGCTGCCAGTCCACAGACTACTAACTAGGACGATGAGAAAATATCCGGATGCTTGTTTCATGCAACAGTCAGGCTCTGTTCCTAACTCCGTATCTTGTCCCCGGTGATGACGACAGTCGGCAGGACGGTTCGGGGATTGCAGCAATTGTGAATGAGTATAAATGATCCAAAGATGAATGCCATATTTCCAGATCGTAGCAAACCAACCCAGCAACTCATTAGACCTCAAGACTGAGCAAATAAACAAACTACGCTTTCCTGATCCAGATCCAAATCACCCAAAACCACTTACATCACCAAACATGACGCTCCCATCCACAATGAAGGGTCTCGTTCACCACGAGGACAACTCCGTCAAGCTCAACACCGAGCTTCCATTCCCTACGGCAACTCATGGATCTGTAACGATCCAGGTGCTCTCCACTTTGGTCAACCCCAACTTTGTTCAAATGATTCGCAGCGCTCCCGGCGCTCATAGGTTCACCCATCCCTGCCCCGTGACCCCCGGCAGCTACGCAGTCGGCCGAATCGTTTCCTGCGGTGACGACGTCACCGTTCTTTCCGAGGGCCAGCTTGTCATGGTGGAGTACTTCATCAGGGCCCGAGACGACCCCTCGGTACAGATCCTCTGGAGCAGGTACGATGGAGAAACACCCGCGTCCAAGAAGCTTGCCCGCGTGTGGACCAACGGCACCTACGCCGAGTACGTCCGCGCACCTCTCGAGAATACACATGCCCTGGACGAGAAGCGCCTCTGTGGGCCCGTGAGTGAGGGAGGCCTGGGCTATTCCATCAACGACCTCCTTCACTTTGCCAGCTCAACAGTGCCATTCGGTGGCCTGCGAAGCATCAACGTCCAGGCTGGCGAGACTGTCATCGTGTCCCCCGCCACCGGTAACTTCTCCGGCTCCGCCATCGCAGTTGCCCTGGCCATGGGAGCCGATGTAATTGCTGTATCCCGATCGGCTGATGGCCTGGCCAAAATCAAGGCCACATTCCCCTCTGTCAGCACAGTCCAGCTCTCGGGCAAGGACGAGGAGGACACGGAGGCGATCCTCGCTGCCTCGGGAACGCATCCTCCCGATGCCTTCATCGACCTCTCCCCACCGGCCGCGACGGGTTCCTCGGGCGTCACGGCGTGCATGATGGCCGTCAGGAGCTACGGGCGCATCGTCCTGATGGGCGGCCGCAGTGATGCCGGCATCCCTATCCCCTGGCCGGTGCTTCTGTTCCGCAACTTGACCGTCAAGGGCGGCTTCATGTATGAGCGCGAAGACGTCCGGCATGTCATCCGCCTCGTCGAGAGCGGCCGGTACAAGCTGGGCAAGGAAAACGGGTATAAGACGGCCGGCGCGTACAAGTTGGAGGAGTGGGACCAGGCTGCGGATGCAGCTGTCGAGCACACATCCTTCGGGGAACTTGTACTTATCACTCCTTGAGATTGCAGTATAGCAGTATATAGTGTAAGTTAGATATGTTTATAGTCACCATAGAGCATAATATGGATTTAGAGGAAGTAAATGTTTCTATATAAGAGTATCAAGTGCCTCGCTGAAGCAAACGCTCGAAATCCATGTACCAGTGCTATTTCACGCTAAATTCTTGGGAATTCTAGAATCAGAAGCCAATTGACTTATTCCCTGGACTTCTAGCTACCTTGGGGGTAATTTTGAGCTCGTATAAAGTGCGACCCAAGCCATTAATGCGGTCGACCGAGGCTAACAAGTCAACCGCTAAGTAGTCCCTACTTTCGGTAACATATCTCAGGGAGTCTTCTTTCCAGCGTTTATCACAAGAACCTGGAAATAGTGGTTTGGAGCCAATGAGGTAATCTCTATATGGTAGGCTCAGCATCCGACGTTGCCTGAGCAGGTGTTCTTGGATTTCAGCCGGGGGCAAGGCATTGCGCTCCCCATATAGCTGAGAAGGTAAAAGGTCCATATTGGTACTGTTGAGAAAAGCACCCAGGCGAAATATACGGCACCAGGGCAGGTACTCGAGGCCAGCGCGTTCGTCGCGATGTGTGCCCCAGACAATCGCCACGTCGACTCGAGTGTCCACGCCACGCCCTTTGAATGTAAGGTTTAAAAAGTGTAGGCCACCGAAAAACCGGTCTTTTCCATTGGAGCATTTCGCGAACTTCCAGGGAGTTGAAATCTGGGTGGCCTGCGCCGAGTACCGGTTGAGTGGAGGGTGGCTCCCGCCGATGTCTACCTGGCAATGGAGATTGATGTCTTGTTCGATGATGAAATAGAGAGGGCCGGGGCGAGGTCCGTTGGGATAGTTGGGGTTTATGCTGACAGCATTCATAGGGCTTCGCTGCAGGAGAATTTCCACGTCTTTCCTGGTTGCCTCACCAATCGTCGCTTGAACTGTTTGGGAATTGGTAAGTAAAGATCTCAGATGTGTTTTCGATGTTTGGCTCACCGGCGATGTCACATATGCCAAGCAAAGCATGAACACTCTCAGATATTTCTTGGAGGATGCCGTTTCTAGAGAAAAGGGCGTGAATGGAAGCGACTCTTGGGTTAATAGGAATGATGATCTGGTTGTGGACTCGACGATAAAAGTTAGACATGCCCATGTACTCGAGTAAAATAGCAGGCCGAACCAAGTAGTCCGAGTCCCAAACCAGATCAAGAATGCCAAGCCAGAGATTTTGCTTCGAAAAAGGGTTCACTTCAGTCATGGTCACACGGCAAGGGCAAATGTAAATATTGACCTTGAGGGCCGTGTCTGTAACTTCCATCAGGGCCAAGCTCCCGAGGAAATCTGCAGAGTACCCCTCCCGCTCCACATTGTTAAATACCCGTCGCTCAATGATGGGCACCGAGGGCTTGAAGTGATTCCCGTCCGGGGCCAGACAGCCCATGGCATGTGTTGGGGAAACCTCAGTCGGAACGGCGCGCCACAGTAAAATCGATTGATCCTTGGACTGTCTCGCAATTGCGTCCTGGAGACGGAAGAAGGCCTTGTTGCCCTCTCCGTACAGCATTGGCATGTTGATATTGAACAGCCCCAAAAGGCTGTAGGCGGCGTCCTCCTCGCGGGTGGTGACCCTGTCTGATGCCCACGACATTTTTATAGACACTGCAAAGCTGCCCAGGATCTCGGGCAGCGTGTCGTGGCGGTAGCAAGTGCTGCATCTCCCCTTTCGGATGCGGTCGAACGGCGCAGTGTCAGAGCATGAGCATCGTGACTTGGAGAATACTTGGGGTGAAATGCCAGTTCGGCTGCAGATGGGTCCGAGTAGTTTCCCGCTTCTGGTACCAAACCTGATCCAGTGGCGATCGAAAAAGTCGACTCTTTGGGGCGCAATCAGCTCCTGAAGCGTCCAGCCTCGGCTGAACCATTTGCAGTTGGTAAAGGATGTATCGTCCTTGTGCAACGTGGCGGTTTGATAAGTGAAGTCTGCAGTTGGTTGATCTGGGGCGGCCTGCACTGCATAGTCACTAAGAAAGGCGTAGCATATAGACGACTGCTGGTACCATTTGAACATGGAATTGATGGCCTCGGACAGCTCCGCGCTGCTGCTCTTGTCGATGCAGCACGTATCGATCCATATGTACTTGAACCCGTCATGCCGGGCCCGTCCGCAACTCCGCTCAATTTTCGCAAACGCAGGATTTACCCCAAGCTCGCCGAGGTCCCTCTGGCTGATGTCCTCGAAAGAGATTTCGGAGCTGTCCCATGTGTGAGAGAGAATGGCGTATGGCGGGATGTCTGTCTCCGCGCCCAAGAAGTTTTCAAGTCGAAGTGTGCTTGTGTTGAGTAGTCGCATCCTGGAGGCGTATATATATCTCGGTTGTCGCACAAAATACCGCTGGGAAAGGTGTAAGTTCTGCTGCCCTGCAGCAGGCACTGGTGACAACGGCTTAGATGTGCCTATACAGTTAGGCAGTTGTGTATTCCGAATATTAATATGCGCAAGTTTAAAAAGTCGGGTTCAGGCTTCATGAATGCGAGCGCCAAAGACGAAAGTGAGGCTGAGCAAGGCATCCTGTTGGGCAACATGATGAATAGCGGCAGTGTAAGCATGCGGGCTGGAGTGTGGCAGAGCCTGGGCAGCGAGCACGTGGATGACAGAACATCCTGTACGCGACAAAACGAGCACAATATAAGGCCATGGCGACTTGGCAAAACCAAAGAGATAATAAATCGATAAAGAATTAATCTAAATGATTTTTGTCTGTTCTTGGTTTTTTGGTATGGCTGGGAGACAATTTCGGTCTCGTGTGGCCGACATCCATTCCGTTAGCAGAGAACAAGGCCGCGATAAGTCGGGCCGTTGTGAATGGTTATATCTCTGTTCCAGAGTGACAACAAGAGATGATTTCTAGAATCCAAGTTTGGAAGGTGGTCTAGTGACAGTATTTCAACCTGAACGTGCCGAAGGAACCGCTTACATGCGTGGTGGAGGGAGTATGCCAACGCAGCTCAACAAGGCATGTCTATGGGCCAAGGTGTTTCATTGCAAATAAAATAGGAAACATCCGAGGACCCTCTTGGAGAATTCGGTATGCGCTCAGAGCATCATTCCAAATCCCAATAAGCCATCCGGCTAATGTCGTTCGATGGTTCTCCCTGCTTGCTGACACCAAACATCCCGGATGCACCCCACCATGAATCCGATCGCATTTAGTGGATCCGCAATCTGAAGCCTGATGGCAAGATCTCGAGCAACATGTCGCGCACTTTTCCAATTATCTTTTTCTTTCTATTTAAATTCTCATTCCCGTAGTATTTTATACTATTCTAAACCTTTCACACGCTCCTTCCGGCGTTGTAGTTTGTACCATGTCCCAGCTTATCGACGACGAAATGGCCAGTACATCACCTTCACCACCAACTCGGCCGGCCATGCCGTTGGCGCAAATCATAACCGTCATGCTTTGTCTGTGTGCTTGCGTCTTCCTGGGAGCTCTGGAAGTCACAATCGTTTCTACCGTCCTGCCAACCATTGCTGCACACTTTGCCTCTGCCTCGGGATACACTTGGGTTGGTACAGCGTACGTGCTCGCATACGCAGCCAGCACGCCGACTTGGGGAAGGATTTCGGATATTTGGGGTAGAAAACCAATACTTCTAATTGCGGCTTCCTTCTTCTTTGCCGGGAGCCTTACATGTGCCCTTGTTGACAACTTTGACGCCTTTCTTGTTGGCAGGGCTATCCAAGGTGTAGGCGCAGCGGGCATGCAGACCATGGTTAACATTTGTATCAGCGACTTATTCTCACAGCGAGACCGAGGTTTGTACTACGGATTATCGTCCATGTCCTGGGCGGTGGCAAGCGCTGTGGGGCCTGTAATTGGTGGCGCGTTTACAGACAACGTGAACTGGCGATGGTGCTTCTGGATCAATTGTTCGTCAGTCTATTCCCCCTTCAAGCCACATATTTCTGACAATCTTAGTACCTATAACGGCTGTTGTCATCGTAATCCTCATATTCACGCTAAAGCTCCCCAGCCCCCAAACACCCGTGTGGGATGGGCTCAAGGTGATTGATTGGATTGGGAGCTTTCTCATCATTGGCGGAACCTTGATGCTCCTGGTCGGGCTGTACTTGGGGGGTCTCTACAAGCCATGGAACTCCCCAGCAGTTGTTTGTCTCATCGTATTCGGCGCGGTTACTGGTACACTGTTTGTCCTGTATGAATGGAGAATTGCGAAGCACCCTGTGATACCGACCCGACTTTTCAGTTCTTGGTCCTCGGCTGCCGCATACGCCGTGTGTTTCTTCCACGCGTCTGTATTCATGGGGGCTGCATACTACCTCCCACTGTATTTTCAGGCGGTATTGTTAAAGAGTCCTTTAAAATCGGGCATATGCTTTTTGCCTTACATTCTATCCATAACGCTCTCGGCTGCGGCAACGGGGATCTACATCCAGCTGACAGGAAACTACATCTGGCCAACTCGCCTCGGCCTCGTCATTATGGCCCTTGGGACTGGCCTCTTTATTGACCTGCGTCTCAACTTGGATTGGCCAAGGGTCATAATTTTCCAAATCATCTCTGGCATCGGCTCAGGCATGAATTTCGAAGGCCCTCTTCTGGCGGTGCAGGCGGCGGTGTCGACGGACGACGTTGCGGCCGCCACGACGGCAAATGGATTCGTCAGAACCCTTTCCGCTGCAATCTCCGTCGTCATCGGATCTGTCGTCTTTCAGAATGAAATGAATAACCAGCAGAAAACCCTCGTGGAGGGATTGGGCACCGACCTGGCGAAACTCTTTGACGGGGCCAGCGCCTCTGCCCATGTTGACATCATAAAGAAACTACCGGCGAGCACGCAGCCCCTTGTGAGAAGGGCATATCTAGAGGCTCTCCAGAAAATGTGGATCACGGTCAGTGAGCGGTTTGGCTTCTGTATCCAATAGCGCTGACTCTCTGCAGTACACGTCTTTCGCTGGCTTGTGTGTCGTCCTCGGCTTCTTTGTCGGGGCACATGTGCTCAGCCGGGATCTGAAAACCGCGAACCTTGGCCTGAAAATGGAAAAGGAGGCGGAGTCTGGCGAAACCGGGGTTTTTAGTGAAACCATCGTGTCATCGAGCTCCAGTCGATAGTTGGGCGATGGAATCCGGCGTCGTGATAGGTAAAAATGCTACGAATGGTTTCAGCAACGCGAATGCCGGGCTACCGTTTCCCGTGGTTTAGTTGATTCGAAAATGGCGAGTTTTAGTTGGCTGGATTTGGGTTTAGGCGACCAAGTTGGTGCCAACGCGCCATAGCCGCCGCTAACACACGCACGGGGTCGTCTCTTATCAGCCGTTTGTTCTGTAACGGTTTTTACATCACAACGACAGGACAGTCTGGGCAAAACACGCACAACTTTCAGTGCCGTTGCTCGCCATAGAATATTAATCCTTATATTAAGCCCTATTTTTGAACCGTTTCATTTTCTCTCTTGGGGGTATCTCAGCACAAGGCCTGGCACCAACATAAGAATTATGCGCATATGTTGAATGCCATGGACGCGGACGCGTCTAGGTGCAGGAGTGGCCAGCAATGTGCCAGAGCCGTGGCATACGATAGACTCATAGACGCAGATGAGGAGGATATACATGATAGCTCACGGCCGCTTCTCCATAACGGCCATTTCCGGCCCAGCCACGACTATCAGTCTGATGTTCACCTTGAGAAACAAGTGTTGAGTAAGATTGATAGGACAATCATTCCTCTTCTTTTTATCACATACATGTTCAACTTCATGGACAAGGTCATTTTATCTAGCGCTGTCGTATTTGGTTTACCAGAAGACATTGTGAGTTCAAACGACCAGCCCGTGTACGAAAAGGAGGGCTGACAGATCCTAGCATCTCCATGGCCAACAATATAGCTGGATTAGCAGCATCTTCTACATAGGGTACCTTATCTGGACATACCCCACCACCGTCCTCATTGCCTTGCTTCCCACTGGCAGGTACTTGACCGTCAACACTCTCTTCTGGGGCATGGTAGTGGCGCTCACCGCAGCATGCTACAACTTTGAGGGTTTGATAGTGACGCGCTTCTTCCTGGGGGTGGCGGAGGCAACAATCACCCCGGGGTTCATGTATCTGACGTCTACTTGGTATACTCGCGATGAGATGCCGACTCGCGTTGGAATCTGGTTCGCTGGCAACGCCGTCGGTGGGTTGGTTGCCAGTCTATTTGCCTTTGGCGTGGGGCACATCCAAGACGAGACTATCCGCCCCTGGAGATGGATGTACATGCTCTTGGGTATTGCAACATTTCTTTGGGCTGTTCCCATGTTCTTTTTTCTCCCAGACAATATCTCACAGGCCAAGTTCCTTACACCAGACGAGAGACGAATCGCCGCGAATCGAATTACTGCCGCTGGCACGGGTTCGACAGAAAACGCTCAGTGGAAGTGGAGCCAAGTCTACGAGTGCTTCGTCGATCCTAAAACATGGCTCATAGTTGGAATCGAGCTTTTGACGCAGATACCAAATGGAGGCGCCCAAAGCTTTGCAAACCTTGTTGTCACGTCCTTTGGATTCACCAGTCTGCAGTCGACACTCATCAATATCCCATACTCGTTGCTCTCAGCGGCTTTCATCGCAGGTAGCGGTCGTTTAGCAGGTCGGTTCCGCACGCTGAACTGCATCTTAATTATCGCAGTAATAATTCCTTGCGTCATCGGGAGTGCCCTCATTTACGGTCGCAGCCACATCCCCCACAGCCTTCACCTTGTTGCCTACTTCTTGCTCTCAAGTGGATCCTCGGCGATGCCTCTCAACATGGCCCTCGTCCAGTCCAACTACCGAGGAGTCACAAAGAAGATGACAATCACAGCCATGTTGTTCCTGGCGTATTGCGCCGGGAACATGGCCGGCCCTCACTTCTTCCGCAAGTCAGAGGCCCCACTGTACCAGACGGCTTTCAAAGCCATCTTGATTAGTTACAGCCTGGCCATCACGTGTACTTTGGCTTTGAGAGTTTATCTTAAATCTTTGAACGCTAAAAGGATGCGTGAAGAAGGGGTACTGGGTAGTGCAGGGTTATCAGGGTCAGCCGGACCTGGTACCGATCATGATGGCAATGTCCCCAGTACGGACGTGCGACGGGCTGCTGAAGACTTGACAGATTGGGAGACATTTGGGTTTAGATATCGGTTGTAGAAGAGAGAACTTCATCACAAATAAATCATTTAGGATTGTATAGCTACTTATTCGAATGTACTCTACCTTGCTCAGTTGAGAAAATACCACTATTTTTGCCTCAGCAGGTAGCTGAATAATATACTGTTTTGAACCACCAACTGCCAATAAGTGGAAACGCCCCGCCGGCCTCATGATGTTCACCCAGTAGGTTTTCAACACTGTAAAAGTCAAAATTTATTGAGTGACTCACAAGAGTGCCATTTTTACTAATAGGATAAATGCAACCAGACCAAAATATAAATACATGGATAAGCCTTGTGTCACGTTCTGGAATCTACAAGACCCTCTTCCTCTGACGTGCTTCATTCGCACGTTGCCGGAGCATTATTCTTCCGAGCCGGCCCATAATTCAATAAGGTACCAGGCCACAAGAATCCCACTTCATCCATCAATCCCGATTTCAACCTTAATCGCCGACTCTCTCATCGTCGGACGTTTTATTTTCCTCACTGTCGCATCTAAGCCTTCAAGCGCTGTCGCAACAGTCTCGAATCACGATGTCGTGGAGAAACCAAGGAATCACGGGGTCCAACAACATCCCCCTGGGCAATCGCCGACGCTTCGGAGGCGAAGAGGATGATGGAGATGTTGAGTCTGAACGCGACCTGAAGCGCGGACGCGACCCCGAACCACGAAGCGAATCAGACGGTCCTCGACGACGTAAGAAGCGAAACAGATGGGGCGACGCGTCTGAGAACAAGGCCGCTGGTCTGATGGGTCTGCCCACGGCCATTTTGTCCAACATGACCAGCGAGCAGCTGGAGGCCTACACCCTGCATCTTCGTATCGAGGAAATCAGCCAAAAGCTCCGTATTGACGATGTTGTCCCCGCTGATGGCGACCGGTAAGATGATGATCTCTTTGCGCAAGATGTTCACCGTTGCTGATAGAGTACAGATCTCCCTCGCCCCCTCCCCAGTACGACAACCACGGTCGACGTATCAACACGCGAGAATACCGATACCGCAAGCGCCTGGAAGACGAACGCCACAAGCTGATCGAAAAGGCCATGAAGACGATTCCTAACTATCACCCACCCCAGGACTACCGTAGACCCACCAAGACGCAGGAGAAGGTCTACGTGCCTGTCAATGACTATCCGGAGATTAACTTCAGTATGATTGCTAACCCTTTAACCCTGTTAACCAAAATTTATCCCCCCCAATCCTTTCTGGAGTTTGACCTAACTCATTATCACGCCGTACGGTGTTTTTGAGAGACATGGTCCTTCAATGAAATGGACACTCACCCGTTCATCTAATCAGTTCCAATCAGACACTAACACTTAGCTCTCTCCTACTAAAGTTGGTTTACTCATCGGACCCCGAGGAAATACATTGAAGAAGATGGAAGCAGACTCTGGGGCCAAGATTGCCATTCGTGGCAAGGGCTCTGTCAAGGAAGGAAAGGGCCGATCTGATGCTGCTCACGCCAGTAACCAGGAAGAAGACCTGCACTGTCTGATCATGGCCGATACTGAGGAGAAGGTCAACAAGGCGAAGAAGCTTATCCACAATATAATTGAGACTGTAAGTGAAATTCTAAGCACAAGCAAGAACATTCCCGAGAAAACTAACACATGGCAGGCTGCTTCCATCCCCGAAGGCCAGAACGAGCTCAAGCGTAACCAGCTTCGAGAGCTCGCTGCCCTCAACGGTACCTTGCGAGATGACGAGAACCAGGCTTGTCAGAACTGTGGTAAGATTGGACACCGAAAGTACGACTGCCCCGAGCGACAGAACTTTACGGCTAGCATCATCTGTCGCGTCTGTGGTAACGCGGGCCACATGGCTCGCGATTGTCCTGACCGCCAGAAGGGTGCCAGCTGGCGCAACAACAACGACGGTGGCCGCCCTGCCGGTAGAATCGGCGGTGGCGATGCCGTGGACCGTGAAATGGAGGTAAGCAGTTTCGCCCCCCCCCCCTCACAGTTCCTTGGCCAAGCACATACTAACAAAAGCAACAGCAACTTATGCAAGAATTGGGTGGCGGCGATGGCGCACCTCCCGCCCGTATCGAGGCCGGACCTGGCGGCTCCTATAATAACAACGGAGATGCCAAGCCCTGGCAGCGTGGCCCAACCGGTGGCCCTGCGCCCTGGCGCTCTCGTAACAATAACAATGATTCTAACGAAGGAGGATCCTCGTCGGCGCCGTGGGCCCGAGACCGTCATCGCGGACAGGACAACAACCACAACAGCAACAACGGTGGCGGCGACAGCTACTACGGACAGGGCTACGGAGGCTCTTCCGGCTCTGCTCCCTGGCAGCAGCAGGCTCCTGGAACTCAGGGTGGGTATCCTGGATATCCCGGATATGGTGGCTACGGGGCTGCTCCTGGAATGGGAGCTCCTCCTGGACTCCCTTCGGGTCCTGGTGGCGCTCCCCCTCCACCTGCTCCCCCTGGCCTCGGCGGTATCAACGCGCTTATCCAGCAGTATTCGGGCGCTGCTCCCCCCCCTCCCCCGCCGCCGCCTTCTGGAGATGCTCCTCCTCCTCCTCCCAGTGACCAGCCTCCACCTCCCCCGCCCCCTGGCGCCTAAATGATTGCCAGGATTTGACTTGATTCTAACATGTCATCTCACGCCGATGCAGCTATTTTAGTCGGTGGTTTTATCTTTTGTTTGATTTTGAGCAGCAGAAAATGGTATCGGGGGATATATATATATATGACGACGGATACTCACTCACCTAACCTTTGCCGACTGACCCCTAGTTGACTTGGGCTCAAGGCCATAAGACGACCTCGCAGCCTGGTAAACCTTTTGTCAGCGTCGAGGAATTGACTGATGTACAGCTAGTCGAATCGGCCGAGAAGAGAGTAAACGAAGCAGACTAATATCGTAGGCGAATAAAATCTGTATTTGAATTTGTGATGGTTTAACCGTGCATCATCTGAGAGCGCCTTATCGCGTCTTGAGTTTAATGTGCTGTCACGCAATTGCATGTGCATGAGATTTATGCAGAGGGTTATGCACCTCATGGTCATGTACCGTAGATCCGCTCCCGTGGGTGGCTGACCCTCCTGTCACATGGCCTAAGCTCCCGCGTCATTGCTGGCCGGGGAGGTGGCACCACGGGCTGGTACCACTGGCTATCGCGTACCTCCACAAGCTCATGCGGCCCAACTTCAGACATCCCATTTGCTCCTGCCTGCCCTTGCGCTGTCCTACACCCGGTGCCCAGCATCCAGCGTCCCATCGTCCATTGCCTGGAGGAAGGGAAGGAGCATCCAAGCTAATTTTCAACTCCAGAGCATGTCGCAGGCGAAAGAAGGCGCCATCCAGCAAGTGTGCCAGCCTCTGTTTTGGGCCTGCCGTTTCTGGATTGCCGCAGCATTCGTTAGCCTATGATTCTGTTCCCATCGCCTCTCCTGCGTACTGCTGCTGCATCCATCCAACGTCATCCACCCCCATCACCATAGCTCTCGTTGTTATCCCGAGCTTCATTTCTGTCCCCCTCTAACTGCTTTGCCTTGTTTTCGCACGTCATTTTTTTTTGGTACACGCGTTTGATAATGTCCCTACTGTTTCTCCGTCCACCGTCTCACTAGATATTACCTCCGCACCGGGCAGCTTCGCGTCCGCTTTGTGCCTGAGCGCGGCTCAGCCCGTCCCTTCATTCATTGCCACCACAATCGCTTCTGCCCGCAACGTCCTTACCTCACTCCCATCTTCCACCTCATTGAATCACAATGAGGTGCCAGAACCCTTTTGCCTTCCGGCCCGGCCCGGTGACCTTCTGGACCACGGCCGTATATCTTGCCCTCACCATTTCGCTTATCTACGTGCACGAGACCGTTCCCCCCGCCCCGGCAAAAGCCGCCGTCTCTCGTGGCCTCAACCTCACCGAGGCATTCTGGGACCTGCAGAATGTCACGGCCGCCTTCCACCCTTACAACAGCCATCAGAATGACAAGGTCCGAGACTTTTACATTGCCCGGTCCAAGGAGATTCTCGACCGGAATGGGGTGGTGTACACCACTGACACGTCTGGTGGCATTCCATGGCATGAAATGTCGGTCAACAGCACATCGTGTAGCCAGGTGAATTCAGAGCTGACAGTTTCCAGAAAACGATCCTCCTCGAAGGCCAATGGAAATGTCGAATCGGCAGCCAGCGTTGTTCTTTTTGATGATCAAATCTCAAACGCTTCTTGGACCAGCCCCAGAGGATATGCTCAGTACTTTGAAGGAAACAACTTTTACATCTACATCCGCGGCCAAGATGACCCTGAGGGCGAATGGTGGCACGAGACGACCAAGAAGCCCTCCGGAGGAAAAGGTGGTGTTCTCGTGAACTGTCACATTGATTCGTAAGCCTCTCGCCCCATATTGAGTTTGTCCTCACTTACACAGACGGCAGTGTTTCCACCGGCTATGGAGCAACTGATGATGGCGTTGCCTGTGTTTCAATGCTACAGCTTCTGAGTTACTTTACTTCTGAAGACCGCCAACCGAAAAACGGCATTGTCCTGCTCTTCAACAATGCCGAAGAGGATGGTCTTCTCGGAGCGTACGCATTCGGATACAGCCCCATTCTTCCATTTCTTCACACCTTTGTCAATCTTGAGGGTGCCGGGGCCGGTGGACGTGCAATTCTCTTCCGTGCCACCGATTTGCAAGCTGCCAAGGCTTACTCTCAGAGCCCTCATCCGTTTGGCTCCGTTGTTGCTGGGGATGCCTTTAGCACCGGCATCATTAAAAGCCGAACCGACTACGAAGTGTGGGAAGGGTCTTACGGTCAGCGTGGTCTAGACATAGCTTTCTACCAGCCTCGTGCTCGGTATCACACCATCGAGGATGACACCCGACACACTTCCGTCAACAGCATATGGCACATGCTTTCAGCTGCTTTGGCGACAACACAGGAGCTATCTAAAACCACAGGAAGCACTTTTGATGGCCCTCGTCCGAAGCAGCAAGACAACTTCGTTGATAATGGAAAGCCGACGCATGGAGTCTGGTTTGATATGTTTGGTGATGCCTGGGTTGCTTTCGCACTCAAGGGGCTGTTTGCATGGTCGCTCACACTGCTTGTTGCTGCTCCCATACTTCTCATTGTCATCACTTATCTATTAATCCGCAGTGACAAGTACTATTTCTTTGCCAAGAATATCAAACTGGATCAAGACACTGGTGATGAACCTGTTTCCATGGGAGGTTGGAAAGGTTGCTTTCGCTTTCCGCTGGCATTCGTGTTTGCTGCTGGGTTGACAATTGCATCCGTCCTCGTCGTTGCCAAACTTAACCCCCTCATCGTCTACAGCAGCCCTTACGCGGTGTAAGTCAAGCCTGCGGGGATCATGGCCATACACTAACCAAGACTAGATTCTCAATGACTCTTTCTCTATTTTACTTCGCCTTCTGGCTGATCATGCGCGGGTCCAGCTTCGTTCGGCCCAGCGCCCTCCACCGCGGGTTCGTCCTTATCTGGCTCTTCGTCCTTGGCTGGGCCCTGCAGGTGGCTGCGGCTGTATTTGAGGATCGCCTCAATTTCGGTTTCCTCTATCCATTCGCATTTCTTCAAACCGCCATATTCGTTTCTTTGTTGATTTCACTGCTGGAGCAGTTTTCACTCCTCGGCAAACACAATTTTGCTTCACAAATGCATGATGCCCACCAAGATCAATCCAGCCGCGGAGCCCGCCATGCATCAGGAAGCGAGCATGCTGATAACGATGCTGCATCGGAGACCCCAACCGAGAGAACACCTCTTAGAGCTGGTGAGACGGGTTATGGGTCCAGCACTCAGACTTCGTTTGCCAATACCTACCGGCGTACCATCATTGAGAATGCACCTGCTCCTCCTGGCATGAAGAGGTATAAGCCTTTTGAGCACGAACAGACATGGTCTGGGCGACTTCTTTCTTGGACCTGGATCATCCAGTTTCTTCTCTTAGCACCAGTCCCCATTATTCTTTTGGGCAACTTGGGTTTATTCATCATGTCTGCCGTGCAAATGACTGGGTCCGATGGAGGGAGCCTTGCCACACCACTGATGGTCGCAGGTGCAATCAGCATCCTCTTCTTTCTTCCTATCACGCCCTTTATTCACCGTGTCACGCACCATATTCCCTTGTTCTTACTCTGCATTTTCACTGGCACATTTATCTACAATCTCGTGTCATTCCCATTCTCTGATAGCCACCGCTTCAAGTTTTACTTCCAGCAGGTGATCAACCTTGATAGCGGGACGAACACTGTCTCGATCACTGGGCTGGAGGAGTACTCGCGAGAAGTCGTCAAAGCACTCCCTGCGGCGGCAGGTCAGGAAGTCGAATGCCTGGCTTCCACCACGCGTCTAGGCTTGAGCGACTGCAATTTTGATGGATCAACCTTGCCTCCCAATCTTGTCGAAGGCAAAAAATTGGAAGAATTGGTCAGCCTAACACCCTTCCAGGGCGATACTGCAAATTCTATCAAGTTCCAGATCGATGCCTTGGACACGCGAATGTGCTACTTTACGACCAATGAGGCAGTGGAGTCTTTCCATGTTAGTGGTGCGCCAAGCAGAGATCCGCGATTCGGGGGCGAGCCTCAAAATGGCCTTCACAGGGTGGAACTCTGGCGCCGAGACCGCAACAAGCCCTGGATTGTTACTCTTAACCTGAAAAAGTCCAGCAATGGCTCGCAGGCTGAGCTCTCGGATGCTACGGAAGAAGCTGGGACAAGTCGAAAGAAGCTGGGAGACGGGGAATTGAAGGCCCGGTCCTCTGGCATCGAGGCACGCGCTGCTCCTTTGGAAATCATCGTCTCTTGTGCATGGAGTGATATCAATACGGCGGGAACAATTCCAGCTCTCGACAATGTGCACAAATACATGCCGACATGGTCCATCGTATCCAAGGCGACAGTGGGCCTTGTAGAGGTGCGCAAGACGTTTAGTGTCCAAATTGCGCGCGAGGAAGAGAATTAGTCACCGCGATTGAACGAACACGAGCAAGCAGCCCAACCGAAACGGTCGTGGTGGGCAACATGTTTCCGTCAATTGCCTGGGGTAGTTCAAGGTGTGGTCTTCGTTGTGGGGAAGTGTATTGGTTGGGTGGAGGAGGATGTTGGATGGCTCGTAGTCAGTGTCTTCGGCAATCAGTTCAAGTCAAATAGTCTGTTGTTATAAGTCAATAGTCTTAATCAGCATTGATTTCGCATTGGAATATTCAAGATAATGTCGAATACACCATGGTGACGCCGAGTGCATTCACCAGTTCTTTGCGGTAACAAAGGTCAGACATCGTGTTGAGGCCAAGTTGATAGATTGTTGCCAAAAGTCGCCATATCAAAAATCACAGGGTAATTGCAACATTGTGTTCATAAGTGGCATATGAAGGTGTGATGGAAGTACAGGGTAGTGGTTACAGTGTGTTGAAATAGTTGCTCGCAGGAAAGATTGGTTAAAGCGAAAAATCAACGACACGGTTATTTATGCGCAGGAAATTATATCCGGCATGACATTTCTTTGATGATTAATGTCGATTTGATGCGTTGTCACGGCTGCTAGTGTTACCGTTTCATTGAGGCACTGATAGTGGAATATGGTATCGCACTGTGATTCTCCACGTTATCGCAAGGCTGCGGACAACTCAGGCTTTGAGTTTTTTGGCCATACCTCGCAACCCCGACCTGTGACGCCCACCCCTCAATTGTGATTAGAAACAAGTCTGAACATGTATCCCGAAATATGGCTACCGTCCGACACAAAGGGCGCCGAGCGGCATGCGCTCATTTACTATGTGTGCGGCAACCCCGGCCTCATAGACTACTACGCCGACTTTTTGGCCAACCTCCGCGGACACCTGCAGACGTCCAAGAGTGACACAGCCTACGACATATACGGTAGAAACCTGCTCGGGTTCAGTGACGATGATCATGAGCCATTCACGAAGGAGAACGAGCCTTGGGATCTGGACGGCCAGATTGAGGGCATTTACGACGACGTGGCGGCGAAGCGGGTTGGCCTGGACCGCAACGCTGGGGCAGAGGGCAAACCATATGACTTTGTGATTCTGATGGGACACTCTGTTGGAAGCTTTATCTCCGTCGAGATCTTCCATCGGCACATGAAATCCCCCGACCGGGCACCGCATCTGAATCTCAAGTATGGCTTCCTGCTCTTCCCTACCCTCACACACATTGGGCGGTCACCCAGCGGCACCAAGGTCGAGGCGTTTCGCCGCGTCTTGCCTGTCCTCGACAACGTAGCGCACATTGGGGCCCGGCTGATCCTCAACGTCTTCCCCACCAACACGCTGCGGTGGATCATCCACAACATCATGGGCTTTACGGCGGAGACGGCCGACGTGACGGCGCGGTGGCTCAAGAGCCGCGACGGAGTGCACCAGGCCATCCACCTCGGACTTTCGGAGCTGGCCATGATCCGCGAGGAGAAGTGGGAGGAGGAGCTGTGGGAGGTGACAGAGGAGCACGATGACGGCAAGGACACGCCAAAGTTCTTCATGTTTTACGGCAAGGAGGACCACTGGGTCGCCAATTGGGCCAGAGATGAGTTGATTGAGAAGAGAAAAGAGCACGGGGAGCGAGGAGGAAGAACAAAGATTGAGGTGGCAGAAGGCGATATCCCGCATGCCTTTTGCACCAAGAAGGGTAAGTCCTCGTCGCCCTTCGCTTCTCTTGTGGGCATTGTATGCTAACGATCAAAGCTTCGAGTTGGGCCATGTCAAAGACTGTCCACGAGTGGATCAAGGAAATTGATTCAAATACCAGCGGGGATGATGTACAAAACTAGAGAAGTCTCGTATAGACTTGTGCTATTTGTCCGAGGAATGGCTTTTTGGAAGGGAAGGACTATTTATTCATTTGGGTTTATACAGTTATGGTCCAGAGAAAGCTTGTGCACACGATGTTAGTACATTGTTACTTCGAATCCAACTAATTGCATTTGTTAAACCCAGAGCCTTGCATCGGTTTCCGGGGCATCCTTGGCTGGTGATGATATCCCGGCCTAGCCGGGTCACGCTTTTGATCTAACGAACACGCCGTATCCGGGGTGACCGACCACTCGCTTCGTCGCTCTTGGAGGTGGTGACATCGCTCAGTTTTCCCCGCACGCCGAGCCAACTTCAACGTCATTGCCTTGACAGTAGCGGCGTCGAATTGTCCGATCAACTAGCCGAGAATAGCACGAGCCCATGTCTCGGGGGTGGCCTCTATTGGAGGAATTGGAGACGCAGACAGTGTCGAAATTCGGTGCCATTGTTTCGGCAGATGACAGCAGGCAGGGAACCTAGCTAGCTACCCGCTCTGCTGCGTCTTAATGCCTCGGTATTTAGCCGCCTTCATACTTTCATGGTCTGGGGGATCCCAACTGTGCCAGTCCTAGCTAGGCTTGGGAGTTCGGATTGTTAAGCTTTTTTTTTCGGGTCAGCTCTGGAGGCGAGACCGATTGGTTTCCCATCTGCGAACCTGATTCGCACCCAAAGGTGGCGGGAACTGTTTGAATGCTGACACTGTTCCAGAAGTTCCATGATAGCGTCGGATCGCACTGTCATGGGCTTGTTTCTTGGAGATCTGATTCGGCAGACTCAGCTAGCCACGCGTCCCGGCCGGGTGTCATACTGGCCTTGGCAGTGGCGAGTTATGGATGTATTGGCCCAACTACCGGATCTTGCAGCTGCATTTGTCAATTGTCAGATTCTGCCTGGTAACGGAATTCAATTACACTGTTTTCTTGGGAAGATATTCGAAATGCATCTTTTGTATATTTCAATCGCTGCTTATTTGCAGAAAAAAAACTATTAATAATTACCCTTGATCCTGGCTGTGTGTTTGGTTACATATCCCAAAAAGATAGCAACTCCCAGCCCAACACTCAAGCACTCGGAACCAACCACCTCGTTCAACCGTAGCTATCCTGACGTCTCATGACAGCTTCATGAAAGAAACCGAATCCATTTGTTCTTTGTTCCCCTGGGGGGGAATCCGCCGTCGGACCGATATCCCGTGGGGGGGTGTGTTCGTTAAGCCGTCAAAACTCCTTTACAGAGCAAAAGCAGCAATGACGAGCATGGCAATGCCGCCAATGGAGCCGAGGGTGGCGGCACCGGCAGTGACGGTGGACTCAGTGGGCTGAGATCCAGAGCCGCCAGTGGGTGTGGTGGAGTTGGCGGAGGGAGTAGCAGCAGGCTTGGTCTCGGCGGCCTTGGTGGTCTTCTCGGCGGCGGAGGTGGCAGCAGCACTGCTCTCGGCGGCAGCGGTGGTGGAAGGCTTGGTAGCGGCAGAAGTGGCAGCAGCAGAGGTGGCAGCGGCGGAGGTGGCAGCGGCGGAGGTAGCGGCAGCAGAGCTACCAGAACCGGAGCTCTGGGCGGCGCAGAGGGCCTGGACAGCGGGGAGAACCTGGTCTAAGAAGATGGTTAGCATATATGTTTGCAAGTAACGGTATATATATGTGTGTGTTCATATATATAAAGGAGGGTTAACACATACTGACGGCGACGTCAGTGCCGCAGGCCTTGATGACACAGGTGGTGGCAGCACCCTGGAGGGAGTCAAAGTTCTTGCAGACGCAGACGTAGTCGGTGGTGGAGCAGCTGGTCTCGGACTTGATGGCGTCGTCGAGGCAGGTCAGGGCACACTTGGGGATGTCGTCCCGGGTCTGGGCGTGGGCGACAGCGGCGAGGACAGCGGCAGCGAGAGAGAACTTCATTTTGAAGGTTGTTGGGGGTGGTGTTTTGTGTGTAAGGGGGGGAAAAGGAAGAACCTGGGGATATATAGTTCGGAGAGTGCTTGGTGGTTGAGTGCTGTAGACAACGAGTGAAGCTGTTGTGTTCCTGTGAGCGAGTGGATGAGGAGAGAAGGCAAGACTACAAACGGAAGCGGATGGATGGTGCCCTTTAAGTACACGGCAATGGCGATGGCCAGAGAGGTTGGATCTGCTGCCGCTTCATGCCGTGCATGCCATGGTCGGTTCGCCATGCCATGGCCATGCGAGGAAACACACCGTCTACAACCTCTCCCTCTCTGCGTGTACACGGGACATGGGGGGAGGGGCCCGGGTTGCAAGGCGACGACCCGGGTCCTGCATCGGGATGGGCGAATGGGGGCAACAGGGCCGAAAAGGACGTTGCTTGCCTCTTGCCTTTTGCAAGGAACCCGGCTGGGGGGAGGGGGCGTGTTGCTGGAAGTATGGGTCTTGCAAAGGAACCAAAGAGGCCCCGAAGAGTTTAAGCTCTGGCCGTCTAGTCGTGGACAAGATCCGGAGGCCGTGGAGTGGCTAACACAGGTCGAGTGCGGTGGTGGTAGTGGTGGTGGTGTGGCGAGAAAGCGGAGAGGCGTCTGCTCAAGGACGGCCAGCCACCAACCAACCGGGGGGACCCCTGGGAGAGAGAGACACAAGCTTGTCCTGCTTGTCCTGCTTCGTGTCTCTTGTCGTCGGCTGCACTTCCGCATTCGAGCCACACGGCCGAGTAGATCGACGGTGCGCCGAATCGACGCTGGGTCTAAGAGACAGACTTCCCGGGGGGGTCGAATGAGAGGAGGGGCAAGTCCGGAGCTGAGACGGGACGAAAAGGACACCCAGCCGAGGGAGTTTGCATGTGAAATGAATTACACTGTCAATTCTAAAATGAAGCTGTGTTTTTTTCCTCCTGCTGCATATCGAATTCATCTAGTTTTAATCTCGGCAATTGGCAAAGAGAGAGAGAGGTAACTGAAAGGAAAAGATGTGCTTGGCGATGGACCGACCCAGACTAGCGATCGCTCCACCGTCATGACCCCATCGGAGCCGGAGCTCCCCTCCCAATTGCTACCTTACCACCTTGTTCCTCGATGAACCCACCAATGCCTAAATAAAAGAGTAAAAAAAAAAGTGGCTCGATTTGCCCCGTAAGGTTCCCTCTGAGTCTGTGCAGGAATCTGGGGTTTATCGCTTCCTCGCCAATGGTTCTGATTGCAATGTAATAAAAACTCGAGCCGATATTCTCGGGCGAGAGCTTGACTGTCACGACGACGACAACGGCGACGACGGCATCACGGCACCTGTGCTCGCAAGCTCTGCGGATGCCCTCGCCTTTGTGCGAGACGTTTCTTGCTTCAGAACTCTGACAGCCGAGTGAATTTAGTCACATGTCAAACGGCAGGGCCCGGTTCATCGCTCTGCTACGCTGCCAGGGTGTTTCCGAGGCGCCGAGCGATGATGCCTTGAGAGGGGGAAAGGATTGTGCATGCAGGTTTCCTTTTTCTTCTCGTTCTCTTTTCTGCCTCTCTGCCCTCTAGGTGTAATCGCATTGTCCAGGACTAGGTAGCAGTTGGCAACCACATCGAATTAACTCCCGTGCATCGCTCGGTGTGTGCAACCTCGGACGCAGGAACGAGCGGCCCAAAAGATGGTTGCTCTCGAGAGCGGATATAGGCGAAGCGTCAACGGGGAAATTATCGTCATTGAGTGCCATCCGCGTCTGCTTCTGTCCACACAGAAGCATGGCAATTAGCCATGCTTTTGGCCTCACTGGGAACGATTCTCGCCAATTTTTCCATGCTGGGGGGGGAAGGCCCACCCCTTCTATCCCTCTTTTGCGCTTCCTTATGGTGATGCACACGACTAACAAAGAACAACTCGGCCGTGGTGCCCCAGACCGGGAGTCCGCTCCGTCCGGGGTAGGCCCTTTAGTCGGGGTTGATGGCGTTAATTTCCCCCGCATATTGGGACGTGTGCCGCAGGCGGGCGAATCCCAGGCCCCTGTCAACCAACTCGTTCCAGGGCTGGGATCGTCCGACCCTCCTCTAGGCCAGGCCTCCTTCCCCCGTTGGACAGGCGATGTCTTCTTGATGCAGTGACGACAGAAACTAGCCTCAATTCTTTCCTTCTGGTTGCCCTTTGCTGGCCTAGCCAGGCCTGGGACATCCCGGTCGGCAGGTATTTTTGCGGCTCCACTGTGCGCCACGCCGAGGCTCGCCGTCAATCTTTTCTTCTTCCCGTCCCCCGTCAGCGTAGCCTTGTCGCTTGTGAAGATGCACTGCGCGCGTGAGAAGGAAGACAGACACAGACGCAGCAGCAGTGATGCCAAGTCCTGGGCGAAGCCAGTTCCCGTTGCCGGTTGATCTCTGGCCAGGGTTTTGGGGGCGGGCGGGGGAGGAACAGTCCCTGACTTGGCGATGCCCCCCCCCATGGCCCATGGACACATTGTCAATGCACGCTTTGGAGAATGCGGGTGGGTTTGGTTCATCGGGTGGAAGTGGCCTGACCTGGGAGCGATCTGGGAGATGGAAGAATAGCCGGAATTACCGGTCGTTGCCAGATTCAATGAGCTACAACTGCGCAGAGGCGAGATTAACTGATCGATTATCGCCATGGAGCCCACTTTTGGTGTTTGGACCGTCGACGTTGTATTCATCACCAACATGTTACGTGTGGAAATATCGGGCGCTCGCTCCGACCGTCCTCGATCACGAGCCTGGGATAGAGGAGGGGGGAAAGTACCATGATTCTTTTTTCGTTTTTGCAATTGCAATCCTTGGTTTGTTTAATCTTGGTTGCCCAACCTCCCACCTAGATGCATGCATCTCCCCGAAGGTGGTGGTGGCCGAATACGCCTCGCCTGTGGGTGGGCACACGCGCGACAACGGCCAGGCAGGGAAACAAAAAACCTCGTAATAGAAGGGGAAGGGGGAACGGAAACGATGCATGATGCATGCATGATGCAGTGAATCGCGGGCGGCTCTTTCGACTCTGGAATAAAGCGTGTGTGCATCCGGGACATCTCTGTCCACGAGCCCAGCTGAGGCGGGTGGTGTGGTGGCGAGGAGTGCGGCCACGGAGATGTAACCGTACGCACACACAATTTCCTCTTTTGCTTACGAACCCTGGATTCTATATAAGTGAGCACCTATTGCAGAGCCAACCAAGGCCCGGGCCTTCTCATTGGGCGAGTTGAGTCTCTGTCATATTTCTGTCGGTGTGGAATGCACAACTAACAGCCCTCCCTCCCCTGGGGGGAGTGGGCTAAACGAGAGAGGCTTTTTCTTCTTCTGTCCCTCATACCCTCCCTCCCAAACAAGAGACGCAAGAGAAATTGCCAAGTTCCCCGTTCGATCTTTGCCACGGCCCAACCAAGATTGTCTCCTGATGCATCACGGATCTTGGTCCTGCACTGCAACCCAACTCGCTCGGCGGCGGCGACGTTGTGGCTTGTCAGGTTTGCGCGTTCGCCCGCATATTGGCAGCAGCTTCTTTCATTATGCCCGGCCTTATTTAATTTTAAAGTTTTATATACACTAAAAATATTAGTCTAAGGGGAGGGGGAGTAGACCGGAGATTGGATTCGAGCTTGATGGGCGGCGTTCCTGAATGACGTGTCGGCCGAGGCCTGGACACAAGAGACTAGCGGGTTCGCGGCAAACACATGATTGTAGATGAAGATCTATTCCACTCCGAATAAGCGCCAGCTGAGGAGAAGTAAGCACGAGTCGGTTTAGATGAAACAGGCAAAGCCTGGGGATCAGCTCGAGCTGCAGAATGAAGCACGTGGGACCGAGGCCTGACAGTCTGCTTCCGTTGGTCCAGCTTTGCTCTCTCGAACTTGCCAGAATCTATGGTGCTAGGAGTAATCCGAAAATATTCAGCACCTCTTCGTTTTAGGGTTTTCTCTGTTCTATTGCACTTGGCTGCAAAATGAAGTTGCAGCAACGATGAGCCGCCGACAAGATCGAGCGTGTAAGCCAGTTTAATGCGTTCAGGAAGAAACAAACTTGATCGTTTGAAACAATAGCTGTAAAGCTATTCAACTCAGGGTACTTGTTACATTTCTATCTAATATTAATTGTGCTCTAGGGTATCCTGAGGTATATCGTGAGTTGACGATTAACTTCCAGATCCGAGATCTCGCTTGTCAAGATCAAGCCCACTCTCGAAGGTGGATCAAATCGATCAAGTTTATTTTCGTATATCCTTTTTACATTATCTGTTATCGGAGCTTCAACTAATCCTTTTTATATTTCTCTATCATTCAATTTCGATTTCAATCCTGGTTCATACAGCCAGGCCGACCAACTTTTAGATACCGCTTTTGCCCAAATGGGCATCACCCCGCCAATACTCCCGAGAATAAAGATAAAGAGAAACAGAACTTTGCAAAGTCATCAGAGCCACGCATGCGCCGTCTTCACTCCCATCTCTCATAATCTGGAAAGTATTTGGCGTGGATCCTCTCTGCATACTCCACAACCACTGGATAGCTCCTCACGATCTTCATCGTCACCGGTGCCCTGTAACTCTCGTTAATACGATTCCTTCGTCAAACGGACTCAAATTCACAAAGAGAGCTTTAAAAAGAATCATAATAATAACTCACGCATCACAGATCAATGCCGATGCCACGAATCCAAAGAGGGTCGCGTCAGCCTCGCTGGGCCCCGGACCTCCCAGCACCCAAAACGGCTCGTCTTCGCCGGAACTTGCCCGCTTAGCCTCTTGCAGCAAGGCGTTCACGCTCTCCCACACCTCGTCCTTCAGCGACGCGACCTCGTCGTCGGTCAACCGCCCGGCGCCCTGGCCGTACAGCGTCCCCGTGACGGTCCGATGCGCGAGGAGCCCGACCAGCCACCGGAGCGGCCACGGGACGGCAGCCAGCGCGCCGTCGCGCATGGTGGTGTAGTTGTCGCACCACTTCTCGCGCGTGCCGTAGAAGTAGACCTTGTCCTCCAGCAGGGCCCGGACGGCCAGGTCGTGCGCCCGCTGCAGGGGGGACATTCGCGAGTCGAGGTCGTCGACGACGCCGTCGTCGACCAGCCTGCGGATGATGAATGTCGAGTCGCCCAGCTGCTGCTGCTCCCCCGCCGGGCCCATCTCGATGTACGGAATCTTGCCGCGCGGCGCCGACTTGGGGGACCCGGATCCGACCTTGTAAGGGACGCTGTCGAATCGGAGACGAGCCTCGACCTTGATGGCAAAGGGAGACCAGGCATATGCGCCTGGCTTGCCTGGGCCACGGTAGAGGGTGATCTGGGGGTGTTCTTTTGGGGACATGGTAGTTGTGCTACGATTTCGGGATGAATCGGTATTGTTTCTTATAAAATCCAATGCCTTTTTTAATATACAGGCCAAGAGGACGACATCACAGGATTCTCATCTTCTTTTGAATCCATCACGTCGTCAAGTTAAGCCAGCCCCCGGACTTTTTGCATAGTCCGCCGGGCTAATTGTCGGACAGTGGGGTAAGCCGCGAAGGCGCGAGACTAGCATCAAGATCCTCCACCATTTTACGTGGAAACAGAGATTTATATCTTGAAAGATGCCATTGGGGTCTCTCTTGTTTACATACTTGGTCATAATTATAGAAACATCGCGACATCTCTCGGAGATGGTTCGGGCAGTGGATGTTCGAAGGGGGGCCGGCGGGGGGGAATATGCGGAACTGCCCCCGCACGCCCGCACACTTGGGCAGTTCCAACGTGAGGGACACGGATCTTGTGCGGGGAAGACGAGGCATTCCACCAAATCCCATGTGCTCAGGTGACGCCAGATTAGACCATCAAGGCAAGTCTTTCCGTGCAGCTGCAACTGCACCCGCGGGCTGGGAGGGGCGCTGCCAGCCAGAGAGCATTTCGAGCCGATGAGCCTCTTGTGGGCGACCCAAAGCTCCTGCTCGGTCAAATCCACTCACCGGCAGAGCCCCCATATCTCACGGATTGGTGGCGTCTACATGCCCAAGGTGATTCGTCGGATGGCGTCTGAAGCTTCAACGAGCCTATCCGGTGAGAAGCCCGTGGGGGGGCGTTCCCCGCCCATGACGGAATTATCTTATGGAGGGGTCGTGATGGTGTCCCAATGAGCAGATATATAAATACTGGGCGATCAATCAAGCACATCCGAAATAAGAAGCCGTGTTGCCCACACTTTTGTCTGTTTCCCCAAAGCCCCCCGCCTTGAAAATACTAGAAACAATGGCTGGCAAGACTTACAACGTTGGTTTCATCGGATACGGGTAAGCTCCACGTTCCCTCAAAACTTGACAAGAGCCGTGATACTGACACAATGATTCCAGTGCTTCCGCCAAAATCTTCCACATTCCCTTCATCAACCAGACCCCTCAGTTCAAGCTCTACAGCATTGTCCAGCGGTCTCCCAAGCCTGGCAACTCGGCCCCCGATGACTACCCTGACTTGAAGCACTACACCAACTACCAGGCGCTGTATGCTGACCCCAACGTTGATCTCGTTGTCGTCGGCACTCCTCCCGACACCCACTTTGAGCTGACAAAGGCCGCTCTGGAAGCCGGAAAGCATGTTTTGACTGAGAAGCCCTTTGTGCCCACCTCTGCCGAGGCCGACAAGCTCATTGCCATTGCCAAGGAGCACAACCGCCTTCTCATTGTCTACCAGAACCGTCGGTGGGACAATGACTTCCGCACCGTCAAGGAGCTCGTCTCCTCTGGAGCGCTGGGCCGCATCGTCGAATACAACACTCACTTTGAGCGATACAACCCCGCTCCCCCTACCGACTGGAAGGCCGGGATGACCATTGCCCAGGGCGGCAGCGCTCTCTTTGACCTCGGAACCCACCTCATCGACCAGGCCTATTTCCTGTTCGGTATGCCCAAGTCGGTCCACGGCCGTGTTCTCTCTCAGCGTGAGGGAAAGCCCGACTACGAGAACCCGGATGCTGTCGCTGCAGAGCTGACCTACCCGGATGGCCTCCTTGTCCACGTCCGCATCAGCATCATGAGCGCCGAAGCCGTGCAGCCCCGGTTCTGGGTGCGCGGAACCAAGGGAAGCTTCCAGAAGTTGGGCCTCGATCCCCAAGAGGAGCAGCTCATGGCCGGCATGAAGGCGACGGATGCTGGCTTCGGCCAGGACGACCCCAAGAACCTGAAGCTGACACTCGTCGGCGACGATGGTGTCCCCCGCGTGCAGCCCCCACCTGTCCGTGAGCCCGTCACTTACAAGGCCTTTTACGCCGAGTTGGCCAAGGCTGTGGAGAGCGGCAAGGAGGAGGACGTACCCGTCAAAGCTAGCCAGGCTCGTGATGTGCTGCGGTTGCTCGAGGGTGTGTTGGAAAGTGCCAAGACAGGCAAGGATGTCACCTTTTAAAAATAAGATGAAGAAGAAGAAGAAGAATTATATGTAATTATGACTCTAATGAATAGCGTTATTTATACAAAAATGGGACATGGCAAAGTTTCGTCCTTGGTTGAAGGTCTGCAGGCCACGTGCATCGTGCGAAGTCATCGTGAAAGCTCTTACTCCAGTGCCGCGTTGGACTTGCTGACTCGACACCTTGCTCCCACCAACACCTGCCCTGGGCATGTGCATATACTCCAAGGGAAAACTCAAGATAACCACAGCATCACATTCGTAGTCATGCCCCCTTTGCAGCCCTTACACCAACCGCAGAAATGCCAAATGCATCAAATGGCGGGGTTTCATTGCCCAGCCTTTCCCCTTTAAATGGCGTGCCATGGCCTAGCATGCCACAGCGCCGCACGCATAGTACCAGCACTCTCGACCTCAATTATCTCCGCAGATCCCCATCCGCCGTTCCTTCGCCGACAGCAATCAACGACTTCGAGTTTTTCCGATCCCCCAGTTCTGTCTCGACTCCACGACATCGACGGCGCGTGCCATCACTCGACAACGATGCTGCCGCTCACCAACACACCCCGGACTTGGAGGCCAATTGGAGCCTCCCTGGTAGCGAAAGTAGCCGCATACGTTCCTAGAAGGATCTTCGAAGGGTGTTGTTTGGATCCAGGATTGACAGGAAGATTTGGACACCGGCCAGCTGCAATGACATCGGATACGGCACGCGCAAGATCTATCCCTGGACCGGATTCTGGATCCGTACTTTGTGCTTCATAGCCTTTTCATTCATCATCTCATTATTCCATTCATACATTGGACTCGAGTGCGGCAGCCCTCAGCCCACCGGTCCTGGCATTTCTGGAGTACAGTCCCAGGGGCCATTCAAATCCCGCTGGATTCTGTACATGGAGAGTTTTGTCGCTGCCCTCGGCTGCTTTGTACTAGCACAAGGCCAATTAAGGTATTGCCCTCACCGTTCTCTCCATTGGAGGCCCATTTCTGACTTGTATCAGTATGCGTGCCACGAGAGAAAGAATGGAGCGAGTCCGGCAGAACGCCATTACAACGGCATACTCTTTTCTGAAGACGACGAGACCCAACCCGAGATACGGAAATGACTGGCAAGAACTGCAACTCATTATTTAGTGAGTACCTCATCGAAGTTATGACCCCATAACTAACCCCTCTAGCGAATGCCTCGCCCTCACCGTCGCATTCCCTGTGACCCTTCTCCAGCAGATTCTCGGCAGGTACTGTGAACCCGACGTCACAAGATACTGCCGCGATGCCGCACGACATTTGCAGCGCTTGAGAAACAATGAAAATCGCACCAGGTTTCCCAGCAGCTTCAGTATGTCAGAGTCTGGATCATCCCTCATACCTGATTGCGCCCCGGTGGATTATTATTTTGAAATCTTTTCGCTCCAGTTGGAAAAAGAGTATGAGAACCAAACCGTGACAATGCAAATACCATCTATGGCATCCCAGCACATCATCTACAACATCCGGAACCACTTTGAGAACCTGGTAGATGAGGGGAACATGGACGATCGAAGGGCTCCTATACTCCGTATGTCTCAATCTCCAGATCCCACATAGCTGCTAACAAAGCTAGGCGAAAATATTGACTTGTTGTCATTGGCTAGTAGTGAATGTCCAGTGTTTTCGTACCGCGACTTTGCGCCAGTTTTCATGTTGCAGCTTCTCGACGTCTCGATGCGAATCATGTCTGTCACGATGCCTGTCCAAAGCTGCGACTGGATCGTCAACAGCACCCAAAACGTAGGAAACAGAATCATATTGCCAACTTTCATGACTTTGATGGCCATCTTGGGTGTCTCCTTGGTCAGCGCGTCCATGCTGACAATGCTCAACGAGATATGGCAGCTGTGGGATCCCTTTGGTGTGGGTATTAATACGTTTGGATGGACGCTGGGTATTGCACGGGAGGTTGATGACATGTTGAATGAGTTTGATGAGCATGATGAGGCGGCTATACTTCGAAAGCATTCATACTTGTGCAGCAGGGAATATTCGGAAGATGAGAGCCTGGACGAGCCCAGGCCTCACATGCGAAGGACACAAACTCTGTGACAGTTGTGATGTTCAGCATCGGAGGAGTTGAATTCTACATGTATCTTTACAGACTTATTGGTTGGTTTCGAGGTAACCATCTGCCGACAATGCAAGTATGGGCTTTATTGCTAAAGGCTTTGCACAGAGAGTGATCCGAGTCGTGAGTTACGACACTGATGAGATAATGCACTATTGTATTTGGGGAGGGAATAGGCATCGCGCCAATAGTTTGTATGGATAAGAGTGTAAGTTGGTGGAGACAAGTCTTTAGCCCATGTTAGTGAAGAGATTATATCAAGAGGTGAGCTCTCAACCGCGACAAATAATGACGAAAGGGTGAATTACGGACAATATTTTTAGCCTTGAATTGAGTTTGCCCACCTTTTCTTTGCTTTAGCGGTTCGTGTTCTATGTCCCTAATCTATGCATAATTCAATCTGCCCCTTTTGGCCCAACCCTGCAAACCCGCTACCCTGGAGTGAACTCATCAAGAATCATATTTGATTAGTCTGTTTATTTATACGAATGTTGTGGATTTTAGAGTAAATTTTAATCTTGAGTTTAAAACAAAAGAGTGTTCAGTCTGAAACTTAAAAGAAAGAAAGAAAGGCCCTCTCATTTCCTCGTAACATAGACAAACAATACATGACTAAATCCAAGCTGCAAGCCATACCTAGCCCAATTTACCCCTGTTAGCCCCCCCCATCCCAACAGCTCAGCTCAGCCCCTGGCAGCCCGCGCCGACGGAGAGCTCGAACGTGTCCGGGTCCGGGAAGAAGTCGGTGTCCGGGTCGAACTTGGCGCGCGGTTGACGTCCAGGGCCGGGGGTGAAGTTGATGTCGTTGCAGTCGGTGTCCAGGGTGCCGTGCATGTTGCTGCTGCGGCCGTCCGAGGTCCAGACGTCGAGCGTCTGGGCGGAGGCTAGGGAGAGGAGGGCGGCGAGGGAGGAGAACTTCATGTTGTTGGGAGCTGTGGAGGAGTTGTTGGTTAGTTTTGGATGCGGGGGTAGGAGTGGAGGGAATGAGAGGAAGTTTCGTACTAGGAATTGAAGGGTAGTTGGTTAATATGAGAAGCTGGTAAGAGAGTAAAGTGATTTGCCTATTTTTCATGCTGTAGATTGTCTTGTTGTCTTTGTTGCTTTGGTTCATCCTGTTTGTCTACGGCTCAACTCCATCAGTCTTTTATATTCATCCTGTGTCCGCCTCTCTCGTAGACTCTGATCTCATGGCCCAATTCTTTTCTTGTCCGATCTTACAGACTCAACCTTTCACGTCGTCGACGCGGTCTGCCTCGTGAGTTTCATGATCGCCGTGCACCGCATATGCACAGTCTCACAGAGTGCTGCTGCTGCGGCGGCGGCGGCGCCCCTCACGTCATGTCCGACTCTCTCTCTCTGTAGACACGGACACAAAAAAAAAAAAAAAGGGTTCTAAGCTCTGCAGTCGTGCTATTTTTCGCTAATGCAGCTGCGCAACGAGAGGTTGGTGCCATGTTCTGGACGACGGTGCTGCTGTTCATTTGCGCGTTCCAGATGGAGGCGATCACCATTCAGCTTCGTCGCACAAACGCCCCCCCTCGATGACACTGAGGGTTCCCATTTTCGCTTCAGGCGGCCAAGGCACGAACGCAATACTCTCGCGATTACGTTTTTTTTTGTTGGCGCCCCTGACGTTTCTTTAGGCAAGCAAAAAGTTGGCCCCCAAACAACACCCAGACCCGGGAAAAACGCAGGATGATGACCCGCGCCTGCAGGCTGGTTCCTTGTCCAGCTGTGCGGCGTTTGGAGCGAAGGAGTCAATACCATGCGGGCGAGGCCATGAGATTGGCAGATTAATTTAGGTTGTTTGACATTACTCCGTTATATGAACTAGACGGCATTGTTACCGGTCAGGACGCCAGGCTTGGAGTGAGCATGAATACAGAACAGACATCACATATCGGGAACCAAGACGAAACGGAGGGTCAAGTCATCCACACACAACATAGAGCTTTTTCTTGCTTCATGCCTGACTGCATTGCACTTTTACTGCACCACTACACAAACTAGAGGTATATCCAAAAATAAGTCCGTTTACCGCTTCTTCTCTTGTCCAACCAGGCCCAAAGCCTAGGTATGGACATATTCCAAAATAGTTGCCTCACCAAACGTGGCGGGTTCCTTGTCGGCCGTGTCTCGTCGGTTGTGCATGCCCTGAGGTAGACCATGCGAATATATACAGCGTGAAAAGCAAAATATCAAAAGGGGATTTTTAATCCCAAAATAAAATGCCCAAAAATAACTCCTATATTTCCTCCTCTCCGAAAGAGGGGAGCAAATCAAATGCGTAACGCTAATGATCAAGCAAACTTTGTGATTACAGAACCAGAGTGAAGCCCACGGCGACGGCTGCGACGGCGGCGGTGATGGTACTTCCAATGAGCTTCTGGGCAAAGCTCTGAACGTCGACAGCAGTGCTGACGAAGCTAGGGTTGTATGGGGCAGGCTCGCGATCGTCCACGGTACCGTTCCAGCAGTAGCTGTCAAAGCAGGACTGGCAGGCAGAAGGGACGGTGGTGTTGGTTCGGTCGAAGCTGCGGGAGAGCATGGCGCAGGCAACGCAGACGGGCCAGTTCTTGTCGCGGGTGCCGTTGAGCTGGGTGGCGACGGAGTAACCGTTCTCGACGATGGCCGAGAGCTCGGAGCCGTTGATGGACATCTGGAAAGTAGAGATGTTGGCAGCGTAGACGTAGGGGTAGTTGGGGATGTAGACAATCAGGGGCGCAGGCACCGTCGTGTTGGTGGCATTGCAGCCAAAGAAGGTCGGGCGGGTGTTGAGACCAAGGTTAAGGAATGTGTTCTTGCTGGGGACCACGGGGAACGAGGTGCCCTCTGAAATATCCTCCAGGGAGCGCTCATAAGTGGCGATGGGAGAGGCACCATCGGGCCAGTTGTTTGCGGTGTCAGCCGAGGAGTCAAAGGAGAAGACGACATCAACGTTGCGAGAGGTACGAATATGTGGCTGGTAGGGAATGTTCTGGAGATCCTCGCCACCGTCGACAAGGGTGAGGCGGTCGTGGTCAGCAAAGGAGTTGTTGTTGTCGTTCCAGCCCTTGAAGGGGTTCGGCGTCCAGTCAGCAATGTCGTTGTTCTCGTCGCCAATAGCCTCGAGGACCGCGCTGACGGCTGAGATGGCGAAGTCGGGGACGTTGTCGGGAATGTAGGTGCTGTTCTTCTGGTTGAGGTAGAGAATAATCTGGTTAAACAGACTGCTGGAGGTACCCATGACAAAACCGGCGTTGTCAAAGCCTCGGATACAGTCCTTGTCGTTGGGAAGCTTGCCGTCGTTGAACTCGGAGCCGACGTACTTCAGGGGAACGAAACCGCGAAGGGTTGGGTCGTAGGAACCGAGCTCCCAGGGAGTAAACTCGAAGACGGTCGAGTTGAGAGCAATGATGGTCTCGTTGGGGTTACGGCTGTCAGCGATGACAAAAGGCATGGGCGCATTGCCAGACTTGAAGTCCTCGTCGTCGGCGATGGAGGACCAGGTGAAGGCAGGGCCCCCGTCGGTGGCATTGATCAGCTGGTACGAGAGCATACGGCCCCAGTAGTCGGTAAGCGATCGCTCGTAACCGGCATCCTTCTTGTCAGAGACGGCGTTGAAGATGTCGTCGTAGTAGCCCAGCAGACTGTACTGCTCAGGACCCTCGAAGATGGAGTTCTGCAGTTGCCAGATGCCGGGGTAGTTGACACTGGCCTGGACCGATGTCCAGTTGTTGATCATCAGACTGCCCAACAGCCAGCTTCCACCAGACAAACCGGAGATGTAGGTGGCGCTCTGCAGCAGGCCACCGAGGTTTCCGGATGCCGTGCTTCCGTCTGAGCGATCATCCCAAGCGGCGACAGCACCTGCGCCGGACAACATGGCACGGTAGCCACCACCGGACAGGGCGAGACCGATGTTGGGGAGGGCGGTGGTGTCGTTTTCGGCATTCTCGAGGTACTTGTCGCTATCGAAGTCGGGGATGGCGATGCGCTTGAGGAGCTTGCGGATGTGAGGGACGGTCACGTTGCGGCGCTTGGGGAGCCATTCGAGCTCTTCATCGGACAACTTGGTGCCATTGCGGATGCTCGGTCGGGTGCTGGGGCACTTGACAGCCGTGGGGACGTAGCCATTGGGGGCCTGGGCAGTGCCGCGATTCGACAATCGGGGCTCGTTTTGGCGCGATGCGAGGGTGGTGTCGACAGAAGATGAGTCGTGTGCTGCGGGTGACGTCAAAACCACTGTACCTGAAATCGTGCGCACACACTCCCGCGCCGCAACACCGGCGTGGACACCATGCAGAAGGCTGCCCACAGACGTGGGCTGGCTACCCACAGACACCGGGTGCCAGGTGGATCGCGAGGGAAAAGACGTTTTGCGCATCGGGAAGGATTTAACATACCGACAGGATTAGGAGATGCTGCTGCAGGAGAGAGGGCCGCAGCAGCAGCCAGAATGGCCGTCAAGCGGCTGGAGATGGAGGCCATTGGTGATGGCTTAGAACCCGAACGCGTATGGATTTGAGGGGCGAAGGGAGGGGGGGTTTTTTAAAGTTGATAAGAGGGAGCCGGGCCCTTGTTGTTCGCGTATTGCCCAGCAAGCAATTGCAATGCGCAGGAAAACGAAATGAACAGCGATTTCGCAAAGCGGCCCACGAAAAGTTGGGCGAATATGATGGTTTTGAAGCAGTGGATGGGCGAGCGCTAAAGTAGTAAGGCTGCGGGCTAAAAAAAGACGGTTTGGGGCGGTTGGAGCGCCGACGTTGGTGATTGGGGCCTGTGGGTTGGCTGTGGCTTGCAGCGCGGGCGCGACAGCACTTAAAGTATTGTCGTTTCCGGTATGAGTGGTGAAACTCGATGGGAAACGGTGAGGGGATCAGAGATCAGAGATCAGAAATCAGAAACCGGAATGATGAAATTGCCCCCAAGACAGGATGGACAAACAAGATAGAGGCAAGGGCCGGGAGGGATGGGGAGAGAGAGAGACGTGAGAGCGACGGGGTCGAGTTAAATTATTTCATTCTTGCTATTGTCGTCACTTGGCCGTCGCTCTACGGCTTTTTTTTTCTGGGGCGCCAAGCAAAAAGTCAGCCCAGGCCTGTCGCGCGCTGAGTCGCTTCCGGGGTGCCCAAAGAAGGATTTGCATTGGGTGACAAGGAGCAACATGGATCAACATCAGGGAGTGGCACATGTGAGAGAGGGATGGATAGGCAGAGGACCGGCCTCTGTGGCCCCCGTGATGACACTGGGACGGGTTCGGCAGTGCCGGGAACAGTGCAAGGCGCAGAGCGATGAGCAGAGTTTTGGGGCGTGGGGATGGTGGTGATGGAATCATGTCTGTGACTGGCGGTTGGTGCCGAGTCCAGCGGGGAAACGGTGCCGAACCCATTCCCTCCCATCCATCATCGGCGGCGAGCATACCGAGAATAAGCCCCATGCCAGCCCTGGATCTTCTCGACGGTCCAGTCCCTCGAGAAACAGCCACTGGAACAGCCACCGAGCCGTCCATGACGATGGGCAAAGAAGGGACCCCTGTGTAAGCGACCGCCCCAGGAGCAGTTAGCAAGCGCCGGAGTTGAGGGGTGGCCCCTGCATATGTCCATCGGACGGCTAACAAATTCCTCCACTCTGGGTGCATACGGGAACACTGGCAGTACTCAAGCCACCGCCTATCTTGCTGGGGACGGGGACATGGGTCAGGATACGATTAAGGTATTTTCATCTATCATTCATCAATCCTCATCAACACCCGACCCCGTAACGACGGATTGATTGAGCGGCAGCCCGCAACAGACCCAAGGCCATCTTCGACACCACCGGTCCTGCCCAATCCTGCTACACGTCCCAGCAAGCAGTGCCAACTGAAATGGGGACAAGACACAGAATTAAAAAAAAACCCACCACAAACCTCGTGTCTCAGGGGAAACAGACGCCGCCGCTGGCTGCCCCATAGGTAAGCGGCCATCTGTTCGGGTTCGGGTTCGCTGGGCCCAAGACATGATACCCTTGGCACTGGCTTGGCAAGACAGACAACAGCGCCTGGGGCACTGCGCCAAGACGGCAAGACGGCCTGTGTCGCGACACCTGCGAATGCAAGCAGCGGGCGCTGACACCAAAACCAAAGGGCTTGTAACCGTTTCCCCTCCAGGGCGTCGATGCTCCCCTGATCTTCATTCGCTGGTATGACGTCTGATTGGGCGACTCCTGGCGACGGTTTTACATCGCCCGGCTGCACTGGGGGCCAAGTCAGAAGAAAAAAAACCCATTCTTTAGCTGTGTCATAGAGGACATGGGAATTTCGCCCAACAGCTGCAAAAAGCCCATCGTAACTACGACTGTTCCGCATCTTCCGCCATTTGACCGCAGAAGCTTGGCTTTCATTTGTGCCAAGCAAGACCCCTCTTTCCGCCTCTTCCCGTCCTCGTATAGACACATACCCGTCTGGCTTCTCGGTCGGTCAGTCGGTCGTTTTCTTTTGCATCTTTACCGGCCTGCAGCAACCGCACTCTCCCATCTTTCGTGCACTGCCCCAGGTGTGTCAGCATCCGTCTCACGAGATCCTGCGGTTACACTATTTTCAGCTGCCCAAGCCTTAGCTCCAGCTCTCAGCTCCGCATATGGCCTTGACCGACGGTGAGAGGTCATGACACGACACATGTTATTCATGCCTTCCCAAAGTCCCCGTAGATGATCAGCGTCAGGCCTCCAGCGTGAAAGTGTGTAGATGCCCCGCTGTTATTGCCAGCGCACGCGCCTGACCCCCCGTGAACCGCAGAAAAAGCAACAGGTCTGTTCATGCGCCGTCTTTTGAGTGTTGCTATAAACTTGCTGCAGCGTTGGGCCGACAGCGCACCCGTTTCATGCACGCGGCGGGAAACAAGTTTCTTTCACTTCCCGACCGCTACGAGAACCCGAGACTAAAACGAGGACTTTGCTTTTTTTTTCCTGCCATGCACTGCCTGGAAGTTAGACAGTGCATCGGTGTCTGGAAGATGCCGAATCTCCTGCCACATGTGGCAGCGGAGGCCGCGGACGAGTCCACAGATGGGGCCAACCGATCACTCCGGGCGGGAGACAAATCATGCCGGCGGGAAGGATGAAACACAGCAGCGATCACAACCCCGTGGGTTTCACGCGATTGGCTTCTACAGCTCAATTAGACTTTTCGCTCTTTGCCTGATATATACGTCGCATGGACGAGTTTCACTTCTTTTTCACGAGTTGTCATTTTTTTGCGTGACATCGCAGCTCCCGCACTAATTGCTGTCCCGTGAGCAAGTTACTCTGTAGGTGATGAAGCGATGAACAAGTGAAGTTTGCAGGGTGACAATGGCGGGGTCCATAAGCAAAGCCACCAAGGGTTAGTTGGGAAAGGGGCTTGGCTATCTCCCCCCCAGCGTTGCAGCAGGGAGCACATGAAATTGCAAAGATGCTCAAAGAGGTGGCAGATCGGCGGCTTGGGGGTGGTATTTTTTTTCTTTCCTTCTTCTCTCGATTAGTTGCCAAAGATGATTGATTACCTACCCACAACCCTCGTCCCGTCCTGGGGCTGATGGCCCACGTGCCGAGCCAGTTCCCAAAACTCTGTATACGCACTAGCAGCCAATCTGCGATCGCTTTATACTGGGTCTAGAACACACCAACCCACGGCATCTCTGAGAAGCATGTGCATATTGGAAACGACCGCGTCTAGACTTTGTCTCGTGACGCATCTCAGCCCAGTGAGACCATTTGCTCCCAGCGCATTAGAGGTCAGTGCTGTGAGCGAAACATGACGTAAGAGTGGTGTAGCTTGGATCACAACCCAATAACAACCACCGTGGGTAATAATATAACCTTATCGAAGTCTCAGCGTAGACTGTGAAAATTAGCCCAGTAAATTTATCTTTGGGTTATATATATATGTTGAAAATCACATGCTGCTGCTTGCTTAATTATATGTCGGAATCAAAGTGCTCTGTCACACCCCAACCCCTTAATTCTGGCCATCGATATGTAGATAAATTTCATTTTAGGGTTCCTCGACTGTATTGAGAGATGTTTATTCCTATTCCGCACTGTTTTGTCTCTCAGCCTCCAATTTGTTTGAAGTTCACAGTGCTATCCTAAATCATATTTACAGCGGCCATAGTGTTCCATATTTCGCCGTAAACCACAATGAGTGGCGGGTATCAAGTATGTCTACATACGTTACAGTGCAGGCCTTGGCCTGTCTTCTGTTTGCCATATTAATCATCTCCCGCGGGCTCTCGTCCAAACGGGCGGTTGAACTTGAGCAGACCGTTCAATCCGCCCACCCATGGGTCATCGTCGTCTGCCCGGATCACACATGGCACGCCTCCGTGCCACTCCTCTCCAGGTCCTGCTCTGCCAACAAACTCACCTTCTATCCTGATTTCTGTTCCGGGCGATACGCCCATGCACCGTTTGCCATCAATACTCAGGTCCAATTCCCGACCTCGATTCTTAGGGCTCATCCGCAATGTTACTTTGGTGTCCAGGGGCAACACCAGCGACCGGAAGCTGAGGCTGCACGGACTGATGGGAGTGATTAGCAAAGACTTGACTAGCGGGTGCACGATTGGGCCTCCAGCACTGAGACTGTAGGCCGTTGACCCCGTGGGCGTGCTGATCAAGATGCCGTCGGCGATTGTTTCGGTGAAGTAATGTCCATTCTGATAAATGTCGATGATTGCAAGATGCGGATGTGAGCCTCGATGCACCGAAATCTCATTGATTGCCCGGAGAGATGGAGAAGGCTCCTTGGTTTCTGCGATTGGTTTCGCATCCGATTTTGCGTCACGCGATAGCGAGCTTGATAGCCAGTTGTTGATATTGTTTCCGTCAGGGTCAAACACATCCGCTTTAATCCGGTGACGGAGGAGCACCTTGGAGGCCCGTTGAGCCCCAAGACTTTTGCCGTTCATCCCCTCCCAACCCGAGTACGCCTGGCTGTTGGCCGTGTCCCACTCGCCCCGTGGGTAAGCAGCGTCCCGCGTAGCGACGTTGCTCCCGCTCATGTACATCTCTCGCCATGCCTTTTTGTACATTCCAATGTCCCATTCGCCCAGAAAGCCCAACGTTCCCATGCTAAAAGACAAAATTGGCGGCACCGAGCCATGGAGTTTGAAGAGACTGGCCGCCCGAAGGACCGTGCCGTCACCACCAAATGTGGCAATCACATCAATCTTATCCGCGATACAGGCTTGAATGTCGGATGTAAATATGGGGAAATCGAGCCGGTCTTTTAGAGTCTCGGCAATTCGGGGCTCAAAGACGAGATTGACGTCAGGGTATTCCAAACGGATATGCTTGGAAAACATGACAACGGCGTCGACGACATCATTTGAGAAGAGTTTCTGGATAACGAGGAGATTTCGAGGCGGTCGCGGCCAGTTGAGGGAAAGGAGAGACGAGCCGGGCTTGCTGCCCTTCAAGTAGCGGGGGCTCGTCCGTTCAGGTAGCTCACTAATACTTTGTATACTGGCCTGCTGAAGTGGGCGGGTGGTGGAGAGGAACCGGCATGACGATGAGGCCGAGGACCGGGGTAGTATTGAGAGCGGTCGTCGTCGCAAGGCTGGCTGGGCGAGTGCCCGCCCTCTAATTAAGGCTCGATTAAACATGCTGGATGATGGGCGCCGTACTCATAATGCCGTGGGGTAAGGCCTCAGGGCCCAAAAATCCGGATTTCGAACGATGGGTTTTTGAATAAACCTTGCGAGCTCAGGACGGCAGAATGGCGGCTATGAACGGATCATGGTGGGCTGGGGATTGACCGCCTTCTCTTTTGGACCATGAGGGTAGAGCAGCAGCAAACCACGAGTCAAGGAAATAGCTGACACAAATTTCGCATCACGTATTTATTGGCTGCTCGTCCCAAGGACAGTGCAGCATTACTCCCATCTTACTATGGAGCTATTAGTGCTAGCTATCCTTCGAAAATGTCCATAAAACACTGCTATAAGATGGAAATTGAGAAAAAGGCTGCGGTGCGTTGCTTTCGTATGCCAGCATTACCTTATGTCAGTGTTTCCCACACATCTACTTGACCTGTCCAGCCAAGATTTTTCAAAAAGATTTCACTTGTAATTCTGCAGCATGTGTCCGTCGCAAACTGATGACCTTGTGGAGCAGGGTATGAACCATGATGGTGGGGACGAGGAGCTTGGGCAGGCATCCCTGGGGCGGTCAAGGTAGGTTCTCACTGATGTGCAGTTGAGGTGGATATCGCATGTGATATGCTTCGATTTGTGATTCCAACAGGATGTTTACTTAGGGAGTTGCGTGTCCATCTGCTCAATATTATGGATAAAGCTCTGGCCCTCACTAGATAGCTCCCCGCATTTGGATGCTCAGGGCAGTTCGGCTGCGAATAATGATCAGATAGGCACGCTCCCATTGGCCCGCCGGCATCGGGATCTGACAAAGCCCGACCACCTTGTGGCGCACGTCATAGGGCTCCGAGGCACCCGCCCACCTGATGTCACCCCTCAGCGTCCGACGCATTCAAGCAGAGACGCAGCTAAGGCTGCCTACCTGGCCTGGACTGAGTAAGGCACACGAACTAAGCATCATGTGCACTATGTCTTTATCTTACAGTTTCGCTCAGCCAAGACACATCCTCTAGCGCTCGCTGCCCGTCAACGAGCCCAAGCCTCTACTACCGCTGAAACAGCACGCGGGGTTCGCAACCGGTGGCACCTCTTTGACCCTGCTCACCCGCTGCCTTCACGTGTCTCCGCCCTTGATTCGGACCGTTGCCTGTCGACGGCGCAAACCTCTGTGGTACTTGAAGCTCTCCGTCCCCCCGTTGCTCCCGAAACGCCACTTTCTCTCCCGATCTCCTCAAATTGCGACGCTGAAGAGCAAGAGCCCGCCGGTCGTTGCCCGCCATGACCGCCGATCTTGAACATCCAAACCTCTCCGATGCAACCATACCCGGTCCGGAGTTGACCTCTGGGCTGCCCGGAATGTCCGATAAGCCCAAGGCTGCGACTCAACCTGCGGGCGAATACCACCCTTCTGGGAAAGAAGGCTATGGCCGGCTGATGCAGCTTGTGAGGGGAGCCTTGTTTGCTATCTACTTCAACTCATGCATCATCATGTACGTCTTCTTCGCCCATGTCGCTGACGCGCGCGCGATTGGGATGACACTGACCCGGCTATCAATAGTACCCACATCACCCAGTTAATCGGGGCTCCGCTGTACTTCGTAAATCGAGAATGGTACTACGCCTGGATGGCCATGACGAAACGCCATTTTGCCATAATCATAACCCTCATGACTCACATTTGGGGTCCTACAACTATTAGAATCAGCGGCGATAAATCCGTAGCCGGCCAGATCAAACCTACCCCCGATGGCGGCGTGCAGTTTGACTTTCCGGAGCGTCTAGTATTGATTGCCAACCACCAGGTACGAAAACGGTGGCAAGTCCTGTTTGTTGGAACATTGGGCTGACACTCCGCAGATTTATACTGACTGGCTATATCTTTGGTGGGTGGCTTATGCTAACTCTCCGGGCATGCATGGTCACATTTTCATTATACTCAAAGAGTCTCTCAAGAGGATCCCTATCATTGGCCTGGCAATGACCTTTTTTTCGTTTATCTTCATGTCACGCAAAATGGCCACTGATCAACCACGGCTGGCCTACCGACTGCAAAAGCTCAGCCAACTCAAGATTGATCCTCGAGGCCAAAAGTACCGCGACCCAATGTGGCTTCTCCTCTTCCCAGAAGGCACTAACCTTTCCGGCAATGGACGGAGAAAGTCAGCAGCCTGGGCCGCCAAAAACAACCTCAAGGACCCCGAGCACCTGATGCTGCCTCGTGGTACTGGAATGTTCTTTTGTCTAAACGAGCTGAAGGATTCTGTCGAGTACGTGTATGACTGCACAGTTGCATACGAGGGCATTCCGTAAGTCTCACTGCCCCCTGCGGTCAGCATGATTATATGATTAACTAAAAAGCAGTCGTGGCAAATATGGCGAGGAATACTTTGGCCTGTCCAGTACCTACTTCCAGGGCCGCCCCCCTAAGTCGGTTAACCTCTATTGGCGCCGCCTCCGAATTGCAGACATTCCCCTCTCGGACCAGAAGGAGTTTGATGACTGGCTACGGGAGCAGTGGTACATCAAGGATGCACTGATGGAGGAATATGTGAACAACGACAAGTTCCCTGCCATGACAGAAGGCAAGGTGGACTATGTCGAGACTCAAGTTCGCACTCGGTATCCTTGGGAGATTCTTCAAATCTTCTCGGTTTGGGGCACGGTTGCCTTGATGTGGTACAACATCAAGAAGTTTTTCGGCTCGGTTACTGCGATTTTTGTGTGAAATTTACACGGGACCACGACATATTGACTGGTGTTTATGAGCATGAGGAGTTGTCTGGCGAGGGATACCCGCTATGAATTCATTCTTGGGATTTGATCGTCATTTCGGTATTGGAATTATGTTGGGTCGTATGGTTTGACACGTTCAGAAACCAGAGGGGAGGGTGCGAAGCATGGTTGGATTGTTCTGGCTTTGCGATTTTTCGATTTTTCCTTGGGTTCCGCGTTCGTCCTAGTCATTTCAGAGTTGCCGAGGCTCGAGGAAGAGGAGGTCATGATGAGGTTGGGAACTAGAAAGCCACTTCGGTCTCTATCCGAAGAGAATGGTGTCGAGTTAAGCGATGACGCGGATATTTTGGAGTTGAGAATTGAGCATTTTGCTTTGGACTATACGCCACCTTGTACTCCTTGCGCGAACTGTGTGACAGACAATCTTACTTTGGTTGACTTGGCAGGCCACAACGACAAGACGGCGGAAATATTTCCTGGACGATACGAGGCCTAGACGCCTTGGCATATTAGACTACGCGCAACGGGGGGCGATTGGAAATGCCCTAGCGCTCAGACCGTCGTCATGCAACTGGCCAACAAGCAGCAATTGACAAGACAGGCGTCAAGGATGGCTGCCACCAACAGCCGCGAGCCTCGGCATCGGCCCTCGCTCTACGGCGTGTTATTGGTGGAGGGCGGCCGGGAGATGAGCGCAGCGTGCGGGGAAGGGCATGGTGGGTGGGCATTGCAGATTGAGGGTGTGATTGAGCACCAGGATGAAGCGTACGGCGTCGCGTTGGTGGAGGCACCTTTTTCGGTCATAGAGACTTATTTGAGCCTTAGTTGAGCATCTAGCTTTGAACGCACCACGCATTTGGGGGAGGTCAGGTGGCTTGCACCATGGTGTTAATCGTCCGCCCTCTAGGTCGACCCTGTCACGGTTCGCAACGTTTCTCAACAAACTATGCGGAAAAGGTTATCTTGCGGGCCGATATTGACACCGTCCAGCCGTCCGTGTGCGGTGGCTCCCGCCAACTTTTGATGCCATTCTGTGCATGCCATCATTCGACTTTTCGTGGCCATGCAGCACGCACACAGCAGCTTTGGGGGTTCGGAAGCGGTGAAGCCTAGAGGGCAATGTCATTTCTCTTTCAACGGAAGTCTCGGTCGTTTCGCTTCGAATTGAAAACCTGCGTAACCCAGGCCAGTGGGTATGTTACGCTGCCAAGACGCGAGCAGATTCCAGGTCGTGGCTCGCCGGGTGACTGGTTGATCTGCCCCCCGAGCAATGTACCTTATTGCTGGCACCCCCCTGGTTGTCCATCTAAATGTGACACCCATTACAGAGCTTAAAACACATTCTAATAACAAAGTAAACAAAGCAAGTCCCTTATTTTATCAGCTAGCCGCTTTGGCTCGACACCACTTCCGCACTCCAAGGCAACCCCAGCTGTCAACCACGATCCGTCCAGACTGATAGCTTCCAGCCTCATTGCGACCTCTTCCCCCTCATCGCTTCTCGACCCATTTCAGGAAGTCCCCCGGCGCTGCCAAGCAGCGCCCCAATCTACCCCGCAAAGTCGGACGACAAACCCCGGATCCTCAGTGGACCTGCTTGGGTCGCCGGCAGATCTTGCGGGGGCGGGGACGGAGGGGACAGCCAACCCAGCCAATATGGCCGTGTCCATGCGCAACACTGGCTCCCTCGACGCCGCAGAACGTCCCCGCTGCTTATCTGCTTTTGCTCGTTTCGCCCGTTAGGGTGAGGAGAAATGGGCAAGGGCCTTGCGCCCGGGGTGGAAGGACGACCGCCACCCGAGGCATCTATGGACGGCTCGTCGGGCGTGATTGGGCTCGCCGAGAAGCTCGCCGAGAAGCTCGCCGGGCAGCATTCATTGGGAGGGTTGTTTGCAAAAGCCATTTCTCAACGAATGGGTTGCCACGGATGTTCGCAGAATGCCAGCTAGACCAAAGGGGAAGTAGAACATGGGCGGCCCGGGACGTGACCCTAACAAGCTCGGGGGGCCACAATGACTTGAGGAACGGGGATCATCACACGGGTAAGACATGCGTCGTGTCTTGTGTCACACTGGGAGCCCTGTTCCCTGGCTTGGAAGGTGGTGCTGCCTCTTTTGACGGGAAGCGTCTGCCGATCATCTCCGAGTCCATTCATAATTGTGTATAACTTTGAGCCTGCTCCCGCTCGCGCTTCTGTTTGCGGCACACGCACACTTATCACAAACAAATACCACAAAATAGCACACACCCCCAAAAAAGACATATTAACCACACAACGTCCTGGCATCGCCCGGCCTGGACTCATCCTTGCTCAATCCATCCTCTCAACTCGCCCGAGATCATGGAGAGACACGATGGTCTCAAAGAGACGCCGAGTCTCGAGGCTGCTGGAGAGACCAAGCACCTTGACTTGACGCCCAGCCAGCTCAGCTCCGATCAAGACCTCGACCATGGATTCACAGTTGAGGAGCAGCGCAAGATCATGCGCCGTATCGATCGTCGCTTAGTTGTGACTGTCGGTGCCATGTACTGCGTGTCTCTGATGGATAGAACCAACATGAGCGCGGCCAACATTGCTGGCATGAGTGTTGAGCTTGTCTTGACTGGCTTCAGATACGTGCGTCACAAACATATAGAACCTCTATTTTTAGCGGTATACTAATGGAAATGCTTTCTAGAACATTGCCAATCTGGTCTTCTTCATCTCGTACATCATCTTCCAGCCTCCCTCCACTATTCTGATCCGCAAGATCGGCCCGCGCATTCACCTTGCCCTGCTCACCCTCTGCTGGGGCGCCGTAATGATCGGCATGGGATTTGTCCATAACCACCAACAGCTTTCTGCACTTCGAGTAGTTCTAGGACTGTTCGAGGCAGGATTTTTCCCTGGTTGTGTTTACTTGCTGTCGACTTGGTTCACTCGATGTATGTTCCGATACCCACCCACACCCACCTTGATAAAAAAAAAACTATACTAATCTCGAGTAAAGACGAGGTTGGCAAGCGATACTCTCTATTTTACATGCTTGGATGTGTGGCTTCCGCTTTTTCAGGTATCCTTGCATACGGAGTGAGCATATTCCATGGCAGCCAGTTTTAATACATCAAGCCGCTTACACATTTCTAGCTCATGCAACTTGACGGCCGCGAAGGACTCACTGGATGGCGCTGGATCTTCATCATCGAGGGTGCCCTGACCATGGCCCTCGGTATTGCTGGATACTGGCTGTTGGTTGACTTTCCCGACTCCAAGCGCAAGTCGTGGTCGTTCCTCGGCCAGCGGGAGCGCGACTGGGTTGTTGCTCGCATCCAGCGCGACAGAGGTGATTCGAAGGTTCCGCCTTTCGAATTGGGCAAGTTCATCAAGGGTGGTCGAGATTGGAAGGTTTGGGCGTACGCCATGATCTTTTTCGACACCACGACAATGACCTACGCAATTGCCTATACCCTTCCCCTGATCCTCGTCGGCAACATGAAATTCAGCGTCGGACAAGCCCAGTGCCTGGTTGCACCCCCCTACGCTTTTGCCGGCATCATCATGTTCATCACCGGCTGGGCCGGCGACAAGTACAGGGTCCGAGGCCCCATCATCATCTTCAACATGGTCCTCTGCCTCATCGGTCTCCCCATCATGGGCTGGGCGTCATCCGCCGGCGTGCGGTACTTTGGTGTTTTCCTCGTGACGGCCGGCGCCAACAGCAACATTCCAGCGGTCATGTCCTTCCAGGCCAACAATGTGCGCGGCCAATGGAAGCGAGCCTTTTGCAGCGCCACCCTCGTAGGATTTGGCGGCATCGGCGGTATTGCGGGAAGCCTGGTGTTCCGCAAGAAGGACGAGGCCACGGGATACAAGCCCGGCATGTACGCGTGCATCGCCTGCTCCCTCCTCACCATTATCCTGGTGGCCCTGTGCGACCTCGAATTCAAGCGTTCAAACGCCAAGGCCGACAGAGGCGAAAAGGTGCTCGAGGCCCACGATGTAAGTCTTAACAACCACCGCGATAGTTTGGGTTAGGTTTAGGTTAAGTTACTAACTCGATTTTAGGACGACGCCACTGCAGATTTCCGATATACCTACTAGGCAAGGTGCTGCTCATTCCCCCCCGAGCTTACGAATCGGAACCAGAATTGTCTTCCCCCCTCCCCGGATTTTAGCCGGCATGGTTTATGTAATGTTCACACAAAGATACTGTAATGAATAAGGTGGTGGTCTGTTCTTGCTTTGTATAATCTTAGTCTCGGACGATCCCTTTGTACCTAGTTGCAGGTACTAGCTTAGTAAAAGAATGAAGTTGTCTGATTGTTCGATATTTCATTGCCGCCCGTTCAAGCATTGTCCCAATGAAATGTGTTTGTGACGAGGATACATTGTGTCGTGTGCACTTGTTCTAGTTTTAGGCATCTCATGGTACAAAGAAGACGTCGGTGTGTACGACCCGAAGCTTACCTCAAACATGAGACAAATAGGCCACGGGACCCATTCGGACCTTTGCACAGCCAATTTTTTTCTCTGGATCAAATGTATCGAACCCGTATGTATAAATACATCTATATACCCATGATGCCTGTACATGACTCCGGCCTTACCGTTTACATTTGCATTCTGATATGTTTCGTGGTGATGTGGCTAGCTGTTCCCATCATATTCTCATTGGCTTTGTTCGCCAGGATATACCTTGCTCAGAGACAGGAGCCATGGCCAGAGGAAGGTAAATCTTTACTGGATGAAGATGGCGTCACGCATTATACGGTTTAAAACAAAACCTAAAATCAAAACAAAAAAACCGGAGAGATCGGCAAGGTGATACAAAAATAGTTCGCTTTTATTATTGATAGATAGAAAGTAATTCAACTTTTTTTTGGTCATTTGTACACTGTTTGACCAGACGCACCGGCATTTGTCATGTCCGTCGTGTTCTCATAATTTACATCAGGTTGACGCTTCGGCGACGGCGGCGCGAGGCGATGGTGGTGCTGTTGGTGCTGTTGCCGGTGCCGGTGCCGGTGCCGGTGGCAATTCGGTCCTCCAGCACGGGGTTGAGGGGGCTCTTGGCGGCGAGGTACTGGATGAGGACCTCGTCCTGGGTGTCAAGGGTGACGTAGTTGGTGGTGGTCTCGAGGAAGCTGTCGCCGCCGCCGGCGATGAAGTCCAGGGTGATCATGCGGTACTCCTTGTCGTCCTCGAGGCTGTTGCCGTTAAGGGTGAGGCCGGTGAGCTTGGAGCCGTTGTTGTTGCTGGGGTTGTAGGTGACCTTCAGGGGGCTGGAAACCTGGAACCAAGAGGTGATGGTCTTGCCGTTGAACTGGTTGACCTTAGTCACGGCACCCTCGAAGATCTGCTTGAGCGTGGATCCGTTGTAAGTGAGCTCGACGATGGAGTTGCCAAAGGGGAACGAGGTCAGAACGGCGCCGCGGGTAATGTCGCCCTTCTCAATGGTGGCTCGAACACCACCAGCATTGATGAAGGCAAAGTCGGGCTTGGCGGTGCTGCCAGTCTGGTTCAGGCGGTACTCGTACATGGCATCGGCCATGACCTGGCCAAGGAGGCAGTCGTCCGTCTGGCACTTGCTCTGGTCGAGCTCAACCTCGGTGCTGCCAACAACCTCTGCGGCAAACTCCTCAAAGGGGCCCCTCCAGCTCTTGATGGTCTGGTTGAGAGCGGCATCCATCTGGGTGCTGTTGTCCATGTGAATGGGGCCGCCGTGGTACTCGAGGGCCTTTCCATCGTCGTCAAAGGTAATGTCAATGTAGCCCACATACTCGCCCCATCGATAGGCCGTCACAATGAAGACCTCGTTGCCGTTAACGTCCTCGACAATGGTGGGGTACTTTCCCTCCGCGCCCTCGAAGTCGCCGAGGGGGGTGTGGCTGTGGCCGCCGATGATGAGCGACAGACCCTCGGTCTTAGCGGCGAGCTGCTGGTCAACGTCATAGCCGACGTGGGTAAGGGCAACGATGCGCTTAATGTCGGTGTTGTTTCGGATGTCCCAGATAGTCTTCTGCACAGAGTCAATGGGGTCCAAGAAGGTGGTCTTCTCTCCAACGCTAGAGATTCCGGGAGTGGTGTCGGTGGTGACGCCAATAACTGCCAGGTCGTATTTCTCGAAGATGTGGTAGTTCTTGATGGTCTTGTTGAGCCCCTCGTACTCACTCTTAACGTTGCAGGAGACAACGGGGAAAGTCAGGTTCTGGAGGAACTCGCCCAGCTCCTCGTCGCCACCATCCCACTCGTGGTTGCCCAGTGTCATAGCATCGAACTTGAGGGTGTTGAGGACCTGCGCAATCTTCTCTCCCTTGTAGTACGAGTAGAATAGAGTGCCCTGGAACTCGTCGCCGGCGTTCAACCAAAGGTTATCGGGGTGATCCTCGCGCAGCTGATCGACGGTGTGCTTGATGCGGGCATAGCCGCCATAGCAGCCCGCCTTCGGGTCGGTGCAGTCAAGACCGGAGGATTTGAACTCGTCCAGGTGAGCGTGGACATCGTTGACATGGAAGAATGCTGCGTAGCAGTCAGCACCAATTACCTCGGCTTCGCTTATCCCGTTGGTCTCGCATACAGATGTTCTCATGTCCTTGCTTGTCAAGGTAGCGCTTGTCCAGGCGCTTGCTGAAGAGGGCATCCTCAGCATATGCCGAGGTCGCCAGCGCGATCGTCGCCAAACCAACAGCGGCCTTCATGGTGGAATGAGGGTATTGCGAGACGTTGTCTAAGGAGCGGAAAGGATTCACAGTCGAAGCGCCGCCCTTTGAGGAAAACCTGCACGGACAGTTGCAACGCAGACGGGATCAACGGTGCATTTTAATTTACTTGCAGAAAACTTAGATCGCTTAGTTTAAATTGACGGCCGCGGTGAGACATCCTGATCGCCCTGCGTTGCCACCGAACAATTGATTACACGCGTCGAAGAAGGATTGCCAAGACACACGTGGGGTTCGCGACTGGCTTATCGCGACGAGGCTCAAAGGCACACGAGCAGATGCATCACCCTGATGGGTGGAATTGTTTCCCAATCAGTTGCTCCGTCGGACTTTGAACGTCATTCGTCCAAGCTTGAAACCTTGGGTGACTGCGTGGGGTGCTTCAATGTCTTGGCTTCGGCCGAGATTGAAGCTGGACGGCGGACGGGATACTGATCGAGCTGTCAGCGCGCGCGCCCATGGCGAGGGCCGGGCGATGAAGCCAGATTAAGTAGAAAAAAGAAGAAGAAAAATCTATATCATGCTGAATATGGTATGCCTCGAGTTGCATCTCACAAGGAACGAGCAGCCAGTGCGTGAGATAGATGTTGGAGTGGATGGAGCGAAAAGTGTCCAAACAAGCTTATTCGGGAGGTAAATGGGGCTGCAAGCTTATTGCTCCCAACTCGAAATAGGTAGGTGACAAGTTATCGCAGCCATGTCCTCGGTGACTAAATCCGTAATTGTGCTTTCTAACCAACCACATACATTTTTAGATTAGCCATTGGTTGCCGACTCAACCCAGCCGAGGCCAGAATCCACCCATATCTCTGCTTCCTAAGTCCGCGCGGGCTTGCCATCTCCGCGCATCACCCACCTGTTGGTTCGCCTCAGCTCCCCCGCGTCCTGCAAGCACACGGAGCTGAGTGTTGGAATGCTCCAAATGTCAGACATCGGGGGGGGCGTAGCGTAAGGCCCTGGAAGGGTTGAAAGCCGGGGTAAACCCACACGCACCGCGCACGCATTCCGCGGATACGGAGGCGCTAGAGATTACGTGTTGGAATATTACCAACCTCTTCTCATCAACGCCAATGTTGATAGCGGTTGGAGCAACGTGCCTCTTTCGGCATGGCCGGACCCAGTTTATTCGGTTGCACTCAGGGCCAGGGGACCATTATCGCCAGCGACAGGCCCGTTGCGCACGTTGCTGCCCTGTTTAGCGAGACGAGGCCAATACGATACGACCTTCTCGAACAGTCGGACCATCTGGGTGTGTCATGGATCAAAGAAGCAGGATTTCGCCGTGTGGAGGAGGGCAGGAACTGCCATGTGCGGAGTTGCGATGTCCGCCCATGGGTCGATGGGCAGCAAAAGTACGCCATCTCCACATCTCGACCGACCAGCGTGGTAACCGAAACCGAGCGTCGCAGATCTTTGCAGTCCAGATGGGAAATTATCGGCTGGTGGCTGTTCTTGAAGAACCGTACGCGCCTAGAACCTATTGGCCGTTGAGCCCAGGGCAGGGCACGGTTCGTTGTGTTGCCATTGTCCACCCCCTCGTCCATAGACCACCAGCCCTCCCAGGCTGTCCCCAGCAGCCGTCCAGTCCACAAGCATAATTATGGATTGTCAGTGCGGTCCAGGCTAACCTGCTTCCTATTCGATCCCTCTAAAAAAACGAGAACTCTTGGCATGCCCTAAGCTCCCGTGTGTGGTGCGTGCGTGCGTGCGGGCCTGTGTGCGTGCCTCTCTGTATGTGTGTTGTGTATGTGTATGTGTGTCGGCCATAGGCCATTCTCGCGCGCAGACGGGGCTAGACGCGGAATTCCCGTGGGCTCGGAGGACGACGACGAGAAAATAAACTGGGCTGGGAACTAATTATGACAAATAGACGGATGGGGTGGCTGTCGCGACTGACTCAGGACGGCCCAGCCAGATGCGTATGTATGACAGGTTCCATTCCATCGTTGGCCAGCTCCCGGCGGCGGCTCCGTGACCCTCCTGCCAATTTGTCTTGGCAATTTCTTCCAACCACGGCAGCCACTGTGGAATTTTAAGCATAGTTTAGCCCGTTTTCCGCATGTGTCGGCGGTTAGTGGTGAAATGCTTCGTCGCCTGAGTGGTGGCGTTATTCCCGAAACCCGTGCCAAGAGGCCATAAAGAGCTTTCTGCGTCGGGTACGTAGCACGAGAGCGCGAGGTGGCTTGCAACTTACATAGGTCGCAAACAACCTCAGTTAGTCATCAATAACCCATTTCGACCTCTACCCTAGATGTAGATTACTCTTAATCCAACGACATGTTATAACCCGCAAGGCCGCGAGTGCTGTCTGCGTCGCTCAGATCAAGTTTGCTGTCAAACCCACCCTCCCGCGACTCCACTGGAGATGTATTTTCCGGCTTCGCTGCACGGTGTCTCTGTTGCACGATTAGAGTTTACTAACAAAATCGCCGGTTCGCCGCCAAAACAAGGCGCAATCCACCCGAGATCGAACTGCAGATATGGGGCATGATCCGCCGTGGAGAGATTGATCGCTACTCCACAGCCGCCTTGAGCAGCTTCAAAACGACTTCGATTCGGCAGATGTCGAGTCGATAGAGAGAGAGAGAGAGAGAGAGAGGGTAAACAAGTGTTGGGCCAAGGCCGTGGCTCCAAAGAGCCGTGGCGCCGCAGCCCGGCAGCCCACAGCCGCCAACCATGTCCCCCCCATTGATGGGGGCTGCGAAATCGAGGCCAACCGACTATGCTCCAAAGGGATCGAAAAGAAAACATCACATCGACTATTCCCCATTTGGCGGGCAAAACGATATGCCGATGTTCTAGATATTGGTGGCGCATAATGGCCAAGGCTAGCTCCGCGACAGGATTATCTCGTCAGTCATACGCACGAACCCATGAGTCGGGTCCCAACTAGCATGGCTTCCCAGATCCTGGATAAGCGAAACCCTTGGTTGCCTTCAGCCTCAGCACGGTGCTCTCCCGTCTCGTTTCTTTTCGGAACCAGTTTCCGTGATTACGGCGAATGTTATTGACAGGCATCGGTTGCTCGGAGGGGGGGTCCCGTCTCGAGGCTCTGTGTAACGTAACAGGATATAGTCTCGCGATCTCAGCAGATGGCAATCCTCCGACTTACATGGGGGATGATGAAACACCGATGTCGCCGGCGCTACCGCCAAGACTAGTGACACAAGTGGCATAAGTGGCATACGTGGGCATGGGTTCGCGGCCGGCAGTTTGTCCATGCGCTCCAACCCAGCAAGGCGATTTCGTTTTTGGGATTGTGGGCAACAACAACCACAATACGCGAAAGGCGGAAACATGGCTTCGATAGCCTTGTTCGAACTGTGACCGCCTGTTCCGGGTGAGATTATGTGGACAAGGACGAGTGGTGGAGGCCGGGCTGCGGTCGAATTAGGGGCAGTGTGGCTTGAGGCCGAAGGGCAGAGATGACGATTTTGATGCAGCTTCTCGGGGAAATTCTCGCAGGATAGGGATGGATCTTCCCTCTCGGGGGCTATTTTCTGGGGGCCGCCCGACAGGCTGAACGAACGAGGGGAGAGAGAGGCAGGCAGACAGACAGACAGACAGACAGA